>CM065733.1:29902384-29937384 GCA_033310375.1 Conus canariensis | reverse complement strand
AAAAGACAAACACACAGACGGACAGAAACAAATACAAATAACCTCGATTTAATCGAAACGAAATTGGAAATGAAATGAGGCAGGGAACAGTAAACAATAAACAGTAAACAAGTGGGGTAACTTTTGCTCCCATAAGAAAACCTAACACAGAGTAACTTTTATTCAAGACTGGCACAGCCTTTTAAACTTGAATAAAGTCAGACAAATACATAGACGAACAATTGAGTTGTTGGCCTGCGCTTGTTTTTCCCCCACTATTCGATTGTTCGTCTATGTATTTGTCTGACTTTATTCAAATTTAAAAGGCTGTGCCAGTCTTGAATAAAAGTTACTCTGTGTTAGGTTTTCTTATGGGAGCAAAAGTTACCCCACTTGTTTACTGTTTATTGTTTACTGTTCCCTGCCTCATTTCATTTCCAATACACAGTTAGTTCTCCAGTGTTCCTTTACAATGCACAGTTCTCCAGTGTTCCTTTACAATGCACAGTTCTCCAGTGTTCCTTTACAATACACAGTTAGTTCTCCAGTGTTCCTTTACAATGCACAGTTAGTTCTCCAGTGTTCCTTTACAATGCACAGTTAGTTCTCCAGTGTTCCTTTACAATGGACAGTTCTCCAGTGTTCCTTTACAATGCACAGTTCTCCAGTGTTCCTTTACAATGCACAGTTAGTTCTCCAGTGTTCCTTTATAATGCACGGTTAGTTCTCCAGTGTTCCTTTACAATGCGCAGTTATCCTGTGTTCTTTACAATACACAGTTAGTTCTCCAGTGTTCCTTTACAATGCACAGTAAGTTCTCCAGTGTTCCTTTACAATGCACAGTTCTCCTGTGTTCCTTTACAATGCACAGTAAGTTCTCCAGTGCTCCTTTACAATGCACAGTTAGTTCTCCAGTGTTGCTTTACAATGCACAGTAAGTTCTCCAGTGTTCCTTTACAATGCACAGTTAGTTCTCCAGTGTTTCTTTACAATGCACAGTTAGTTCTCCAGTGTTCCTTTACAATGCACAGTTATCCTGTGTTCCTTTGCAATGCACAGTTAGTTCTCCAGTGTTCCTTTACAATGCACAGTTACTTCTCCGGTGTTCCTTTACAATGCACAGTAAGTTCTCAAGTGTTCCTTTACAATGCACAGTTCTCCAGTGTTCCTTTACAATGTACAGTTACTTCTCTGGTTGTCACCCTGTGCATAAATGCATGCCCGTACTCAGCCCAGCATTCACTCCGTGCACATGCAATCTCTCCAAACAACCAGAAGGCGCACTACGATACTCTTCTTCTCCCCCTCCTCTCCGGGGAATAATTTACTAAACAATAATCAACTCTTCAAACTTTTCAGTCTTATGTTCCTCCACTCCAGTGGAGGTACAGACATTCCACAGATCCACTAGCTGGGACCAAATTTCATCTCATTATACATAGCAATACATACATATATCGTTTAACGGTTTCTCCTTCTCACTGGAGATACAATATTTATATTTTCAAGAAAGAAACAAAAAGATGGCTTAAAATATAGGAATTTCATCGGAGTCCTGATCCAAGGAGGAACAATTAAAAATCTTTGTGGGTCAATATGACAAATTCTTTAAAGTCTCTCACGACTCCGGCAGTCGTCGACCTCTTCGCACTTAGGTGCTGCCACAGCACTGTTGTCACCCAACTGCCCCAGTTGCCTGTACCACTACCAGTACTGCCACAGCACCGGGAAGGCTGAAACACGAATGCAGTCCGTGTAAGTAATCTATTTCAAAATCTGAATAATGATAAATTCTTTTCCCTTTTTCCCTTTTCTTAACTCTCTCTTTTTTCTCTCCCCATCTGTCTATACCTCACCTGGTAATGGTGAATTGAAGGTGGAACTCGTTCTTCAGACAACCTGTCCGGTCAATGTCCCCAAGCCATCTCCTTCCTATTCCTTATTTTTCCCTCCTGCGCTCTTTTTGAGTACACGTTCAGTGAGTACTTGTCTAACTCTACGCATTACCAGCCCTTGTTTGCTGACCAATGGACAACGTCCGTCCATTCACTGAACTGTTTTAATAGCCACCAGCGACACCAATCACACTGGTCAGGCCATACAAATTATTGTTTCTTTTACCTTTTCTCTTCCCTACCTAGGGAAATGCTTTATAACAAATAAGGGCGTACGCGACGGAACGTCACATGTCGCCATGTGAGGCTACATCACATGACACCGGTGTTCCTTTACAATGCACAGTTAGTTCTCCAGTGTTCCTTTACAATGCACAGTTAGTTCTCCAGTGTTCCTTTACAATGCACAGTTCTCCAGTGTTCCTTTACAATGCACAGTAAGTTCTCCAGTGTTCCTTTACAATGCACAGTTAGTTCTCCAGTGTTCCTTTACAATGCACAGTTAGTTCTCTAGTGTTCCTTTACAATGCACAGTTACTTCTCCAGTGTTCCTTTACAACGCACAGTTACTTCTCCAGTGTTCCTTTACAATGCACAGCAAGTTCTCCAGTGTTCCTTTACAATGCAGTTAGTTCTCCAGTGTTCCTTTACAATGCACAGTTAGTTCTCCAGTGTTCCTTTACAATGCACAGTTACTTCTCCAGTGTTCCTTTACAATGCAAAGTTAGTTCTCCAGTGTTCCTTTACAATGCACAGTTAGTTCTCCAGTGTTCCTTTACAATGCACAGTTATCCTGTGTTCCTTTAGAATGCACAGTTAGTTCTCCAGTGTTCCTTTACAATGCACAGTTAGTTCTCCAGTGTTCCTTTACAATGCACAGTTAGTTCTCCAGTGTTCCTTTATAATGCACAGTTCTCCAGTGTTCCTTTACAATGCGCAGTTATCCTGTGTTCTTTACAATGCACAGTTAGTTCTCCAGTGTTCCTTTACAATGCACAGTTAGTTCTCCAGTGTTCCTTCACAACACACAGTTCTCCAGTGTTCCTTTACAATGCACAGTTCTCCAGTTTCTATTACAGCCTATGTACTCCAGTGTTCCTTTACAATGCACAGCTCTCCAGCATTCATTTACAAAGCACATTTTCTAGGGTTCCTTTACAACGCAAAGCTGTCCAGTTTTCCAAACAGTGCACAGTTCTCCTGGGTGCCTTCACAACCCTTAGTATCTCTACATCTCATTTACAATTTACAGTTCTCCTTTTTTCATGTACAATCTACGGTTCTCCTTTACAATGCACTTTCCCTGGTTTTCATCTCAAGAAAAAAAAAAGTTCTCCAGTGTTAGTGTCCATTTCCAACCTACAATGTTTCAGTATTCCTTTTCAGTGCCCTGTTCTCCAGCTTCCACTGCCAACATTTGTTACCTGAACTGGACAGGTTTTGCGCCCATGTCAGTAAGCTGAATGTTCCTCCGTAAAGCTTAGCTGTCTATTGATCGTATTACTTTTCTGTGCGAGTGTGTGTGTGTGTGTGTGTATGTGTGTGTGTGTGTGCGTTTCAGCACACGTGTGTGTGTGTATGCATGTGTGCACGTGCACATGTGTGTGTGTGTGTGTGTGAGCATGTGCGTGCGTGCATGTATATGTGTGTGCATGCACGCATGCATGTGCAAGTTTACTTGGTTTATTACATTATTGACACATTTTGTCCATCTCTCTCTCTCTCACACACACAGAGGCAAGCAAAGAGGTTTGTAATACAAACTTTATTGGCAGACACAGACTCTTTGGTGTGAAGATGTACACACATGGCCACAGTGACTGACTGGCATCTGTATGAGATACCCAGGACCGACTGAAGATGATACACAATTAATCCACAATGAGCTGTGTCACAAAATGACGAACCGGAAGGAAACAAACACACTGCTACAGCCACAAACTCAAACACGCAGAAACGTTAATCAATAAATCAATATGGAAACCAGGTCCTCACTCACACACACACACACACACACACACACACACACACACACACACACACACACACACAATCTCCCCACTAACAACAAAAGGCATGTACCAACTCCATCTTGCGGCAAATGTTGCGGCAAAACGGCTGTCACGACTGGCAGATCATACATGCTCACCACTACCATAAGGGCCATAATACGATCGTCAGCTCTCACTTACAAAAAAAAAAAAAAAAGATAAAAAAAACATCAACTTAAAGCCAGAAGAAACTGGAAACAGAGACACATGACATCACATAGGTGCACCCCCCCCCAAAAAAAAAAAAAAAAAAAAAAAGCAGAAGCCAAGTCATCATACACACTCCATCTGAGACGTGCAGGAAAAAGCAAACAGAAAAGAGCTCTCATTTCCAATCATTGTGCTACAAGGTCTATATTCATGGCACAGTCTTGGGCTTACTTTCTTTTTTTTTCTTATACTGCTGTAATAACCAAAAAAAAAAAAAAAAAAAGTCAAGTCGTTATTAAAAATGAAAACCTGGTTCACAATTCAAGACTCATCAAAAGTTGTTTTTTTTAATAATACGTTCGGCTTTTCACTTTTCACAAACACGTTGAATCACATGAAAATTAATTCACCGTTGAAAGAAATCTATAACACACACAAAAAACCATGAGGCTTTTACAATACACATTATGTATGATACATGTGTTCCCATCTACACTCCTATCAACAACAGAGAATAATGTTTCAAAAGTCTGAAGAGAGACTGGGGAAAAAGGACAGGGTGGAGGTGGAAGATTAAGAAGTGATAGGCAGGCAGACTGGCTGGCTTTCTGTTTGCTGGGGAGTTTTATTTCTTACTTTTTTAGTTTCTACAAAAAACCTGTCAAACCTCACAATTGTTGAAACACATTCTACAACGGTGACCTGATGGGGATGTCTGGTTCATGAGACACAAAAGAGCTGGAAAGAGAGAGAGAGAGAGAGAGAGAGAGAGGGGGGGGGGCAGGAAGATGTGGTCTGATTGCGTACCACTGCTCCCTTCATTTCCAGTCTATCTGTGAACGGACCACTAGCACATCTCACTTTCCAGTCTATCTGTGAATGGAAAACTAACTCATCTCACTTTCCAGTCTATCTGTGAATGGACCACTAACACATCTCACTTTCCAGTCTATCTGTGAATGGACCACTAACACATCTCACTTTCCAGTCTATCTGTGAACGGACCACTAACACATCTCACTTTCCAGTTTATCTGTGAACACATCTCACTTTCCAGTCTACCTGTGAACGGACCACTAACACATCTCACTTTCCAGTCTATCTGTGAACGGACCACTAACACATCTCACTTTCCAGTCTATCTGTGAACGGACCACTAACACATCTCACTTTCCAGTCTATCTGTGAACGGACCACTAACACATCTCACTTTCCAGTCTATCTGTGAATGGACATCTCACTTTCCAGTCTATCTGTGAATGGACCACTAACACATCTCACTTTCCAGTCTATCTGTGAACGGACCACTAACACATCTCACTTTCCTGTCTATCTGTGAACGGACCACTAACACATCTCACTTTCCAGTTTATCTGTGAACACATCTCACTTTCCAGTCTACCTGTGAACGGACCACTAACACATCTCACTTTCCAGTCTATCTGTGAACAGACCACTAACACATCTCACTTTCCAGTCTATCTGTGAACGGACCACTAACACATCTCACTTTCCAGTCTATCTGTGAACAGACCACTTACACATCTCACTTTCCAGTCTATCTGTGAACAGACCACTAACACATCTCACTTTCCAGTCTATCTGTGAACGGACCACTAACACATCTCACTTTCCAGTCTATCTGTGAATGGACATCTCACTTTCCAGTCTATCTGTGAATGGACCACTAACACATCTCACTTTCCAGTCTATCTGTGAACGGACCACTAACACATCTCACTTTCCTGTCTATCTGTGAACGGACCACTAACACATCTCACTTTCCAGTTTATCTGTGAACACATCTCACTTTCCAGTCTACCTGTGAACGGACCACTAACACATCTCACTTTCCAGTCTATCTGTGAACAGACCACTAACACATCTCACTTTCCAGTCTATCTGTGAACGGACCACTAACACATCTCACTTTCCAGTCTATCTGTGAACAGACCACTTACACATCTCACTTTCCAGTCTATCTGTGAACAGACCACTAACACATCTCACTTTCCAGTCTATCTGTGAACAGACCACTAACACATCTCACTTTCCAGTCTATCTGTGAATGGACCACTAACACATCTCACTTTCCAGTCTATCTGTGAATGGACCACTAACACATCTCACTTTCCAGTCTATCTGTGAATGGACCACTAACACATCTCACTTTCCAGTCTATCTGTGAAAGGACTACCAACACACACCTTCTCTGTCACTGCTCCCCTGATCTGCTTGGTTAAACGTAAGGATCACAAACACACCTCACTCTCGTACACAAAATACTTGTAAATACAATTAATCCAAAATATTGCCCCCACTCACATAGGACTATATGCGGTCCACTTCACTCCACATGCCTTATAACGATCCACACACACACACACAAAAGGACGAAAATCAGTATTATGACATATAAGTACAATTTCATGTGCCTCTGTTGAATAGCTGTGTAATACAAACGTGAATCAGGCAAGAGGTTAGGACATCAGACCAAAGACCATCACGAGAGTAAACTTCACATTTCCACTTCACAAAACATAGGGGAAACATGCACGACAGACACAATTCAAGACACTGTAACGTTGACCTATATGATGAATGGTAATCAAGGAACAAGGTCGAAGTTCATGGACAATCACAGAGCTTCTCATGACATTGACCACAGCAACGTACAATAATGCTAATCTTGACTTAAACATTCCACATCAAAGTCCTTCTGCAGCTGAAACAGCTTACCACTGTCACAGCCTCTATCCTCTCTAAACCTGTTTGCACCCAACTGACAAAAAAATCCTCTCAACTCAAAAGACTGAAGCAGAAAATGATTCAAAAGCACAAGAAAGTACTAATGACAAAAAAACCACACACATACACGCTCGAGCACACACACGCATGAGCACACGCACACACATGTGCAAACACAACCTCATGTTCCAACAACAGTGAACTGATCCAAACTTGACTGTTTCCTGAAAATTCTCTCTCTTTTACTGGCCGCAACAAAGACCAAGTTCAAACTGCCAGGAAATACTGACTCTGAACTACAGTCGATGGTGACTCTGCCGATCTGAACATCCCTGGATGACTATCTATCACACATTGCATGGTGTCAAAGTACTGAGAGCATGAATCACACACTGCTCACTGTAACAGTACTGACAGTACGAATCACACACTGCATGGTGTAACAGTACTGACAGTACGAATCACACACTGCATGGTGTAACAGTACTGACAGTACGAATCACACACTGCATGGTGTAACAGTACGAATCACACACTGCATGGTGTAACAGTACTGACAGTACGAATCACACACTGCATGGTGTAACAGTACTGACAGTACGAATCACACACTGCATGGTGTAACAGTACTGACAGTACGAATCACACACTGCATGGTGTAACAGTACTGACAGTACGAATCACACACTGCATGGTGTAACAGTACTGACAGTACGAATCACACACTGCATGGTGTAACAGTACTGACAGTACGAATCACACACTGCATGGTGTAACAGTACTGACAGTATGAATCACACACTGCATGGTGTAACAGTACTGACAGTACGAATCACACACCACATGGTGTAACAGTACTGACAGTATGAATCACACACTGCATGGTGTAATAGTACTGACAGTGTAAATAACACGGCATGTTGTCAAGTAATAGTACTGACAGTATGAACTGCACACTGCTTGGTGTAATAGTACTGGCAGTATGAATTACACTGCATGGTTTAACAGTACTGGCAGTAAGAATAACACTGCATGGTGTAATAGTACTGGCAGTATGAATTACACTGCTTGGTCTAACAGTACTGACAGTATAAATAACACTGCTCGGTTTAATAGTACTGGCAGTATGAATTACACTGCATGGTCTAACAATACTGACAGTATAAATAACACTCCTTGGTGTAATAGTACTGGCAGTATGAATTACACTGCATGGTCTAACAATACTGACAGTATGAATAACACTGCTTGGTGTAATAGTACTGGCAGTATGAATTACACTGCATGGTCTAACAATACTGACAGTATGAATAACACTGCTTGGTGTAATAGTACTGGCAGTATGAATTACACTGCATGGTCTAACAGTACTGACAGTATGAATTACACTGCATGGTCTAACAATACTGACAGTATGAATTACACTGCATGGTCTAACAGTACTGACAGTATGAATTACACTGCATGGTCTAACAGTACTGACAGTATGAATAACACTGCATGGTCTAACAATACTGACAGTATGAATAACACTGCTTGGTGTAAGAGTACTGACAGTATGAATTACACTGCATGGTCTAACAGTACTGACAGTATGAATTACACTGCATGGTCTAACAGTACTGACAGTATGAATTACACTGCATGGTCTAACAGTACTGACAGTATGAATTACACTGCATGGTCTAACAGTACTGACAGAATGAATAACACTGCATGGTGTACTGGTACTAATGAAGTCCACTCCGTAACACAATGAATCTCAATGTTGTATCGCTGAACACACTGATGAATGTAAAAGCCCAAAACATCAACATGGAAATAATACACTAGTCGAATACCCAACTCATGTTACCAGTTTGTGCCATGACAGTAACCTTACTGTAATTAATGGAAAAACCACAATGCCCTCACCCCTCCCCTTTCCCGTTTTGATCCAACTGCTCTAGATGTAAAAAATTCCGTATCAGCATTTTACGGTAGAAAAAGAGATCAACATGCTTTGTCTTCATTGTCAAATGAAACAACAGAGGAATCAGAACAGACTTGTGCACTAGCACACACCCGTACCCAAATAGGCCTACACATCACACACACTCTCCCTCCTCTCAATCTACACACACACACACACACACACACACACATAGCAGTGGTCTGGGTATCATTGATCCTGAAACACAACCGCCCCATCTCTCTCCTCTCCCTTAAAAGCAGCATTGGCTCTGCAAGGTTGATGACTCCCCTGTGTTGTGAATAGTCAACCAGTTTTCTGCATGTTGGTTTAACCATGTCATACCCACCCCATTCCCATTTTTTCTCCCTCCCAGTCATAATTTTTGTCCATGTCGAACACTGGAACTCCCCCCTCCCTTCTCTCCCCCCCCCCCACCTCCCCTGCCTTCCATGGTCATCAATTCATCAGCCAATGGAGTTTTTTGTGGGAGTTAGATGTCAAGACACTTTTAGGAAGTTTTAGATCCTCACCCTCCTTCTGGATAAACTGATCTGTCTTCTAAACACACGCACACACACACACACACACACACACACACACGCACGCACGCATGCACGCACGCATGCACGCACACACACACACACACACACGCACACACACACACACACACACTGTCAATTTTCAATCGTAGTGAAAAGACTTTAAACTTGAGAACACACATGCACATGCACACAGAAACATACACACATACATACATACAAACCAGAAAATCAATTGCCTTTTATTTTTGGACTGCTTTCTCTGTGATAATGATGCTGGCGAATGTCACCGATAACGACAAAAAGAAATCTACAAGACTAAGGAAAGACCAACAGTTCACCAACAGCCTATAGTCTACTTCCCAAGGAGCAGGCCCAGAATGATGTAGTTTAGTAGAAATTCACACCTATCTTGCGTGATACCTGACGTGACCTTTTTTTTAATTTTTTTTATTATTTTTTTTTTACTATACATCCATACTTCACTTTGTAATCAGAAGAGCCTACCAAATCAAAGACCCCTGCCACTGCGACAGTCTTACCTCCAGAGTATTTCAGAGGGGTTGCATCACAACATTTGTCAACAGATTTCTTGGGATGACACGTGCACTGGAGACCACTTTGCTATCCATTCCTTTCTTTCTTTTTTTTTTTTTTTCTGTCCATGTGTATATCTGTTGACATACACAGTGGATTTTCCTGCTATCATTTTTTCCCTAGTAGACAACTCCTTCAGTGTAGCTTCCTTTCTCCTACACTGGATGCCGGAAGCATTCAGGATCTTACTGCATCTCCAAGGATAGGACTTAGACTAACAATCAGAATCCGGAGCACAGGATATGGTGAAAACCCTTGATCTGTGCCAACAATCAGAATCAGGAGCACAGGATGGGGTGAAAACCCTTGATCTGTGCCAAGATTCAGATCACAGTTACAGCATCTGTCATGCTTCCTAAGCAGATGTATTGACCACAACTTCCCCTCCATCCGTTTCCTCTTTGCATATATACCTTTCTCCCTGCCACTGAATCAGATGACAAAGAATAATGCCACTGCAATAATGTTTACACCATTCCATGACCAGACCTCAAAGGAAGCTTTACTCTCTTAACATACCCAGGGTAGCTGAGCCAAATGTGCGACTGTACATGATACAAAATGACCAACAGAATAAATCATTATTTTAAAAAAAAGAATTAATGCTTCCAACTGACCAGCTCAATCTTTGTAGAAAAATTGAGTGAAAAACATCCCTTTTTTCCACAACATTTAGAAATTAAAACCCCCCCAAAAAAATCTGTTTGGTTTATCTCCCTTTCTGTCTCATACACACCAAATGCTACAATTTACATCGCACTACGCTACGTACGTATGCATTTCATTTTGCATATTTCTTAACAGATTTTATGAACATAATCCAAGCACGGTTCAACAGTAGTCAACAGGCTTCAGTTCCATTCACTCTGAGCTTCCATCACTGATGTGAAACTTCATTATGTAACACTAGACTGCTGGAGCAAAAACAACAACAACAACAAAAATAAGTGTGAGGCAGCTGGTCTTTAAACAAATATCAGCAAATTCTTGCCATAATGTCTGTTTGAGTGTGTGTGGTGTGTGTGTGTGTGTGTGTGTGTGTGTGTGTGTGTGTGGCGCTGTGGATATGAAGGCATTTGAGAGGTGGGGATGGTTAAGTAGTGAGAGGGTCTGGGCTCTGTGGGGGAAAGGTGGAGATGATTTTGTTTTGAAAAGGGCTTTGAACTGACATTACTGACAAAAAAAAATTGCTCCATAAATGTTCATTACCATCATTTTTTTACAGTCAATTGAGGTTATATTGAAAAGAGACATATACCCCACCAGCTTTTGAAAACAATAAAAACAAACAAAAAACCAAAATAAAACTGCCAGCCTAAACTGAAGAGAAAGAGACACAGACAAGGAACATGAAGACGGTAGCAGTTTAACATGACATCAAGAAAAAGCAATGACACCGGCTGCAGTTTTCAGCATGGTAGTGTGATGATCATGAGGCTGTAAGTTTTTTGTCCAGGTGTGATACTCATCATCGGCCCATGCTGTGGGATTTCTGCACATGTTCTGACCAATATTGCACTTGCCAATATGTCTGGGGCTCGGTTGGTGCCAATACTTGTTACCATATAATGCTCGGTCATATGCTCTCTGACTGAGGTCCGATAGTATGTTAAAAAGCTATAAAATGAAGCGTGTACAGCAATCTTACACAGTCTTCAGCCCAAAATGGGACGTCACATAGCATCATTATCAAGAGTCAAACTTTTAACCATTCATCCTACCAATCAGAGGGCGTTACTAAGTGTGGTGCGAGGGGGAAAAACAATGGCAAAACAGCATTACCAGAGATCGCGTTACTAAGTGTGGTGCGAGGGGGAAAAACAATGGCAAAACAGCATTACCAGAGATCTCCTCATTTGTCTCTGGCCCTTAGAGACAACATCCAGCATGTGACTATTGAACATGAAACCGATCTTAAAAGGAACGAAGCCGAATTAGATATTAGAATGTTTAAACTGTGTCTTTATTTTTCATCTTGTAATTTGTGCTAAGTGATTCACCAGTGCTTGCAAACTAACTTTTGATTAGTAAGTACAGCAATCGGAATTGACCTGCCTCATGAGATACAGTTAAAAAAAAACTTTCTCATTCAATGACCTTTCACTCCTTCCTGCCGAAGGAAGTGGCAGGCCACAGCGACAAGCTCGAGCAGTCTGCTTCATCTGTGACTACGCAATGAAGTGTTGCCAGGAGGGAGCTTAGTAGGTGAAGTCTAACATCTGTTGAATCTGAACTGGCTGTACTGACGATTCTCCCTGAAGTGACGCTGCAGCAGTGCAGGATCCCTCTCTGGTGGGTGGCCTGCTGCGTCCTACTCCTGAAACCTGGTGGTTAACCTAGCAGTTAACCTGGCAATGGATCTGCAACAGGGTTAATGTAAGTGTTGCTATGTCTATGGAAGTCAAGGTGAACAGAGCTGGGCAGATGTTGCAGATTAGGCATGAAAAAAAAAAGCCTTAGGCAGGAAAAATGGTAAAGTCTGCTAACAAAGCAGGAACGTAGTGCCCGCAGTGGCCTCCTGATCACTAAGTCTGTTCTTTTTTTTATCTTGTCCCCCTCCCCTCTCCTCCGTTTAGACCTCCCCATCTCTTACACACACACACACACACCTCCTTCTCCATCTACTTTCACAATTTTGTATTATTTCGTATGACAAACTCATTTCAATGTCAGAATTTTGTTCCACGTCTTCTCTTTCAGGTCTTTGCTCTAGATTTTGTCCAGTTTGAATACTGATATTTGATTTCTCTCTCTTCTTTCAAGTTATCTGTCTATCATCTGCATTTTTCACGACCTCTCTACCGTCATATTCACACACTCATGATGGAATGCTTGTCTACCAATGAATTGCTGCCTGCCTTGAAATTTCCAGTTCCTTTCTCATCAAATAATTTGGTCACAAAGACCCAAACTTTCACAGGTAAGATCTGAATGATGGATCTAAGGAGGACGGCATATCCTACAGGCTGCCCATTCCATGCCCATCGGAGAGACAGAACTGGCCAGATCTTGAAAGCTGTTGGTGGAGGAGGGGGTGGGTGGGAGGGGTGGTAGTGGTGTGTATCCGTGTGTCTAGCACAGCTTCAAGGAACTTACCAGGACAGCCAAGTTCTTCTCAAAGACAGGACAGCCAGTGTGAAAGCCAACAAAAAGAAGAAGGATGGGAATCACAGACTCCAGAGGGTCCGACTTATTAGGCATGAAAAGTTGTTCAAGTCACAAAAGAAGAAACCAAGAATTTTTTTCAGACCAAAATCTTTAAATACAGCCATGAGAAAGGTGGGGGCAGGAAGATGATACACTGATGACCTTGTCACAATTCTGTGTTTTTTAACTGTCAAATTGTCTACAATACTGTTACAGGATCTCATCGGAAAAACACATTTTTGGGTTTCCACAGTCAAAGAAATGACAGATATGGGGAGTTTGTGCCTTTGGACTCTGTGACTATTACACTAATCCTACCAAAGCAGTACAGGTTATGACCAGTGTGTTTTCCCTGCTGGACAAAGGGTGTGGTCAGCAGGAGCACTACCCATATGAACAGGTTCCATGACAACCTCAGCCAATCTGAGCTTTGGGAGACCCACAGGAGTCTGATTTTAGACAAAAGACTTGTTAATCCATACGATAATTATTAGCTTGCGGAGGGGTAATAAATTAAACTGCTTACAAGACAAAAGATCATACACAGAAGTATTTCATATCCATACAGTGTTCCTTGTCTTCACGTATCAAATTGAGTTGTCAAAAATCAACATTACCATGACTCATTGTCATGTAGAGTTTTGAAATGCCTGTTCCAAATATCTGTAACACTGAATATTTTCTGAGCCCATCAGAAATGACAGTACGTGATACATGACTTCACAGTCTTTTGGTCTTCCTTGCAACTTTTTTTTTTTTCGATTTTCTTTTTTCTTTTTAATTCAGATCAAGGAATTTGACTCAATTCATACAATTTACGGTCCAGCAGAAGTTACAGGATTTTGCAACAATGATTGTACAATGGATGGGCAACAGAAAGACAATCATTGCAGGAAAATTTTTTTAGGTTTGATCTCTTTGTTTATTTTGTTCATCTTAACTAGATGATTTGTTACGTTCATCTCAACAAGACAGTTTTGATCTCTTTCTTTTTGTTCATCATAACAAGATGATCCATAACAACTTTGTTATTTTTAAACACAGTACTATTAGAAACATACACGCGTGCTTACACAGCTATAGAACAAAAAGGAAGATATACCTTTCTGTGCAAGAAAGAGCAGAACAGACATATATCTTTTTCTTTTTTTTTGTTTGATCTAAAAATCTAAATAAATTAGAGCTGTGAAGTATGCACACTGAGCCTAAAACGTCTTCCATAATTACATCTTGATACCTAACCACACTGATTATATAAGATGTGCCTTTAGACATACAACATTTCTTTTTCAAACTATTTACATACATGGGTGGGTTTAACGTTCCTAAAACAAAAACAACACGATTCACAATAATGATACATTACAGTACTGTACCCTTCAAATGATATGAACTTGAGATACACAGAGACCCAACATGTAGCATGAGAAAGGAAAACTGCAAGACAACTGGATCTATGTCATACATACTCTTTGTCTACATCATCAACACACAGGTTACATCATAACATGTCCTGGAAAAAAAGATAAATACCAACATGATGAGACAACAATGTTTTTGTGTGTGTATCTTTTATTTATTTATTTTTTTTTTACAGGAAGAAATGCAGAGAGAGAAAAGTCGATGGGCCAATATATACACAAAGATCACACACAGTATATACAGTCTGGTTCCACTATGCCCAGAGTGCGTCACGACGTGAAGCTGGTGGGATCAAGGGACATCGTCATCCACAGTGGAAACAAGCACATCATACCACTGTGACACATCCGATGGGGACAGGAGATGTGGGGCTGATCATCATAGATACCTCCCAACACACCTCATAACACAGACATTGGCCTCTCTGTTGTATGTACATACCGTCTGTACTGGTGGACACTATATACATAGGAAAGCAGGTCATTTACTGACAAACAAGTCACAACCTAAAAAAAAAAAAAAAAAAAAGCCTGTACAAATGGGAATCAATTTCTTTCAAACACACCACTGCCATTTTGTTATAATACGGAAAGCGAAATCTTTTTCTGACAAAGCTCACACTACCATCCATTCATGAAAACAGGGAGGTGGATGGATTGAGAGAAGAGATGGAAGGGATGGGGAATGGAGTTCCAGGCGGAGGCAGGGTAATAAATAGCACCCAGACAACATTCAATGCTCATATAACACTAGATTGTCAGGAAAAAAAATCCTTTTCATCTGATAATATGGTTCATCAGTAAGCTTTTTTCCTCAGTTCACAAAGTGAAGATTTGTACAAAGTATACCATTAGCACACTAGGATAAACATTGGCAGACTACGATCGGTCACCAGTTTTCACTGCTGTTTGTATTTTGTCACTTGAGAAACAGTGATTCACAAAAAACAGAACAGGCATTTGAATTAAAAAAAAAAAAAAAGAAACCCTTAGAGAACAGTGAAACACTGTCTTCTAGTGTTTTGTTTTTCCTCCCCCAATACCCCCCTCCCCACTGTCCCTGTCTGCCCTCCTCCCTCCCTTCCCCTTTGTCTTCATATCTTGCAACACCTCAGTTCTATTACATGAACTGCTTTTCAATGAAACCAAGCACATTTGATGCTCGAGTTTTGTCTTTAAATGAACTACATTTTCATTTCTTTTTACAATCATTTTCATACTATCAGATTTAAACAAAAAAGTACTGAAAAAAAACTTATGCATGCAAAGTGAAAAACAATCCTTAACCATCCAAAGAGAGATAAAGTTTGAAATTATGCTGTAGCGAGTTCAGGACTTGTGTAGACCTATCTCTTCTTCTTGCCCTCTTCATCCTGACGCAACATACGGCAACTGCATTGGCCTGGACTTTAAATCATGGCTGGTATGTCTTTGCCACACATCTAGTCTGTACCTGAACACCTAAAAAAAAAAGCATTCATATTTGTTCCAGAAAACATACTATGGCTTTTGACCCATATTTGTTCAGGACAGCTTAAAAGTTGACAAACTATAGGTTTCAACTTGCAAATCAGACTGCACTGGGCAAACAAGAACAGTTCACAGAGCTTTGGTGATTTGATTTGTTGATCTGGTTTACAGGTGAACAGGGATATGGCATGTTTGCTGTGATCTGATCACTGCTGTTCACACACGGCCTCACAAATTAATCTTAGTTCTGGGCACCGTGTCAATGTTGCCTGGCATCTCCTCTCCATCGGCTCTGAGGTTCTGAGGTGATCCCGTCACTTTCACGTCACTCCCCTTAACTGCACACTGACTTCACCAGCATGTCTGAGATGCACAGTTGTAAGACATGTAAGGACACTCCACTGTTCCACAGCTACTATACACTGCACCAGAAAGCAGCATGAGGGAGAAAAAAAAAAGTGGCACTATTTCCCCCATGGAAAAGCACACATCTGTTCCAGTCCATTGGCAACTGGTATATTGTGTAGACAGGGGATGGAAAAACCTAAACAAGAACGAAACACACCCATATAACGCTTTTCACAGAGGTAGCGCGCACATAGCTCTCTCTCTCCCTCTCTCTCTTGGCAGTCATCCACTTCATCCTCTCAGAGTTTACGTGCCTTGCTTTGCACGGGCCCTCTCACACGCGATCTTCCCTATCACACGTCTAGAGGGAGGGGCGGGGGCCCTCATACGATGCCCTCCATGAAGGAGGTGTCCAGGTTCTGGATGAGGGTGCGCAGGAAGCTCATCTCCTTGCGGGTGTTCTCGAAGATGACGCTGGGGTCCTGACTCTCGCAGCGTAGACAGTTGGGGGCCATCACCATGGCCAGGTTGTTCATGTCCATCTTGGTCACCGCTGCATTCTCTGGGGCCGCAAACACCTGCACACATACCGTGGGTTTTTTTGTTTTTTTTTTCTCTCCCCAAATACTGACGCTGTCTTTTTCACTGCTTGCTTCAAACGTTGGCCAATTCTTTGTTAACATGTGTATGCGTTTTCACCAGTAAATGTAATGGTGCATGTGTGTGTGTGTGTGTGTGTGTGTGTGTGTGTGTGTGTGTGTGTGTGTGTGTGTGTGTGTGTGTGCGCGCGCACGCGTGCGTGTGTGTGTGTACGTGCGAGTGTGTGTGTGTGTGTGTGTGTGTGTGTGTGTACGTGTGAGTGTGTGCGCATGTGTGTGAGTGAGAGAAGAGAGAGAGAGAGAGAGAGAGTGTGTGTGTGTGTGTGTGTGTGTGTACGGCTGCTTTTAAGGTGCAGAGAGAGAGAGAGAGAGAGAGAGAGAGAGAGAGATAGAGAGAGAGAGAATGTAGTAAATGGCAAGGATCAGGAATGCATGAGCTCTGAAGAAACAAACTTAATCAAAATTCACTGGTGAAATGCATAGGGAATATTGGTGTGTGTGTGTGTGTGTGTGTGTGTGTGTGTGTGGTCTGTCTGTGTCTGTGTGTTTGCATGAATGTTCTTAAGGTGCAAACAGAGTGAGAGGCAGGGAGGGAGGGAGGAAGAGAGAGAGTGGGGGAAGGGAGGGGGAGAGAGAGAAGGAGAGAGAGAGAGAGAGAGAGAGAGAGAAACGTAGTAAAGGATCAAGACTGGTATCAGCCATATGTTGTCAAAGAGTGACACAAACAGCAACACTGGTAACAGCCATATGTTGTCACAGAGTGACACAAACGGCAACACTGGTAACTGGCATATGCTGTCAAAGAGTGACACTAATGGCAACACTCGTAACAGTCATATGTGGTCAAAGAGTGGACACATACGGCAACACTGGTAATAGTCATTGCTGTCAAAGAGTGGACACAAAACAGCAACACTCGTAACAGCCATATGTCATCACAGAGTGACACAAAACAGGCATATGTTGTCAAAGAGTGGACACAAAACAGCAACACTAGTAACAGCCATATGTTGTCACAGAGTGACACAAAACAGGCATATGTTGTCAAAGAGTGGACACAAAACAGCAACACTCGTAACAGCCATATGTCGTCACAGAGTGACACAAAACAGGCATATGTTGTCAAAGAGTGGACACAAAACTGCAACACTAGTAACAGCCATATGTTGTCACAGAGTGGACACAAATGGCAACACTGGTAACAGGCATATGTTGTCAAAGAGTGGACACAAAACAACAACACTGGTAACGGCCATATGTTGTCAAAGAGTGGACACAAACGGCAACACTGGTAACAGCCATATGTTGTCAAAGAGTGGACACAAACAGCAACACTGGTAACAGCCATATGTTGTCAAAGAGTGACACAAAACAGCACCACTGGTAACAGCCACATGTTGTCAAAGAGTGGACACAAAACAGCAACACTAGTAACAGCCATATGTCGTCACAGAGTGACACAAAACAGGCATATGTTGTCAAAGAGTGGACACAAAACTGCAACACTAGTAACAGCCATATGTTGTCACAGAGTGGACACAAATGGCAACACTGGTAACAGGCATATGTTGTCAAAGAGTGGACACAAAACAACAACACTGGTAACGGCCATATGTTGTCAAAGAGTGGACACAAACGGCAACACTGGTAACAGCCATATGTTGTCAAAGAGTGGACACAAACAGCAACACTGGTAACAGCCATATGTTGTCAAAGAGTGACACAAAACAGCACCACTGGTAACAGCCACATGTTGTCAAAGAGTGGACACAAAACAGCAACACTAGTAACAGCCATATGTCGTCACAGAGTGACACAAAACAGGCATAATGTTGTCAAAGAGTGGACACAAAACTGCAACACTAGTAACAGCCATATGTTGTCACAGAGTGGACACAAATGGCAACACTGGTAACAGGCATATGTTGTCAAAGATGGACACAAAACAACAACACTGGTAACGGCCATATGTTGTCACAGAGTGACACAAACAGCACCACTGGTAACAGCCACATGTTGTCACAGAGTGACACAAACAGCAACACTGGTAACAGCCACATGTTGTCAAAGAGTGGCACAAACAGCAACACTGGTAACAGCCACATGTTGTCAAAGAGTGACACAAACGGCAACACTGATAACAGCCATATGTTGTCACAGAGTGACACAAACAGCAACACTGGTAACAGCCATATGTTGTCACAGAGTGACACAAAACAGCAACACTGGTAACAGCCACCTGTTGTCAGAGAACTTGGTAAAAGACAGCAGTGTGTAACACATCTTAACTTCTTACACTGAAGAGAAAAAGAGCTGACATCCCCGCCGCACTCCTTCCTTACCCCCTGACGAAGAATTCTGTCATGTTAGGAAGAAACATGGTCATCATCCACCACTGACCTGAAGGAAGCGGATGAGGTAGCAGAGAACCAGCCGGTTGATGTCTGGCAGACGATGGACGATGCTGATGGCCACGCCGGGGTCGGCGTGGTTGTCCACACACTCATTGTAGAGGTGCGCGGGGATGAGGGGCTCCGACAGCTCCCGGTACCACAGCTTCAGCAGGGAGGCCGGCACATGGGGGTCCGGGCAGTCTGAGGGTATCATCCACTGGTCACAGCGCAGCTTGAGAGCGTTCACTTCATCAATGTCCCCCGGCACCCTGACAGCACAGATGGTCACGTTTCTATATCAAAGGGCTACAACTTTTATAATCCTCCAGTTATCAGAAGAAATCAATACAAAAAACAAAAAAAATGCTGGACTCCCCATTTCCACTCCCTTGGCTCCATAACTCTCTCTTCCCCTGAATCCATCTATTTCTATTTCAGTTCTGCAAGTTTTCAGGTGCTTATTTATAAAAACTGTCAGGTTAGGAGGCTCATATAAAGTCTGCTCCCACTTCCAAAAGATTAAGCATCACTAGACCTAAAATGTCTCTTTTTCTTTCTCTTTTTATAATTCACTCTTATACTTTTCCTCGATCTTGAGATGTCATAAATATTTTTATTCTGCTTTTTTTTCAATCATCATCCCAACATTTTTCTTAACATATGACCTGCAAATATTTCCCCAATTCCTGCCCTTTTCTGAGAGGCAGTCAGTCTGCATGACGGTCTTGTTTTTGATGTTTGGAAAGCAAAGGAAAGCTCAAATTCCTGAGATTCACAGAGCATGTCTTTCAGGTTCCATGTCAGCAGCATTCACTGCACAGACAACTGGTTGGCCTCATTCTGTTTATTGTTCCAGCCTCTGATACTGACCCATTGTGTGCAAATACTTGCCTGCAGACTGGAATTTTATCCATTGGCTTGTCTGTTACTTGTTGGTTTGTATTATACTGCATTTTGGAAATGCAGTTAAAATGTGCACATGTAACTTGTCAGGAAAACTAATGCTGTGGCTTAGCGACACAAGAAATGAGAAAACCAGTATAATGATACACAATTCATATATCTGTTAAATATAATGAATGTAAAGAAGACAGACAACAACTACTTTGAAGATTTTGATGCTTATCTTTGTATGTGTGGGTAGAAAAAAGCCTGAGGCTGGGGCATATTAGCAACCATAAGCTGTTTAAGTGTCCCGACTGTACGCTTACTGGAAATGCAGACAAAATCCGCTAGTGTTCCATCTTGCCCTCTGAGGAAAAAAAGCCATTCAGTAAATGCACTAATCTTGACCCAAACCTTATACATTCTACATCACAAACCGACACCCAAACTTGCACAACACAGTGACAATGAAGGAAGAGGGGAGGACTGGGTGCAGTCTGTACATGGACCAAAGTTTCTTACCTGAATATACCCTCTGTCAGAGTGCCGCTCATCCGCAGAACTTCTTCAGAAAGAGTGGTCTGTATCCATGGCAACTGTCGCTCAGGGAAACGCTCTTTCTGCAGCAGCATCACATCCTCCAAGCTGCTTCCAAACATGGAGGGATGGAAGATGGATTTCTGAACAGAAAAAAAAAAAACGACATCAAGGGCCGAGTACAAACTGTGAAACAGAAAGTGGAGCATTGATTTCTGAAAAAAAAAAAAAAAATGTTGGAAGGACGGTATATGGATGGATGGAAAAAAAAAGAAGAAAAGACAAGAAAAGCGATTATTTGAACTGCTGACGACGGAGTTGATGACACATGTAGTGGACAGTGGCACTGATGTCAGGAAGGCACTGACTGCATGGTCTTGGGAAGACCTAAGACACAGGAAGACACTGACTGCATGGTCTTTGGAAGACGTAAGACACAGGAAGACACTGACTGCATGGTCTGAGGCAGATCTAAGACACAGGAAGACACTGCATGGTCTTGGGAAGACCTAAGACACAGGAAGACACTGACTGCATGGTCTTGCGAAGACTAAAGACATAGGAAGACACTGACTGCATGGTCATGGGAAGACCTAAGACACAGGAAGACACTGACTGCATGGTCTTGGGAAGACCTAAGACACAGGAAGACACTGACTGCATGGTCTTGAGAAGACCTAAGACACAGGAAGACACTGACTGCATGGTCTGAGGCAGATCTAAGATACAGGAAGACACTGACTGCATGGTCTAGGAAGACCTAAGACACAGGAAGATACCGACTGCATGGTCTAAGAAAGACCTAAGACACAGGAAGACACTGACTGCATGGTCTAAGAAAGACCTAAGACACAGGAAGACGCTGACTGCATGGTCTAAGAAAGACCTAAGACACAGGAAGACACTGACTGCATGGTCTTGGGAAGACCTAAGACACAGGAAGATGCTGACTGCATGGTCTTGGAAGACCTAAGACACAGGAAGACACTGACTGCATGGTCTAAGAAAGACCTAAGACACAGGAAAACACTGACTGCATGGTCTTGGGAAGACCTAAGACACAGGAAGACACTGACTGCATGGTCTTGGGAAGACCTAAGACACACGAAGATGCTGACTGCATGGTCTTGGGAAGACCTAAGACAATTCAATTCTACAGATCTGACACCAAATCAGCAGTGATAAACTCATGCATACGTGTGAGACCATTCAATAGACAATATTGGGAAAACTGCAAGGGAGGTAAACTTTATTAGAGATCGCATTCAGCTTGGTGACCCTGCCGTTTTCACAGGAAGGTGTCTCTGGTGGGTGTGCCCAAAGCAATGTTACCCAATGAGTCATCTTAACAGTTCAATCAGTGAGAGAAAATGCCAAAACATGGATGTGAAACAATTCACCTGTAATGCTGATAGTCCATATCCTCATCACTATCTTGGCATGAGCTTCAATTCAAATAGCCGACTCTCTCGATCTATTTGTTTTGTTCCTTTCCCATGTATAAGTAAATCAAACAAAACGCATCTTGGACAAGGTACAATTCTTAATAAACCTCAAAGGAGTTCACTGCAAGTGTATTTTTCCAATAATGAGTTAAAGCCACGGCTACTGGACACTGAAGAATGTTCACAGAGAAATGTCTGAGAAATGTATGTACCCTGGCCTGCACCACTTCCTCGAGAGTGGGACGACGCACTCCCTTCTTGGCTCCTGTCTGCATGATGCGCTCCAGACGCTGGGAGCAGTGTGTAGCAAAGTGACTCACTGGCACCTGTCCACATATACACACACACACATACCATTTTCATTATTCTGTGCTGTGAGCACCAATAAAAAAAAAATCAATCAATAAAACATTACGTACTGTAAACACAAAGCGGGCAACGCTGATCTTCCTAATAAAAGAAACAAAATGTCAATGACTGTGTAAAGAAACCCTAAAAGGCCAAACCATCCTTTTCCAATCTTTCTCTCGCAATGTGTTACTACACCAAAAGTATGGGGTACCACTGGAATGCATCATTAATTCTGTACTCCTCGCAACACACAGATTGCCTCATTTTAAACCAATTGCTAAACTGATGAATCTTTTTCTCAAAAAACCTAAAGCTAACAGAAACTTCACTTTGGCCCAGTGGAGTAAACAGTTCATCCTTTTGATAATGCCCATTTCAAAGGTCAAATAATCATACTGCATTTATGTCATGAAGTTAAAATATAGTTTAATTCATTTTAAACAAAAGTCTGGGAGTGGATCTGTGTCTTTCCTGTCAGACCATTCTTTTGTGTTATTTTCAACAAAGTCGTCACCTTTGGCACTGTCATCATTGATCTTTTCTTCCTTTGTCCCTTTGTGATAAAATGAGTTCTACTACTTGAGACAGCAGATAATCTGACCATATGTCATTTATTTTGAACTGAGCACAACTCTAAAATGCTTGAAGAGAGACTGGGGCTGGTTGCTTTCAAATTAGCCAATCCAACTGAATGCACTGTCTGCAATTCATGTCACATGAGTTTCAGGTTTAAAAGGCTGAACGTGTGCACAGAAATCACTTACTAACAATCCTTTGAAAAAATTTGTCTCATGTTTTCTAAATGATAGCTGCTATCAATCCCGCAAATCATTTATGTCGAAATCAGTTACCTGCTAATAGCATTATCGCAGCTTGTTGCCATCAGGTAACTCAACAACAGAGTACTCATGTCATGTTACAAAAAAAAGTTAACCATATGTTACGTGCTTTGGATTTTAAGATGACTTTTTCAGATTTTGATTTTGACTGTGTTATTTTTACAGTCAAAAAATGACAGTCTGATCAATATCATATTGATCTGTCACTGCTGAGGTGACTGGACAGGTGTCTTACATTGGGGAGGTCCAGACTGTGATCGAGGTGCTTGGTGATGTAGCCCTCCAGGTAGGAGTGGAAGCGGGTGGATGGGGGGAAAAAGTGAAGACACATAGCCAGCAGTTCCCAGCCCCGCTGTAAACTCCGGGCCCTGTCATACACAGGAAACACACCAAAAAAACACACAGAGAAACAAGAACAATCAGGCACACACCATACTATAAGAAACAAGAACAATCATGGTAACAGCGAACACGACCATCTTGATAATGAATTTGAAAATAATAACATTCAGCAATGCTACTAAAAAAAAAAGGGGATATATTAGGGTGCACCAACTCTTGCAATAACACAATTCAAATGAGTCAACTCACTGTCTAGTTCTCTTGGCACACAACTGACAAGAGCTGGAGGAGGCCGGTGAACAAGTGCCCGATTGGCCCATCATAGAGTTAAGGTAGAGAGGAAGTTTCCTCAGCTTAGACACTAAAGGAATCAAGAGACAGCTCATCAATACAATGCCCATCTTGCACCACCATGAGAAGGTAAGTGGTTACTCATTCTTCTTTTTCGTTGTCCTGAGTGTTGTTTATCCTGCCTGAAGAAGACCTAAGAAATCGAAACGCGTCATGTTTTATCTTGTAATTCGTTTGTCCATGTTAACTGGCGGAGTTATTTCAAACAGCTTTCAAAATTTATGAATACTACCTTTCCAAAATGTTAGAGGTTACCTTATGTGCCGATTTCCCTCTTTCTGTCCTTTAAAAAAAAAAAAATTTCAATTAAAAAAAAAAGAGAAAGCATCAAAATTTTAGCTGCAAAGACGATATCATATCTGACAACGCCAAACTCAGGGAACTCTACTTTGAAAGTGTACAAAAACTCTGTCAACCATGACACCACATGCACCATGTGCAGACACAAACCCAAGCCTCAGCGACTCACTCTTTCTTATTCTCGGTGGTCTGCCTTGTCAGCTGGATGTAGATCTCGTCGCGCAGGTTGAGGGTGCCCCAGCCCTTGGTGATGATGTCCAGGGCCACACTGATGGGGGCCTGTTTCCCCCGCCGGTCACCCATGTACAGCTGGATCACTGACCACCGTCAAGGATCACCACCATTTTGTTCCAAAGTGGTACGACAGGGCATTTACAGGACTTAACCAAAAAAAAAAAACAAAAAAAAAGAAAAAAACCAAGCAGTCCTAGGAGAGAAGAGTGATAACTTGAGCAGCAAGGCTGCCGACACACGGCCAAAGCCAAGTGAGTTGAAACTGGGAAGAACAATGCAGACAAGTAATGTGCTTCTCTAATTTTAATGTCTATACCCACTAATAAGGCTTTAATTGTTTGCAACTGAGGTAAAATGAAAAAGAGAATTAAAAAGAATCTAATTCAGACTGAAAACTATAAAAAAAAAAAAAAAAAAAAAAAAAAAAAAAAAAAACCCACTCCAGCAACGCGAAGCAAAAACCTATTTCAAGAAATCCAACGTGAAAACCTATTCAAGAACTTGCCAGAAATATAGAACTATCAAATACAGAATAAAAAAAAAAAATCCCCCCCCCCCCCCCCCACACACACACACTGTTGAATTGAAATGTTTTCTTTTAATATAAATATACATTAAAATTTTTTTTTTTTTTGTAAATTGTTTGTGATAAATCAAGGGGAATGGCCAGTGCCCTCAACACAGCCTAGTTTCATCAGCCTTAAGGCAGTCAATAATTCAGCTCTCTGGTCAATAATTCAGCTCTCTGTCAATAATTCAGCTATCTGGTCAATACTTTAGCTATCTGGTCAATAATTCAGCTATCTGGTCAATAATTCAGTTATCTTGTTATTAACTGATGCACATCCTGCAGGTAGCTGCGCTTGTAGTCGGTTTCTTTTTCTTCATCTGAAACTGAATGTAAATAATTAACAGGCAATGTCAGTCACACATCAGCACCAGAAGGATACATTTAAATATATCACAGGCTTCTTTCTTGATGCTTTTGTCGTTTGTTCGTATCATGGGCTTCTGAATGGGGTCCTGCACACACATTGATATACTGGTTATGTGGTGAAACAGAAAGGTTTGTGAAAATACACAGAACCTTGCAGAGATCTCCCTTTCCTTTTTCAAGAGCAGGATGAACACACTGGCCAACTAAATGCAAATTTAATAAAACTGAACTCAAGTAAAAGCATATAAAATGCTCAGTTACATTTCTGAACTCTAAGGCTATGCAACATAACAAAAAGACAAATACACTACATGCGCACTTAAACTTACATATGTACATATGTCTTGATAAGTACATGCATATGTGCGAATGTATACATACATAACCATCAGTGAACAGGTTATGTGGCATACACACACAAAAATGAACAGAATTTGGCATTTTTCTTCTTTTTTTCAAAAGCAGAGCTTACAAACTCGCCAAACTAGCTGAAAATATTGAACAAAACTTAAATCAATGCTGATTAAATTTTCCATTAAGCTTATAAACTAGACAACGTAATGCTAAGACAAATATACAAATGTGTATACATGCACCAAAATCATTTCCACTTCAAATGTATATACACATTCACACAAAACACGCACACATCTCTTTCTCTCTCACACAAACATTTTGTCCAATCTTATGTTTTATGAAAAGAGATAAAAATTTAAGTACTATTACTACTACGACACACATACACACTTAAACACACTTGCATGCACATACGCACACATCAACATGCACAAGCATACAGACACAGAAACAGACACACTCACACCTCTCTCCAATCGGCAACTCCAACATCACGAACAGACTTTCCCTATGCCCTTGCCAACATACACATACACACACACAAAACACACACACCAAACCGTTATTCCTTCCCCTTAAAAAAAAAAGAAAGAAAGAGAGAAAGAAAAAAAAAAAAAAGCAGCCTCAAACCTTGGACCAGGTGAGCATGTTGTTGAGGGAGACCTTCTTGCCGAACAGGCCCTTCTTGTGGCGGTTGAGGTGCTGGTGGGCGTAGCTCTCTATGTCGCTCTCAGAGGGCAGCTTCTGCCAGCAAAGAAAGCGCTGAACAGTGCACATCAGTAAGGGCTTGTCCATTTCAGTATCATGCTTCAGGACATTCTCCATCTTTAAAGTGTTCCCCCATCAATAAGGCCATTGATCATCCATAAGCAGTCTCTCCCATCAATAAGGGCTTTCACACAGTCAATACTGCTTTTCCTTTAATATGGCTGTAAGGCTTCTAACAATCAACAAGAGCTTTTATTCTCACAGTAAGAGCTGTCCTTCATCAGCAATGGCATCCCTCAATCATTACGGGCTTTCCCTCATCAATGAGGGTCCTTCCCCCTCATTACAAAGGACATTCTCCTGATCAGTATGGGGTTTTGTCCATCAATATGGTGAAAGAGCTTTAGCCCAATCAATACAGCAATTGCTTTTTTCCCTCCATCAATTATGAAAGCTTTTCCACCTTCAATAAGAACTTTCCCTGATCAGGGCTTTACCCCATCAATCAGGATTTATTCCCTCAAAACTTTTTTCCCAATCAATTCTGGGATTAAGGGGTTTCCTCCATCAATAACATGGGTATCCCATACACTGATCATGAGTATATATATATTATAAAGAACATGTGTGTCTACGTGAGTGCATGTGAGTGTGTGTGTACACATGCACAAGCATGTACACTTGTTCATGTATATATGCACCATGCATGGAAGTGAACGAATCTGCATGCAACTATAAACATGTACATAATTATACATACACAGGCCCATGAGAAACAGAGAACCAGACTGCTTTGAACACAGTTCAGCAACATCCCCTCCCTCCAGTTCCAGCCCACATCCCTTCACCTCCCCTCTACCTGCCCTACCCTACCTGTCGGTTGAGGGAGCTGGTGCTGGGACTGAGAGACATGTTGGCATCGGAGGGGGAGGCCACCACCATGGAGAGGGGCCGGTGCGTCATGTCGGCCTGCAGCGACTGGCTGCGCTCCACGGCGGGGCTGGCCTCCCCTTTCTCCCCCTTCTTGCGGCGCAAGGAGGCGTGGTGCGTCTCCACAGGGATGGGGATCGGGGAGGACTGGGTGGTGCCCCGCGGGGAGCTGGTCGACAGCATGCTGCTGGTGTCCGAGTCCTCAAAGCTCTGGTCCGGCACCACTGGGCAACACACACAGGTCAAGGTCAGGGGTCAGCGGGAGGGGGAGAAAAGGCAGCAGCTTCAAGTACTAATGTACTGTGTTTCCATCACACACACACACACACACACACACACACACACACACACACACACACACACACACACTACACACACAAGATGAACTGTAACCAGTGAAAATGATGATAATGGATGATTTAATATTTATGATGAAGCTCATGGTAATGATGATGAGTAAACGAGCCCTGACATTAAAAAAAAAAATATATATATATATATATATATATTACTTACCTGAACATGGAACACATTTCTCATCCACACTGAAATAAAACTAAAAAAACAATGTCATCTAGGTACGTACTCTTGTCTTCATCTTTTTCATAGGCCCAATCAAGGAGTTAAAAAGGAACCAGTGTATGACATATTCTGGCACATTTTGTTTCATTCTTCAGTCCTTTAGAAGCAAGTCAAAAGGGGAACAAAACAGCATCTAACTTCTCACTTTCACGCTCAGTTTCATCCAAGGCTTCACATAAGGAGATATAGATCCCCCAAATCTCCAGCAGGGGGCCACAATGTAAATGACCATGTCAGGCAGACTGCCGATACATAGGTTAACTAGCAGTCAGGAATCTCTCCTCACAGTCATCCACCACTGTTTCAGCTGGCCTCCCGTCCATGGGCATGTCTGGCACCAGAACTGGCTGTCCAAGACCACCCTGCAGGGCACAGAGACTGATGAACAGACCGGCAGCAGACCAGTAAAGGTCTGCATGGATAGCATGAAAGACTGGATTGGTTGCAACACCTCTGTCTGGTTGTGCATCACTGTGGATGCCAAGCTGCGGAGACCTGTTATTGTCCAGGGGTCTATCATAGCACCCTGATTTCCTATGGTTCTGGGACAAGGATCACGTCGATGATTAAGATGAAGGAAGGAGGAAGAGGGAGAGAAGAACAAGAAGACAGAGTATTCACGATATTATTAGGCTAAATGAAGAAACACCAATTTTATCCTGCATACTTTCACTTTCGATGTTTTGATGCAGTTTTCACACTTACCTGTATGAGAAATTGTTTGTGGAGAAAACTCACTCCCCATTTAAAACTTTGGAGTTTGTAAGGTGAAAGTGACTTCATGCTAAGCAAACTGTAGTTTAAAAAATGTTGTTTCATGCACCATGTATACAGGTCAACAAGCAGCAAATAACATTCCGTGGCATTCTAGGTCTTGGGTCTTTTGGTAAAATGACATATGTGAAGGAAAGAAGGAAACCTTTTCTCCACTCGCAGCACTCTAACCTACAGTAAAATGATGCCATGGCATCAGCCATCACTGTGCAAAGGTTAGCGTCACAGGATTGCAGGATGGGAGATAATAGGTTTAAGCCCCTTCAAGGACATTTATTTTGGGGGCTCTTCAGCCCCAACTGGCTCCTCCCTTCAGATGAGTGACCTGTCGGTTCACTGAAATGACTACCACAGCACAGATGAGTTTCATCCACACAATTAATGGATGTATCTGGACAGATAGCTCCAATTTCCTGAGCAACACTGCAGGTGTCTGTGTCTCCCTGGCTTGGCTGAAGCCAGGATACATAACAAAAGAAGAGATCAGTCAAACAGCCTCTGACCTGAAGTACAGAAGACTCTTTATCATCCTCACTGGTCATTGATACAAACAAATCTCAAATTCTGAGGGCCTTTCCAAAACACCAATTCAGTGACATAGCAGTGTCACACAGAGTCTTTTTGGGTGGGCTGCTTCATAACGACCAGATACAGATTGCTCTGTGTGGACTGCAGTCCTGGGAAGGTGACAACACACACAGGAGCTGGGTGGGGGCTGTGTATGGGAACCGGCTGCAAGAATGAGCAGGGTGGGGGTGATGGCAATGAGGGGCATGAAAGATCACACAGACACACACACACACACACAAACACACAGACACTGACACACACACAAATATGTAACACACCTAAAACACTGTTTACAGTTTCTTTCTTCACTGACACCTGTCATGAACCTACTTTTCAGCTGAAAGACATATATGTCTGGGCCCTTGCCGTACCCAGCGCATGTTACAACACACTTACATGTGCATTCCAACCCTTCCTTGATTTGCCCAGATGAGGGTCAGATTCTGAGGCCCCTATTAGGCTTGACACTTTGCTGGTAGCCTACTGCAGAGGAAAGAAACCACTCCCAAGTGCTCATCTGTGACAACATGCACTGGCTCAAAATAACTTTGTTACATGATTCCACCACTGGGTGAAAACTAGAACAGTCCTCAAGCCGCTTTTTTTTTTTTTTTTTTTTTAAAACAACAACATCAACAACCAAAGAATGGCCAGTACATTGTCGAACCTGGTTTACACATAAGCTGAAAACAAGTTAATATCTGATGGCATGCCCTAGTGCTGTACAGTATATTTTTCACGGCTGTTAACAGCTGTTAGTGAGAGGCTTGATAATTAAGTCCAAAAAGTTCTTGTTTGACATCAGGTAGTGCATAGTGCACACATGCCTGTTATATGAATGGGGAAAAAAGTAAAAATAAACAGTAATAATTTTTCAAAAGTGCTGTTTCTATCGATAATGCTAAAAATGTGAGAGTAACACTGATCAACAACAACAATAACGAAAGTGCTGTCAACAGTGCTACTGAACATTCTCAGGTAACTTATTTAATGGTGTGTTCAGTACAGGAGAGGGGATACAAAAAGGGACACAAGTTTAACATATAATCAGCAAGAGACAGTATGGAGAAGGGAAGGGGGCAGAGAGAGAGAGAGAGAGAGAGAGAGAGAGAGAGAGAGAGACAGACAGACAGACAGTCAGACAGACAGACATAGACAGACAGACAGACAAACAAGAGAAAGAGAGAGAGAAGAGACAGAACAAGCTCCACAAACAAGAAAGAAAGAGCAAGAACAGGACACGTCGTTCCACAATCGAAACAATTTCAACCTCACATGTTCTGAATTCAACACTGAAACATCATCTTGGCAGGCATGGCAAAACAACAACAACAACAACAACAACCACAACAACATCACTGAAACATGCAGTTATTCCCCCAAACACACTGTGCTTACTCCTCATGATGTCCCAGCGCTCAGACGTGGGGAAGATCCGCGGCATGGTGTCAACGCATCCACGACCATGAACTACAAAGCCCACATTTCTCACAAGACACCTCTACTATCATTCCTTGTCCCCTCAAGAACAAACAACACACAAAAAAAAAAAAAAAAAAAAGAAGAAAGGAAGAACGAAAGAAAAATGAAGCAGTGCCTGTCGTGAGTCATCCCTGGGCTAGCAATACGTCATACCAGGTGAAGTCACACAGCATACATAATGGGGGGAGGGGGTGAAGGTGGGGGGGGACTCAGCCCTGGTCCATAAACATGCAACAAGGCTGTCTTCACACAGCTATGTGGCCAATTCAGAAGATAAGAAATGGAAGTGAAAAAAAAAAAAAGTAATGTTTAAGAAGAGACAAAGAAGTGAAGGGAAGAAGTAAAGAGGGTTGGCAGGTGACAACACAGGGTAACAGAGGCCCGGAGACCCAACACTGGTTTTTTTTTTTCTCAACACAGGTACACACATTGAAACCTGTCTCACTATCTCAGTGATTCCCCCCCACCCCCACCCCCCTCCCCATCCTAACAGCCAGCATCCGAGTTCACAGACACTTAAATAGGTGGATCGAAGGTCAAGCAGGCAACTGAACAAACACCACCTGATGTTGTAAGCTAGTTCCACTCTCTGTTGGTTACAAGTATTGATTTTTTTTTTTTCATCCCAAAGTGATGGATGAGAGCAGATGCTAGCCAAGATCACCAGATTCAAGACATTTTAGGCATTACACTGTTTCATTCTGTGCAGGTTTTGTTTCATGATGACAGCTATTTTTTGCGCAACAAAGGTGGAAGGATGCTGCATTCCACTGCATGAAATGGATTCATTCTGTAGTGGTCTTTTATGACACCAACTATTTTTATACACTTACCTCACTGAAAGCCTGAAGGACATTATCACATTTGATTGCAATAAACTGCTTTGCTATTTACCAGTTTTGTTTTCTGAAAACGGCTATTTTCATAGCCTTGAGGTGCTGCATTCTGCACAGGACATGTTTTCTGATAAGGTTTTTTTTATATGTCCCTAACAGAAAGCTGAAAAGACTTTGCATTCCATGACATTAAATTACTTCACTCTGTATTGGTTTTGGTTTCTGATAATCTCTATTTTAAAACAAAATATAATCTCTGTTTTTAAACAAAATATAATCTCTATTTTTAAACATTATGATAAAATGTAACCTCTATTTTTAAACATGATGTGCCTCATTACAAGCTGGAAAACCCCATTGCATTCCGCAGCATTAAACTGCTTCCTTCTGCACTGATTTTGTTTCTAATGATAGTTACTGTTACACAACAGGTACCTCACTTTTACACAACAGGTACCTCACTTTTACACAACAGGTACCTCACAGAAAGCCGGACAAACGCTGCATAATTTAGAATAAAACTGCTTCATTTTGTACTGGTTTTATTTTCTGATAATCATTGCTTTTACACAGCATATATATATACAGAAAATCAGACAGACACTGCATCCCATTGCATTAAACTGCCTCAACAGCCATTCTTTTTTCATTACATCAGACTTCCTACACAAAATTTATCTAACAAAAAAGATGATTCCCAATTCTGCCCACTCCAAGAAAATGCCTTCCTGCTGCAGTCTGACGTTACAGCTACACCTCCAGCTGCCTTCAAATAGCTGAAATGAACCAGTGATTGTGAAAGGAAATAGCTGAAATAGTCACTGCAATAAACAATATCAAGAAGAAAAATAAGGAATTACAGCAATCATAAAATAAAGTATGCAGAATAACCCTTAGGTGTAGTCTGCTTCATGGAAATTATTGACCACACACAGACACAAAAGACACAGACACAGACACAGACAGATAGTTGAATGGATAGACAGGCTGACAGATAGACAGACAGTTAGATAGATATAGATTTAGGTAGACAGACAGATATAGATTTAGATTAACGCACACATACATTCATACATACGGAGAAAGAGAGACAGACAGAGACAGAGAGAATACTAATGCATTACCATAAATACGGTATAAAAGCCTACCAACGCCCTCACAGTGAAAACTGAATAACTATACACAAAACCCCACCAAGCCACTTACTGTCATAATCCGGGTACTTGGGCCTCATCTGCACGTCGTCTTTGCCCAGGATGGGGGAACTGCTGGTGTCCAGACTGAAGACAGCCTGGTAGCCGTTGGCGGGTAATCCTGGATGCAGCACCGTTCCAGGCCGGGGGATGTTGGCATAATCAGGCTCGTCCTGACCCACAGGACCACCCACATCGGAATGGATGGGGGTCTGGGACAGGTAGCTGTCCGAGCGCTCATGCCGAGCCAAGTCTTGGTCCGACCCTGCACTTCCTCCCACCACTGTGCCCCCCACGCTTCCACCATGGCCCCCACTGCTCTCTCCACTGCCGCTCTTGGAGCTCTTGGAGGATATGCTTTCCTGCACTGACACCGTGCTGTCCTGGAGGTTGCGCAGAGAGCCGTGCGAAGAGTGAGCGTCCGACATGTTGCGTGTGGAGCCGTGCGAGGACTGGCTGTCGGACAGCTCCCGCATGCGGGAGTACATGATCTGAGTGTCTGAGGGGGTGCGTTCCGGACGGTGGTAACCTAGGACTCCGCGAGAAGAGTGGGACGTGTCGCTGTCGGACCGTTCATGGCGGTAGTAACTGCTGCTACCTCCATAGCTTTCGGCGGTGTCGGAGGAGTAGGACTGCGAAGACTGAATGCCAGTGGTGCTGGTGAAGAAGGAGGAATCCTGCTGGGGATAGGGAACATCGTACCCTGTATTGCTCCCATCGCGCTTGAACCCCGTCTGACCCTCACGCCGGATGCAGGTGGGATTTGTGCGAGGGAAAGCTCGGGGTTTGGATTTGTGCATTCCTGGCAGGGGGGAGGCACTCCCCTGCTGACCGGCGATGTCCTGAGAGAAGGCCAGACACTCTTCCCTGCTGGAACGCAAGTCAGGACTATAGACTCGCTCCATGCGAGCCACCGCGGAGCCAGGAACTTCATGGTGGTAGTTGTCCGGGCGTACGTAGATCAAGGAGGCGGGGAAACCCTCGGGAGGGAACGGGGAGGGCTGACTGGCCGTCTCCTGCAGAGAGGTCTTTCTGACAGCAGGGGTGTCTCCGTAGGCAGGCTGACGAGAGGGACTATCTCCTATACTGCTCTGTCGGGAGTGTGCATCTGACAAACCTGACTGGCGTTGCCGGCTGTCAAAGCCTCCTTGAAGGAAAGCGTAGGGATCCCCGGCCATGCCGACATGACCCGGCATGCTGCCGCCACTGTGACGCCCAGTCATGCTGGAATCAGACGCAGTTTTATGCAGCGACCTGGATCTCTGCGGGCGGGGGGAGTCGATGATGGTGCGCTGGGGCATCTCGAAGGAATCCCGCCGAGCTATACTGCGTGGGAGGGGGGTGAAGGGGAGTCCGTCGCTCTGCGTGGACTGTGAGGAGTGACTGCCACGCATGTGGACGTCCCCGTTGACGGAGGAGTGGGAGTCGGACCCGTCATGACGACCTGAACTGCTACTGTGGGAGGATGTGGAGTCCTGGCGGGTGTAGCGATGCTGTATGGATGAAAAAAAAAAGTAAGACAAACCTTTCGCTTGTGTCTAACAGCATTTTCACAATCTCCATTTTGTCACACATATAAAAAAAATCACAATGAGGAAAAACATGAGAGAGATAGTGAAGAGGGAAGTGGAGAAAAAAAGAGAGAGAGAGAGAGAGGGAGGGGGGGAGAAAGACAGGGAGAGAGAGAGAGACAGAGGCAGAGGAGGGGAAGGAGGGAGGGAATGACAGAGAGAGATGGACAGACAGACAGGCAGACAGACAGACGGAGAGACAGAGACTTAGAGAGAGAGAGATAGACAGACAGACAGACAGGAGACAGAGACTCAGAGAGAGAGAGAGAGAGAGAGAGAAACAGAGAGAGAGTGAGACAGACAGACAGACATAGACAGAGACTTAAAGAGAGAGAGAGAGAGAGAGAGAGAGAGAGAGAGAGAGAGAGAGACAGAGAGGAGAGAGATGTGGTTGTGGGGAGAAAGTTGATAGAGAAGGGCCTTGGCGAAAAAAAGAAAAGAAAAAAGAGAAAGTGAGAACCCTTAGGACACAAGACAACAGGCAA
>CM065733.1:29892384-29899884 GCA_033310375.1 Conus canariensis | reverse complement strand
CCAATATTTTGTTGTTGTTGTTGTTTTTTTTTTATCTACTGAGAATAATGCATTATTTCACAACAAGTTTGTAAAAATGTGACAAAACCTTTACTATACAATGTTAAAGTAAATTTACCACACACACACAAATTCTAGATCCATACGCCAATTAATGCCGATTCCCTCCAATATCTAACGGATTTATCCATTCCACCAAGTTTCACCCATTCCGTCTTTCCACTAAGTTTCACCCATTCCATCTTTCCACCAAGTTTCACCCGTTCCATCTTTCCACCAAGTTTCACCCATTCCACCTTTCCACCAAGTTTCACCCGTTCCACCTTTCCACCAAGTTTCACCCGTTCCATCTTTCCACCAAGTTTCACCCATTCCGTCTTTCCACCAAGTTTCACCCATTCCGTCTTTCCACCAAGTTTCACCCATTCCATCTTTCCACCAAGTTTCACCCATTTCACCTTTCCAACAAGTTCCACCCATTCCACCTTTCCATCAAGTTCCACCCATTCCACCTTTCCACCAAGTTTCACCCATTCCATCTTTCCACCAAGTTTCACCCATTCCACCTTTCCACCAAGTTTCACCCATTCCATCTTTCCACCAAGTTTCACCCATTCCATCTTTCCACCAAGTTTCACCCATTGCACCTTTCCACCAAGTTTCACCCATTTCACCTTTCCAACAAGTTTCACCCATTCCATCTTTCCACCAAGTTTCACCCATTCCATCTTTCCACCAAGTGTCACCTATTCCATTTTTCCACCAAGTTTCACCCGTTCCATCTTTCCACCAAGTTTCACCCATTCCATCTTTCCACCAAGTTTCACCCATTCCACCTTTCCATCAAGTTTCACCCATTCCACCTTTCCATCAAGTTTCACCCATTTCACCTTTCCAACAAGTTTCACCCATTCCATCTTTCCACCAAGTTTCACCCATTCCATCTTTCCACCAAGTTTCACCTATTCCATTTTTCCACCAAGTTTCTTTCAAACTGGTCTAGAAGTTTTTGTGTAACTTTCATGACAGACAAACAGACAAAAACCTTACTGCCACGGTAGGGGTTTAGAAAAAAAAAATCTCTTCTCCACCTCTATCCCCCTTCCCTCCTTCTACTTACTGGCTGGTTCAGCAAGTGTACACAGGTCTACTGACAGACCCACACTGTGGTTTACATGGGAAACACTGCCTGTGTTGTCCCAGGAATCTTAGGCAGTATTTGTGTCATAGAAAACCAGTTGGTTCTAGGATGCATTCACTGAACTTTCTTTTTTTTTTTTTCTTTCCCATTTCCATTTGTTGCGTTCACACATCTGCACCTTCAATCAGTGAAAGGTAACTTGACTGCACTGATTTCTGATGGTGCCAAGAAATGCCTGTCATTTGACACAGCTGCCTGAACTCTTCAAGAGAAGGGCCTGTAACAAGCCTGCTCTTCCAGTTCAATGACACATTGACCGTGTCACCGTGACAATCAAAATGTGTTTGTTTGGTGTAAATCAGCTGGACATTCAACAAACATCATATTCACATATGCCATTTACTTGCAAGACCTCCTTTCCATGTAAATTTCGCATCAAACTCAGTTCTTAACAGTAGGTGGACTGTCATTCTCATCATTATCTTCTCTGCATATCATTTTCGTCTTTTGAAATCCAAAAACATGACACTTGCAACATTTGAAAACCCACAGCAAAACACACCTATGTTCTGCACTGCAACTTAAATATCCAAAGGACTCTTCTTTTCCCTCATCAACGGGGGACCTGGATACAAACAATGACACAATACAATCAGAATCAATTTTCCACTGTCCTAGGATGATGTGTTCCACCTCATGTGATGCCATTATCCTTCTAATCGGGAGAGATGAGTCCCTCCCTCCCCCACCCCTGTCTGTCCCAGGTCAGAATGGGAAAAGAGAAGGCCTCACAGCCAAGACGCCTAACCTGACCTACATGACACGGGTCACTGATTCCTGGGACCTGCTCCACCCGGGCAGATCAGCAGCTGGGAGGCAACCCGTGGGAATCACTGTCTGTGCAGATCACACCCACCCTGGTCTTCATGTCTGACTGCTCTCACTGGCAACTGAATCCAAGGTGTCACCATGAAACCTACCACACCACATAATCAGGCCAAGGGGACTAACTTGTGGCTGTACTGGTTTCCCCCCCTGACAGTCACAACTTCACAAAACGCCTGCTTTGTCAGCATCTGAATACGGAAGTATCATGGTTACCATCTCAAGCAGGTTAGGTTGTACTGGTGCTGCAACTGGATATATGAGCGGTGTATACACTGTGCTGTCTGTGGCTCTGTTTCTCTCCGCATTGCACAGCACCATGATAAAACTTCTTAGGTCAGGTCAGGTAAGGTAATGTTGCTCATAGCCCAGCCGACCGCAAGGGGCCATATCAGGTCTGTCATTGTGTTGAAGTCAGCTCACTTCTTAGGAGTTGTGTATTGCCTCTCCAAGCATTCAAAAAGCAAGCTGGACATTTTTGTGTTTCCTCACTTCACTGAGTGGTCACAACAACTGGATTTCTTACCCCTGTGAGACAAGCATTAGAGTTTACATGACGTAAACAGGTCTGCTGAACGTTTATCAAACAGATCAGACCAATCCTTCACAATTTTTTCCGCAAAGTGGTGCCACTACTTCATCTCTTGACCCTTGCGCAGAGAATCCAGGTGTTTAAACTCTCAGTTGCCACACCTATCAATGTCAGTACAGATCAACATTTTGACCAGGGCAGACAATGGAAGAAGATGAAGACCTAAGCTGCCCACCAAGCTCCCACCAGTCCATGATCTGCTGTTCCCCTTCAATGCTCTCTACTTCCTGTCCCCCCAATGCTCTCTGCTTCCTCTACTTCCTGTCCCCTGCAATGCCCTCTACTTCCTGTCCCCTCCAATGCTCTCTGCTTCCTCTACTTCCTGTCCCCTCCAATGCTCTCTGCTTCCTCTACTTCCTGTCCCCTGCAATGCCCTCTACTTCCTGTCCCCTCCAATGCTCTCTGCTTCCTCTACTTCCTGTCCCCTCCAATGCTCTCTGCTTCCTCTACTTCCTGTCCCCTGCAATGCCCTCTACTTCCTGTCCCCTCCAATGCTCTCTGCTTCCTCTACTTCCTGTCCCCTCCAATGCTCTCTTCCTGTCCCCTCCAATGCTCTCTACATCCTCTACTTCCTGTCCCCTGCAATGCTCTCTACTTCCTGTCCCCTCCAATGCTCTCTGCTTCCTCTACTTCCTGTCCCCTCCAATGCTCTCTGCTTCCTCTACTTCCTGTCCCCTCCAATGCTCTCCTTCCTGTCCCCTCCAATGCTCTCTACATCCTCTACTTCCTGTCCCCTGCAATGCTCTCTCCTTCCTGTCCCCTCCAATGCTCTCTACTCCCCCCCCCCCATGCTGCTTCCTCTACTTCCTGTCCCCTCCAATGCTCTCCTTCCTGTCCCCTCCAATGCTCTCTGCTTCCTCTACTTCCTGTCCCCTCCAATGCTCTCTACTTCCTCTACTTCCTGTCCCCTCCAATGCTCTCTGCTTCCTCTACTTCCTGTCCCCTCCAATGCTCTCTACTTCTCTACTTCCTGTCCCCTCCAATGCGCTCTGCTTCCTCTACTTCCTGTCCCTCCAATGCTCTCTACTCCCCCCCCATGCTGCTTCCTCTACTTCCTGTCCCCTCCAATGCTCTCCTTCCTGTCCCCTCCAATGCTCTCTGCTTCCTCTACTTCCTGTCCCCTCCAATGCTCTGCTTCCTGTCCCCTCCAATGCTCTCTGCTTCCTCTACTTCCTGTCCCCTCCAATGCTCTCTAACCCCCCCCCCCCATGCTCTCTGCTTCCTCTACTTCCTGTCCCCTCCAATGCTCTCTACTTCCTGTCCCCTCCAATGCTCTCTACTCCCGCCCATGCTGCTTCCTCTACTTCCTGTCCCCTCCAATGCTCTCTAACCCCCCCATGCTCTCTGCTTCCTCTACTTCCTGTCCCCTCCAATGCTCTCTACTTCCTGTCCCCTCCAATGCTCTCTACATCCTCTACTTCCTGTCCCCTCCAATGCTCTCTACTTCCTGTCCCCCCAATGCTCTCTGCTTCCTCTACTTCCTGTCCCCTCCAATGCTCTCTACATCCTCTACTTCCTGTCCCCTCCAATGCTCTCTAATCCTTCTCCTGTCCCCTCCAATGCTCTCTACCCCCCCCCCCACCCCCCACTCCCCCCCCAATGCTCTCTGCTTCCTCTACTTCCTGTCCCCTCCAATGCTCTCTACTTCCTGTCCCCTCCAATGCTCTCTACCCTGTCCCCCCCATGCTCTCTACTTCCTGTACCCCCTCCAATGCTCTCTACCACCCCCCCCCCCCCAATGCTCTCTGCTTCTTCTACTTCCTGTCCCCTCCAATGCTCTCTACTTCCTGTCCCCCTCCAATGCTCTCTAAACCCCCCCCCCCCCCAATGCTCTCTGCTTCCTCTACTTCCTGTCCCCCTCCAATGCTCTCTACTTTCCGTCCCCTCCCCAATGCTCTCTACTTCCTGTCCCCTCAATGCTCTACTTTCTGTCCCCTTGAATGCTCTCTACTACTTCCTGTCCCCTTCACTGCTCTCTACTTCCTGTCCCCTTCACTGCTCTCTACTTCCTGTCCCCTTCAATGCTCTCTACTTCCCGTCCTCCTTGACTGCTCTCTACTACTTCCTGTCCTCCTGAATCCTCTCTATACTTCCTGCCCCTCCAATCCTCTCTACTTCCTGACCCCTTCAATGCTCTCTACTTCCTGTCCCCTTCATGCTCCACTTCTGTCACAGCATCTAAAACCCCAAAGCCTCCCACTGTGTGATACAGACTTGCCTGCTCGGACACCGGTACTGACAAGCTAATCCAGCACCAGCCACCTGATCCTAGACTTGAAGAGTCTTTCCTGTAGATCCCTTCCGCTTCCTGTCCGTCACACTTCACAATTTTTCACATCAGTCAACACTCAAAGCAGTACATGAAAATGGTTCCGATTTCTTAGACCCTTTAAACTCAGACAGCACAATCTGTAAACAAACAACAGGCACATTTCACTGCACCTACTGTTCACAAGATTATAGAGACTGTCCTGTAACAGGTTTGATGTTTGAGCTGCAAAATGACCGATACACTGCTATTGTCTTGAGGCACAAGGGCTGCCAACTCACCAAGCGCAGCATCAATCCTAGTGTGTCTGAGGCACAACCACCACACCAGCGCACGATCAATCCTAGTGTGTCCGAGGCACAACAAACCGCAGACTCCGAACAGCCTGCTTCCCTGGGTGCATCTGAGGAACACTTTATTTGTTGTCACTTACTTCTGGGCGAAGATCAGGGTCAAGTTTTATTTATAGTGGAAAAAGGTGGGGCCACAGCCGACAACCAGCAGTGAAGAAAAGGCAGTTTTTGTTTCAGTTCATTAATGTCCTTTTTGAGAGGGGGGCTTAACAACAGAATCAGTGTGTGCCTGTACCTGTCTGTGCCTGTGCGCGCGCATGGGTGCGTGTGTGTGTGTGTGTGTGTGTGTGTGTGTGTGCGTGTGCGTGTGCGTGCCCGTGTGTGTGTGTGTGTGTGTGTGTGTGTGTGTGTGTGTGTGTGTGTGTGTGTGTGTGTGTGTGCGTGCGCGCGCGCGCGCGCGCACGCGAGAGAAAGAGAGAGAGAGAGAGAGAGAGAGAGGAGTATGTGCCTGCAGCGCCTCAATATGATTGCATGCCTGTGATCAACCAAGCATCCATGTTTTGATGGGTTACATTTCCTGCCCAAGGACAAAGAGAGGGAAAGGATGCAGCCTGCAGACAGCATTGTCAGCTCCAACACCACAGATCAGCTCTACTCCCTGCTGAAGGACAAAGAGAGGGAAAGGGTGCAGCCTGCAGACAGCATTGTCAGCTCCAACACCACTGATCAGCTCTACTCCCTGCTGAAGGACAAAGAGAGGGAAAGGGTGCAGCCTGCAGACAGCATTGTCAGCTCCAACACCACAGATCAGCTCTACTCCCTGCTGAAGGACAAAGAGAGGGAAAGGGAGCAGCCTGCAGACAGCATTGTCAGCTCCAACACTGCTGATCAGCTCTACTCCCTGCTGAAGGACAAAGAGAGGGAAAGGTGCAGCCTGCAGATAGCATTGTCAGCTCCAATCACACTGATCAGCTCTACTCCCTGCTGAAGGACAAAGAGAGGGAAAGGGCACAGCCTGCAGACAGCACTGTCAGCTTCAATCATACTGATCAGCTCTACTCCCTGCTGAAGGACAAAGAGAGGGAAAGGGCGCAGCCTGCAGACAGCACTGTCAGCTCCAACACCACTGATCAGCTCTACTCCCTGCTGAAGGACAAAGAGAGGGAAAGGGAGCAGCCTGCAGACAGCATTGTCAGCTCCAACACCACTGATCAGCTCTACTCCCTGCTGAAGGACAAAGAGAGGGAAAGGGTGCAGCTTGCAGACAGCACTGTTAGCTCCACTCACACTGATCAGCTCTACTCCCTGCTGAAGGACAAAGAGAGGGAAAGGGAGCAGCCTGCAGACAGCATTGTCAGCTCCAATCACACTGATCAGCTCTACTCCCTGCTGAAGGACAAAGAGAGGGAAAGGGAGCAGCCTGCAGACAGCACTGTCAGCTCCAAAACCACTGATCAGCTCTACTCCCTGCTGAAGGACAAAGAGAGGGAAAGGGTGCAGCTTGCAGACAGCACTGTCAGCTCCAATCACACTGATCAGCTCTACTCCCTGCTGAAGGACAAAGAGAGGGAAAGGGAGCAGCCTGCAGACAGCACTGTCAGCTCCAATCACACTGATCAGCTCTACTCCCTGCTGAAGGACAAAGAGAGGGAAAGGGAGCAGCCTGCAGACAGCATTGTCAGCTCCAATCACACACTGATCAGCTCTACTCCCTGCTGAAGGACAAAGAGAGGGAAAGGGAGCAGCCTGCAGACAGCACTGTCAGCTCCAATCACACTGATCAGCTCTACTCCCTGCTGAAGGACAAAGAGAGGGAAAGGGAGCAGCCTGCAGACAGCACTGTCAGCTCCAATCACACTGATGAGCTCTGCTCCCTGCTGAAGGACAAAGAGAGGGAAAGGGCGCAGCCTGCAGACAGCACTGTCAGCTCCAATCACACTGATGAGCTCTGCTCCCTGCTGAAGGACAAAGAGAGGGAAAGGGTGCAGCCTGCAGACAGCACTGTCAGCTCCAATCACACTGATGAGCTCTACTCCCTGCTGAAGGACATAGAGAGGGAAAGGGTGCCGCCTGCAGACAACATCAATATCTAAGATGTCGTCATTTCTCTTTGCTTAGACGCTTTGAATAAAAACATACCTAAATTCCTAACAACCTTGTAACTGTTTGAGCTAAGTAGTAACTGTAAACGAAACAAACATGCGCGTCTATAACATTTCCGTGGGATGAATTTTTGGTGATGAGCTTCGAAAAGCTGGGCGAAGGAACATGAAATGGATTTCATTTTCCTCACCTTGCATACACAATGGACATACTAGTA
>CM065733.1:29882384-29887384 GCA_033310375.1 Conus canariensis | reverse complement strand
TAGTAGCCCGCCTGATTTCACGGCATTTTCAGTCATGGGAATCTATGGGGGATGATCTCACATTCATCGCGACCGTCGTGGGAAAGGCGACTGTTCGGACGACACAGGCTTTGCAGTTCCTACTTCAGCGCTGCCATGTGCGCCCTTGTGCTGTCGCGAGGTCAGTTCAACCTCACCGTCCTCTCCATCATAGATCTGGATGCCACTTTTCCTAACTTCTCACACACAGCGCTGCCGCTACGACATTTCATCTCATCGGCTTCGTTGCGTGTTTACGTCGAGCAGATCGGCGGTGCTGCCAACGACCTGCACTGCGGCGGTAAGAAATACACAATAAATCACAAGGTGTGTGACGAACACCGGGTCGACCCCGACCTTTCGCTGGGGTCGATGGTTCAGAGCTATTTTGACAACCACACCTGACACATGACCAAACTCCACCCCCGCACATCAAGTCGCCTTGTTCGATGCCGTTGCTGAAGACCGCTACAAAAGAAAGATACTGATTGAAGCATTGTGATTGAGGAACTTCCGCTCTCGCGTATGTCGCCAAAGACTTGCTTCTTGCCCTCCCCCCCCCCCCTCTCTCTCTCTCTCTCTCTCTACCGCCCCTTCCCTCTGTGTTGTGTGTGTCGTGTGTGTGTGGTGTGTGTGTGTGTGTGTGTGTGTGTGTGTGTTGTGAGCGCATAAATAATCTAGTCGAGAGGAAACTGAGTATCTGAGTCCGATTCTCTCTCATTTTGTCTCCGTGAATTCTAGAAAGTACACTGTGAAAGTGATAGGGCCGCGGACGACGGCAGTTGAAAAATGCATTGGCCTACTAAGATAATTCCAGGCCCGAAAAAGAACATGTTCGGTTGGACGACACAGCCGACTCTTCGTTCAAGGCACTCCAGAGAGGCAGGCACATATGTAACGAAAACTACGACGCGAGGAAAACGGCGTCAGATGAATCATCTCTTTGATCAAGGCACAGCACTACATGACAATGACCATGACAAACAGAATGAGAATAATGAACTACTCGCTTGGTTACTTTCACACAAAAGTCGAACGCACAAAAAAAAATCTCTGATCTCACACACCCAAATTCCTGACTTCGTACACACAAATATTCCTGACAGCACACTTTAAGAGCTTCAGACCATGCGCTCGAATGTTCTTGATCGCAGCACATACGAAAATCTCTTGTGTCGCAATATCGGCAGCGAGTCGGCCACGTGATCAACTGATTTGACGGCAGTACGCCGCTCACACAATACACAACCTCGCAAGCCGGAAAACACGTAGTAAGATGCCCCCTATGACTCTTTTACACACACACAAACGCGCGCGCGCGGCGCGCGCATACGCACACACGCAAGAACGCGCGCGCGCGCAAACACGCGCGCACGCACACATACTCACCACCCCTCCACCACCACCATTTATTTCACCTTGTCACCACCTCCGGATCCAAAACCTTACACAATTCTACACTCTGCTCCACCACTTCCGTATCGGTTTCAGATGGTGAACAACAGGACGTAAGACCCTGAGGTCAGTATGACAGCATTACCCATTCTGTCTGGACATCTGCCTTCTCTGGTCGTGAAACATGATCACAACAGCCTCTTCACCGATGAACAAAATAGAGAAAGAAGAAGAAGAAGAAGAGGAGGAGGAGGGAGGAAAAGGAGGAGGAAGGAGGAGGTGAAGACTGAGAGAGGGGGAGGAGGTGGAGGATGAAGAAGGACGAAAACTCAGCGCGGGCTGAAGACGACAGAACAAGAAGAGACGAATAGCCGGCAAATCAACAGAAGTCGTCGATCATTAGACGTCACCTAAGAACCAAAGCACACACACACACACACACACACACACACACACACACACACAACACACACACAAACACACACACACACAACAAAGTCCAGATGCCAACGACACAGTAACGCCGGGAGACGCAGCAGACATATTGCCCGTCCCCCCCCCCCCCCCTCCCCCTCCCTCCCCCCCCCCCCCCCCCCCCCCCCCCCCCCCCCCCCCCACCCCCCCCCCCCCCCCCCCCCCCACTGAGATCCCGCCTCGAGTGATGACGTGAACATTCATCAGCTGCTGTTCCCCTCCTGAGACAGGTACTGCAGTGGAGAGCCAGGCTTCCGTGGGCATGCGGAACTTCGGATCCGACAACTTCCCGTGAACAAGCGACACATGGATTCAGTCAATGTCTTCTCCTCGCATCGTCAGGCTCAAAGTCGTCTATCGGCCTCTATGAATCCGCCCCTTCCACTGCCAATCGCCCTTATGAATCTGCCCCTTCCACTGCATCGCCTAATGAATCCTGCCCCCTTCCACGCCATCGGCCCTATGAATCCTGCCCCTTCCACTGCCATCGGCCCTCTATGAATCCTGCCCCTTCCACTGCCATCGGCCCTAAATGAATCCTGCCCCCTTCCACTGCCATCGGCCCTCTATGAATCCTGCCCCCTTCCACTGCCATCGGCCCTCTATGAATCCTGCCCCCTTCCACTGCCATCGGCCCTCTATGAATCCTGCCCCCTTCCACTGCCATCGGCCCTAAATGAATCCTGCCCCCTTCCACTGCCATCGGCCCTCTATGAATCCTGCCCCCTTCCACTGCCATCGGCCCTCTATGAATCCTGCCCCCTTCCACTGCCATCGGCCCTAAATGAATCCTGCCCCCTTCCACTGCCATCGGCCCTCTATGAATCCTGCCCCCTTCCACTGCCATCGGCCCTCTATGAATCCTGCCCCCTTCCACTGCCATCGGCCCTCTATGAATCCTGCCTACTCCACTGCCATCGGCCCTCTATGAATCCTGCCCCCTTCCACTGCCATCGGCCCTATATGAATCCTGTCCCCTTCCACTGCCATCGGCCCTCTATGAATCCTGCCCCCTTCCACTGCCATCGGCCCTCTATGAATCCTGCCCCCTCCTCTGCCATCGGCCCTCTATGAATCCTGCCCCCTTCCACTGCCATCGGCCCTCTATGAATCCTGCCCCCTTCCACTGCCATCGGCCCTTATGAATCCTGCCCCCTTCCACTGCCATCGGCCCTCTATGAATCCTGCCCCCTTCCACTGCCATCGGCCCTCTATGAATCCTGCCCCCTTCCACTGCCATCGGCCCTAAATGAATCCTGCCCCCTTCCACTGCCATCGGCCCTAAATGAATCCTGCCCCCTTCCACTGCCATCGGCCCTCTATGAATCCTGCCCCCTTCCACTGCCATCGGCCCTCTATGAATCCTGCCCCCTTCCACTGCCATCGGCCCTCTATGAATCCTGCCCCCTTCCACTGCCATCGGCCCTCTATGAATCCTGCCCCCTTCCACTGCCATCGGCCCTCTATGAATCCTGCCCCCTTCCACTGCCATCGGCCCTCTATGAATCCTGCCCCCTTCCACTGCCATCGGCCCTCTATGAATCCTGCCCCCTTCCACTGCCATCGGCCCTCTATGAATCCTGCCCCCTTCCACTGCCATCGGCCCTCTATGAATCCTGCCCCCTTCCTCATCGCCTTTATCCTGCCTCTGCAGCCCTCTATGAATCCTGCCCCCTCCTCTGCCATCGGCCCAATATGAATCCTGCCTACTCCTCTGCCATTGGCCCTATATGAATCCTGCCCACTCCATTGCCATCGGCCCTATATGAATCCTGTCTACTCCACTGCCATCGGCCCTCTATGAATCCTGCCTACTCCATTGCCATCGGCCCTCTATGAATCCTGCCTACTCCACTGCCATCGGCCCTATATGAATCCTGTCTACTCCACTGCCATCGGCCCTATATGAATCCTCCCCCCTCCTCTGCCATCGGCCCTCTATGAATCCTGCCCACTCCTCTGCCATCGGCCCTCTATGAATCCTGCCCACTCCACTGCCATCGGCCCTATATGAATCCTCCCCCCTCCTCTGCCATCGGCCCTCTATGAATCCTGCCCACTCCACTGCCATCGGCCCTCTATGAATCCTCCCCCCTCGTCTGCCATCGGCCCTATATGAATCCTGCCCCCTCCTCTGCCATCGGCCCTATATGAATCCTGCCCCCTCCTCTGCCATCGGCCCTATATGAATCCTGCCTACTCCTCTGCCATCAGCCCTATATGAATCCTGGCCCCTCCACTGCCATCGGCTCTATATGAATCCTCCCCCCTCCTCTGCCATCGGCCCTATATGAATCCTGCCTACTCCTCTGCCATCAGCCCTATATGAATCCTGGCCCCTCCACTGCCATCGGCCCTATATGAATCCTGTCTACTCCACTGCCGGCCCTATATGAATCCTGTCCCCTCCTCTGCCATCGGCCCTACATGAATCCTGCCCACTCCACTACTGGCCCTATATGAATCCTGCTCCCTCCTGCACCATCGGCCCTATATGAATCCTGCCCACTCCACTGCCGGCCCTATATGAATCCTGCCTACTCCACTGCCGGCCCTATATGAATCCTGCCTACTCCACTGCCGGCCCTATATGAATCCTACCCACTCCACTGCCATCGGCCCTATATGAATCCTGCCTACTCCACTGCCGGCCCTATATGAATCCTGCCCCCTCCTGTACCATCGGCCCTATATGAATCCTGCCTACTCCATTGCCATCGGCCCTATATGAATCCTGCCCACTCCACTGCCATCGGCCCTATATGAATCCTGCCTACTCCACTGCTGGCCCTATATGAATCCTGCCCACTCCACTGCCATCGGCCCTATATGAATCCTGCCCACTCCACTGCCGGCCCTATAGTATATGAATCCTGCCCACTCCACTGCCATCGGCCCTATATGAATCCTGCCTACTCCACTGCCATCGGCCCTATATGAATCCTGCCCACTCCACTGCCATCGGCCCTATATGAATCCTGCCTACTCCACTGCCATCGGCCCTATATGAATCCTGCCCACTCCACTGCCGGCCCTATAGTATATGAATCCTGCCCACTCCACTGCCATCGGCCCTATATGAATCCTGCCTACTCCACTGCCATCGGCCCTAT
>CM065733.1:29869884-29874884 GCA_033310375.1 Conus canariensis | reverse complement strand
ATCGGAATTCCACAGGGTTCTATTATAGCCCCCATGTTGTTTAACATTCTTATTTATGATCTTCCAAAGATATTATCAAAAAGTGTGAGTTTAGTACAATATGCTGATGACATTGCTATGTGGATAAATACAAATATCCGAAAGCATACTGGCAAGAGAATTACGAATCATATACAGAAGATATATCAGTTAGAGATAGATAAATTAAACAACTTTATGGAAAATAACGGGCTTATTCTCTCAGGTGAAAAAACACAGTTAATGTTTTTCAATAATGGAGACAATCCAGTGTATTTGCCAAGCTTCAAATTGAATGGTTCTGAATTGCAGTACTCACAAAACATAAAATTTCTGGGTGTGAATTTAACCCCTAAACTGAACTGGCGTTTTTACATTGAAAGCTTGATAGCTAAAACAAGGAAACGTTTAAACTTATTGAAAATTATTTGTATTCAACCGTGGGCTCAAGATACAAAAACCCTCCTGCACCTAGCTAATTCTCTAATAAGATCAAAACTAGTGTACGGACAAGAAGTTTATTTTTCAGCCCCTCAAAGCCTACTGAAAAAATTGCAAAGTATAGACAGCAAAGCTCTCAAATTAGCGCTTGGTGTCCCAGTGCACACAAGCACGTTGAAGGTGTACAAAGAAATTAATATGCTATCACTGTCAGATCATCGTAGATTAGCTGTGGCCAAATATATCGCAAGAAGTCTTTCAGTACCTAACTCAGTCGAAAACGAAGTGTTGATGGATTCAAATGTTGAATATCCCAAAAGAGCTCAACAGCTAGGTTATCTTTGTCCCGTTCGAAATTACACGAAAGATTCTTTTGAAAAATGCAATATTGATGTCACTTCACTCTCACCTGCCCCTGTTGTTCCCCCGGTGTGTGTATGTGTGTGTGTAAATGTGTGTGTGTGTGTGTAAATGTGTGTGTGTGTGTGTGAATGTGTGTGTGTGTGTGTGTGTGTGTAAATGTGTGTGTGTGTGTGTGTGTGTGTGTGTGTGTGTGTGTGTGTGTGGTTGATGATAACGTAAAATCACTACATAGTATTCAAATTAATTCTCTCTCTCTCTCTCTCTCTCTCTCTCTCTCTCTCACACACACACACACACACACACACACACACACACACACACACACACCAGAACACGCGAATGTTGCACAGGAAACAAACAAAAACATTTACAACCAGCATTGCAATCGTCCAATCTTTTACCTGCAAGCAAACACAGAACTCATCCTGCAATGTGACGCTCAGCTACAGAACATACATGCCAGTTCCAAAGGCACTGCCTTCTCTCAGCTCTTCTTGACAGATGTTCTGCGTTTTCCTCTCTCTCTCTCTCTCTCTCTCTCTCTCTCTCTCTCTCTTATCCTATTTTAAACGATTACACCGAAATCTTCACGACCAAACGAAAAAGACAGCAATCTGGGTGATGCCTGCGCTTTGCACACGGACCCACCTGATAACACTGAGACACCAGAGGACCTCACCACACCATTTAATAACACCACACACCATGGTTTCCTATAACCAACAGCCAACGTGTCGCTCTCCGCAGTTCAATCCCCAGACATCCTCGTGTGAAGAAGACAACGCAGAACACGGAACTTCAGAAACGCAGTCACTTGCTCCTTCGATCATACGCCCCGCGCGTATGCACCTATGGGTGCACGCACCCCCTCCACACTCACCGACGTCAGGTGACGTTTGTCACTCTCATTGCCGATGCGCCGTCTATACGTCATCCGCTTTGGCCGGAGCACATCAAAAGTTTCTCCTTCTTGCTACTCAACATGCGGACATGTTGCTTTGCACACGACATTGCCAATAACAAGCATAATTAGAAACCTATCACCATTGCCAATAACAAGCAAAATTAGAAACCTATCACCTATCCCACAGAAGACTTCGCAATCAACTTCCTCGGCTCCTCCCGGTTCTCAGACGCTGTCACCGAGCGTGAAACGAGAAACAGCCCCCTTCAACCTACGCGTGTGCATACTACTCTGTTGCACAACACAGCAAATAAAAACCCTGCTTCAAACCAACCACTTTCACTCTCCTACAATTTAGAGTACTAACCAACTACAAGCCGCGCTTTTGACTAGGAAATTTGCCTGCCTTATGAGTGAGCCAGCCTGACAACCCGACTCACACTTGACCTACTGTCACTGACCAATCAATATGCTCTAGACTCCGCCCTCTCTCTCTCTCTCTCTCCCACCCCACCCAACAGGACCTAACAACACGCCGAATATGATCATCATAGTGCCGTCGGGGGGGGGGGGGGGGGGAGAGAGAAAAAAGAAATGGTGAACTCCAACCCGAACCGATACAGGCGTCACCATTATTGGAATGAAACCCGATGCATTCGCTGGAGATCCGCGACAGAACACGCGGTAATTGTCAGCTGGGCGAGTTCAGTCTGTCAGTGGATGAATGGGTCAACAACGGTCTGGTTCCGTTGGACGAGGACGATGCAGACTGCCGCGCGACATCAGGAAATCCCTACATCAGTCAGGAAGTGGAACTCTCAGATGACGAAGAGGATGACGTCATCACGGGACACGCGGAGCATTACGTGTCACATGGTGTATTACGTCACTGTGCCTGTTCTGGCTTGTCTGTTCTTAGGTCAGCTCGTGACGATGGCTGGGCCACGGTCAGGTTTTGGAGTCCATACCCTCACCTCAGGTGATATGCCAACGGGGGTAAACCAAACCCGAACAGCATGGAAGAGGGGAGTGAGCACTGGGGAGGGAGAGATGGATAGGGAAAAGGGGGGTTTGGCGACAGAGGGGGAAATGGAAGGGGTTAACAGCTAACTATGCTACACTGATACCAGCAGAACGCTAGCTCAGTGAGGTGGACAGCGAGAGCACCAAAGTATCATACCAGGCTACCGGGAATCAAACTCCTCACCCTCGGAGTGTGAGCTGTGCACTCTACCTGCTGAACCACCCAAGCATCGTTTCGTGCTTCACGGCCTTGGAGACTTTGTACGTCCACACTAAACTGTTCTTTTGATTTAATGAACCGCCACCATCACTACCTTGGCTGCAGCTAAGTGTGCTGCCGTGTCCTTGTGTGCTGTGTGGTCCTTGTGATGGAAGAGGCACCTAGGGAGATCGGGTGATCAAACATCTGTCTGCACCACCTGAGGCAGCGAGCAGCACTGTAGTCGGGCGAACCGGTAACAATCTTCAACGGATACCACACCTTTTTCCTGCTAACAGAAATGCCAACCTCTGAAGAGGCTTGAGAGGGATGTTTTTGAAAATGGAGAGGGATTTCTGACAGTTAAAGAGGAATACATACGCTATCGCACCCAAAAACAACACAATGACATTCCAGACACTTTATTTCCTTTCTTTTTGTCAAGTGCTTTCATGGAAATACTGTCTCAGCCAATACGTTGTTGTTCTTTTACATCTGTGTAGCACACTGTCACAAAGCTTCAGCTTATGACTAGGCTGATTTTGCACTTCAGGATCATCAGTGCCTCTGTAGTGTCTTGACCCAAGGAGGGACGAAAATCTGAAAGATTCTTCCTGACAAGGCTGAACACTTTCACAAGCTTAGCTAGTTGTCGACCGGCATTAGCAGCACTCCTATCATGACAGCAGAAAAGCGATCTGAATCTGCACCTCTGTTCTGAGCAGAAAAGCGACCTGAATCTGCACCTCTGTTCTGAGCAGAAAAGCGATCTGAATCTGCCCCTCTGTTCTGAGCAGAAGAGCGATCTGAATCTGCACCTGTGTTCTGACTTCTTTGTCTTCTTTTCTGCCTCAGGGTTGACTGGTCCAGCAGATCGTTTCCACATGATGACAGCGGAAGAAACTGAACCCGAAGTAAGTTTCCCAACAGCTCATGGACTATACGAACGGCAGATGTGCAAACTCTGCGAGTAAACGAATTTTTCTTTCTGCGAGCAGACTTTTTTACGTCAAGCGGAATAGCGGATTGACGAGTGTTCGAGCTTAATAAATTCCGCCGAAAACGGGAGGGTTGGCAGCTCTGTGCTACGCAAGACCGAAGACTGGGTCGTGGAGATTCCTGACTATTGGAATGTCCGTCACGACAGCCGTTTAACCTACAGCCGTAGGACTGAGCAGCAGCAACGACAACTAGAAGGCCACTGGGGACAGCGCAGACCTCCACCACGGTCAAACACACTAAGGATGCATACACAGCTACACCAGAGACACAAAGACTACGACAAACGATGTCTTTAAATGGCGTGAACCATTTCATATCATTGGCTACATCGTACCTGTGGAAACGTTGTAACACTTCTTTTCTCCTTGTGAAGCATGCTACATTTTTAGACAATAATAACGATCCATGATCTGCAGCTGATCCGGATTCGCACCATGATCCGTTCCAACATGTGGCGAAACTTGGTTAAAATCAGTTCCGTGCTGACAACCACTAAAGGCGGGTGAAAACATAAATTCCTCGGTAACAGTGCTAACAACAGTGAATACCACACCCCCTCAAGCCTGCTTACAGCTCTTCCAGTCTTGCTACAGCCTCCACAGTGGGCTGGGCAACCAACACCGAACTGCAGTCTCTGAAAACCACGCATACTGCTATACTTTCACTGGCGGGTCAGCAACGCGCAGGATGACCACACTCAATCCCTTTCAGAACTCAATCACAGGATGACCACACTCAATCCCTTTCAGAACTCGATCACAGGATGACTCCACTCGAGTTCCTTTCACAACTCAGACAATCACAGGATGACCACACTCGAGTCCCTTTCAGAACTCAATCACAGGATGACCACATTCAAGTCCCTTTCAGAACTCAATCACAGGATGACCACATTCAAGTCCCTTTCAGAACTCAATCACAGGATGCCCACATTCAAGTCCCTTTCAGAACTCAATCACAGGATGCCCACATTCAAGTCCCTTTCAGAACTCAATCACAGGATGCCCACACTCAATCCCTTTCAGAACTCAATCACAGGATGACCACACT
>CM065733.1:29847384-29864884 GCA_033310375.1 Conus canariensis | reverse complement strand
CAGACAACCCATTATTAATGACTGATGTCTCACAGACAACCCATTATTAATGACTGATGTCTCACAGACAACCCATTATTAATGATGTCTCACAGACAACCCATTATTAATGACTGATGTCTCACAGACAACCCATTATTAATGACTGATGTCTCACAGACAACCCATTATTAATAATATGTCTCACAGACAACCCATTATTAATGACTGATGTCTCACAGACAACCCATTATCATAAATGTCTCCATGACAACCCATTATTAATGACTAATGTCTCACAGACAACCCATTATTATACTGACTGATGTCTCACAGAAATCCATTATCAATGACTGATGTCTCACAGACAACCCATTATTAATGACTGATGTCTCACAGGCAACCCATTATCAATGACTGATGTCTCACAGAACCCATTATTAATGACTGTGTCTCAAACAACCCATTATTAATGACTGATGTCTCACAGACAACCCATTATTAATGACTGATGTCTCACAGACAACCCATTATAATGACTGATGTTTCACAGCAAACCATTATTAATGACTGATGTCTCACAGACAACCAATTATTAATGTCTGATGTCTCACAGACAACCCATTATTAATGACTGATGTCTCACAGACAACCCATTATTAATGACTGATGTCTCACAGACAACCCATTATTAATAATTGTCTCACAGACAACCCATTATTAATGACTGATGTCTCACAGACAACCCATTATTAATGACTGATGTCTCACAGACAACCCATTATTAATGACTGATGTCTCACAGACAACCCATTATTAATAATTGTCTCACAGACAACCCATTATTAATGACTGATGCCTCGCAGACAACCCATTATCAATAAATGTCTCCATGACAATCCATTATTAATGACTGATGTCTCACAGACAACCCATTATTAATGACTGACTGATGTCTCACAGAAATCCATTATCAATGACTGATGTCTCACAGGCAACCCATTATTACTGACTGATGTCTCACAGACAACCCATTATCAATGACTGATGTCTCACAGACAGCCCATTATTTATGACCGATGTCTCACAGACAACCCATTATTACTAACTGACTGATGTCTCACAGACAACCCATTATCAATGACTGATGTCTCACAGACAGCCCATTATTAATGACTGCTGTCTCACAGACAATCCATTATTAGTAACTGACATCTCACAGATAACCTATTATTAATGACTGATGTCTCAAGGAAAACCCATTATTATTGACTGATGTCTCAGAGACAACGCATTATTAATGACTGATGTCTCACAGACAACCCACTATTAATGACTGATGTCTCAAAGGCAACCCATTAATAATGACTGATGTCTCACAGACAACCCACTATTAATGACTGATGTCTCAAAGGCAACCCGTTATTAATGACTGATGTCTCAAAGGCAACCCATTAGTATTATTATGGGAGCCGGAATAGCTCAGTTGGTAGAGCGCCTGACTCGTAATCTTGGTGATCCTGGGGTTGCGGGTTCGAATCTCCGCCGGGGCGTTTCGGTACAGGGGGATTTTTCCCTCGGAGTTAACATTAGTTCTGACTCCATTTCCCATACAGTCCTTCGAATGAGACTATAAACCGAGGTTCCGTGTGTGAACGCACGCATAATATCTTGCACACACGTAAAATCCCATCACCAACTTTCGGAAGAGTAGGCCAGTTTGGCCGTTGGTATGGATGACACGTTACACACAGCATGCACCCTGCGTAAGAAATGGAAAGAATGAAGGAAGCAAAGAAACTGAGTGAACGATATTGAACGATATTGACTGGATGACACGGGAAACGACTGAATGAAGCGCCAGCTGGCAGCTCTTCAGTCGGCACTACCCAGGTAGGCAGCCCGTTGTGTAAGTGAGTGTTGATTGTAAAGCGCTTAGAGCTTGGTCTCTAGCCGAGAATAGGCGCTATATAAGTATTCATTATTATTATTATTATTATTGTCTGCAGTCTCACGGGCAGCCCATAGCTTCCACGACCACTTTTATCAAGTTATGGAGTTTACAGTCTAGTTGGCCACATTCGCTAAACCAGGGCTGATCACCATCAGTGACACCACCGTAATTACCACTATTCTTGCCATCATCATTCATTCATCCTTCCCCATTTGTCTCCCCCTTCCCCTGAACTAACCAGCTGTTGGAGATGAACTGGAAAACGGTGAGCATTGAAGCCAGCACAGTGCGGCGGCTCACAACCCACGCTATGAACTGACTGGCTTTTGGTCAGAGTTCGGGGTTATACAGTAAAGATCAAGTAGTAACAAAATAGTTCGAACAGAGGAAAATCGCCCTGGCTCTGTTTGTTCTTTTTTTTTTTTTTTTAACTGTGAAAAGGATTATTTTCTTCTGGAATTTGGGGTCAGTAAATAAGTTCAATGCCACATGCCAGCAAAAATACCAGACTGATGCATGACGCCACTGATAGGGTACTTGGATTTTGGAGTGAAAAGTCTAGCAGACGGCAGGCAAATGAAGGGTCATCTGAATCGTGCTTGCATACAAAAGAGCAACGGAACACGAGGCCTGCCTCAGAGTCCGGTATGGTATGGGTCAAAGGCTGGACTGTGCAATGAATATGTTTCGGTACTGGTGGACCTGAGGAGAAAAGCCAGGTGCAGGCTTTGAGTATAACAGAGAAATACATAGCGCTTTGGGCCTACACTGTAACCGTGGACTCGGACCTTTAGAGCTCGGGTATCAGGGCAGTCCATCTAGCCTTGCCTCCACGCCCTTCTCCTCCACCCAGCCCCCGAACCCTTCACACCCACTGTCCTCGCGTCTGGTGGACGGACACATGCCCCGTCCCCATCCGTCTCCGGGCTCTTGCCGCGCACGTCACAAGCTCTTCAGTTCCTGGTGCCGGCGTCACCAGCCAGGCCCTTCCCTTCGCTACATCATCCCCGTGACGTCAGGACAGACGCGGTAATGAAGTCGCCAGCACAAGCCCTTTCCATGAAATCATCCATTTCTGTGGTAATTAAGTCGTGAGGATAATCAATTTCCACGAAACAATCCGTATCTTTTGTCTTTTTTTGTTTCACTGTGTGCGTGTGTGTGCGAGTGTAACATTTAAGTTCGATGATCTATCTTAATCAACTTACAGGAGCTTGTTAGCCTAATATAGTCATAACTGCTCCATTCAATTAACTTTTGTGTATGTTCTGTGTTTCTCTCTCTCTCTATGTGAGTGTGTGTGTGTGTGTGTGTGTGTGTGTGTGTGTGTGTGTTTGTGTAATTTAAATTCGATGATCTATCTTAATCAACTTACAGGAGCTTGTTAGCCTAAAATAGTTACAACTGCTCCATTCAATTAGCTTTTTTTTTTTTGGCAGCCAAGACGACCACATCATAATCACTATTTTCATCATGAAAACGATAATCACCACTTTAATTAAGACGTCGGTAATCAAGAAGTAACGCTCACGTCAAAATCATTCTAACTGATTCTGATATTGTTCAGCCATCAAATAAATGACTCAAAAGAAAAACATCCTCATGACACAAGTAAGCCGTCAGCAGTGGGAAAAAAAAAAAGTTAACTGTAGCAGTCATTTTCCAGTTTCCTGCATTCAGTGCATGCCTTGGCAAAGCAGTCTTTCACAGACCACAGTCTGCACTGCGACACCAACGATGCCAGTGTGTTGGCAAAGGAGTTATAATTACCTGTTTTCATCAGTGTGGTATTTACCAATTTTCAGAACACATAATAAAACATCGGTCTTCATGAATCATAACTATCCGTTTTCAGGAGTCATAACTATTTTTTTTTTTTTTATTTCACGAATCATACCTATCCGTCTTCAGAAGTCATAATCATCTGTTTTAAGAAGTCGTTATCCGCTCCCCAAAGTTTTTTTTTTTTTTTGTCATGAGTCCTAAGTATCCGCTTTCAGAGGCCTTGACTACCTGTTTTCATAAGTCATAACCATCCGTTTTCAGAACTCATGATTACTGTGTTCATGGTGACCACGTCTGACCGCATGAAAAAAAAACAAAAACAAAGAAAAATCAGAGCAATCAGGAAGCAACATCATCGCTAATCGTCACTATTTCCATATGAAAATGGTTATTACTTTTCAGGTTGTTTTAGCAGAAACCTTTTTTCCACACATATACACGCCCGCCCGCACGCGCGCATGCATACGTGCGTGTACGCGCGCGCGCGCACACACACACACACTCGCACGCACGCACGTATATTATGGGCTTTTGAAGTTTGTGAGCTTGTATATCAACCACCACTACATCCCCAACCTTCGCTAACCTTTGTAAATAATAACAATAATAATAAACAACAATAATAATAACAACAATAATACCAATAATAACAATAACAGACAAATTAAAAAGAAACTAGAAGGGCACTCAGGAGAGCGCAGACTTCCACCACGGTCAAACGGGGGATTCCGGATCCGCTCTTCGATCCGGATCCGTACCCAGATTTTCCCTGCTTCTCCCGTAGGCCCTGTGCCATCTTCCCGCCAACGTCGGCCCTTCAGTCTTGCCGACAGATCCCAAGCCCACCATTCCCTGATCCCTACCCTCACCCCGTATCCAGGTCCGCACCAACATTTCTAGGCTTCGTCCTCAGTTCCCCATTCCATCTTTCCGCCTAGTTTCGTTCATTACACTCCGGCGAGTTTCCCACGTGATTTTACCAGACAGACAGGTAAACCGACCAGCCAACCAACAGACGCGTGTGGAGGTAAGAAAAAAACCCCAACAACTTGGAGTAAACTATTCGCTCCATTAAATACCCACGCCATTCAAATCCCACAGCGCTTACACCCAAAGCTGGCAGTTATTTGTCTGTCCGGGTTCCCCCCCCCCCCTCCCCCACACATGTCTGTCCCTTGTCCTGCATTCTCTCTCTCCAGTCCTGTGGAATGGGCTGGAAAGGTAAATAACCACTTCGTCTGAAATGATTTACTTCATATACGTGCTGAGTTCGATTGAGGTGTACGGCAGCAAGTTGCCACTATTCGTCATCGTGCATAATTATGATGTGAACATTTTTCCTTCCTCTATCGCGCTTCCATTCGAGGCTGGCAGGCAGGCAGGCACACGCGCGCACACGCACGCACACACACACACACACATACACACACAGAGAAAGAGAGGGAGAGAGAGAGAGAGAGAGAGACAGACAGACAGACAGACACAGTAGACAGATTGGGAGAGAGAACCACACACATGGGATCAACATATGCGAATGTGCGCTCTCACAGGCACAAAGCGGTGCTCTGAGAGAGAGAGAGAGAGAGAGAGAGAGAGAGAGAGAGAGAGAGAGAGAGAGAGAGAGAGAGAGAGAGAGAGAGAGAGAGAATTACCGTCCAAAGGTTAAACACCCTTCACAAACGATTAAGTGCAGCGACAAACGGCCTAACAACACTGGCCCGGTTTCCGCGTCATTAAGCACAGGTTTCAGTCCCCGCCTCCATGGACAGAATGACTCAATCACACAGTCCCCTCTCCCACTGCCGTCCTGTATTAAATCAGAGACAACGAGGACACTTTGGACTGAACGGACTTCAGTTAGTTAGATAGCTCTCTCTCCCCCCACCCCCCCTCTCTCTCTGTATTAGTGTGCCTGTATTTGTGCACGAGCGCGCGCACACACATACACACACATACAGAGAGAGAGAGAGAGCGAGGGAGTGACGGAGAGTGAGAGTGCACTCATGCCTCTATCTGTGTGTCTGTCTGTGTGAATGCTTGCACACATGTGTATCTCTCTCTCTCTCTCTGCGCGCGCGCGCGCGCCGCGTGTGTGTGTGTGTATGTGTGTGTGTGTGTTAAGGGCGAGAGAGAGAGAGAGAGAGAGAGAGAGAGAGAGAGAGAGAGAGAGAGAGAGAGAGAGAGAGAGAGAGAGCATTTCATGCATGTGTGTTCGCGTAAGTTCATATGTACGCGCGTATGTGTGCGTGTACGTGTGTGTGTGTGTGTGTGTGTGTGTGTGTGTGTGTGTGTGTGTGGTGTGTGTGTGTGTTTGTGTGCGTGCGTGCGTGCGTGTGTGCGTGTGTGACGAATTTCCACGACTCCGGAACATGGCTTCCGAACAAGCTGGACGTATTGAGACTGTCTTCGTGGAAATGGTCACAGAAGAAAGACCTAGACCAAAACTGACACACACACACACACACACACACACACACACACACACACACACACACACACACACACACACACACATCCACATCCTACTGACGGCAAGGGTGATTTCTACTGTCTGCATTACCACACCCTGCATCACCCGCCACACTAAAGGCAACGGCATCTCTCTCTCTCTCTCTCTCTCTCTCTCTCTCTCTCTCTCTCTCTCTCTCTCTCTCTCTCATGGAGCGTGGCAAACTCCACTCCACTTCCCTATCCGATCAATTCCTCATTGTGAATTTTTGAGCGACGTTTCTTTCTAGTTTTTTTTTTTTTTTTTTTCCCTCCCCGTTCATATCACGCATTAGAAAACTCTTCTCATCTGTTCTTGCCTCTTACCCTTCTCATCTGTTCTTGCCTCGTTCTCTTCCCATCTGTTCTTGCCTCGTTCTCTTCCCATCTGTTCTTGCCTCGTTCTCTTCTCATCTGTTCTTGCCTCGTACTCTTCTCATCTGTTCTTGCCTCGTACTCTTCTCATCTGTTCTTGCCTCGTACTCTTCTCATCTGTTCTTGCCTCGTTCTCTTCTCATCTGTTCTTGCCTCGTACTCTTCTCATCTCTTCTTGCCTCGTTCTCTTCCCATCTGTTCTTGCCTCGTACTCTTCTCATCTCTTCTTGCCTCGTTCTCTTCTCATCTGTTCTTGCCTCGTTCTCTTCCCATCTGTTCTTGCCTCGTTCTCTTCCCATCTGTTCTTGCCTCGTTCTCTTCTCATCTGTTCTTGCCTCGTTCTCTTCCCATCTGTTCTTGCCTCGTTCCTATCACTAATTCACTTAGCACTGTGGGTTGGTATTTCCCCCATTCAAACTGGTCGCAACACTTTACATTTTAATGCTTAGCTTAATTCGTGACAAACATGGCCTTTCCTTTCTTGCCTCGTTCCTATCACTAATTCACTTAGCACTGTGGGTTGGTATTTTCCCCCATTCAAACTGGTCGCAACACTTTACATTTCAATGCTTAGCTTAATTCGTGACAAACATGGGCCTTTCCTTTCTTGCCTCGTTCCTATCACTAATTCACTTAGCACTGTGGGTTGGTATTTTCCCCCATTCAAACTGGTCGCAACACTTTACATTTCAATGCTTAGCTTAATTCGTGACAAACATGGGCCTTTCCTTTTTCCCTGGTAATGACTGCTTTGCAGCCCATCCTCCCTCCCCCCTCTTCCCCGCCCCTCTTCCTCGGTGACCAACCTTTTACCCCTGTCTTCTTCAATTCCTTACCACACGCACACGCACACATGGGAACACTCACACACACACACACACACACACACACACACACACACACATACTCTCTCTCTCTCTCAAACCGCTTCCTTCGGTCTCGCTCGCAGTCTAGGCATCTTGAGTATTGCCAGTATGACCAATCTGCTAACTACCTTTGTCGTCGTCACTGTTACTTATTATTTTCTTCTAAAAGTTACTGTAACTGTCGTCTCGATGTCTGACGTCGGTATAATCTATGTGACATTTTGGACCTGCTGAAATGGAGACCGCAGTTGTCTTCAATCACCCATTTCTCACCGGAACGTCTTTGAGAGAGTATGAATATTGTGAGGAGGGGGGGGGGGGGGAGGGGGGATTGAATGAGAGAGAGAGAGAGAGAGAGAGAGAGAGAGAGAGAGAGAAACAGACAGACAGACAGACAGACTCCACCAGCCCAACCCCATGTCACCCCACCCGTGCTCTCCTATTCGACCACCGCACAACTTGAATGGTAACATTAACGTCATACTTGCCAAAGGCCCTTATGGACATGTCCCCCCCCCCCCCCCCCCCCCCCTCTCCAGGCCGAAGTCTGAATAAGTTTTTGTAGTTGTTTTTTTCATAATACACACGTGCTTCTGCATGCAAACACACGTGTCTGATGGCACCTCTGCCACCATAATACTCACGCCCGCCCCCTGTCCCACCACCATCTTGCCCCATTACTATCCTTCACACACACACACACACACACACACACACACACACACACACACACACACACACACCACACACAACACACCTTCCAACCCCAACGCACTGAAGCAGACGGCGGGCCGACCTGTCCAAGACCGTCAAGCGGAACGGAACTGCCATCAGTCACGGAACGGCGCTCACACAGTGGCCATACATCACATAAATAAATCACGCAGAACGGCTACTTCTGACGGCCAACACCTCAATCAGTGACCACACTGACAGCAGAGCGGCCTTGACCTTGACAGCACCAGGCAGGTACGAGTCCACGGTTACAGTTTAGGCCCCAAACACTATGTGTGTTTTCTTTTTACACTCAAAGCTGCCCCTGGCTTTTCTCCTCAGATCAGCCAGTACCCAAACATCTTCACCGCACAGTCCACGCCCTGACCCATAGGCCGGCCTATCATACCAGACTCTGAGGCAGGTCCCATGTCCGTTTCTTTCTCGATGCAGGCACGATTCATGTGACCTTTCACTTTTTCTGTCGTCTGCTAGACTTTTCCCTACAAAATCCTGTTGCCCCACCAATGGTGTAGAAACAAACACATGGAGTCCACAAGTCGTGCATCATTCCGCTATTTTTGCTGACCTTCGGCATTCAACCAATTTACTGACCCCCAATTCCAGGATAAAATCATCTTTTTCAAACCTTATTTTTTCACAGAGCCATTTTCAATCTGTTTAAACTTTGTTGTTACTACTTTACCTTTGCTGTCACCGAGAACACCACCACAACGCCCATGGCGCTACCATCTCGGAACCGGGCAGGGAAGGAGGAGGGGGGGGGGGGGGGGGGGGGGGGAGGGAGTAGCATCGGCGGTGCTCACACCAGCCCCCAGCTCTGCAGGGCTGCGACACAGTCGCTTCATCAGGCAAACAACAAAACGGGGAAACGGACTGCCACAGGACGGTAACACGGTTTGCCTATGGTTCTTGTCAGGGCTGGTATCATCTCACCAGCTGAACGAGCCGCAACAGGCCTAACAGCAGAGAGAACAGCGATCATCAGGAGACAACAGGCACTTCACCACCACATCACGCAAAGAACGCAGTGACCTGGTCATGATATCCTCAACGTGAACCGACCACAACACGCACTCTCGATCACTGTGACCAGATCATAACAGGCACGCTGTGACCAGATCATAACAGGCACACTGTGACCAGATCACTACAGGCACGCTGTGACCAGATCACTACAGGCACGCTGTGATCAGATCGCTACAGGCACGCTGTGACCAGATCACTACAGGCACGCTGTGACCAGATCATAACAGGCACGCTGTGACCAGATCACTACAGGCACGCTGTGACCAGATCATAACAGGCACGCTGTGACCAGATCACTACAGGCACGCTGTGACCAGATCATAACAGGCACGCTGTGACCAGATCATAACAGGCACGCTGTGACCAGATCACTAGGCACGCTGTGACCAGATCACTACAGGCACGCTGTGACCAGATCACTACAGGCACGCTGTGATCAGATCGCTACAGGCACGCTGTGACCAGATCATAACAGGCACGCTGTGACCAGATCATAACAGGCACACTGTGACCAGATCATAACAGGCACGCTGTGATCAGATCATAACAGGCACACTGTGACCAGATCATAACAGGCACACTGTGACCAGATCACTACAGGCACACTGTGACCAGATCATAACAGGCACACTGTGACCAGATCACTACAGGCACGCTGTGACCAGATCATAACAGGCACACTGTGACCAGATCACTACAGGCACGCTGTGACCAGATCACTACAGGCACACTGTGACCAGATCACTACAGGCACGCTGTGACCAGATCATAACAGGCACACTGTGACCAGATCATAACAGGCACACTGTGACCAGATCACTACAGGCACACTGTGACCAGATCATAACAGGCACACTGTCACCAGATCATAACAGGCACGCTGTGACCAGATCACTACAGGCACGCTGTGACCAGATCACTACAGGCACGCTGTGACCAGATCACTACAGGCACGCTGTGACCAGATCACTACAGGCACGCTGTGACCAGATCATAACAGGCACACTGTGACCAGATCACTACAGGCACGCTGTGACCAGATCACTACAGGCACGCTGTGACCAGATCATAACAGGCACGCTGTGACCAGATCACCACAGGCACACTGTGACCAGATCACTACAGGCACACTGTGACCAGATCACTACAGGCACACTGTGACCAAATCACAACAGGCACACTGTGACCAGATCATAACATGAACACTGTGACCAGATCATAACATGAACACTGTAACCAGATCACTACAGGCACACTGTGACCAAATCACAACAGGCACACTGTGACCAGATCAAACATGAACACTGTGACCAGATCATAACATGAACACTGTGACCAGATCATGGCATGAACACTGTGACCAGATCATAACATGAACACTGTGACCAGATCATAACAGGCACACTGTGACCAGATCATAACAGACACACTGTGACCAGATCATAACAGACCCACTGTGATCAGATCATTATCACTGGCGGGGTAACAAACGGTGGCCGTGACTGGCTCACAATGGCACTGGGACACAACGACACAGATCATGACACAACAGACCGGACCACTCAATACATATCATGGAACAGACCGGACCACTCAATACATATCATGGAACAGACCGGACCACTCAATACATATCATGGAACAGACCGGACCACTCAATACATATCATGGAACAGACCGGACCACTCAATACATATCATGGAACAGACCGGACCACTCAATACATATCATGGAACAGACCGGACCACTCAATACATATCATGGAACAGACCGGACCACTCAATACATATCATGGAACAGACCGGACCACACAATACATATCATGGAACAGACCGGACCACTCAATACATATCATGGAACAAACCGGACCACTCAATACATATCATGGAACAGACCGGACCACTCAATACATATCATGGAACAGACCGGACCACTCAATGGAAAGAACACAGGCCAAACCGTTCGACAAGTTCCACGACATAGATCACGATGGACCTGACTGACACAGATCAGACCAGACTCAATGAGCATGACACAGGTCAGACGATTCAACAGTCATCACCATGACACAGATCAGATCACTCATTGGGTATTGACACAGACCTGACGACTCAATAGTTATCATGACACAGATCAGATCACTCAATGGGTACGATACAGATCAGACGACTCAATAGTTATCATGACACAGATCAGATCACTCAATAAGCACTCCATAGGTCAGACCACTCCATAGGCCCCATGACACAGGTCAAGCCACTCAATGGGCATGTCACAGGTCAGTCGACTCAATCGTCATCATAACATAAATCAGATCACTCAATGGGCACGACATTGGGCAGATGACTCAAAAGGCGCTTCAGCACAGATCACATCACTCAATGGGCACCATGACACAGATCAGATCACTCAATGGGCACCACGACACAGATCAGACACTCAATGGGCACCACGACACAGATCAGATCACTCAATGGGCACCACGACACAGATCAGATCACTCAATGGGCACCAGACACAGATCAGATCACTCAACGGGCAGCACTATGACACAAATCAGATCACTCAATGGACAGACCCCTACCACACCGGTCAGATCACTCGGCAGGCCCAACGACACAGGTCAGTGACTTGGATCTGACCACCACGAGCACACACCACACACACACACACACACACACACACACACACACACACAGAGGCCGGCGGGCGGTCAAGTGTCCAGCGACGCAACACGTGGAAACTGCACCCAGGTGCACACACACGGAGTCCACGTGTATAAGGTCAAGTCAGCAAAAAAACTGACCAGAGACCAGAGGCGGACCACAACGACAAGGTACTGAACGCCTCTATGCGCGCGCGTGCGTGTGAGTGTGTGTGTGTGTGCGGTGTGTGTGTGTGTGTGAGACTCATGCTTCATACGTCAATCAGTGCCGCCGTTGTGCCTTTGCCTTTCCAAACAAGCGCTGGCTGTGGCACTGCACGGATTGTGTGAATGAACACAGGCGTTCAACGTTCCACTTTGATATTTCTGCAAGTAGCACACTGGCAGTCAGATCGAAAGGCCCCCTACCCTCCCCTTCATCCGCCTCCATTCGCTATATATACACACACTCTCTCCACCCCTCCCCGTTCCCTAACTCCCTCACCTCACTTCCACCACCCCTCCCCAATTATGGTTATTGAGCCTATAATAGCTGAAGAAAGGCAGCCGAAAAAAAAAATCCGCTTGTTAAGAGCCAAGGAAGTCAGCAGTATTACTACAGCGACTGTGCCAAATGCACTCCACAGTTGCAGAGAATGATCAGCGTATGTTGTACTATCTGGCAACGTGCGCGTATTACGGAACACCGACTTAAAGATATGAATACCACCAAACGTTCTGTTCCCTTCCTTTCGTTTACGGCTTCGTTCCCTTGGACATTGTTAGTGCCGGTGTGCGTGCATGTGTGTATGTAACGAGCGTGGCGTGCGTGCGTGCGCGCGTTTCTGTGGATGCGTGTGTATGTGCTTGGGTGCGTGCGTGTGTGCGCATTTCTTAAAAAAAAAAAAAAAAAAACCATTCTACTTCGATTTGTGATAACATAATTCTTGTTGTTTGCCACTTTCACGCTTTCTTTCCCTTTCTTTCCAATTCGTTTTTCCCCTCTACTGAAACTGTACACCCCCCCCCCCCAACTCCCTCTCCATCCATCCCCACCCCACACCCCTTCCTCAGCGAAACAAATCTCATTGGCGTCCCCCCCCCCCCTTTTTTTTTTTTTTTTTTTTTGTTCTTCCGGAAAGGTTTGTTTCCTTTCATAATCATCTTTCCCACAGTTTATACAACTACTACGTTGTCCGTTGCCCCTTTTCCTGTGCCTACTGGTTGTTTCCGGGAATAACTCTCGCCTGTTGTTGAACGGTCAATTACTCGTTGTTCTCGTCTCTCTGTCGTCTTGATCTCTAGACACCGTCGTGCTGTCTGGTATGCGACAAATATGGATCACCGAAGCACTCTTGTTAGGCCGAAAGTGGGCTTCCCACCCATCCCTTATCTCTCGGTCCATCAATGCCCTCTCACAAACAAAATAGACAGATCTCAAGCCAACTGTCGTTTTTAATCATTGACTGAAGCCTCTTTCAATGCAGTCAACTTGTACAGACAGATACACGCTCACCCCTGCCCCCTCATGAGTGCATATACGCTATGATAAGCGCCTGAGTCTTTCTGGTGAATGTGCCTATGGCTCTAATCCCTCTGTTCCATCTCCCCCTCACCCCCCCCCCCTCACCCCCATCCTCTACTCTCGTAAGCCCTCCCCCTTCCCTGCCTCCCCCCCACTCCCCGAGTCCACATTCCCTCCATCCCATTCCCACCCAACCTGTCCCACTCCTACCCACCACCTCTTCTCTTTAAGAATTCAAACGATTCGCTTTGTATGCATGCGTACAGTAATTATTTTCATTCTACACACACTTTCACTATGGTCCATGACACCGTGGGCATTCGTACCACCACTGTCTCCTCCCTTCCCTTTCTGTCTCCACCCTCCCCCCTCTCCCGCCAGCCCCCACCACCACCCCACCGACCCATTCTCTCCGTCCAAGCACGATCGGCCATAAGTGCCGATTTCATTTGTCGCACAGCACGCCACGTTAGCAGAAATAATGCTCCTGCCCCCCCCCCCCCCCCCCCCCCCCCCCGGCTCTTTAGCCGCTCTGCTGACGACATTACTAGCCCACAGCATTAATCCTCATCTCCCAGCCGGCTGACTGGCTGCCTTGTGGGCCTAACTGGTACAACTCACGGAGGTTCGTAGTCACACGCTCCCAGTTCAAATCTCACGGTGCTGGCGCCCAACACACACACACACACTCATGCACGCACGCATGCACGCGCGCGCGCACACAAACACACACACGCAGGCACGCGCACGCACGCACACGCGCACGCGCACACACACACACACATGCACGCACGCACGCGCACGTAGACACACATACACACTTAAGCTTGGAGCAATTCTCTGAGGGAGCATGTGCATAGAAGGGCCATGCACGAGCGATCGATGGACCTAAAAGCGCAGTTTAGTTTGACATAGAAGCGTCCTCGTGCATACGTACGCACGTACGTACTTACGTACACACACACACACACACACACACACAACACCACATACAGTCACACATACACACACATAATTGTCTCACATACACACACAGACTAACACATAACTCACTCTCTCTCTCTCATTTCCTCCAGGCTGTTTCGCTTAGGAAATGGGGATCCGGAGTGAAACAGAACGAGGTTTGATCTCAGTTCGAGGTCCTCCTATGTCATCCTGACTGCAAGCACCTGATTATTCATACACACGCGCGCGCGCGCGCACGCGCGCGCGCGCACGCACACACACACACACACACACACAACCCCCCCACCACCACCCCGCACGCACGCACACACACACACACACACACACACACACACACACACAACCCCCCCCCCCCACCACCACCACCCCACGCACCACACACACAGAGAGAGAGAGAGAGAGAGAGAGAGAGAGAGAGAGAGGACCGGGAGACAGACAGACAGGCAGGCAGACATAGGTTGGCAGGCAGACAGACAGAGACTGTGAAAAAGAAAGAGAACGAGTGAGAGCGAGCAAGAGAGAGAGAGAGGATGAGAGAGAGAGAGAGAGAGCGAGAGAGAGAGGGTGGAGAGGGACGAAAAGAGAGGTGGGGTGAGCAAGAGGATAAGGGTGTTTGAATGACGTAAATCTGTTCTTGTCAATTGTACCCCCCCCCCCCCCCCCCCACACACACACACACTTCTTAAAAAATGGGTGCATATATATATATATATATATATATATATAATTGAATATTTCTTGCAGTCATTGCAACACTAAGCTGCTCTGTAAGTTGCTGGAATGGTGCTCGGTACTTATCCTTGGAATTTATTAGTTTATTGTAATTTAGTCCCATGCGGATTCATTCCAAGAACTGGCCCTCAGTACTTGTGTCTTAAGAGGTTATCTTTTTATATTTTCTACTTTTCACAAGAAAATGTAGCTTGTTTTGCTCTTTCATGATTTTCTTTTGCTTCTTAGGTGGCACCTTTAGTTGGTTTTTTGAAAACTCAACAAACATACTACGTTATTGCACACCAGCCTTTTTCTGGGATAGTATTCTTCTAAAACCGAAAAGGCAGAGGAGCCAAGTTACCACTTTCCGTGGTCACTGAGGAGAAACAATCAGGTTTCGAAATACCGGTATCTGACCAGGAGTTATATGTTAGTGAGTTTCCTCCCTATTGGAGATTGTCTCCCCCTTGGAGACTATAAGCTTGCTGAAGGCTCATTTTGAGAAGCATTTATTATTCCCCATTCACCAACTCAAGCACATACAGTTAGTTAGGCAGAATTATCTACCACTGCAGATATGAATGCTTATCTCCCTCTATTTCTTCACTCTAAGACATAAGAGCAAGCTTTGTTTATAATTGTTATATATATATATATATATATAATGTGTGTGTGTGTGTGAGAGACAGAGAGAGGGGAGCAAATGCATGGAAACTGTCTTCAAAACGCTCGAAATCGATTGCTGTCTTTGTGAAAACAGCCATTTCCTCCACAAAAACAATGTGCAAATTATTCACGACCCCCCCCCCCCCCACACACACACACACACACACAACTAAACAATAAAATGATAATCACAGACGATGTTACCTTCTTAATCACTCCTTTCCTTGCCCTTCGGTCAGACAATGGGATATGCTATTGCAAATCACTGGCAGAAATGGTGATCTACATAAATATTACAATTCCCGAAAACAGGGAACCAAGTCTCACGTGTACACGCTTTAGCAATCGATGGTACCGCAACGCAGACTTCAGGCCTTTCAAAAGACCGCTTTCGCACGCAGACTTCAGGCTTTTCAAAAGACCGCTTTCGCACGCAGACTTCAGGCCTTTCAAAAGACCGCTTTCGCACAGATCTGAACGCGGGCAACGAGAAATAACTGTAACAGTGGACTCGTCATTGCTCACTGATCACAAGGGTCAGGAAGTTTCTTTTGTTTGGCTCGATATATAACATGAATTAACAGCGTCAAAACAAATGAACATTATTTTCACATGAACATGAACATAACGCTTTGCAAGGTAACAATTTACTTTTTCCTTCCGGCGATAATGTGAAAACAAATTATCATGGAATGTGTCCTGATGGTAATTACTATTTTCAATGTGAAAAAGAAGAAAAAAAATGTGACTTTTTGATGGCTGTGAACAAACACCGATATAAATGGAGAAAACAAACTTCAGCAGCGCCACTTTTAAACACGCACACACACACACACACACACACACCTTTCGCTCTCGATCAAAGTAGTCTCTAAATAGTATTTGTATCTGGCGACACTTGTGATTTTTTCCCCCAGTGAGTGGGAGGTAACTATCAGATCGCCACATCACGTGACTATTCTCACAGTCTCAGTATCCACCTCGCCCCCATCTCACACAACGCTAAATCCCCCCCCCCCCCCCCCCCCCCCCCACCACTCAGACCCATTTCCTCAAAGCAGCTGCTACCGAAAGTAACGATCACACACACACACACATATATATGGGCGCGCGCGCGCGCACACACACACACACACACACACACACACACACACAGAACAGGCTATAATCATTAACATATAGTTTGATAATTATGTCGCTGGATTTTTCTGTTGCCCCCAAAACCTTCTCTTAATCATGGGTCTGGTGCTAACAGCTTATGATTGGTGTCAATGAGTAACTAACCTTTGGGTGATTTGCCTCCGTTTATCTCCCCCACTCTCTTCTCCCCACCCGCTTTTCCCGCTCCGCAACAATCCGCCTCCATACCAACAGAATGCTGCGGCGTTGCAAGACATTTGTTTGTTTGTTTTTCTTATTTTTGTGATTTCAGTTCTCTCTCTTCGTGTCTCTGTACCCATCGGATGCTGCTGTGTGCAACTGGTGTAACGAATTTTAGTTTTTGATTTTCTGTTCTTTCAATTCTCTTGATTTATTTCATCATTTCTGTATCCTATTTCATTACCAATGGTTTTTTTTTTGTGTTTTTTTTAAATCTATTATTAACCCCCCCCCCCCCCCCTTTTCTTTTTTTGAGAGATGTGTGAGGTGGAGACGGCTTCTTATACAACACTTTCAACAGTATTAATGGTGCAACCAAACCAATCATGTCGAATAACATTCATTAGTGAATGTTGTGTTTTCGACACAATAAAAACCTTGCAGCCAAACACAAA
>CM065733.1:29830906-29833406 GCA_033310375.1 Conus canariensis | reverse complement strand
CAAAAGCTTTTTCAAAGTCTAAACAGAGCAAGAGACCAGGCCTATGTGTTGTGTCAAGATAACAGATTAAGTCATAAATCAGTCTAATATTGTCTCCAAGATATCGGTTGGCTACAAATCCAGTCTGATCCTCACTGATTAATTTTTCAAGAGTTTTCTTAATCCTGTTTGCAATACACGATGCTCCGATCATGTATAAGACATTTAATAATGAAATTGGTCTCCAGTTCTTTATGTGTTCTTTAGATTTTTCTGGTTTGGGAATGCAAGTAATAAGCCCCTGTTTTTGTGTTGCTGAAAGTTCTCCGTCTTTGAACGATTGGTTTAGAGCGCGCACAACGAATGGTCCCATTTTTGTCCAAAAGAATTTATAAAATTCAGCTCCAAATCCATCCGTACCTGGACTCTTTCCATTTTTCATATGTTGTAATGCATAACCTGCTTCTTCTAAACTTATGTCCCCTTCTATAGAGTCCCTCTCTTTCTGTAATAATGTAGGATGCTTATTAACTAAATCACTTATTTCACATACATTTAAGGTTTGTTTTTTGTATAATTTACAGTAAAACTCATTTACTTCGGTTTTTATTCGCTCTGGTTCATCAAGCAAATCTCCGTTTTGATTTACTAGCTTTGTCATACTTTTGTTTACGAAGTGCCTTTTTTCCAAGTTACAAAAATATTTTGTTACCTTTTCCCCTTCTGCTGTCCATTTTGCCCTAGACCTTTTCTTTATTTTTCCTTCTTTTTTTTTTCCCTCCCCTTTTTCCCTTTTTTTTGTCTCCCTTTACTGTCTTCCCTTCATTCCTCTTCATTTCTTTTTCTTTATTTCTTTCTCTTTTTTTTTTCTTTCTCTCCTTCCCTTTTCGTTCTTCCCAGCTATTCCTTTTTTTCTTTTCCTTTCTTTTTTTTTTTTCTTCTGCTTTTCTTTCCTTCTTTTCCTTCATTCTGTCCACATTCTTCTCTTTGCCTTCCATCTGTCTTTCCCTCTTTTTTTTTTTTTTTTTTTTTCTTTCAGTTTTCTTTCTGTTCTCTCCTCCTTGGAGTTGTTTTCTTCCTTTTCTTTCTTTGCTTCCGTCTTTTTTTTTTTTTTTCCTTTTTTTTCTCTCTTCACTTTCCCCCCTTTTCCTTGTTTTTATCTTTCTTTCGCCGTTTCTTTTTTCTCCTTTTCCTTTTCCTTTCATTCAATCTCTCTTCCTTTCTGTTTTTTTTTCTTTTATGCTTTCTCTCTCTCTCTCTCTCTCTCTCTCTCTCTCTCTCTCTCTCTCTCTCTCTCTCTCTTTGTTGTTTGTTGTTGTTAATTCCCTGTTTTCTTCTTTCTCTCTTTTTTTTTTCCCTCTCTTCTTTTTTCTTCATCTTTTCATTTTGCCCCTTTATCTCTCCTTCGTTGTGTCTTTCTTTCCTTCCGCCTTTGTTTTTCATAGTGTTTGGTACTTTTTTTTTTTTTTTTTCTTCATTCCTTTCGTCTTAAGCAGCTGGTTTGAATTTCATCCAGAGGATTCAGAAAGTGTGTTCCGGCTTGATTGATTGATTGGCGTGTGTGTGTGTGTGTGTGTGTGTGTGTGTGTGTGTGTGTGTGTGTGTGTGTGTGTGTGTGTCCCTGCGTGCGTGCGTGCATGCTTGCGTGCGCGTGCTTACACACCTTCACATACTCGCCACATACATCATAGAGGGCATGCCCAAAGCTTTTAGTATTCACTTATATTCACTATATGAAAATTTTTATGTACACTTTAGATCGATCGATCACATACATAGACATACGCACGCACGCACGCACGCACGCACGCACACACGCACGCACGCACGCACGCACACACACACACACACACATACATACATACATACACACGCGCATGCGCACACGGACAGACACACAGAGAGGGGAAGGGGGGGGGGGTGAGACGAAGACATACATACATCCATACAGACAGACAGACGGAGAGACACGCGCGCACGCACTCACTCACGCACGCACGCACGCACGCACGCACGCACACACACAGAGACACAGACACACACACACACACACACACACACACACACACACACACACACACACACACACACAACACACAGGGAGGTGGGGAGAGGGCGGAAGGAGGAGGGTTATCTTCATGGGACCATGCACAGTGACATCACTGCATGCGAGTATGACGTAAGTGCCTTCAGCATCTCGATCGCTGGCCTGTTAATTTAAATCGGAAGCCCATCGTGCTGCCTCATCCATCTTGTATTGCCGCCTCCCTCACCACCGACCCCCTTTGCCCTGTATGTCATCTTGTATTGCCGCTCCCTCACCACCGACCCCCTTTGCCCTGTATGTCATCTTGTATTGCCGCTTCCCTCACCACCGACCCCTTTGCCCTGTATTTCATCTTGTATTGCCGCTTCCCTCACCACCGACCCCCTTTGTCCTGTATGTCATCTTGTATTGCCGCTTCCTCACCACAGACCCCTTTGCCTGTATTTCATCTTGTATTGCCGTCTCCCTCACCAC
>CM065733.1:29795906-29825906 GCA_033310375.1 Conus canariensis | reverse complement strand
GAAGAGAACTTGTGGTCAGTGATTAAACATCTTCATGACGAGTTAAAATAGACTCATCAAAAAGGAAAAAAAAATTCTGACTAATAATATACGACAAACGGCAAAAATGAACTTGAGAACTCATTTGAGTTTATTTGTGGGGAAAAAAAAATCAACATTTAGTTGGTGGGAAAAACTAGATTTCAGAAATCATTTGAGTTTATTTGTGGAACAAATCAGCGGTTGGTTGATATCAAAAAGAAAACTCACTTGTGATTAAGCGCGAAACTTAATTTGAGGTAATTTGGTAATTTGAAAATGTAACCGATGATGGGTAGAGAATTGCCTCGAAAAGTTACTTGTGGAGAGTCGACATGTTGTCAGTTCAGACGCTCCTCCCTGACGTAGAAAAGAGGCCAACTTGTGGTGCGTCCACTGACCTCCGTGCTGCTGGCTCATCATTGCAGTTCCGCCTTGAAACGTCAGTTTTGTACTCCCAGTTCTTATGGAACGGAGTACTACAGTGGAAAGAAGAAATGCTGTCTGTGTGTCTGTCTGTGTGTCTGTCTGCGTGTCTGTCCGTGGTCAAAATGTGTTCCACTCGCTCCAGACAAAACTTCTGGGCCGATCTTTCTGAAAATTGGTAGGTATGTGTTCATTATGGGTCAAGGATGATGCCCGATGTTGTTTTTTTTTTTTTACCAGAATAGCCGTTACTAACGGCTGTAACGGCCCAAAACGGTTTTACTTCTTTATGGAATATCTCAAAGTACTGTAAGAAAGTACTTGTATTCAAGATAAACTGGGAGTACGTTTATATGCTTTGCATCTTGTTTAATTGTCGTGACGTGTTTTGTGTTATATTTGTAGTACACACACACACACACACACACACACACACACACACACACACACACACACACACACACACACACAATATATATACATATATATATATATGGAGAGAGAGAGAGAGAGAGAGAGAGAGAGAGAGAGAGAGAGAGAGAGAGAGAGAGAGAGAGCGTGGTGTTATAGCCTACAGGGAGGGGGAAACATGATGAAAATAACTTCTGAGTGACATTCAGATGCTGCACTGCTCTCTTTGAGTTGATCGTGCACGAGTGAAAGATACATTGAAACACGCGCTTAAGACATCTCCAGCAGTCTCTTTTCCAAAACCATGACAGCAAGTCTCTTATATGACTCAACACCAGTTGATCGTGATAGTGTATGTACGTACAAAAGAAAAAAAAAAGAAAAAAAAAAAAAGCACACGTGTAAACCTGCAGCTGTGTGCGTTACACGCGTTTTACCTGCATGGATAATAGTTGACGGGAGGTAAAACTGCGCCGGTGAAGACACGGAACACCAGAATTCAAGAACCCGCGTCAAGTGGATGAGAGGTGCTCTTTGTCTTCCAGAAACACGGGTTGTCGGCCCCTTCTCTCTCTCTCTCTCTCTCTCTCTCTCTCTCTCTCTCTCTCTCTCTCTCTCCTCTCTCTCTGTTCCTCCCCTGTTCTTCCTTTCTGTATGTCTGTGCTCTCTCTCTTTCTCTCTTTCTGTGTGTGTGTGTGTGTGTGTGTGTGTGTGTGTTTGCACGCGCGCACACACTAACTACACCGCATAAGAAAAGAGTACAACCATGGATCCATGATAAATGTCACTGACTCATGAGTGATGGACTCATCGATCTTGCTACGTGTAAAGAGCATCTGTGGTCAGATGATCCTACAGTGTCGTCCTACTTCAAGCGGATGTGAGTGATACCAGAGTACGCTTTCTTACTACAAAGCCCCCCCCCCCCCCAACCACACCACACCACCACCACACACCACACACCACCACACACAAACACACACACACACAAAAACGAAACAAAAAAACAGAAAAAAACCCAGCAACAACAAACAAGCAAACAAAAAACCCACCACCGTCGTCTCCTTCCCAGACCACGCCTGCAGCGGTCTCTGGCATGACTGTACGGCACTTGGTGACGACAGCGTGACGATAACAGACATACTGACAGCAGAACCCCCCCCCCCCCCCCCCCCCCCCCCCCGGAACTGTGGGGGAAGTGCGGGTGACCTGCATGCACGACAGTGATGAAGAGCAGGAGGTCAACTTTGGTCGTGTAGACATGGCTCCACTCCCACCCCGCCCCACCCCCATCCACCCTCCTCCCCCAACCCCCCCCCCCCCCCCAAAAAAAAAAAAAAAAAAAAAAAAACTGGAGTCGGGCTGTGCTTTCGACCTGTTCAACTGTTCATTAATGTCGTGCTGAGCTTCCAGGGTTGGTTGTTGTTGGTTTTTTTTTTTTTTTTTTTTTTTTTTTACATTATCCTATGTGATTACGCATGCATGAAAAACAACAGCAACACGAACTGTACCTGGAAGGAGACTGGAAACTACGAAGGGGTCAGGTGGGGACGGGAGGGAGGAAGGTAAAGGAGGTTGGGAGAGGAGGCGTGGAGGGGGGGGGGGGGGGGGCGGGGGCGTCAGAGGTGAGATGGGAAAAGTCAGCGACCGCACGTCCATAACCCATGACGAGACCTGGCAGGGCCATGCATTATTCAACCTTCGTCCACGACTGCCCCCCCCCCCCCCCCCTTTCCCTCCTCTCCCGACCTGCACCACAATCAAGTCGCTATGACCACCAGCCCCCCCCCCCCCCCTCCCTCCCAAGTCAGAAGAAAAAGGCGGAGAGGGGAAGATTAAGATTTGAGGAGGTTGGGTGTGTTGGATAGAGCTCTAGATGAGATAGTGGTGGTGGGGGGGGGGGGGGATGAAGGTGGGGGAAGGGGGGTGTCGAAGCACGTGCTGTCGGCAGACATGCATGCGATGTAGGTAGGTTGCCGTACATGTCGTGTCGTGTCGTGTCGTGTCGTGCGATGTGGTAGGTTGCCGTACATGTCGGGTCCTGTCGTGTCGTGTCGTGCGATGTAGGTAGGTTGCCATACATGTCGGGTCCTGTCGTGTCGTGTCGTGCGATGTAGGTAGGTTGCCATACATGTCGGGTCCTGTCGTGTCGTGTCGTGCGATGTAGGTAGGTTGCCATACATGTCGGGTCCTGTCGTGTCGTGTCGTGCGATGCGGTGTAGGTAGGTTGCCATACATGTCGGGTCCTGTCGTGTCGTGTCGTGCGATCGGTAGGTAGGTTGCCATACATGTCGGGTCCTGTCGTGTCGTGTCGTGCGATGCGGTGTAGGTAGGTTGCCATACATGTCGGGTCCTGTCGTGTCGTGTCGTGCGATGTAGGTAGGTTGCCGTACATGTCGGGTCCTGTCGTGCGTCTGCCTCAAACGATCCTCGAACAGTTCTCGATTGGCGTGTCTGCCCTCCGCTCTGATCGCTGTATACACAGCAGTTCGTGATTTAATTAAATAGGTACATCTTTGGTGGGATTTTGAAATAAAAATCTCGTTTGCTTCATGTACAAAAATACGTATTGATGGATATTACACAGAACGCGCATGTACACGCAGAGGCAAGCACGCATGCACGCACGCGCGCATGCACGCGCTTGCGCACACACAGTATCTCTCCTCTCTCTCTCTCTCTCTCTCTCTCTCTCTCTCTCTCCCCCCCTCCTCCTCCTCCTCCCTGCATCCCCCCTCTCTCTCTGTCTCTTAGGCACGCACTTGCATACGCACACTCGTGCGCAGCGCGCGCGCGCGCGCGCGCACACACACACACACACACACACACACACACACACACACACACACACACACACACAACAGAGTCATGAATGGATGAACGACTCGTGTTCGTTTTTGTGAAAACAAATGTATGTATACCGAAGCGCACACTGCATGCCAACAGATATGTTTCACATTTGCACACGGGGTCATAGTGGAGGGAGGGAGAAAGAAAAGGGGGGAGGGGTGGAAAGAGAGAGAGAAAGAGAGAGAGAGAGAGGGAAGGAGACAGAGAGAGAGAGAGAGAGGGGGGAGGGGGGGAAGGGGGTTTGAGGGAGGGAGTAGGGAACGGAGCAGATCCGGTCAGACGGAAAGAAAACGTAAATCGTTTCTGACGTGATCTATAGAGTATAAATCCCCTCAGACCAAAACAAAACAAACGTGAGGGGGCAGGGTGGAGAAAGAGAGAGAGAGAGAGAGAGAGAGAGAGAGAGAGAGAGAGAGAGAGAGAGAGAGGAGAGAAATATTTTCCCAGACGTTGAAAACAAGGAAAGAAAGAAAGACAGTGAACCCGGCTTTGCGATCAGAAAGAAGAAAAGTACGACAGAGAGAGAGAGAGAGAGAGAGAGAGAGAGAGAGAGAGAGAGAGAGAGAGAGAGAGAGAGAGAGAGGATGAACTGCAATCTCCTTGGGGCCTGTCATTCAAGACAGCTAAGCTATCGTGGAAACAGCCAAGCCTGCTACCATCGATGTAAGCCCAGTTGTAGTAGCCACGCTTCTCTCCACAGGCACGCGCGCACACACACACACACGCACACACACACGCACACAAAACACACACACACCACACACACACACGCACAAGCCGATTTCTTTGGCATTGCTGGCACCGCGCTGTCTGCACACGCGCGTACCCACGCACGCACACACACCGATGCAGACTCATACACACTCACGCGCGCGCGCGCAAGCACACACCTGCGAGCCCCCACCCCCACCCCACCTCTCTCGTCCAGTTGTCCTTCACCCCCCCCCCCCCCCCCCACACACGCGCACACATAAAACACAGTTTGTCTAGAACCTGGCAACGATGATAAGAGCATGTTCATATTCTTCCTGGGGCGTGAGGAATGGACTTCGTGTGCACGTGTGTGTGTATGTGTGTGATGGTGTTGGCGGTGCGTGGAACGTTGTAGCTGGCTGCCATGGTGGGGACCACCACAGCAGCAACAGTGAGCGGTGGACAGTCAGCCGTGCCCACCAGCAGCGCCTGCGATCGTTGCTGGTCCGTGGTGGACGGAGTGTGGATGTGTAGCACTGTGCTCGTTTTCCTGTGGATTTCGTCATGGTGCATCTTTACTTTTGTCACCACGTGCAAAGCGTCAGCTTTTTTTTTTTTTTTTTTTCTGTGGTAACAATCGTGTGTACTAAATCCTTAAAAAAAAAACGTTTATTTGTTTATTTAGTTGTTTATTTATTTGTTTTTATCTAATTTATTTATTTATCAATTTGTTTTGTGGTTGTATGTGTGTCCTCGGAAACAAGAGTATCGTTTTATGTTCATCTTGAAGCGGGAAACAGCGACTTTTAGTTCATCATTCAAATTAAAATGGGAAACAACACCTTCTGCGTTTACATTGAAGTGGGTGGGTGGGGGGGGGGGGGGGGGGGGGGGGGGGCAAAGGGCAACTATTGCACTCGAATATACATAAACAAAACATCAGCTGTGGCGTTCAGATCAAGATGGGAAACAGCATCTTTGGCGTTCAGATTAAAATTGAAAACAGCACGTGTCGTGTTCAGATTCAAATAGGAAAGAATACGTATTGTGCTGAAATTAAAGCTATAAAATAAAAAAAAAAACAAAAAAAAAAAACGCACTTTTGGTATTCACATGAAAATGAGAAACAGCGTTCAAAATAAAGTGAAAAAAAAAAAAATCTTTTGCGTTGAGATTCAGTTAAATGAGACACAACACACCATTGCGTTCAAATGGGAGTGAGAAAACACCAGCACCTAATTGGTTCAGCTTAGAACGGGACACGGCATCTGTTGCGTTCAAATGGGAGTGAGAAAACACCAGCACCTAATTGGTTCAGCTTAGAACGGGACACGGCATCTGTTGCGTTCAAATGGGAGTGAGAAAACACCAGCACCTAATTGGTTCAGCTTAGAACGGGACACGGCATCTGTTGCGTTCAAATGGGAGTGAGAAAACACCAGCACCTAATTGGTTCAGCTTAGAACGGGACACGGCATCTGTTGCGTTCAAATGGAAGTGAGAAAACACCAGCACTAATTGGTTCAGCTTAGAACGGGACACGGCATCTGTTGCGTTCAAATGGAGTGAGAAAACACCAGCACCTAATTGGTTCAGCTTAGAACGGGACACGGCATCTGTTGCGTTCGGATTCAAAGGGCAAACAGCACGTTTCGACATAACATTCCGATTAACATGGAAAACAGTTCCATTTGTGTTCAGTTTTGTGTGGATTGAAATGGGATGTAATGTATCACGTTCAAATTGAAATGAGAACAGTTCATTCTTCGCTTACATAACAATGGGAAACAGCACTTTTTTTTCCATTCGAATTGAAATGGGAAAGTGCTTCTTTTGTATTGGAAGTATACGTCTTTTGTGTTCAGTTTGAAATAAGGGGGGAAAAAAAATCTTTTGTACTGAGTTGGAAATGGGAAATAACACCGTTTGCGTTCAAATTCAGATGGGAAACGGCAGCTGTTTGCATCAACCTGGAAATGAAAAAGGCTGTTTCTTTTATAATTTAAATGGGAAACAATATTACTTGCGTTTAAATGAAAATGGGAAACTAGCATTCATTGCGTTAAAACTAAAATGGGATACAGTGCCTATTTTGTTCCAAAGAAAAACGATTTTTTTAAAAAAGATGATTCTGAGAGCGAAGGCATTCAACGCGATCAGAAACAGAGACTGAAACGCAAAGCTTTCGGGACGATTTAAGCCAAACACCCATGAACTAGTTGCAATATTTCGGTTTCTTATAAATGCCATCTTCCAGCACCAACACCAACACTGGCCAACTGGCGAACAAAACAGCATGGAATTCTGTGGTTGTGAAACTGAAAACAGTTCACTGGAAAAACAGTTCACTGGGGGATGGGGGATGGAGGGGGAAATTGTAGGAAGCTATGGAGGACAGGGAGGGGGGGACAGGAAGGAGGAGTGAGGGTGTGAAGGGTGGAAAGCGAAGAGAAGGCTTTTGGGTTACAGTCAGTGTACCTACATATGCTGCGACAGAGAAAACAGCTCGGTCCGAAAAAAAAGAAAAAAAAAAAAAAAAAAAAAAAAAAAAAAAAAAAAAAAAAAAATTCGTCAATCACGAAGAGTAGCATCATAAAACAGAGAAACGGGCTGCAGTCAGTCCTGAGAAGTACTAGTCGTGTTGCAGAGGATGGGGTTCTGATGTGGCTAGCGGCAAGGATAGCGTAGGCAGACTCCCAGTTCCCTGGATGAATAATATAGAGCAGGATGTATAGGTGTCCCACCTGGATAAACAGACAGACAGCACAAGGAAAGGGGATGTTCTCCGTCCTGTTTGTCATGTTCCGCTGACATGGGTTTCTTTTCCTTTTTTTTTTTATGTTGTTGGTTGTTTTGTTTTCTTCTTCTTCTCCTTCTTCTTCTTTCGTCTAAGAAGCTGTGAGCTTGAGCAAGTGTCAGCAAGTGTTGCAGGCTCCGTTACAGATAGGTGTACTTAGATGGGTTGTGTCGAGTCAGGGCGTGTGAAGCCGTGGTGGGTAGTGTAGTAATTGTGGCAGGAGGGTTACGATTCGTGGAGGTTGTGCAGTAATGCTGTCTTGCCCATTTTAATTTCTCTCTCTCTCTCTCTCTTCTCTCTCTTGTATGCGCGCGCGCGGTGCAGTCGTGAGTGCGCGCGCGCGCGCGTATGTTATCGGCGCGAATGTATCGGATCCCTTTCCTTGTCAATGAGCCTAGGCCCCAAAGAAAACAGAAGAGAGGGCGGAGGAGCGGCTACGGCTGGCTTTGTTGACAGGCCAGGCATTCACTAATGGTGTTGACTTTAAAAGCTGTGCCAGCCCCCCTCACTGTCAGACAGGATGCAAGAGAGGATGCGGCTGATTGTGAGATAGGGGTGGGAAGGGGGGTAGGGGGCCGCCAAAGCGCGCACTCCGTTTCTTGTTCTCACCGGCAGTGTTATGGCAGTCGTGCAGAAGTGAAGGCAAACCAGTGGCTTGTTACAGCGTGTTTTACCAGCGGGAAAGGGCCTCCGTCACAGCTCCACACGGCTCGCTCACCTGCCGACATCTGTACATTAACCGGGAGGGGAGACCGACGTTTGCTGCTTGGAACAAGACGAGGAGGGGGGAAAAAGGGGGGGGGGGGGGGGGGGGGGGGGGGAATAAAAGCCTAACCCGCTCACCGAATTGCGTGGTTTGAGGATTCTTATCTCACAGGCTGCATCTGAATGGTTAGGGCTAGAAGGGTTGAGGAAAATGGAGGGGGGGAGAGAGAGAGGGGGAAGAAAAGCTAGACAGGAGGGGAGGGAAAGTGGGGGAGGGGAAGGGGGCTTACTGATCAAAAGCATCTTGGAGAGGACATTTGCGTGAAACAAAAAAACAAAAAAACAACAACAACAACAACAAAATCATCAATTTGGGGAGATGCCACCAATAATTCTGTGGTATTCTCACCACCTAGGGATCACACAACAAAATCCAACTGCAAGCCAAAGCAGCCTGATCCAGTGAAGGATGTAAAAGCAGTGCGTTTGTGTGTACGCGTGCGCGCGCGTGTGTGAGGAGAGAGAGAGAGAGAGAGAGAGAGAGAGGAGAGAGAGAGAGAGAGAGAGAGAGAGAGAGAAACCTTCCGGCATGAGAAGTTACTGCAATACCTTGAACGCCAAACGACTCGAGCTGCACGCGGTCATTGCCAAGTTTATGACACTCGTGCAGATTTCCACCCTCTTCTTCTCAGCCGATGCAGAGACTGTGCAACATTTCCCCCTCCGTTCGACCATCGTGACCAGGTGGATCATTGAACACTGTGGAGAGAAAGGGGGTTCCGGGGGAGATCTGAATCGGGAAGAAAGGCACCGTATGACTGCAGCATTCTAGGAAGTCAGAAGCAACAACAAACGGAGTGTTATGGAGTGGACGTGTTATACTGAGTCGTCGGTGAAAAAACGTCAACAGCGGGTTTTTTTTCCTTTCTCTTTTTTTTTTTTTCTCTTTTCTACAGTGTTTTGGGTTTACCAAGGTAGAATGTAAGGAGTTTAGGACTGGCTGATCGATGAGAAACGATGGAGTCTGGTAGAGAGAAGGATGTATACGGGTTAGAAGATGGTAATTTCAGAACTGGCTGCTCGGTTACGGTCTGTCCTGTCATTCCGCCTTGTTACAACTTTCGTGCTGGAGAGGGACTGAGTGCGCTCAGTGATAACAACGAACTATCCACTCTCAGCTGTCGTTGTTTCCCATCGCCCCCCCCCCCCCTTACCCCCACACTCACCTCCTTGCTCCTCCTCTCTCGCTGCTGACCAGCGTGGACAGTCGTCATCACACGATGTGGGACCTCGCTGTGCCGGGTTGGGTGTGAGGGGGCAGAGCGGTTTCTTGATGGGAACTGCAGTATCTCAGATGGCAGAGCTCTTAGCTGGCCATCTAGGAGGTTGGGAGTTCCATCCTGTGGGGTCGCCCGGTGTCAGCCCGTGGCGTTGCAGTGTAGTTGCCCGTCCGTCTGTGGTGTCTGTCAGTGCTGTGTCCTCCGTCTCCTTCCCCCAGCCCATCTGCTGGCGGGGTGGACCCCTTGGGTCTGTGTGGACGTTGAATCAAGACCTCAGCAGCTGTGGTTGAAGCTCAGCAGTGTGTGTGTGCGTGCGTGCGTGCGTGCGTGAGTGCGCGCGGTGTGTGTGTGTGTGTGTGCACTTACTGACTTAGTTGCCAGGGATTGGGAGAAAATAGGATGGAAGGGGAAGAGGGAAGAGATGTTGGAGGTGAGGTGGGGAGAGGGGGGGGGGGTGTTATTCCGGAAGGAGATGACGGGCAGAGTGTTTTTTTCTTGTGAAAGGGTGTGACGTGGCAAAGAGGGTTTCTATGTGTTGTCGGTTGTCACCGTCACAGCGTCACTTTTCATCGGGGACAAAGGGGGGGGGGGGGGGGGGGGGGGGGGGGGAGAGAGCAGGGGACTGGTCCGGGTTGACAAGTGCAGCTTGCCCTCCCCGCCACTCTCTCTCTCTCTCTCTCTCTCTCTCTCTCTCTCTCTCTCTCTCTCTCTCTCTCTCTCTTCATATTGTCGCTACCTTTCTAATGTCGTTAATAATATGCCGCTCTTCCTCAAGTCCCGTTTTCCCCCCATTCTTCATCTCGGCCGTTCTCGTGTTATTCGTCCCCCCCCCCCCCCCCCACCCCCGCCAATCCCAGTCGTACATTGAGACAATATACATCATTAACCTGGTGCATTCAGCATTCATGAAGTGCATTGAGTGGAATATTATAAAAGCTGTCTCATACCCACAGAGTTGTCAAACCGAGGTGCCTCAATACTTTAGTTGGTCGGAGCGTCCAGCTTTTATTCAGTAAGTTGCTGTGAGTTCCAGTCTGTGGCACCCAACCTTTTAAAAAAAAAAAAAAAAAAAAGGGGGGGGGAGGGGGGGGGGAGCATTGGCTGCCCAGCCTTCCATGTTGTCGTTCTGATGGTATCAGTGCAGTGCCAGACACTGTGTGTCTGCCTCCTCTATCATGGAATTAACAACCCTGTCGGCCAGACCGCTTGCGATGGCAGTCGATGTGAAGACTGGAACGAAGCAGATCTGTCGTACCAGTGGTAAGCGGTGGTTACGTGTTCAGGTTTATCAACCGTAGCTGCAAGGTCGGTTAGAATGTGCCGTCCTCACTTCGACTCCAAGGGCGATGCTGTTTCTGGGTAGTCCGTCGCCTTCTTCGTGTTTCAGCGGGCTTATTAGTCAATGGACGTTTCCCACGTGACATTGTAGAGTGGAAACGAGTCAAATGATGATCAGATATGGTGAAAACCGTGCATAGGTGCCTTTGGTTTAGAGCGGCAATTGAAATGGCGACATGTTTTTTTGGATAGGGATGTGAATTGTAAGATGGTAAGAGAGTGGCAATTGAAATGGCGATATGTTTTTTTGGATAGCGATGTGGATTGGTAAGATGGTAAGAGAGTGGCAATTGAAATGGCGAACGTTTTTTTGGATAGGGATGTGAGATGTAAGATGGTAAGAGAGTGGCAATTGAAATGGCGACATGTTTTTTTGGATAGGGATGTGGGTGTAGATGGTAAGAGAGTGGCAATTGAAATGGCGACACGTTTTTTTGTGGATGTATGGTAAGAGTGCAATTGAAAGGCAAACTTTTGGATAATGATGGTAAGAGAGTGGCAATTGAAATGGCGAACGTTTTTTGGATAGCGATGTGGGATGGTAAGATGGCAATAATGGCGACGTTTTTTTTGAGTATGGAATTGAGATGTAAAAGTGGCGTAATGCGCGTTTTTGGGATAGCGATGTGGGATGGTAAGATGGTAAGAGAGTGGCAATTGAAATGGCGACATGTTTTTTTGGATAGGGATGTGGATGGTAAGATGGTAAGAGAGTGGCAATTGAAATGGCGACATGTTTTTTGGATAGGGATGTAGGATGGTAAGATGGTAAGAGAGTGGCAATTGAAATGGCGACATGTTTTTTGGATAGGGATGTGAGATTGTAGATGGTAAGAGTGGCAATTGAAATGGCGAATGTTTTTTTGGATGGGGATGTGAGATGTAGATGGTAGAGAGTGGCAATTGAAATGGCGACATGTTTTTTTGGATAGGGATGTGAGATTGTAAGATGGTAAGAGAGTGGCAATTGAAATGGCGACATGTTTTTTTGGATAGGGATGTGAGATTGTAAGATGGTAAGAGAGTGGCAATTGAAATGGCGACATGGTTTTTTTGATAGCGATGTGGTATGGTAAGATGGTAAGGGAGTGAAACACGATAGGTCGAGCAAGTGAAACGCACGCAGAAATAGGAGAAAGTCGAACAATTCAGGCACAGAGAAAGGGGGGGGGGGGGGGGGGGGAGAGAGAAAAAGACCAAGTTGAAAGCGGTTAAAGAATACTTGGGAATACTTCAGTCGCAGAAAGCCATCGATCAGGTGTGCAGAACGGAGACGAGATGACTGGCAGGGAGTGATGGCCTTGTTGTGTGAAGTAGCTGACCTTTAGAGTTGTGTCAGTGCCAGACCTACGCTGACAATGGCTGACATTTGGGTCGCATGGCCCCCGCACCCGGCTCCTCAACCTTGTGTCTTTTTTTTTTTTCCCACCGGGAAGGGAGCCAGCTTTGAGGCAGCCACCCCGCTGTGTGTGTGTGTGTGTGTGTCTGTGTGATAGAGCTATGTCACGTGTCTGTTCTACTGCCCACCCCCCATCGTGGTGCAAACAGCACGACACCACTTGTGTGGACACACACTGGTCGGGCCTGTCGCTGTTGCTGATGCTGCCTGCCTGCTGCTCTCTGCTCTGCTGCTGCGCTGCGTGTTGTTAATCTACCCCCTCATGTCAAGCGGCGGATAGCGGAGTTTGCTGAAATGCCAAAAGAGGAAATCGATTGGGTTGGCACAAGGGTAGCGAGTACAGGGGAGAAGGCACGGGACAAGGCGACTGAGGGAGGGGGGTAAGGGGGAGGGGTGGGGGGGGGGGGGAGTGCCGTGTGGGTGGACTAGGGGGAAGAGGGGGAAGGAGACGGGTGGCGCCATTGTTGCTGCTTCTGCTGATGTTACGGTCCATCTGGACCGGCGGTGAGGGCTGTGGCCTGCTCCTCTGGGCTGGGTCGTCTTCTGCCATCCTGTGGAATGTCATGAAGCGGAATGGCCACTGTGTGTGTCTTTCTCTCAGTCTCAGATACCTTGGCTTTCACCACAGCCGGCAGTTGCCCGTGGGTGGATTGGTATCGATCAGCTTGCGTTTGTTTCAGAAGTAGTTGGCCACTGTTGGGGGGGTCTGTTCGCACCTTGGTGAAGTGGTAAGTGGGTTGAAGACGTTGATTGCGTAGTAGGCCGACGACAAATGAGGGGCGCTGTTTTAGCCGTATGTCATCTTCTTGTCCATGCCGAGGCCTGATTCTCGGTGAACCCTGCCAGTGTGTCGGAGACTACCCGCACTATCTGTTCGTTGTTAGATCCGGTCTTCTTCGCCAGAGAATCGTGTGAACAATTCAGTTCCTATTCCGCGCATTTCACAATAGTTTTTACACTGGTTCCTACGACTCCGCGCAACAACAATGGCCCTGCTGCCCGTTACGGTGACTTTGGCCAGACACGATGACTGATTGGAAACAACGGGAAGGGAGGAGAACACAGTGTGACGTGTCAGTGCTTACGGAACACGAAGCGACAACTCCCCCCCCCCCCTGCCCCTCCCCCGTCCTCCCCAAACGGGAAGTGAAATCGTTCTTCCTGGTCGACGTCACTGACGCGTGGGTGTCGGGGATGACCGTGGACCTCTGTCACGTGACCCCACTGGCTCGCGCGGGGTGAGGACAAGAGACGTGGAGCGGTAAACACTGGTTCCTCACCGAGTGACGACACCATGGAGGACAGCCGACCCCGGGGGGTGGAGCGAGGCCCGGCGGGCAGGGGCGACCCGGGCAGCGGCAGCGGCAGCAGCGCCACCGCCTTCCTGAGTCAGCGCTCGGAGTACTCGTCCTCCTTCATGTGCTCCTCCGCCGAGAGCTTCTTCAACAACAGCGCGGCCAACGACCTCTTCCAGCAGTTCCTGTCCAACTCCTACCACTTCGACTCCCTCACCTCCGCCTCCTCCTCCTCCTCCTCCACCTCCTCGCTGCTGCACCCCCACCACCCCACCCCCAACGGCCGCAGCCTGCCCGCCTGGATGGACTGCCCCTTGAACGGGGGTCTGCTGGACCCCCTGCCCATGGTGGACTTGAGGGCGGACTTTGAGCGCCTGATGAGGCTCAACAACAACGGCTTCCCCTTCCCCCCGTCCCTGCTGCAGCCGCTGCAGCCGCCTCTCAGCCCCCATCACCATCCCCACCACCCGCTCCACCACCACAACCACCACAACCACTACAGCCAGCAGCAGCACCACCAGGCTTTCCAGCACCCCTTCCACAGTATGCCCCGGACTCACACGCCTCACTCGGCTGGTCTGACCTCCACCACCTCCGCCACGTCTGTGCCCGGGTGAGTGAGTGAGTGTCCGGTCGCTGCTACTCCGCGCAGGGTCTGTTCGGGTCTGTAGCATCATCGTCATCATGATCATCATATCATCATCATCATCATCGTCCTTCTCATCATCATCACCAACTTCATTGCCATCGTCATCGTCATACTCGTCAGCATGTTTTGGGAGATTTTGAAAATGTTTTTCACGGTTTATGGATTTGCCCCCGGACAAAAAAAAAAAAAAAAATGACGGAGAAGAAAGGTCCGTGAACAGTACTGCTGAAGCATTGAAGCATGAACAAAACATTCTATATTCTTTACAACCCTCCGTCACTCTCTCTCTCCCTCCCTCCCTCCCTTCCTCCCTCCCTCCCTCCCTCTCTTCTCGCCCGCCTCTCTCCCCTCTCTCCATCCCTCCATCCCTCACCATTTGTCAGGAATCGTGCCAAAGTCGCTAGTGGTTTCGTATCTTTATTTGTCTATGTGTCTCTTGTCTCTTTGTCTCTGCCCCCCCCCTCCCCCCCTCCCACCACCCCTTCCCATCTTTCTCTCTGTCTCACTCACTCACTCCCCCTCTTTCTCCCTACTCGCCCCCCCCCCCTCCCCTCCGCCCCCCCCTCTCCGTCCCTATGTGTCTCTGGCTCTTTCAGTACAAATAACTTCATCGCTGTCTGGAAGTTTTGTGCTTGTGATGTTCTCTTGTCTTTCATTTCTGACCTTTCACTTTCGCCCACTGCCACTGGGTTTTTTTTTTTCTTCCTTTTTTTTCTTTGCCTTTCCGGACTGTTTGTTTCCACTGTTCTTGTTTAAGAACTTGTTGACACTTTGTATCCTGTTAATAATTGATGACATGCCATCTCTTCTTGTTCTGTTTTTTTTTTTTTTTTTTTTTTTTTACATTTGTGTTCTGTTAAATAATTTATGGCATGCCATCTTTTGTTGTTGTTGTTGTTGTTGTTGTTGTGTTGTTCTCCGTCGTCGTCGTAATTTGGCGACTAGGAAGTGAATATTGTAATAATTGTCAAGCGTGGACGCTAGTTGCAAGATTTTTTAAAAATCAGTATGACCTTTTTATGTATTCTTGTTACACTTTGGTGTGTGTGTTTTTTTTTTTTCTTTCTTTTTTTTTTTTTTTTGGTTACTTTCGAAGTTTATTTTTCCCTCCAATCTGGGACAGATGAGTTAAGCGGTCTGGCTGGTGTTGTTGTCAGCCACGTAATATCCGCCTTAATCGGATCTGAGTCGTTTAGCTACCACGTCATTTGGTTTTTCTTGCTTTTTACAGGATGTCACGCTTTTTCCCCGTGTGTGTGTTTGACAGCCGAGAAAAAGGCCCTGTGGTGGACTCGGCCTGGATGTGATGATAAAAAAAACTATACATGAAATCTCTCTCTCTCTCTCTCTCTCTCTCTCTCTCTCTCTCTCTCTCTCTCTCTCTCAGCATCTCACTCACATGTTTTTACCCCGGACATTTATTTGTACATTCATACGCATAAACGCAATGCGCACGCTATAGTCCGCAAAGTAATGTTACATTAGCACGCGCGCAAACACGCATGCGAACCTACAAGGTCATTCGTATACGTGCGTGAGTGCACGTCTGATGGACTAGGCAGGTGTTGATCTTGTCCTCTGACGATTTTGCCCCTGAAGACAGATGGTGGCCGGGGATGAGTCACAGGACGGTGTGTGTGTGTGTGTGTGTGTGTGTGTGTGTGTGTGTGTGTGAGTGCCTGCGTGCATGCGTGTTCGTGCGTGTGTCGCTTGGTATGCCATGCCTGTGGAGGCGCAGTGGACATTGGACTGGCTGAGATTTTTTACTGTGGGCTGTTAGTGTCATGAGTGCAGCCGTCCGTCCCTTGCGATGCGGTGGTTTTAAGCTGCTTTTGTCTGCTTCGTCAAGCGCTCACACACACACACGCACACACGCACACACACACACACACACACACACACACACACACACACACACACACACACACACACACACACATGCGCTCGTGTGCGCACAGACACACGCACGCATGCACGCACGCCTTTCAGGCCTCATGTTCTCTGCAGAATGTGTATGTGTGCACGCGCGCTTGTGTCTTTTCGTATGTGTGTGTGTGTGTGTGTGTGCCCACGTGCGCACGCCTGTTGGTGTGCCTGTGTGCGCGAGAGTGCGCGCGCGCGGGACGTATGTGGATGGGAGCATGAAGCTGTGTGACGTATGTGGATGGGAGCATAAAGCTGTGTGACGTATATGGATGGGAGCATGAAGCTGTGTGACGTATGTGGATGGGAGCATGAAGCTGTGTGACGTATGGGATGGGAGCATAAAGCTGTGTGACGTATGTGGATGGGAGCATAAAGCTGTGTGACGTATGTGGATGGGAGCATAAAGCTGTGTGACGTATGTGGATGGGAGCATAAGCTGTGTGACGTATGTGGATAGGAGCATAAAGCTGTGTGACGTATGTGGATGGGAGCATAAAGCTGTGTGACGTATGTGGATGGGAGCATAAAGCTGTGTGACGTATGTGGATGGGAGCATAAAGCTGGGTGCTGGCGTCCGTGCAGTGTCTGGATGGGGTGCACTGTGTGCCAGTCTCACTGTCTGGGGTGCTGGTCGTCCGTGCAGTGTCTGGAGTAGGGGTGCTGGCGGTCCCGTGCAGTGTTGGAGAGGGGTGCTGGTCGTCCCGTGCAGTGTCTGGAGAGGGGTGCTGGCCGTCCGTGCAGTGTCTGGAGAGGGGTGCTGGGCCGTCATGTCTGGGGGTGCTGTCGTCCGTGCATGTCTGGAGAGTGCTGGCGTCCCGTGCATTTTCTGGAGAGGGGTGCTGGTCGTCCCGTGCAGTGTCTGGAGAGGGGTGCTGGTCGTCCGTGCAGTGTCTGGAGAGGGGTGCTGGCCGTCCCGTGCAGTGTCTGGAGAGGGGTGCTTGGTGCCGTCCCGTGCAGTGTCCTGGAGAGGGGTGCTGGTCGTCCCGTGCAGTGTCTGGAGAGGGTGCGTGTGTCGTGCCAGTGCTCCGTCCGTGCGTGTCTGGAGAGGTGTGCGTCCGTGCATGTGGAGCCGTCTCTGCTTCATTTGTCTGGGTGCACTGTTGTTGGCACTCTGCGTGAGTGGGTGGGTGTCCGATGTGGTATTATCTGGCAGATATTGAAGTGACCGTTCATATACATGCATAAATACATATATATATATATATATATATATATATCACCTCTCTCTCTTTCTCTCTCTCTCTCTCTCCTTCCTTTCCCTCCCTTTCCCTCTCTCTCCCTCCCTCTCTCTCTCTCTCTTTCCTTTTCCTCCCTTCCTCTCTCTCTGTCCCTCTGTCTTTGTCTCTCTCTCTCTCTCTCTCTCTCTCTCTCTCTCTCTCCCTCCTTTCCCTCCCTTCCCCTCTCTCTCCCTTCCTCTCTCTCTCTTTCCTTTCCCTCCCTTCCTCCCTCTCTGTCTTTGTCTCTCTCTCTCTCTCTCTCTCTCTCTCTCTCTCTCTCTCGATCTGTCTCTCTTTCTCCCCCCCCCCTCCCCGTTGTCTGACTCTGTCTCTATACTGGTTCTCATCCCTCTCACTCTCCCTCATTCTCCCTCCTCTCTCTCTCTCTCTCTCTCTCTCTCTCTCTCTCTCTCTTTCTCCCCTCCCCCCTCTCTCTCTCCTCTCTCTCTCTCTATGTCCCAGCTCCATCCGCCGCCCTCCCCAAACATACACATCCCATCTTTCTTTTTTCCTCACTTTTTTTCACTGTCTGTATCTGTCTGTGTCCCTGTCCCCTGTCCTCCAACCGTCATTGCATACTCTGTTTCATCTTGTCTGCCTCATTCTAATCCCTCGCCCCCCCTGTTCCCCCCTTCTCGTCTGGCGCCATTGTGCTGCTGATGATTGGTGACCATTGTGCTCCTGATGATGGGTGATATGGATGAGCGTGGGCGAAACGCGTTGTTTGGTCCTTGGAGACTGTCTGGTGATGACGAGTGAACTTTTCATATCGTCCTAATGATCGGGGATTCGTGACGACGGCCTGTGAGCCGCACCGTGCCACGTTGAGCTCCCTCACAACGTTTGCCACGGTAGGTGTCAGAGACACGCTTGTTTTCTGACACAAACTGTCTTCGAGGATGCTCAGAAGATTTACAATGGGGAGGAGGGGGGGGGGGGGGGACAGAACAGAAATCATCAACGTTTCGGTCATAGACCGTCTTCAGGACTGATGACGTCAAATGAAAGACAAATAGATTTATTCGTATAGACAATGACTTATAAAAACATATACATAAACGGACGAATACGTGTTCAAAGGTGTGTGTGTATGTGTGTGTGTGTGTGCGCGCGCGCGTGTGTGCGTGCCTGCGTAATGTGGAAAAGGAAGAAGAGAGGTAGACAGAGGGAAAAGAAAAGAAATAGAGATTAAAAAAAAAGGCAGAGAGTGGTAGAGAAGGAGTCTTATGCTTGGAAGGGGACGCTTGAGGGTGTGTGTGAGGGGGGAACATCGCGGGAGTGAGGGAGGTGTGTGGGGATGAGGTGTGGAGTGGAAGCTACCATGAAAATAGGTGCGTATGCACAGCAGTCCAAATCATTTTAATTACACTTTCTTCTTCTTCATCTTCTCCTTCTTCTTCTCCTTCTTCTTCTTCTTCTCCTTCTTCTTCTCTTCTTCTTCTCCTTCTTCTTCTTCTCCTTCTTCTCCTTCCTTCTTCTCCTTCTCCTTCTCCTTCTTCTCCTTCTCCTTCTTCTCCTTCTCCTTCTTCTTCTCTTCTTCTTCTTCTCTTCTTCTTCTTCTTCTTCTTCTCTTCTTCTCTTCTTCTTCTTCTCCTCCTCCTTCTCCTCTTCTCTCCTTCTTCTTCTTCGCTTTACTGTTGTTGCAGCACAGAGTGTGTGGCTGTACTAGCATTTTAACCCGGCTTTACATTGTCAGTGACCTCCTGTTCGGCATCCTCTCGGACTTCAGTCCCTTCTCTGTCTCTTTCCGTCTTGTTTGTCTGCAGTTGCAGCAGTATCGCTTTCCTGTCATTGGACCGCTACTGTCACTGAAGGTCAGGTAGGGATAGGGTGATGATGAGCGTGTGAGGTGACTGGCATGGCTGCTCCCAAACAGTCAGCTGTCGAGAGACAGGAGGCGGGAAAGGGGGAAGGGGGGGGGGGGTGAGGGGGTAGAATGAGGCAGACAAGGTGAAACGGGGCATGCAATGGAGTTGGAGGACAGGGAACAGGTACACAAACAAAGTGAAAAGAAAGGGGGGGGGGGGGGGGAGATGAGAAAGTATATCTATAGAGCGAGATGAGGGTAGTGAAAGAGGGAGAGAGAGAGGAGAGACTAGGGCTGGGAAGCATGTGTACGTAAGAGAGAGAGAGAGGGTTGAAGGCTGGGATTGATGAATGAATGATAGTGAGTGAGGAGAGAGAGAGAGAGAGAGAGAGGGGTGGGAGTGTGTGTGTGTGTGTGTGTGTGTGTGTGTGTGTGTGTGTGTGTGTGTGTGTGTGTGTGTGTCTCGTTCGTTCGTGACGAAGCTGCTGTTGCATGTTTTCAATGGTGATGGCCATTACCAGTCCCTTAGGTGGTGGGTCCATTGTCCGTTGTTACACCCAGTGTCGGTGGTGAACGTAAGGAACACGTCCAGCGTGGAGTTCCTGACTGCTGTCGGCTGAGTCATCCAGGGAGCAGAGGGGGAGCTCTCCCAATAGGGGGCAGTCTTTGGGGAGCCATTTGGGAGGAGGCAGACACCGCCCTTCGCCTGCACTCCCGTCGACACGAGAGCCCTGGTGATATGTGTGTGGGGGGTGTGTGTGTGTTGTGTGTGTGTGTGTGTGTGTGTGTGTGTGTGTGTGTGTGTGTGTGTGTGCGTGCGTGCATGCGTGTGTGGTGGTGGTGTGGTGTGTGTGTGTGTGTGTGTCGTGTGTGCGTGGGCGCGCGTGTTGTGAATGAAAGATTGATGAGGGAACGAGGGGTCAAAATCAGGAGCATGGTGGGAGGCAGAATGCTGCTAAATGCAGTAATTTGTCTGCTTATGAGTTTTCATCTTATATTCTGTTGTCATCGTCACCATCATCGTCACCGTCGTCGCGGTGTGTGTGTGTGTGTGTGTGTGTGTGTGTGTGTGTGTGTGTGTGGTGTGTACACGTGCGCGCGCGCGTTTCAATGCATACAGGCGTGCGCGCACCTGTGAGTGCATGCGCGCGTGCGTTCGTGCGTGCATGCTTGCGTGCGTGCGTGCGTGTTGTTGTGTGTGTGTGTGTGTGTGTGTGTGTGTGTGTGTGTGTGTGTGTGAGGAGGCGAAAGGGGAGAGGAGGTGGGGAAATATACAGGAACAGCATCAGCAAAGTTCTTTTTTTTTCAACATTAGCTCATCTCTCTCTTCTCTCTCTCTCTCTCTCCTCTCTCTCTCTCTCTCTCTCCTCTCTCTCTCTCTCTCTCTCCTCCCCTCTCCTGCTGCTCTCTCCGTCTCTCTCTCTCTCTCTCTCCTCTCTCTCTCTCTCTCTCTCTGCCTCTCTCTCTCTCTCTCTCTCTCTCTCTCTCTCTCTCCCTCCTCTCTCTCTCCTCTGCATCTCTCTCTCTCTCTCCTTCTGGATCTCTCTCTCTCTCCCCCTCCCTCCCTCCCTGCTGCATCCTCTCTCTCCCTCTCTCTCCTCCTTGCTGCATCTCTCTCCCCCCTCTCTCGTTTTTCCTGACCCCCCCCCCTCCCTCCCCGAACTCGGGTGGACGTGATGGCGGCAGACGAGGCCTAACAAGACCCTGCTGCAGGAAATGGGCACGTAATGAATTAAGACCTGTGTCAGAGCCGGGAAAGAGGCAGCGGGAGTGTGTGTGTGTGTGTGTGTGTGTGTGTGTGTGTGTGTGTGTGTGTGTGTGTGTGTGTGAGAGAGAGGAAGGGAGGGAGGGAGAGAGAGAGAGAGAGAGAAAAAGTGAGAGGTGTGTGTGTGTGTGTGTGTGTGTGTGTGTGTGTGTGAGAGAGAGAGAGAGAGAGAGAGAGAGAGAGAGAGAGAGACGAGTATGTTTGTGTGTGTTTGTGTGTGTGTGTGCGCGCGCCTGCCTGCCTGCTCTGTCTCTCTCTCTGTCTCTCTCTCAAACATACACATCTGACTCAATTATGTGGCTTTTCTTTGCCCTTTTCTCAGCAGCACGGTCAGTTCTATGCGGTAGAACGCTCAAGATTCTTTCCTTAAGGTCGTTCTTTTCCTCTCTCTCTCTCTCTCTCTCTCTCTCTCTCTCTCTCTCTCTCTCTCTCTCTCTCTCTCATTGTCCTGTTACCCCCTTGTCAAAAGACTTTTTTTTGGGTAATAACAATAAAATATCAAAGTGTCAAGTCTCAAGTTAAGAACGGTGTCATTGTGAGACTGACAATTCACACGGATTTGGATGAAGCTTTCAAGCGAGCCATGTCACCAGCAAATGTTAGCATGGAGGAGAATGTGTTGGTGTTGTAATTTTTGAAGAAAAGAGACTCAAAAAAATGTGATGGAAGGAACGGTGGAACATTCTCTGTGTGTGGGAAGAGGGGAAAAAAAAAGGCGTGTAATTAAGCAGGACTGGATCGAAGGACTTTACCCGAAAGAAAAAGTGAGAAAAAGTGAGTAAAACAATTTTCAAAAACAGAATTGTGAAAAAAAAAAAATGATTACGATGTCAGTATAATAACAATATAATGACAGTTCAACAGCAAAGATTGAAATCGAGTGTTGTTTAAAACAAAATGGAGAGGGGGGAGAGGACAAAATAAAGAGAGGAGATTGGGGGTGGGGGGGGGGGTGGAACGGGTCCGCTGTTGAGGGCTGGGGGAAGGACAGGAAGAAGTGATTTTGTACTTTTTGTTATTTGTTGTTGTTTGTCTGTCAACAGGTGCACACACAGTGAACACATGCCCACACGTATGCATGCACACCCACACATATGATATAAGTACGCATGGATGCATGCGGGAACTTATAATTGGGTGTTAATGCGCGTACGCACACACACGCACGCGCGCACACTCACGCACACACACGCGCGCACACGCGCGCATGCACACGCACGCACGCACGCACGCACACGCACGCGCACACACACACGTACGTAAACAGGAGAAGAGAGAGAAAGAGGTGGGAGAGAGAGAGAGAGAGAGGGGAGAGAGAGAGAGAGAGAGAGAGAGAGAGAGAGAGAGAGAGAGAGAGAATGCTAGTCAATCAGTATCGACACGTAAGAATATATAAACACATACATTCGGAAATACAAGTGCATGTGCACACTGACGCGCGGCCATACACACACACACACACACACACACACACATACACACACGCGCGCGCGCGCGCGCGCGTGCGCGCACACACACACATACACGCACGCGCATGCACACACACACATACACACTATACTTTTAAACGTGTAACATTATTATTATTATAATATTAACATTATTATTTTCATAGCTGAATTACAGCTACAGTCAATGAATCTTTTATACTCATCCAATTTTTTTTCCTTTTAATTTGATATAGAAGTATGAACGTGTGTACATATAACACACACATACACTTACACACACACACACACACACACACACACACACACACACACACACACACACACACACACACTAACACACACTAACACACACGCATGCACACACACGTACACGATCGTCTAATATTTTTAGTAAACAGACGTTAAATTGAAGAATGAGCACGTGTACTCACATACACACACACACACACACACACACACACACACGCACGCACACGCACACACGCACACACACACGCGCGCACACACGTAACATACATACAACACATACAAAAGCATTCACGCATGTGTGCGCGCGTGTACATATGCATACACACGTACGAACACATACATACACACAGGCACATGTAAGTTAGAATAAGTATTTTGTAACTTACAAGATTATATTCAATATGTTTCCCCCCTCTTTTATTGCTATGGTGGATATGGTGAGGATGATGGTATTGTTGATTATGATGTTGATGACAATGTGGTGCCTATATTTATGTCTGGGTTCTTCTGGTAGATGGGGAGATAAAGGAAAACATTATTGCCCCTTTGGGGAACCCCCAGCAAAGAGTACAGATGTACCAAACGCGAAAAATATGTCACAGGGTACATCAAGTGAGCTGTGAGAGGTTAAACTTTATCCATGACATGAGGTCAGATGTTTCATATTGTATCAAGCTGCATGTATTTGTCACGCACACACGCACACATGCACGCACGCACACACACACGCGCGCAGACACACACACGCGCGCACGCACGCGCGCGCGCACGCGCACGCACGCGCACACACACACACGTACGTGCGCACGGATACTTTTTTTTTTTTTTTTTTTTTTTTTTCGTAACTGTCCCATTTGTTCGACCAATGGTCGCATGGTATTCACGCCACCCGCCCCTTCCCTCCCGTGTTTCTTCTCTTCGTAAGCAAGGAAGTGGTTACACATTTTTGCCGTTCTTGTTGTGCCTCTTGATTGATAGTTATGTATGTGTGTGTGTGTGTGTGTGCGTGGGTGTGTGTGTGTGTGTGTGTGTGTGTGTGTGTGTGTGTGTGCATGTGTGTGTGTATATATATATATATATGTATATATATATGTATATATGTGTATGTGTGTGTGTATGTATGTATATATATGTGTGTGTGTATATATGTGTATATATGTGTGTGTATATATGTGTGTGTGTATGTGTGTGTGTGTGTGTGTGTGTGTGTGTGTGTGTGTGTGTGTGTGTGTGTAGATACATAACATATTTCAAACAAAAACTTAAAGAGTAGATCACTCGTCATTTTGAGTTGTATTCAGGAACACAGGTTATGTCGTGCTAATTATTGAGATACTTTGCCTTATGCAATGTGCTCAGCGAGACTCGTTCAGAAATGTTATTCTATGTTCTACATAATTGTTTGTGTTTATTTTGTCATGTCCAAGAATTCTTTGTATCCATTTTTTGTTACAATAGGTCCAAGGTTTTTCTTTGTCATGTTTATGATATAATTTGTGATGTACATGATGATGATCATAGCATAGTGAAAACGAGTATGGAGAGCATATGCAGCGCTAGCAGTATGAAAGAACATTATGGAAATGGATAGTTTGGTGATGTCATCTCTAAATTGCCAGGGTCTGGGTAACTATGAAAAACGAAAAGATGTCTTTCAATATTTAAGGCAAAAGGAATATTCTGTATATTTTTTACAAGATACACATTTTACTAAGAAATTAGAGCGCCAGATTCGAACTGAATGGGGATATGAATGCTTTTTTTCTTCTAATAATAGTAGATCAAGAGGGGTTGCCATATTGTTAAATAATAATTTTGATTTCAAAATAGAACAAATAATCAAAGATACAACAGGAAACTATATTGTTTTGGTGTTGAATACAATGGGACAACAGATTGTATTAGTGAATGTTTACGGTCCAAATCGGGATGAACCAGATTTTTTCGAGACCATACAAAACAGAATTGAAGATCTAGGTATTTCGAATGTAATTATCGGTGGAGATTGGAACTTGGTATTAAATCCAAATTTTGATTACTATAACTACAAACATATTAATAATGCCAAAGCAAGAGAAGCAGTATTGGAGATGATTTCCAAATATGAACTAGTAGATATATGGAGAGAATTGAACCCAGAAGTTCTCCGATACAGTTGGAGAAGAACAAATCCTTTTCAACAAAGCCGTTTAGATTTCTTTTTAGTTTCTGACACTTTAGTAACCAATGTTAGTAACGCTGATATCCTCTTTGGATATAGAAGTGATCACTCTTTAATAACAATAGAGGTAACATTTAAAAATGAAGAAAGAACCAAAGGGTTTTGGAAATTTAACTCCTCATTGTTGAAAGATCATATTTATGTTGAACTCATTAACAATACTATAGAAGAAATAAAAGAACAATATGCAGTATTGCCTTATACAAGAGAGAATGTAAAAAGAATACCAGGTGATCAGATTCACTTCATGATATCTGATCAACTGTTTCTAGATACACTGTTAATGGAAATTAGAGCAAAATCTATTACGTATAGCATACATAAAAAGAGGGAATTAATAAAACATGAACAAGATTTAGAAAGAGAAATACAAACTCTAGAGAGAAAGTCGTTTATAGATGAAGAAGACATGATAGTTTTGAATGAGAAAAAAACACAAATAGCAGAAATTAGGAAAACAAAACTAGAAGGTATTATTTTAAGATCCAAAGCAAGATGGGCATCTCAAGGAGAGAAAATCAATAAATACTTCTGCTCTTTAGAAAAAAGGCATTTTGTAAGCAAACGAATGTTGAAATTGGTGACAGATGACGGTCGAACACTATTCGAAAGAGATGAGATGTTGCAGGAGACAAAATCCTTTTTTCAGAATTTATATGAACAAAAAGAATCCCGGGAAATAGACATTGATAATTATATACACAGCTTGCCAAAGTTATCTGAAACAGAATCTGAAAACCTGGAAGGGTTCATAACTAAAGAAGAAGCATCTGAAGCATTAAAAAGCATGCAAAATGATAAAAGCCCAGGCACAGATGGAATGACAGTGAATTTCTTTAAGTTTTTCTGGAGACAATTAGGTGACTTCGTGGTTCGGTCTTTAAACGAGGGATTTATTAAGGGAGAAATGTCAATAACTCAAAAGGAGGGAATAATAATTTGCATACCTAAAAATGAAAAACCTAGGGAATATTTAAGAAATTGGAGACCAATCTCACTCCTGAACATTACATATAAAATTGGATCAACGTGTATAGCAAACAGGATGAAAATGGTTATATCTAAATTAATCCATGAAGATCAAACTGGATTTATATCAGGAAGATACATTGGAGATAACATTCGAATTTTGTATGACTTAATACATTATTTAGAAAATAAAAACGTGCCAGGTCTATTGATTTCTATTGATTTCAAAAAAGCTTTTGACTCAATTAACTGGAACTATATGGAAAAAGTTTTGAATGCATTTGGCTTTGGTAAAGATATAATTAAATGGATACATACCTTCTATACTAATATCAAGTCCTATGTGATCGTGAATGGAAAAATTTCCAAAAGCTTTGCAGTAGCCAGAGGATGCCGGCAAGGAGACCCAATATCGCCATATTTGTTTGTTATGTGTGCTGAGATATTAGCATGCAAAATCCGTGAAGATAAAGAAATTAAAGGAATTCAGATATCAGATACAGAATTTAAGGTAAGCCAGTTTGCTGACGACACCTCATTTACGTTAGAGGGAGATCAAAAGTCATACGAAAGACTGTTCAATACTCTGGAGGAATTTGAAGAATTCTCAGGCCTAAAGTTGAATTTTGAAAAAACTATCAACGTATGGTTAGGTAAAAATAAGAAATCAGATATTAGATACTTAGCTGATAAGCGCATGATATGGAATCCCCCCAAATTTAAAATACTTGGGCTCTGGTTTACTACCGACCTATCGCATTTAACAGAAATCAATACAGCAAGCAAATTTGTCGAAGTACAAACCTTGTTTAAGATCTGGTCTAGAAGGAGCTGTACACCACTGGGAAGAGTAGCCATCTTAAAATCGCTTATATTATCAAAATTAGTATACTTATGGATATTATTGCCAAATCCACCAGATGATTATATTAAACAATTACAGAAAATGTGTTTTGATTTTGTGTGGGATAAAAAACCAGATAAAATAAAACGAATTTATTCAGTTCATAATGTCGAAAATGGAGGCATTGGAATTCCAAATATACAAGCTTTTATTCAGGGTCTGAAATTGTCTTGGATAAGAAAACTGATCATAGGCAATTCAAAATGGAAGAAATTAATGAAAATCTCATATCCAGAAAGTGATCAGTTAAACTGCTATGGTTCTAGGAGATTTACAAATAATAAATATAATCAGTTTTGGAAAGACGTATTTAATGCTTATGATAAATTCAACACTCACGTTGAATTAGATAACAACAAAGAGATGACTGCTGAACCCATATTTTTCAACAACAAATTCAAAATAAATAACAGTCATTTCTTTTTTAAAACTTGGAACCTAAAAAATGTATACCTTGTGAAAGATGTTTTGAAAGAAAATGGAGAGTTTTTAAAACATGATGAATTTTCAGAAAAGTGGGGTCTAACAGTAAATTATCTTAACTACTTTGGTTGCATTCAAGCAATCAAAGAATATGCCAGAAAAAGAAATATAATCTTCGAAAATAACTGTAGTAACGAAAATAATAAATCAGTACAAATAATATCTGGAGTACATAAAGGAACAAAGATTTTTTACAATTTACTCTTAGAGGAACATGTAATATTTGACATAAAAGCCTTTATGAAGTGGGAAACTCGATTAGCCATGTATATTGATTGGGAGACTGTTTTAAAAAAGATTAATAAAATAAAAGAAATAAAGCTTAAATGGTTTCAGCTGAAACTGTGTCATGGAATTTTAGTGTCAAATATCCTATTACAAAAAATTGGAGTAACTGATAATGATAAATGCAACTTTTGTTGCAATGAAAGAGATACTGTGCAACATTATTTATGGTACTGCCCATTCTCACAGATGTTTTGGAAAGATTTTGAAAAAAAAATAAGAGAGAAGTGCAGTAACTGTGAAAGATTATCATTTAATGTTGAATTAATTTTATTTGGCACAGACGATAAAACACTAACTGAAGATACTTTTGATCTAATTATTCTATGGGCAAAATTCTTTGTTTATAAGTGCAGGATAACTCGCATTAAACCAAAACTGGAAATATTTTTGACTGAGTTAAGCCGTAGGTATACGTTGGAAAAATATGTACATGTATTAAATATGTGTTACTATGATTTTAAAAAAAAGTGGCTACCATACTCAGGATTATTGTTGGAGGGATAGCAATCAATATGGATGATCCCTCAACACACTGTATAGATGCTGTGTTTAAAAAAAAAAAAAGGGGGGGGGGGGGTTCTATACATATTGAATAGTACTGACATATGCTATGAACAAAGAATTCAAAACATAATTTTGTGTTGCTGTATGAGGACCTTGTAGAAAACACCCTTTGCATTAACATTATAATTTTTGTATTTGTACATATATGGTATTTATGAAAAAAGTACTCTTTTTGTTCTGTGGAACACTGTAATGTTATTACTGAATATTTATTTTGGAAAGAAAAGAACCTTCATTGCAAGGGGGGAAAAAAAAAAAAAAAAAAAAAAAAAAAAAAAAAGTGTCAAGTCTCTCTCTCTCTCTCTCTCTCTCTCTCTCTCTCTCTCTCTCTCTCTCTCCAAATGAAGACTTGTTGTGGATATATAGATATATATATTTCGAAACGGATCCTCCTCGTTTATCTCCCATACCCCTGACCTCCCACCCCCACCCCACTCCCTCCTTCATGAGTAGACTTTACAAAAGTGCATGGAAATACAATGCAAAAAGCTGTAAGATGCCTGCGATTGTGGCGATTTTTTTTTTTTTTTTTTTTTTTTTGGGGGGGGGGGGGGGTGTCTTTTTTCTTTTTTCTTTTCCTTTTAACTGAAAAGGTCATTATTTCTCACGGTTCAGTTCGGTTGTTTCATTTTTCTTTTTTTTTTCTTTTTTTTTTTTTCTTTTCTTTTCTTCCTTTTTTTTTGCCGGCCTCTTAATTAACCGAGAGAATGATAAATCATCCTGGTCATTATTCCCATCCACCCCGTCGACCTACCGTAGGTCCACCATCCTCCACCCACCCCCTACCCCCCTGCAAACCTCTTACCTCTCCCCGCCCATTCACACACCCACCCCACCCCCACCCCAACCCAACCCAACCCCACCCCCCACGCCGCCGCAGAGAAATTGAGAAGGAATGGAGTCGGTCTTGCAGTGGTCTCTCGTTGTGAGTGGTGTGAGACAGGGTTCCGTGTGCAGCGTCTCGGGCGGGCGGTCTGGGCTATGATCAAAGGAAGGTGGACGTCAGTCGGTCTGAGCGGAAGGCGAGTCGGCGTTGTGCGTGGAGAAAGAAGATGGTGGCTTGCAGGTCGTTCGTGACTGCCCATTTCTTATTGGAGTTGGTGCCAGCATGCACTGCCCGTAGATCGTTGTCTTTGCCCTTTATCACCCAACTTCCCACATCGTCGTCATCACATCGCCATCGTCGTCATCATCATGATGGTCGTCGTCGTCGTCGTCGTCGTCGTCGTCGTCGTCACCACCACACCACCACCACCACCACCACCACCACCAACCACCACCGCCGCCAACCACAGTGCATTTCATACAATAATCCTGCTAACTGTAAGAACAGGAGACCCAAACATTCTCATTCTGTCTGTCTGTCGGTGGGTCTGCCTGTCTCTCTCTCACACACAGACACACACAGACACACACACACACACACACACACACACACACACACACACACACACACCAACACACGCACGCATGCACGCAAGCTTGCACGCACACACCACACACACACACACACACACACACACACCACAACCACACACACACACTCTCTCTCTCTCTCTCTCTCTCTCTCCCTCTCTCAACACACCACACCGCGCACACACACACACACACACACACACACACACACACACACACACACACACACACAACACACACACACACACACACAGAGTCAGACTGAGCTTTTAATGCCCAAAGATCGAGATTTCAGCCAGCCTATGAGGCAAGCGAAAAGGGAGAGTGAAAATGGGGGAAAGAAAAAGGAAGAGAGAGAGAGAGAGAGAGAGAGAGAGAGAGAGAGAGAGAGAGGAGGTGCGTTGAGGGAGGGAGAGAGAGACACGACAGACAGACAGACTGACAGACAGACAGACAAGAGAAAAGACTGGGGAAAGAAAAACCATGAATATTCAGAAGCCATTTGTGGTTCTTTTTCCTCCTTGTGTGTGTGTGTGTGTGTGTTGTGTGTGTGTGTGTGTGTTTCCCCTTCCATTAGGCGGCGTGTCAGGTGTGATTAGGGACCTGTGGACGACGGTCCTCCCAGTCTCATTCACATGCATACAGGCAAGCAGACGACAACTGGGCCCAGGCTGCCAGCACCTTCAATGGGGTCGCCAGAACATCACCTCACCTTGGAGAAGAAGGGGAAGGAGGAGGGGGGGGGGGGGGGGGGGGGGGGGAGACCCGAAAGAAAGGAATGCGGAGGATGGGGGAGAACAAGGGGGGAAAACCCTTACTGTCACATTAGATTGGTCCTTTGGTATGTTTTTTTTTTTCTCTCTCTTTCTTTCTCTCTGC
>CM065733.1:29780906-29785906 GCA_033310375.1 Conus canariensis | reverse complement strand
GGGACAGACATGCTGAGCATCCTCTGTCAACAGAGAGGGTAAAAGGGGAGAGGGGGGGGACAGACATGCTGGGCATCCTCTGTCAACAGAGAGGGTAAAGGGGAGGGGGGGGGGGACAGACATGCTGAGCATCCACTGTCAACAGAGAGGGTAAAGGGGAGGGGGGGGGGGAACAGACATGCTGAGCATCCACTGTCAACAGAGAGGGAGAGAGGGTACAGACATGTCCGACATCCAGTGTCTTCAGGGAGGGCCAGAGAGACGGGGCGGGATGCGGATGGCACTTCTTCCAGACCTTGGATTACTCACCAGACAAGGATGATAAGTTGTTCCACGTCCAGAGCCTGTGGCACCAATTGTCGGACAGAGCAGCGGTCACGACAACTAATGGCTCTAGTCCTGGGGCACCACGGGACAAGGGTTTTTTTTCTCAGGGGACCGCGACTGACGAGACAGTCGGGGGAGGGGGGGGGGGGGGGGGGGTTTAGTCTGTTGATCAGTGTGCTTGTTGTTAGTGTTCCCCAGCTGACCGTTGGGAAAGAGTGGTAGTCAAGGGCCAAGGATGGAGGGGGTGGGGGAGGGGGGGGGGAGGGGGAGCTGAGGATGGGTGATGGGGCAATCAAGTCACAGAGCTTGTTCAGGACTGTAATTTGTTTTCTCACCGAGCACTGAGTAGACAGCCACACGACGTCGTCCTTCGTTGAAACGAGTCGATATATCCAGATTCTTTCGCCAGGAGTTCACACGTAACTCGGAACGCCTTTGCATCAAACGCCAAAACATTAACAAATCCTCCCGAGATTGTCCATTAGTGATAGGACATACAAACTTGCTTGGTGCTCGAGAGTTGTGGTTACTTGGAGATTTTTAAAAAAAAAAAAAAAAAAAAGAAAGAGAGAAAAAAGAAAAAAAGAAAGAGAGAAAAAAAGTGGAACAAGAGGAGGTTGGAAGACTCACCAAAAAAAAAAAGGGGGGGTGGAGGGGGGGGGGGGGGGGGGGTTGATTTTTTCATGTGGAAATTTGGAGGTCGGGGAGGGGGGGGGGGGGGGGACTCTAGAACGTAGAACGATAGTTGAAAACAGGCCTTGGAGTCCAGCGTGTTATGAGACACGGACTGAAACTTCCCATCACTGCCAGGACTCGTATTCCTGTGCAGCTGATAGCGTACCCAGAGCCGGACGACAGCTCCAAACGAGCAGACAGTGAAGACGTCCGCAGGGACTGTTATCTGCCGGTGAGAAAAGCTGTCAGGCACCCTATCTCCCCTGTTTGCTGTGCATGGTTTTAAAAGTCGTTCTTGACGTGTCACAGCGGGGCTGTCTGGGTCTGGCTGGCTCATGGAGTTCCCGGTCACACAAATCTTAAATAAATGTTAGCGAACCGCCCAGAGAACGTGGACAAACGAGTCACAAGACGAAACACAACGCGTTTCGACCTCTTAGGTCTTCATCAGGTGAGACATAAACGAATAAAACAACGAAAATTCACTTGGCTTTGATCGCTTCAGATCACTTCACAGGGTTCAGCGCAAGGAAGAAGGCGTTGGTCACACGTTGGGAGTTTGAATCCCGCTGGCGGCTTACTTGAAAATGGCTCCATGCCCTTCTGAACAAAATGTCCTTCTGGCGGTACCAGTGTGGTGTGGGATAGGTCCCCTCTTCCTGCTTACCTCGGATGGGTGTCGGTACCAGAGTAGTGTTAGGTCCCCTCTCCCTGCTTACCTCCGATGGTTGTCGCCGTCGGCTATGGGATGGGGTGGGGATGGGGTGTAGCTAGTTTGTGTCCCCTCCCCACCCATTTAGTGTCATCAAGAACAACCGTTCGTGGCTTTGATGTCAAACACGAAAGACCAACGGGATGTGACCTCAGGGGTCAGATGACCTGAAAGCAGTGTGTTCCGTTGTTGGTAGCCGGGGGGACGGGTATTACTGTCGTGCCAAAGGCGGTGGGGGTCTGGATGCTGAAATGTCTCAGCCTGTCTCGTGCTTACACTGTCCTGTCTTGTTACCGGCGTGTGTCCGACAGGAGATCAGGTTGAAGCTTTACCGTTTTTATTTCCGAATTCGATTAACCCGACGTTAAACACTCGGAATGCATACATTGAATAGAGATTTACAAAAAGAAAAAGGGGGAGGGGCCGGGGGGGGGGGAGGTGGAGGGGGGTTATTGAGAGAGACACATCAGGAGCAGAGAAAGATGAATGGAGAGTGGGGAGCGAGCTAATGAGCGAGGGAGAGAGAGAGAGGAGAGGGAGAGAGAGGAGAGAGAGAGAGAGAGAGAGAGAGAGAGAGATTGTGACATATGCTCGTATTTGCGCGTGCGCCAAACATGTACGCACGCACGCACGCTTGCGCGCGCGCACACACACACGCACACACACACACGCACGCACACACACACACACACACACACACACACACACACACACACACACACACACACACACACACACACACATTTCCACAGTTCGCCTTCTCGTTTCACCTGTTTGTTCTCTCGTTTTTTGTTTTCACTCCCCCCCCCCCCCCCCCCCTTGACCACCCCCTCCCCTCCCCTCCCCTCCCCCTTTCCCCATTATCGTCTTCGGTCTCTTGGGAAGAAGCAGAACAAAGAAGAAGGGGAGGAGGTTTGAGGGGGGGGGGGGGGGGGCGGGGGCGGGAGGTGGCTTCAGCCTCCAAAGTCTGGCAGCTATGTCCAGTGTGCGGAGGCCCCAAGGGTCCCCCCCAGGGAGCCAGCCGAGTGACCGGCAAGAAGTGCGCCCGGTCCATCCGACAGACGGGGTTAGGGGGGATTACTGGCGTCTGACGGACTGCTTCTCTCCCTTGGTGTGTCGTGCCCTTGGCGGGCGGCGGTACGGTGTCTTGGTGGGGTGGTTGTATCAATGGGCATGCGCGTGCTCCGCCTTCCTGCTTCCTGTCTGGATGGGTTTGGGGCTTCCAGCCAGAGAGGATTCCTTGCCAAGGTCGACTTTGATCCCCCTGGCTGTGTCTGTGTCTGTCTGTCTCTGTCTGTGTGTGTGTCTGGGCTGTCAGTGTCTGAGTTGTCAGTGTCCGTCTGTCTGTCTGTCTCAGTCTGTGTTTGCCTGCCTGTCTGTCTGAGTTGTTAGTGTCTGTCTGTCTCTGTCTGTCTGTCTCTCTCTGTGTCTGTCTGTCTCTGTCTCTCTCTGACTCTCTGTCCGTTTTCTGTCTGTCTGTCTGTCTCTGTCTGTCTGTTCTGTCTGTCTGTCTCTCTCTCTCTCTCTCTCTCTCTCTCTCTCTCTCCTCTCTCTCCTCCTCCTCCTCCTCCTCCTCCTCACGCCTCGCTCTCTTTCCATTCCCTCCCCCCCCACATCTCCTCGCCCCACCGCCACCCCCTCCCCCTGTCACTCTCTCTCTCTCCCTCCCTCCCTCCCTCCATTGTCACCCACTAGAGGACACAGGGTGCATCCCAGCAGCTGCAAATGGCAAACACCGCTGAAAGCCACAGAACCCAGAGACTAGGGGGGGTTGACCGGGCGACAGACGAACACGAAGGTCAGGCCCACAGACTGACAGACAGGGGCAGGGAACGGACGGTGAACTCCGTGCAATAACGTTGACCTGGCTTGATTGCTGGTGTCTGGATGCTGTGATGGAAGCATAGGGGTGGGGGGGGGGGGGGGGGGGGCAGAAAGGAATGTACTTTGACGTGGGAATGGTGGAATGTTCGCTGCCTTGACATGGGAATGGTGGTGGAATGTACGCCGATTGGACGCTGGAAAATCGTTTTGTTAACCGTCGGTGGAGGGGAAGAGGAGAGGGGAGAGGAGGGGAAGAAAAAGGGTTTTATGTGTTTGGGGAGAGAGAGAGAGGGGAGAGGAGAGAGGGAGGGGGGAGTATGGGGTTGTGTGTGTGTTTTGTGGCGCGCTCTCTTGCTTGCTTTCCCTCTTTTTTTTTGGCTTTGAATTAGGGCCCTTTCAAAGTGTTGGCCCAAGACTCCATAATTGCACGTAAATTGGAAAAAGAAAAAAAGTTTTTAATCGTCCCCAGTGTCAATACAGAACAGCGGGAAGGTAAATTTTTCGTTTTTTTTTATAGCAAAGATACTTTACGCCAACTTTTAAATCTACCCCTTTGAATAGAACAGATCTTTGTGAGAGATCACAGGGGGAAAAAAGTGCGTCAAGAGATTGTGTTTTTTTTTTTTTAGCGGTTAAAAAAGTTTTGGGGATACCAGGAGAAATTAGTAGGGCCCTTTTTTACATGGAAAGAAGGACGCCTTGCTCTACGCGAAAATTCCGACTAGACGGTCCAGTATGTTTTGAAGGGGGAAAGGGAAAGGAGAACAGGAAGGGGGGGGGGGGGGGGGGGGGGGGGAGGGGGGAAAAGGGGGGAGGATGGAAAGGGGTCAAGGGGGTGAAGAAGCGGAAGGGAATGTTCATTTTGTTCCTAGAGCTCGGAATTTTGGAAAACGAAAGGTTTTTGGGGGAAATTTGTTATTTAGTAACAAATGTAATGCTTTTTCCCAAAGGAGGAAATAAACCCAGGATTTCTCGTTATGGGGAAAAAGTTTTTCTGCTCTTCCATTTGCTGTTTTTTTTCCCCCCACCCCCCACCCCCCCCCCCCCCGGGCATTCCCCCATCTGAGCCCAAGTTTTCCTTGCTATCAAACTAAGGGGCCCAGCAGACCCGGCGTCAAAATTTTCCCCCTTTTTTCTGCAGGGGGATCAGACGCCAAAACGAAATGTTCGTGTCATTTCCCCCGGGGAAGCTGGCCTTTGCTGCGGCTTGTGGGCACTGCTTCTTAGGGTTGGGTTTTTTTTTTAACGCCGTGATTCAGCATCTATTTACCAAGCGTCCTGGCGAAAGGTTGCAGTGTGGTTGAAGCCTCCGCCTTCCCGTCGGAAAGGGGGCTCAAACAAAGGGGGGAAACTCTCATTAAAGAATTTGGGTAAGAAAAAGGCCATTGAAGAAAAAAAAAGGGGTAGGGTTTTTTTTTTTTTTAAAATTTTTTTTTTTTTTGTGAATTTCATAGAAAAACAG
>CM065733.1:29768263-29775763 GCA_033310375.1 Conus canariensis | reverse complement strand
CAGTGACGTTGTGGTGGTGTGTGTGGTGTGGGGGGGGGGGGGGGGGGGGTGGGGGGGGGGGGGGGGGGGGGGGGGGGGGGGGGGGGGGGGGGGGGTGGGGGGGAAATTAGGGCCGGCTCCCTGCGGTGGAAACCAGCTTCATCTTCTTCCAGTCCTGGCGCCCAGAATTTAGAATGTGTTCACACCAAACGCTTCCAAACGCATGAAGACTTGGGGCGGGGATGTGGACTGGACACTGGATACTGCGGCGCTCAGGGAGCAGGCACGAAGGGCAGCGCAATGGACAATGAATTGTCGGGGCAAGGTTGACCCAGTCGGGAATTTTTTTTTTTTTTTAGTCAAGGGATCCGGGTTCACGGACCAATGAGATGGATTCTCTTCTCTCTCTCTCTCTCTCTCTCTCTCTCCTCTCTCTCTCTCTCTCTCTCTCTCTCTCTCTCTCCTCGTAAATTCTCTCTCTCTCTCTCTCTCTCACACACACACACACACACACACACACACAACACACACAACACACACACACACCACACACACATATCAACTAACCAATCTACCAGCCAACCAACCAAGCTAACAACTAGCCAGACAAGCTACAGGTACACACTTATCTGTTACATGTATCCCCTAACACGGGATATGGTTACCAACATAACGATATTTAAAAAAATACACAACACAACACAACACAACACAACACAACACAACACAACACAACACAACACGTACGTACGTACGTACGTACGTACGTACGTATACGCAGAAAATCCTCACCGGCGGCGAACCCCGGAGTTTTTGCCGAAGATAGAAGAAGAAGAAGAAGACGTAGAAGAAGAAGAAGAATACAGGTGTTCCTTACTTAATGATGATCAGTGAGGATGGAGACTCCAGACGGCGTGCCTCAGAATTCCACGTAGGTCTGAGAGTACTAACAGGGCGGTGCTTTGGACCACCCTTACCTTTACTAATGATCCCCACCACGTCAGACAGGCCCCATAGACAGACAACGCCTTCATGTTGGTCAGTGTTTGAGCGCTCTGTCCTCACGCGTACGTCAAGTGAATGAAAGTCGACTGTGGTGGTCCCTCCGTCTCCACGTTACGACAGTTACATGCCTCGTTTGGTGATGGGGGAGAAGGAGGCAGGGGTAGGGGGTGGAGACACTGGGTGGGTAGGAGGGGGAGAGGGGGCACTGGGTAATTGTAGACCATCTGAACAGCGAATGGGAAGTGTTCTTCTTTTGTTTCACTATCAGCTACTTACCCACCAACAGCCGGCGTCGAGCGGCAATGTGGGATTCATTTAACAGGGTGGTGTGTGTGTGTGGTGGGGGGGGGGGGGGGGGGGGGGGGGGGGGGGGAAGTACCTGCATGCTGGCGCAGTGTACGAGTGACGGTAATTTCCCTCAGTCAGACCATGTATTTTATCGGCTTGCCAGCCTGCCTGTGCATGCAATAAACCAGGGAGGGTACATTACGGAACTTCCTGGGCCGTAAATCTGTGGTAATGTTTGGTCTTGCTTTGCTTGAATCAGCAGGACCGAATCCGTCACTTGAGTCGGTATCGCTTTCTCCATTTGGCACGGTTTCGCGTGAGCAGCTGTGCGTGTGTGTGTGTGTGTGTGTGTGTGTGTGTGTGGTGTGTGTGTGTGTGTGTGTTGTGTGTGTGCGCGCGCGCGCGCGCGAGCGTGCATGCGTGCGCGCGTGCGCGTTACGTGTGTTTGTGTGTGTGGCGCGCGCGCCCGCCCTTTTGAAACTGATGTTTTTGGTAAGACAAGAAGGAGAAAGAAGCCTAATGTTGGTTTGTTTTTTTTATTCGAGCGACGCAGAGAAAGATGTTTGCTATCGTGAGGCCTTTGTGTCAGAGAATTTCCCCTTCAGCATCTGCTGCCGCCTGCCTCTTTACCCAAACTATGGAATACTGTTGTGTTATCTCTTCCTGGAGGCCTTCCACCCCACACCCACACCCCTTAACCCACATAGCCCAGCCTGCCGTCGGCATTCTTTCTGGTGCTGCCCCTGTTAAGGAGGCATCTTCTTATCTCCATTGTGTACCTTTCAAAGGAAATCGAACTAGCATCATCTGAGAGTGTCGCGAACATTTCCTGACTAACACTACAGGTGACTGTACCTCTCGGGCCTGGCTGACGTGGGATATGTTAAAAGAAGCAAAGAGTACAGCCCTGTCATGAAGTCTCAGACTATGATGGAATTCCACAGCATTATGTTCACTCCCCTCCTCCTTATTGATCATCACAATAATGATCATCACGATAAAAGACACCTATCCACCATCAGACCCCCCCCCCCCCCCCCCCCCCCCCCCCCCCCCCCGAAAAAAGTCACAAAAGTTACATATTGGCGAGAGATGGTCAGCACACCTCACAGCGGGCTTGTTTGCTGGACAGAAATTGGTGGTACAGCAGGCCGTGTTTGTGATTCATGAGGAATCTTTCCTCACAATAGTCAAATACCTCTGAACTGTGATCGTGAGTTCGCGTCGCCAGGAACTATCACAGAGAAATGTTGTGTTCTCGATGTCCTTTCCGCTCGCGCATTCAGTCGTCAGGTCACAGTCGCGCTATTTCTCTCGTCTTATTTCACCCACACCCGTACCCTCGTGAAAAGCCTGCCAAGCTCAGCTCCAAATCAGACAAGTTCTCACGCGAATGTAGCTGGATTACAGCTGGTTGCAGGCTGTTCGAGAAAACACCCACAGTTACAAAACCGAAGCAAAAAAGAAAAAAAAGTGTAATATTAGTATGTTGTTAACTGCCTCAAAGTAAGTCACTGAACGCCATGGGGTGAGTGACCTGGCTGTATCGGCTGTTGACGTTGCCATTATCACGGCTCTCATGTGAACGGTTGTAATTTCTTCGGATCAGGACGCAGATTCTGACTCCTGGTTTGTCGGGAAAACCAGTCAGATCAGCTTCCGTCTGGCACCGTTTCTTTGTTGTTACGTCGGATAGTCTCGCTGTTATGTCGTCATCTAGCGGCATGATATCTGGGGCCTTTTCTTTGCCGTTTCATCGGATAGTCTCGCCGTCATATCGTCACGTAGCAGCAAGATGTCCGGGGCCTTTTCTTTGCCGTTTCATCGGATAGTCTCGCCGTCATGTCGTCACGTAGCGGCAAGATATCTGGGGCCGTTTCTTTGGCCGTTTCATCGGATAGTCTCGCCGTCACGTCATCCCCTTGCAGCAAGATAGCTGACGCCATTTCCTCGTTGTTTTATCAGTCTGGCCGTCACGTCATCCCCTTGCAGCAAGATAGCTGACGCCATTTCCTCGTTGTTTTATCAGTCTGGCCGTCACGTCATCCCTTGCAGCAAGATAGCTGACGCCATTTCCTCGTTGTTTTATCAGTCTGGCCGTCACGTCATCCCTTGCAGCAAGATAGCTGACGCCATTTCCTCGTTGTTTTATCAGTCTGGCGGTCGTGTCATCACCTAACGGCAAGATAGCCGGCGCCTCGTCTTTGTTGTTTGATCGGGATACTCTTGCCCTCCTGTCTTGCCCTAGTGGCCACTCGAGCCACCTTGCGCCATCCGGCGGGTTAAGAAGCGCACCCCGGATCGTCGACAGTATAGCCGGTGATCAGAGCTCGCTCTCCCAACAGCGCCGCTGGGGTCAGGAGGAGAAGACCCCCAGACGGATGAGGACACGACCTGATCCACTCCACGACCAGTCCTGGCTGCCAGACGACACCAGACCCGGCTCGGTTACTCGGGATTACAGATTGGTCGGTCGGCGGGGGGTGACTAGGTCTTGTCTGTGTCCGCGGGGCTTTACACGTTGCTTGGCGTTTTTAGCTGTATCGCGTTTCCCAAGTAGAGCTGTCGGGTCATGAGGGTTCCACCTTTCGCCAAGACGGTGTAGTCTGCCGTTTCATGTTATTGCTGAAGAACATTATTTTGGGAGCAGATAGTGGTAAAATATACAAAGCCAGCATACCTGTAAAAACAAAAGAATGGTTTACTTCTGAGAATCTTCTATTTTTTTTATGTCTGTGGTTATCTGGGAGTGGAGCTTGGTGTAATTGCCTTTAGAAGCGAAACAAGTAACGCGCGAGGTGCGCGCACGTTCATACGCGCACGCACGTACGCATACACATGCGTATACACACACGCATACACATGCATGCACGCACGCATACACATGCGTATACACGCACACACATGCACGCACGCATGCACAGCACGCGCGCACACACACACACACACACACACACCACACACACAACACACGCGCGCGCGCGCGCACACACACACACACATATTCCGTTAGTATTTGAACAGCTCCTGTATATAGATTTTTTTCAGAAATTAAATTTCTCTCTTTATCAGCCTTCAAGAATCATCATCTTTCTGTTGGATCCGTCCCCCTTCCTCCCCCCCCCCCCCCTCCCCCTCCCTTTTCTGCCGTGCTTTCTGATTGCCCATCCCCACTGCCTGGGTTAAAAAGCTTCCTACGCAACAGCCCCAGCCATTTCACACGTGTTCAAACCCTGCCTCCACCCCGACACCAACACGACGTGTCGGCAAACACAGCAGCGGGGCTGGGGGCGAGTCGTGTAGGTCATGCACGTGGAAACCGGCAACATCGGTGACCCGAGTAGATAGATACAAGGCAGTTACGAAGAGCCGGAGCTGGGAAAGCGATGACGAGGTTGTGAGGAGACTACGGCTTGTCGCTGGCTTCAGAAGGCTTGCATTTATTGTGTTCCTCCGTGAAAAGAGGAACTATCAGAATCAGTGAATGAAATGGGTAAATGATAACACCACCATTGAAAGGATTGTGGGTGCGCTTTGTAAAGATCTTGCTTTGGACAAAAATATGGCGCTGCAAGTACAACTCAGTACGAAAAACAGTTTTTTGCTGAGGTCTGTGTGTGATTCACACATGTTGGAGAAGATCAGCAGAGTCAAACAATTGCTCTAATTCTTCTGTTTGCCGTCAATGCCTTGCTGTTGGTGACAGATTCATCCTAACTGTTACCTCCGCCAGGCAGTTTTTCACCCGCGTTACGGGTTTGTCTGTCTGTGAGCACGATTGCGTACAATGAACAATTAAGTACATGAAAGTGCTGTATTGATTTGAACGCAACTCGATGGGAAGTTGCAGGAAGGCCCATTAGAACCCGTAGAGCTTGGTCCGGATCGAATGCTGGATTCAGAATCAGTTCATCAAATTTAACTTGAAAATTCGTGAATTTTTCCAACGAAAGTTGATGAGAGGATGGGTTTGGGTTCCGAAAATGAACCCATGGAAATTAATTTGGGTGCGGATTCGTGATGCTGGTCCGGTGAAAGGAAGGATCCCGGATTCGTTCAGCAAGATCACATCAACACTAAGAAATCATTGCCCACTGAATAGTGTAGCAAAGATGGGATGTGGCCCAGGACGACTAGGTTAAAGTGTACTGCAGATCCGTGATGGTGAGTCGGGGTCAAGGACGGATCCGGGATCCGTCAGACCTGGCGGAGGTCAGTGCCGTCCCCGGTGCCCCTCTGGTTTTCTCTCTGTCCAGACACTGTCCAGTGAGCCAACGATGTGCAAAGCGGTCCACATTATATTTCGAAAGTACTCGGAAATGAGGTGAACTGCGCTTCACAAAGAATGTATCACACGAACAAAATATGCATCTGTAGTAGATTATTATCATGTTCACGGTGACGATAATGCCTCTCAGGAAGAAAAATGTAATTTAGCTTTTGGAATAAATAGTCTCCCGTAGATAATAGCTGGTTGGGGGAGGAGAGGGATAGAGAGAGTGAGGAGGAGGACGGGAGAGGGGGGGGGGGGCAATGTTTTCCATGACGCTGTCCATCATGTTCATGACCTTGTTGAAAAGGTTGACGTGGCGAGCAACAGCACAGACGCTGCTGCAATAACAGCATTTGCAGAGCCCCCCTACCTTCTGCCAGGTGTGCAAAATGTTACGGGTCTTGTCTGGCCAGGTAGTGTGTGCCGGGGAGAGAGAGAGAGAGAGAGAGAGAGAGAGGGGGGGGGGGGAGGAGAGAGAGAGAGAGAGAGAGGGGGGGAGAGACAGGGAGAGAGAGACAGACAGGAGAGAGAGAGGAGAGAAGGCGGGGGGGGGGGGGGGGGGGGGGGGGGGGGGGGGGGGGACATGGAAACAGACATACTGAGAACGAAAGATGTAGAATTGATTTGAAGTCGGTTCGCTGTCGGCGATATGATTAATGTTGAAATGAAGTGGGGAGAGGGGGGTGGGTGGTCGGGGTATTGGAGTGGGGGGGGGGGGGGGCAAGCAAATCATGAATCATCAATGGTATTTAAATTGAAATAGAGCTAAAATAGCTACAGAGGTCGACTGTGCAAATGTGCTGACGTCAGCGCAACATTGTAACATTTGCAGTGTGCAGAGAGGGAGAGGAACAGCAACAAAATAGGGGTGGAAGGTAGGAGGGAGGGGAGGGACAGGTGGAGGGGGCAGGGAAGGGGTGAAAGAGGGAGAAAGCCACGCGAGGCGTGCTGGAGCGCGTGGTTCCGTGACCTCAAGATACCCAGTTGAGCGAACAGCTTGTCAGTTGATTAGATGCGGGGCCGGCTGAGAATGGTGCCTCGGACCCCAAAGGCACACCCGTCATGCGGTTGATATGCCAAGGTTGGGTGTGCTTTCTGTTTGATTGTGATGTGATGTGATGTGATGTGATGTGTGTGTGTGTGTGTGTGTGTGTGTGTGTGTGTGGTGTGTGTTTATGCGTGTGTGTGTGTTGTGTGTGTGTGTATGTTTATGCGCGCGCGCGTTTTTGTGTGTGTGTGTGCTCGCGCGCGCGCGCGCGCGGCGCGCGTGTGTGTGTGTGTGTGTGTGTGTATACAGATAGAGAGGAGGAGGATGGAGGAAGGGGGGGGGGGGGGTGAAGCAGGGAATGGGTGTGTGTCGATTTCAAATTGTCGAGGACCATTTTGTTCGAGGCTAGGGTAGCTTGACCCAGCCCGCCCCCCCGGCAGCCTTTGGGTTTTATGGGGGTTCCTCACTGAATACTCTTTGGGAAGAAAACTGGGAGGGGCGGGGGGGGGGAAATTTCCCCATCTCCTGCCCCCCCCTCCCCTCCCTCCCCATTTCCCATAGACTCGCCTACCCATACAAATGTTTGGGCGAAGAGTGAAAGTGTCACGGGAGGGAGGGTTGTATTGATGGGGTGGGGTTTTTTCTTCATCGCTTTTCCTGGGTTTTCCCCACCTCCATGTTAGGAAACCGTGTTCCGTCTTTCGGGAGGACGAAAATTTTTTTTTTTCGGGGGAACAAAGGGCCCCTCATGGCAGGGGCGATACCCCCCCCTCCCCCCCCCCCCCCCCCCCCACACACCACACACACACACTCGCACACGACTTTTTTTTTTTTCCTCCCGCCTACCGGGGAAGAAAGACAAGACTGGGAGCTGGTTTTGTAAGAGAGGTTGGAGACGAGAGGAATACGTGTGTCTGCCCTTTTTTGGCCCCAGTCCCACCCGTCCCCCAGACCCGCGGGGGCCCCC
>CM065733.1:29743864-29763864 GCA_033310375.1 Conus canariensis | reverse complement strand
CCTTTCTCTCTCTCTCTCTCTCTCTCTCTCTCTCTCTCTCTCTCATTATATATATATATATATATATATATATATATGCACGATTGTCCTCTCTCTCTGTCTTTCTGCCATTAATTCACTTTGTCTAAACAACGACAGTCAAGTGTTTTGTTTCTATTAATCTTTTAACCGTTTTCCCTTGTGTTCCCTTTGCAGAAACCTGTAGTTTCTCTCCCCCCCCCCCTCCCCCCGCCAATAATGACGCTATACCACAACCACCACCACCACCCATCCTCCCCTTAATTCCCACAGTCATGTCGGTCAAACCTCTAGAACCACAGCCCAGCTTTTTTTTTTTTTTTTTTTTTTTTATTCCTGTAGCTGATGGCAGACAGACCTCTCTCTGATGGAAGGAACCCTGAGCCATAGCGAGTGAACGATGACGACAAATGTTGACGTAAAAGTGCGACGAAAATAGAGCATTGTGTATATACGACTCCTCGTGTTTTTCACCCGGACGAAAATAGGGCACTGTGTGCACGTGGGTTTCCGAGAGCTTTAGACGGACAGCCGCAGAGTAGATCAACGCACGGAGAAAAAACTTTCGTGACGTGGATTCTATCAGCAGATGACGTCTTCGGCTGCTGCTTTGACACTCCGAGACTCAGGCTAATTCTGCCACCACTGAGGAATGTATACGAAGATGACGGTTCTGATGGTACTGAATGATCATGGCTTGACGATGAAAACTTAGCGTCATGATGACAGGTTAAGGTGATGCTGATAGTGGTCACCATGTTTATCAGACTGGAGAAGAAAATTATGAAAAAGATGACGACGACGACGACGGCGATGATGATGATGTTGAACAATGCATGGACCAGTATTATTAAGTGTTCCGCGAATTTCCTCCATACGAAGGTTACTACTTGTACTCTTAGTACAACTCTCTCTCTCTCTCTCTCTCTCTCTCTCTCTCTCTCTCTCTCTCTCTCCACATAAGGGAGGATGAGTACTGCGTTCGTGTGCGTGAGTGAGTGCGTGTGTGTATGCGTGTGTGTTGTGTGAGTGCGTGCGTGTGTGTGAGTGTGTGTTGTGAGTGCGGGTGGGCGGGGCGCGCGCGCGTGTGTGTGTGTGTGTGTGCGTGTGCGTGTGATGGCGATTCTTACCAAAAATGCCGCTGGTGAAACCATTACTTTTCTTTTACCGGAAGTGATTCTTACCAAGAATGCCTTCCCTTTTTTCTTTGTTTAAAGCGGAAGTGAACCTTACCAAGAACACCGCTGACATCTACCTGACGCTTGGTGACCGACTGTCCGCTGGAACTGGTTCCCAAAGCGCGATCGCCGCTGACCAGGTCTGATGAATGACCTCCACGCCGCCACACGTCGCCTGGCCACTTCGAACATGGAACACCAGGAACTGGACGGACGCTGATTAGACCGCAATGACGTCATGAGTACGGGTCAGCACCTTGCCAGGTGAGAAACTATCGAGAGACAGAGAGAGCTTGTTCCTCGATAAAAAATAAAAAAAAAAAACACTGGTCACTGGCCTGACAACTCTTAACGACGACGACGATGATGATGATGATGCTGAGAATGACCCTCCTCTCTTGAGATGGCTGATCCTCCTGTCGTCTTGAAAAAAAAAAAAAAAAAAAAAAAAAAAAAAAAAAATTTTAGTGGGTCCCCCCTTTTTTTTTTTTTTCTCCCCTCCCTTTTACCAGTGTAGCCTCCACGCCCCCACCCCCCCCCCCCCCCCCCCGAGACCGACTCACACTCGACTCTCCATGCATTGTTTGTGTGTTTCTTACATATATATGGACATTCACTTGCTGGTTTCAGTGTTTTAATGTTTGATACAAAGAGTCGTCAACACCCTGACTGTAAGCCACAACCTTTCCCTGCGGGGCCGGCGGCCTGCACTGTACGTCTGGGGTGTACTGTACGTCCGTGGTGTACTCTCCGCACGTGTGTCACTGTGCGCGTCCGGGTGTCAGTACGTTGTGAAAGCTGATCGTTTCTTCCTGGTTCCGGTTTCTTTTCAAAGGTGTACGGTGGCCAAGGTCACCAAGTGGGGGGAAAGAGAGAAGGGGGTAAACAAAACTTATTTCCTTTCAGCGAAGTAAGTGCGGGAAGCGAGGGCAAGAGACACGCACGCACGCACGCAGGCGCGCGCGTCGGCACATACACACACACACACACACACACACACACACACACACACACACAAGCTGCACACTCTCAAAGTCAACTGCTGACTACATGTGTCCACAATAATCGTGTTTGGTGTGTTGGTCCGGAAAGTGGTTGTTACAGCGTTTAATTTTTCTTCTGAGGGAGGATGTTCGGGGGAGGAAGAGGAGGAGGGGGGAAGAGGAGAAGAGCACTTGGTGAAGAGTGTAGAATGCAGGTAAACGACGATCAGAGAGAGAAGGTGGAACAGGTACGTCACAGCTACAGAGACGGGACAGACCGACCAGAGCGGTATGTCAAGTGCCCCTACCCCCCCCCCCCCCCCCCCCCCCCCCCCCCCCCCCTTCCCACACTTCCTGACATCAAAGCACTTTCCCCAACCGGTTTTCAAGAACACCTATTACAGGTCACAGACATCAGTCAGCTCTAGTGGTCATGACAGAGAGGCTGACCCCCTATAGGCTGACCCCCAGACATTTTGCCAATACACGGGCTGCACACCAAAACGTAATGCGCCAAGGCCTTGCTTAAGGAGTCGAGTATTTATAGACTGGCGCAATTTGATTGTTTTGAGAATTTTCGTTGTGTCTGAAAGCTGATTCTTCTCATTTTCTTCCATATGGCCATCAAGGTGCGAGCCTGGTGGTTCCAAGCAGACAGATTAAAATCAAAGGAGCTGGACTATTTGGGCGCTTCGAGTATGGCGCAAAGACAGGGTCACGGGTCAGTGCAAAGGCCTGGAATGTGTGTCAACCAAGGGGATGGTCATGTATTTGAAGACTGTGATTTCATCAGTAAAAAAAAAAAGATCCCCCCAAACAGGGGACATATTCGGTGAGTAGTTGTTCTTTTGATCAAGTGTCGGTTGATCATGTGTCGGTTTCAACGTTAAATGCTGGCTCAAATGTATGGTAGGCCTCAAAACGCCTACATGGATTATATAGTGTTTCAGTGCAAAATCTCAACTGTGGAGTGTCGCCACAGAGCAGAGAGACCCCCCCCCCCCCCCCCCATCCCTCACCCTTCCTTTCCACTTTTTCCCATTCGGCACGCACAAGCGCACACTACTTTGAGCCTCCTTTCAGTTGCACGTGCCGTTCAGCCAACCACAACCAACGTCCGACAGAGAGAATGGAAGACTGACCTTTGACGTTACTAAAAATGGCAGACTGTGGAACGCGGGAACATGCACAAGTCGCACAGTTTCGTTCACCGTTCTCGGGTGTTTCTTCATGACTGTGCCTCTTCTGGAAACCAAGCTGAACAGAACGAAGCGCGGGCCGACGGTCGGTCGTATCAATGCAGATGTGATCGGTTGGGGTTGATAGATGTATACAGTAGCGTTTAATGTGGTTTTGAGGTCCAAACACCATCCGGGACTGGAACGAACTGCCAGAGACGGAGACGAAGACTGGAACCCTTGACACTCTCATGTCAAGGGTCCCACTAAACTAAAAAAAACTAAGAAATAGTTAGTTAGTGTAGGTAGGATTAGGTAGCCACCCCATCCCATTCTTTCCCTTGTAAAATTGTGATTTTTTAAAAGTTATTGTTGGGCCTGTTTCACTATTAGGGCGAACCAGGATCAGCTAGTCTGGAACTCGTTTCCAGATGAAGAGCGAAAATTACGGTAGTCTGCTGATAAAACCCACATATAGTAGGACTCGCCAGTTTTTATGTTTCTCCACTGTCGTTGGTCTTTATCTTCCTACATTGGCTTTCCATCTCAGCACAACCTCCATAGTACGGCATGGTAATCCACCAGTTGATTGGAGCCGTCCAAATGGATGATGATGACGATGATGATGATGAATGTTACGATGACGTCTGACGCCAAAAAATAATGTCGTCTACTGAACCGGGATCACATCAAACATCGCATATACTGCGCATGCGCCATTGATCTGCGCTGTCCTTCCTGTTCAAGTGGCCTTCTTTCAAACGTGAACAACTTATCAAGTAAAAATCAAACAAAATCACAATGTTGAAGGAAAAAGAAGAAGAAAAAGCAAGGGGGGGGGGGGGGGGGGGGATATGAAAACACTGGAATACGTATCTAAACAGTGGGAGAATTAGTGGGAAATATACAAATAGGTCATGAACAGTAAGGAAAAAGGAGAAGAAAACACACCACACACACACACACACACACAACACACACACACACACACACACACGGAGATAAGAGATAAAGCGAAGAAGGAAAAAAACAGACTGTGCAAAGAAAGAAAACCAGGAAAAGATGGGGAAATGCATGGGGCAAGGCTGGGAAAGGGAATGAATATCGGGAAAACGAAACGGAAGTCGGAAACGGGAAAAGAGATAGAAAAAGTGAACGGGTGGGTAAAAAAAAAAAGTGAAAAAAAAAAAAAAAAGCTTTAAAAAGATAGGGGCAAAACACTGCTGACTGGGGAGAGGGGAGAGGGGGAGGGAGGTCAATAACCACTCCGAGACCCCGCAACCGTTAAGTAGCTACTAGCTAAGAGCTAGGCCCCAGTAGGGCCAGCCTCTTTACTTCTACCAAGAGGGAGAGAGAATGGATGGAGAGGGGGGAGAGGGGGGGGGGGGGGCAATGGTTCAGGGCAGAGGAGAGAAGGGAAGGAAGGCTAGGGGGTGGGGAGGGGGGGGGGGAGGAAGTCCAGAGACGGGTTTCTGGCGAGGACGAGGAGGCAGGTGGAGGCAGGTGAGGGGCTGGACGGTACCTTCTGATCAGTAACACCTGGCTCACACAGCCTCTCTGTAAGCTTCCACGGGTGGTGTGTGTGTGTGTGTGTGTGTGTGTGTGTGTGTGTGTGTGTGTGTGTGTGTGTGTCGTGCGTGCGTACGTATGTGTGTGTGTGTGTGTGTCTGTCTGTCTGTCCGTCTGTCTGTGCACACGCGTGTGTGTGTGTGTGTGTGTGTGTGTGTGTGTGTGTGTGTGTGTGTGTGTGTCTTTATGCAACTTCCACACCTACCAGCACCTTCCCTCACGGCCGAAATAAACTGACCGAATTAATCTTGGCGTTGGAGGTGGGAGGTGGGGGGTTAACAATTAGTCAAGGAAAAAAGGTAGTGAGCTTACTGCCTCGACAGCAGACGAGTCACCGTTTGGGCGATTTCTTTCTATCTGCGCAACTCTGACGATAAATTTCTAATGGTTAGAGCAAGATACAGAAACATCAGTTGAAGAAGAAGAGAAGAAGAAGAAGAAGGAAAGGAGGAGGAGGAGAAAGAGAAAACCAAAGAAGAAGGAGAAAAAACCAACGACGACGACGACGACGACAATAACAACAAAAACAACAGCAACAAGAAAAAGAAGAGCAACAACCACAGCAACGCATAAACGGACAAACAACGACAACAACACTGGCCGATTTAAACTCCTGTGACCTGAAAGATCGCTCTAAAGTTCTGTAGCATTCTGTGATCCCCACACGTTGTCCCAAGTCCATGGCGCCTTTGTTTGCTTTTCGATTTTTTTTTTTTTTCCTCCTCAAAAAGCTTCTTGTCAACAACAGCCTTTGGCTTCCTGTCTGTCTGCTTTAAGTCTACCCCCATGTGAGTTAAACTGCTCTGCACGGTTTCACGACGGGCCCCTCCACACACACACACACACATACATACAAGCAGAGGGCACACAGAGGGCAGTGGCCCATGTCCACGTTTGACCGTCAGTAAGCATGCCTTCGCTCACCGATGGTTCATGGACGCAGGGTCGGTGCAGCAGCGGACAGATATAGAAGACCGTACGACTGCCAAAATGATCGGGTATGACTCAACCTCTGTGCTTGCGGGTGGGATAGTGGGAGGGCGAGGGGGGAGGGGGGAGGTGGGGGAGGGGTGGGCTGAGTGTCAGCTAGTTAGTGGGCGGATGGTGACATCTGACGGCATGTCTGTGCAGGCATGCTTTGGTGGGTGTGCGGATAAGTATTAATTTGTTGTGTGGTGTGTGTGTGTAGAGAGAGAGAGAGAGAGAGAGAGAGAGAGAGAGAGAGAGAGACGCGCGCGCGCGACATTTCTCGCGCGCACGCGCACACGCATGGCCATGCTTGCGTGCATGCGTGCCTGTGTGTGTGTGTGTGTGTGTGTGTGTGTGTGTGTGTGTGTGTGTGTGTGTGTGTGTGTACGCGCGCGCGCGCGCGCATGCGCGAGAGTCTCCCTACCAACACAGCCCGCTTCCACATGCCATTAATCCGCCATGCACTCGCCAACGTATGCAACATTGATACAGGACCGATTCATCCGCTACTCAGGCTGGCCCAAGCATGTCACGATCTTCATCCAACGGACGTGTGAAGGCACGTGCACTTGCACGTCTGTTACAAACACACGCACGCACGCGCATACGCGCCCGCGCACACACACACACACACACACACACACACACCACGCGCGCGCGCGCGCGCGCTCCGGCACGGACACGCAGTCAGATGTCAGCATGACGGCCACTCACTGACACTGCACTGCTCCCCTCGTGCACGATGGAGGGTTGGGGTATTGTTGACATTTCTGGACACACCTCATGGACATATTAACATCAACTGCCGTTACGTGACAAAGAGAGGAGAGAAAGAAAGAAAGAAGGGGGGGGGGGGGGGGTGGAAGAAAGAAAGAGAGACAGACAGACAGACAGACAAACAGAGAGAGAGACAGAGACAGCGACAGAGACAGACAGAGTGAGAGAAACAGAGCGGGAGGGAGGGGGAGAGGTAGAGGTGGGCGGAAGAAGGAATGAGCTATGGTTAGGCAGAAGAAATTTAAGGTCAGATGAACGGAACAGGAGAATCAAGATCAAGTGGAAGGAATGGGAGGATTAAGGTCAGACGGATGGGAGGAATGGGAGAACTAAGGTCAGATGGAAGGAATGGGAGGATCAAGGTCAGATGGAAGGAATGGGAGGATTAAGGTCAGATGGTTGGGAGGATTAAGGTCAGATGGATGGAAGGAATGGGAGGATTAAGGTCAGATGGATGGAAGGAATGCGAGAATTAAGGTCAGATGGAAGGAATGGGAGAATTAAGGTCAGATGGATAAGGAATGGGAGGATTAAGGTCAGATGGAAGAAATGGGAGGATTAAGGTCAGATGGATGGAAGGAATGGGATGAATTAAGGTCAGATGGAAGGAATGGGAGGATTAAGGTCAGATGGATGGAAGGAATGGGAGGATCAAGGTCAGATGGATGGAAGGAATGGGAGGATTAAGGTCAGATGGATGGAGGATTAAGGTCAGATGGAAGGAATGGGAGATTAAGGTCAGATGGAAGGAATGGGAGGATTAAGGTCAGATGGAGTGGGAGATAAGGTCAGATAGATGGAAGGAATGGGAGGATTAAGGTCAGATGGAAGGAATGGAGGATTAAGGTCAGATGGATGGAGGATATGGGAGGATTAAGGTCAGATGATGAAGGAATGGGAGGATTAAGGTCAGATGGAAGGAATGGGAGAATTAGGTCAGATGGAAGGAATGGGAGGATTAAGGTCAGATGGATGTGAGGATAAAGGTCAGATAGATGGAAGGAATGGGAGGATTAAGGTCAGATGGAAGGAATGGGAGAATTAAGGTCAGATGGAAGGAATGGGAGGATTAAGGTCAGATGGAAGGAATGGGAGAATTAAGGTCAGATGGATGGAAGGAATGGGAGAATTAAGGTCAGATGGAAGGAATGGGAGGATTAAGGTCAGATGGATGGGAGGATTAAGGTCAGATGGATGGAAGGAATGGGAGAATTAAGGTCAGATGGAAGGAATGGGAGGATCAAGGTCAGATGGAAGGAATGGGAGGATTAAGGTCAGATGGAAGGAATGGGAGGATTAAGGTCAGATGGATGGAAGGAATGGGAGAATTAAGGTCAGATGGAAGGAATGGGAGGATCAAGGTCAGATGGAAGGAATGGGAGGATTAAGGTCAGATGGATGGGAGGATTAAGGTCAGATGGATGGAAGGAATAGGAGGATTAAGGTCAGATGGAAGGAATGGGAGGATCAAGGTCAGATGGAAGGAATGGGAGGATTAAGGTCAGATAGATGGAAGCAATGGGAGGATTAAGGTCAGATGGAAAGAATGGGGGATTAAGGTCAGATGGAAGGAATGGGAGGATTAAGGTCAGATGGAAGCAATGGGAGGTTTAAGGTCAGATGGAAGCAATGGGAGGATTAAGGTCAGATGGAAGGAATGGGAGGATTAAGGTCAGATGGAAGGAATGGGAGGATTACGGTCAGATGGACGGAATGGGGGATTAAGGTCAGATGGAAGGAATGGGAGGATTAAGGTCAGATGGAAGGAATGGGAGGATTAAGGTCAGATAGATGGAAGGAATGGGAGGATTAAGGTCAGACGGAAGGAATGGGAGGATTAAGGTCAGATGGATGGAAGGAATGGGAGGATTAAGGTCAGATAGATGGAAGGAATGGGAGGATTAAGGTTAGATAGACGGAAGGAAAGGAAGGATTAAAGTCAGACAGATGGAAGCAATGGGAGGAACAACATCAGATGGAAGGAACAAGGTCAGATGGAAGGAATTGAGGATTAACACCAGTTGGAAGGATTAAGGTCAGATGGAAGGAATTGAGGATTAGCACCGGTTGGAAGGATTAAGGTCATATGGAAGGAATTGAGGATTAACACCACTTGGAAGGATTAAGGTCAGATGGAAGGAATTGAGGATTAACATCAGTTGGAAGGATTAAGGTCATATGGAAGGAATGGGAGGCATAACATCAGATGGAAGGAACGGAAGGATCAAGGTCAGATGGAAGGAATGGAGGATTAAGGTCAGATGGAAGGACCTGAGGGTTAACACCAGTTGGAAGGATTCAGGTCATATGGAAGGAATGGGAGGATCAAGGTCAGATGGAAGAAATGGGTGGGTCAAGGTCAGGTGGAAGGAATGGGAGGGCCAAGGATACAGGCAAGGAACGGGAATGTTAAGGTCACGTGGAGAGAATGTTGGGATTAGAATGATGAAAGTTTTACGGAAGGAGTGGAAGAATAAAGGTTATGCAGAAGGACTGGGAGGTTCAAAGGTTAAGAAAGAACTGGGAGATGAAGAAGGTCAAATGGAACGGTTACTGCCAGACAGACCGGAATGCCAGGATTAGAGAGTCACGCGGATGGAATAGCAGGATACACAGGAACGAACAAAAACCCGGCCCTACAGAGCCTTCACTACAATACACCTGTCTGGATGCAAACCGCTGCTTTATCATTCCCTTTTTTTTTTTTTTTTTTTTCTTAAAACGCCTACACGTATGTTAAAACTTTTTTCTGTTTTACCATGTTGGTTCGCTTGCTTTTGCTGAAAGTTAACTGGCCAGGCGACACCGATCGCAACAGCTCTCGCACGTTGCCAACCTTTGTTTTCAAACACTGCAACAGCTTGCATACACAAAGCAGCACGGACCTCTGCGCACGCGCGCGCGCGCACTCACACACACACACACACACACACACGCGCGCGCGCGCGCGCGTAAGAACGTAAGCTATGAGCCACCTGTGCATACTGTCGGCTGCTACATACCCCCCATTACCACAGCAAAACAGTGAAGCGAGGACCCCTATCGCTTTACAGACGGCTTGTTTCTTCTTCTTCTTCTTCTTCTTCTTCTTCTTCTTCTTCTCACAGGAACTGTCTGCCTGTACTGAACTGACCCGACGCCCCGGATGACGACTCCCTTCGCTAACCAAAGCACCAAGCACGAAGTCCCAGCGGGGGTCATCATCATGGAGAAGCTCCACAGCCGATACCATTCATACCTGAGGCTGCAACTGCCCGCATTCCACCCCGAGACCACCGCGTCAGCATGGCACTGCGTGGACAGTGGGCGCGTGCCAAAGTGCGTGCCTGCCCTCTGCTCGGGCCATGTATCATGCATGACGCGCGGACAGTTGGGAAAGCATACGAGGACGGCCGAGGAAAGGGAGGAGAGGGGCAGGGGGAGGGTGGATGCATACATACATACACGCTACGTTTGAAGAGGAGTTAAACAAGAAAATGCTCAGACAGAAGCGCGCCCCTCCCTCTCCTCCTTTCTTGCGTTCTAAAGAGAGAGAGAGAGAGAGAGAGAGAGAGAGAGAGAGAGAGAGAGAGAGAGAGAGAGAACACACACACACACACACACACACACACACACACACATACACACACAGAGTTCTCTTCCATCCACACTCACCTCCCCACACTCATCCCACGCCCAACTCCCTGCCCGTACCTCCCTCCAACCTTTCTCACTTCCACCCAAAAGGAGTAAGAAGAGGAAAAAGAAGAAGTTGACGACGACGACGACGACGACGACGACGACGACGACGACGACGACGAAAGAAGAAGAAGAAGAAGAAGAAGAAGAAGAAGAAGAAGAAGAAGACGAAGAAAACAAGAACAGCAACAAAAACAAGAAGAAGAAGAGAAGGAGGAGGACGAAGACAAAGAGAAGGACGAAGACAAAGAGAAGGACGAAGACAAAGAGAAGGACGAAGAGGAAGCAGAGGGGAAAGGCAGAAAATGTGTTCTTTGGCTTTTAGCTTCAGCTGTTCACTTTTCACTGGGTGGTTTCAGATGGCCTCATGATCTATTCCCAGCCGGAGCTAATAGCGTGTAACAACTAGGACAACAGACTGCTCCCCGAGACTTATTTTTCTTTGGCACGCAAAAGACGACAGGTGTACACACACACACACACACACACACACACACACACACACACACACACACACCACCACCACCACCACCACCACCACCACCACCACACACATGCACACACACACGCACGCAGGCACGCACGCACGCACACGTACGCACGCGCGCACAGACATACACACAACAGGCGCACGCGCGCTCGCGCGTTCCATCATGAGTAAAGTCAGAAAAAAAAAACAACTGAATCGATCACCAAAACAGACCAGACAGACACCTTTCTGCTCAAATCGTTATCTTCCAGCATCTTTTTTTCTTTCTTTTCTTGCTGACCTGTAGTGTAACATTACATTCGTCTGGTTTCATCTCTCACACAAACAAGCTCTCCTCAAGTTGCAGCCACATTTAAAACAAACTGCAAAATGCTGTTATCAACGTGTGCTGGAGTAAACATTTACACAGGAAACAAAAAAAAAAATGAATGATTATTCTCGTCGTGACAACAGCAAAACAACCGTTAGTTGTTCAAATTCACGTTAAAAACAGTTTGGTTTTCACGTGCTTCACGACGCACCCCGTACACATGACACATTGCTACGATCTGAACACCTACAAACTCCAAGCTTTAAATCGATTCCACGCGTGCCACAAGCACTCGGCTCAGCCTGTCAACCTGACAAATTACAGCAAATTACGTGACAAAAATACCGAGCGCTTCACCTGCCAATCAGATTACGTTACTATCTTGGGTGCATGATGAATAAAAATAAAAAAAAAAAAAAAAACTGCCTGAAAATAGCTGAAAATAAATATGGACCCAACTGCAGCGTTATAGAAAACACGGCCAAATGCAAAGGTACAAACAAGACAACGTGTAGAATAACGCCGATTTCCTACAGACTCCAAAACAGACCAGTGAACTGTCCACTAATACGTCTTCTTCAAACGTTACCAACAAGACAGGAAAAAAAACCACACTACACAATACTCCCCAGATACCACATTTTAAAAGAAATCTAAAGTAAATCGGCCAGTTGACATGGACAAACAAATTACAAGACAAAACACGACGCGTTTCGACCTCTTAGGTCTTCTTCATGCAAAGAAACAACATTCAGGCAGTGAAAAGGAAGAACGAGCGCCCGAATTTAACGTCACGCCCATCTTGCGTCGAACTTGAGAAGAGAAGTGACTGCTCGTTCTTCGTTTTCATTGTCCTGAGTGTTGTTTTATCTTGCCTCAAGAAGACCTATGAGGTCGAAACGCGATGTGTTTTATCTTGTAATTTGCTTGTCCATGTTAACTGGCGAATCTACCTTAATTAAATTCCTTTTTTATACTCCCAGTTCTTTTAGAACATGGAGTACTTTACAATGGGAACGAAGAAATGGTGTCTGTGTGTGTGTCTTTATCTGTCCTGGTCAAAATGTGTTCCACTCGCTCCAGACAAAACTGGGCCGATCTTTCTGAAAATCTGTAGGTATGTTCATTATAACGGCCCGAAACGGTTTTTCTTCTTTATGGAATATCTCTTTATGACGCATGTTTGATTGTGACGTCAAATACATTATGACGCATGTTGGATTGTGACGTTTTTCAGGAAGATAAACTGGGAGTGCGTTTATATGCTTTGCATCTTGTTGATCTCTAACCCTGGAATGTAAACACAACCAAGTGTCGAACTGGAAACCGGATCACGTAAGCTCCGTCTGTGTTTCTACTCATCCACCCTTTTCTTCATCAAGTTTGTATACCTATATACTGGCCTACATGATTCGCCGAATGCCGTGATCTTTCTGGCGACTCGGAGGAGAAACGCTCAGATTCTCCAGTCAGTGGCCACCACAGTGATTCACAGGGACTGGCCTGAAAGTCGGGGCAGCGGGGATGGAGACAGGGTTGGGAAATGGACATTGACATCATGACGGAAAGTATGGGACAGAGGGGATGGAGAACAGGGGCGGGTGGGGGTGGGGGGTGGGGGCAAGAGGGAGGGATAGACAGAAAGAAGAGGAGGGAAGTACACCACACACACACACACACACACACACACACACACACACACTCTCTCTCTCTCTCTCTCTCTCTCTCTCAGAGAGAGAGAGAGGGGGGTGAGAGATAGAGACAGAAACAGGCAGAGACAGACAGAGAGAGGTGGAGTATAAGACAGACAGACAGACAGAGTGTGAGAGACAGAGACAAAGAGAGAGAGAGAGTGGGAAATAGAGACACAGCGAGAGACGGAACGAGAGGGAGCGCGCAGCCCCCTGTAGGGGAAACCGACAGAGCGGAAAAGCCGGCGTGCCCTGGCAGGCTGGGGTGGACGATGACAAACACCAAGGATCAAACCCCGCGGCCACAGCGGATCGATCACACTGCACACATCCCCAACAACAACAACGCCAACTGCAACGTCCATCACGGCATACCCAACATCTGACTTCCCGCCATCTCGGCTCCAGCGCGTGTAGGATGACGGCAAGAGGGGAGAGAGGGGAAGGTGTGTATGTGTGTGTGTGTTGTGTGGTGGGGGGGGGGGGGGGGGGGGGGAATCGTCTGGCGGCACCCGTTAAGAGTAACTACGAAAACAAAACACGCTCCGGTAGTAGTAGCAGTAGTAGTAGTAGCAGAAGCAGTAGTAGTAGAAGTAGCAATAGTAGTAGTAAATAACGGGTGAAAAAGGATAAGGTAAGGTAATGTTGCTTATAGCCCAGCCGACCGCAAAGGGCCATATCAGGTTTGTCACAGCGTTCAAGTCAACTCAACTCAAATTTAAAAAAAAAAAAAAAGGGGGGGGGGGGGAGTGGGGGACCTCAATATCGGGGGGGGGGGGAAAAAGCGTTTTTTCCACAACAACAACAAATTCCAGAGGCGGCGCGTGCCATTTGGTTTATGCCCTTGATGCTTCTTGTGGACGCGGGCAGTAAGAGTGACCGCTGGGCAATGTTCTGTTTGGTGGCCGAAGTGTCAAACTCTATTCTCCTTATCACGCACGGTCCCCGTTGGGTGTACTTTCCCGGGGATCAGCTTCACGTGTGAGTGATCCCAACATCCACGTCAGCGTTCTGTGAATGACGCCAAGAGAAAAAGGCCCACCATGCAGCACGACAGGAATAGATGGTGGGCAGAGTCAAACCTCATCCACTGCACACTGGCTTCTGACTGATCTGTGTTTTAAACTGGTCTGTGCTTCAATACAATACACATTTTGCCTCTTTTGAATAAAAAATCTTATTACAAAAAATGATGATAATGATAACAAGCAACAACATTAACTAATTAATCAACAAAAACTTATTTGGAACAAGATGGGTGCGCCAGCCTAATATGTCGTTCCCATATCTGTGAATGCTCGATTCTGTTCAACGCAACAATGCTGCAGTCATTGTGCAAACACAACAGACAGACACTTTCACAAGTGTCAGCAACTTCGTCTGTGTCACTTTGATTATCTCTAGGACCTGACTCATTCTGTACATTCCTAGGAATTTGAGAATGGGTTCTTTTGAAGCATCTTTCATTTCGTCAAGGTCTTTCCCCAGCTGACTCTGACGAGAAACGGTCGTCCCTGTCACACTGCGTAATGTCAATACCGGTCATGTTACTATTTGTATGTTTACGTAATCTCCAGTTCACCGTGAAATTCCTGAAGGGACGGATGCGGTTTTCTCAAAAAGAAAAGAAAAGAATTCTTCAAGATGTTTGTTGAGTTTATTGCTCTGATCTTGAACAAAAATGGGTGAGCTATTTGTATTGCCGCTATACAGACTGTGCTTTTTTTTTTCCAAAAAAGTTTACAGGAGGACTTGTACAGAAAAACGCGGATCTGTGTCCAGTCTCCAACATAAAAAAAGACTGACACCGTCGTCAAAACAAAACAAACAAAGAACGCACGTTTCAAACTGAAGGCACAGGCTGTGCTATACATGTTTCTGGCAGCTTTTCTCACAGAAATGAGGACAACAGGATAAACACTCATACCAGTTTATATGCGTTGTTTTGCAGATGTTGGCATGTTTCCTTTCTGAAATTCTGCTGGGTCAAACAAGAACATACTTCGAAACCTAAAATAACTCAGCTGAAGAGCTTCCAAAATAATCTGCTCTGGCTTGACATCGACTCAGTTGTCGTGCGCTTAAACACACACACACAAACACGCACGCATGAACACGCCGTACGAATACATATGCGCGCCTGCACACACACACACGCGCGCGCGCGCGCGCGTGCGCAGGCATATGCATGCACGCACACACATGCAAGCTCGCGTTCGCGAGTGAATCTGGCACACACGAGACAAAAAAAAAAAAAAATGTACTCTATGTACGCGTCTTTCGTCCCAAAACATGCTTAAATTTATATTAAAAAAATATTTAAAAAATTTAAAAAAAAAAAAAAAAGTTCTGCACTAGTTAAAATGCTGACGACTGAATGGATTCAAATGATTCTTTGCTTTCTTTTTACAATTCGTTTCAAAGTTTCTACACTCTCTAAAAGTATGTCAATATTTCATGACAGTGATGACTCTCTCTCTCTCTCTCTCTCTCTCTCTCTACACACACACACACACACACACACACACACACACACACACACACACACACACACACACACACACCACGACGAAGACTTCAATCCATGTTTTTGCTTTTATTTGGAAAAAAAAAAAAAGAAAGAAAAGAAAAAAACCCATTGAGTGTGCTTACGTATTTCTGTGAGCGACATACAGCTAGACAGACGAACAGACTGACTGACTGACAAATAGAGACAGAGAGAGTGAGAGAGAGAGAATGCTGGAAGTCAGGGGAGCTGGTGACAGTGACAGACGGGAAGAGAAGGGATCCGCATGCAACAAATGAACCTCTGGCATTTACCATCTCTTGCTGAAACCCAGGGCTACAAGCTGCGACATACTGCAAGAAGGTTACGGGGAGGGGGGGGGGGGGGGGGAGGGGGAAGGTGTATGGAAGAGGAAAGAAGGATAGAGAAGAGACAGAGAACAGAGAGAGAGAGAGAGAGAGAGAGAGAGAGACAGGCAATCAGACAGACAGATAAACAGAGGGGGGGGGGGAGGGGGGGGGGAGGGCGCAGCTGGTGATGGAGATGATGGATGGTGTTGGCAGGCATGTTGTGCATTTTAGCGTTCATGGCATATTCGGTGAGCTGTAAGCGCAACACAGTCTCTGCACTTTGCGGGTTAGAATGTCCGTAAGCCGAACAGATTTTTTTTTTTTTTTTGGTTCATGTTAAAGACCCGGTTTCTGTAGTACACAAAACGAATCAGATCAAAACAAATGCTCTGGGTGGTGGTGTGTGTTGTTGTTGTTGTTGTTGTTGTTGTTGTTGTTGTTGTTGGTTGCTGTCGTTGAAATACTGGTGTTTTGTTATGTAACGTTGGAATTATTTTCCAACAAACGTTCAGTGATTTCAATTTAGTGATTTTAAGCAATTAAAACAAACTTCCCACGAGCAAAAAAAAAAAAAAAAGGACGAGAGAGGAGTGAGTGAGAGAGAGAGGAGAGAGAGAGAGAGAGAGAGAGTGAGAGAGAGAGAGAGAGAGAGAGAGAGAGAGAGAGAGAGAGAGAGAGAGAGAGAGGAGAGAGAGAGGATACACATGTATACATTCTTCTGGCGTCAAGCTGGTCCGAGAGATACCAGTAACTGTTGACGGTCATGGAATGGTGTGCAACACTTTCCTACCAGTGCTGCCGACAGACTGGCAGACAGTCCACGAAGAGTTCACAGCCTTCCCGTTGGAACCAGGAGCACGCTCAGTCCAACCTACCACGCACCTGGCTTGGTTCTGCGCTTCTAAAACCACCACCACCACAACCACCACAGCAGCTTGGGATGTTCTGATCGGTCAGTTCGACACCCTTTCACTCCACAAGTCACTTCAACGTTTCAGCCCTGATACAAAATTTGGGTGGGTTATCAACCAACCCACCACCCTTCTCTCTCTCTCTCTCTCTCTCTCTCTCTCTCTCTCTCTCTCTCTCTCGTCCGTCTCTCTCTCTCTCTCTCGTCCGTCTCTCTCTCTCTCTCTCTCTCGTCTCGTCCTCTCTCTCTCTCTCTCTCTCTCTCTCCGTCTCTCTCTCTCTCTCTCTCTCTCTCTCTCTCTCCCTCTCTCTCTCTCTCTCTCTCTCGTCCGTCTCCAGGTACACTCTCGCTTGTAGGCATGCATGCACGTACGCATGCGCATATACATACGCACGCGCGCACACACACACGCGCGCGCGCACACGCGCGCGACACACACACACACACACACACACACACACACACACACACACACCACACACACACACACACACATACATACTGAGAAAGACTAACAGACAGACATGCAGAGACACACAGCATGTATGAATGACAGACAGATCAGTTGGCGACATGGAGAGACAGACTGAGTAACAGTTCGTATTATGCTGCCAAAGAAACAAAAAAAAAAAAAAAAATCGTTTCAAGGTATTAAGGAAGGGAGGGGAGGAAGAAGGGGGGGGGGGGGGCGGGGGGGGGGGGGGGGGGGGGGGGATAATGGAATACGAAGAAACGATAGACACGGCAGAACAGAACGGCACCTTGGCCTGCCCACCAGCCATAAATCACCATCTCCAATCCCACCTCCTTCGCCTCCTCAAGTTGGTTACCCAGAGCAGCGCGCGCGCGCGCGCACATACACACACACACACACACACACACACACACACACACACACACACACACACACACACACACACACAAAGTAACACGGTAACTGGCAGTTCTACATACGGGGGCGAAAGAGCGAGGGAGCCGGTTGGTGATCAGCCCACGAAAATCAATACTTTCCTTTTGTTGTTTTTAAAAGGACCTTAATGTCACTGGCTGGCAAGGCAAACAAATACGGGGAATCAGCATCGTCAAAAGGTCTATGTCATCTAGTTTGTTCTTCAAATTCACGAAACGAAAAAGTACGCATTCTAAGTCTGATTTTCATGTGATGTGACCATTGTCTGCTTTTGCTAATATGTAAATTTGACGCCAAAATGATAATTCAACGGTTTCTGAGACCATTCGTCCACTGGACAGACATTAAACTAATAAATCACGACTTTTTTTTTTTTTTTTTTTTTTTTTTTCACCATAAGGAAGATACCTCAAGATGAATCAATACACGGTAATTTCAAGATTACTACATTTTCGCTTCATTTAGCACCGGCGTTCACCAATACTTCGTGAGCAGGCAAAAGAGCCATAATCACTATCATTCGTTCGAATGACTTTATAACACAGTATCAGTGTCACAAAAAGATAAATAATGACATCACATCAAGAAAATCACACGTTTGGCGTGTACACAGGTCTCTCACACCTCTAGGTACATGAGGTCTGTGGGCGTGAAGTACTTCTAGTGATGCAAGATGTGTCACATGGACTGCAGAAAACAAGAACACTCTCGCTACGAACTCCTTGCGGCTGCGGACCGCTACAGCAAAGCTGGCTGTTCTGAAAGTTGAAATACAGCCAGTTCTTAATGGCAGCTTACATGAAGCCAGCTGCAATGGCTCTAATGGTAAAGCCAGCTGCAATGGCTCTAACGGTAAAGCCAGCTGCTAGGACCGTACATACTGAGCCTGCTGCTGTGGGTGGAAAAGCCAGTTGTTCAGGCTGTTTATAGGTAAAACCATATATACTGTGCACAAAAAGAAACGCATATTTTTTTCGCTGAAAATATTAACGAAAATTTTGACAGAAACATGCCCCGTATAGCACGGAACGCTGTCCAGAGCGAATAGTCAGACATAATGAATAGACATAACAGTAGATTGATGTCTTATTTCTTCTGTGGTTGTAATATTTTGAATGCTAAATGACGCATGAAATGACTGAAATAAAAATATGCGTTTCTTTTTGTGCACAGTATAGATTCTATCTTTAGTGCTGAAGTACAGCAGGCTGTTATGGCTATTGACACAAAGTCGGCTGTTGTTACTGCTGAATAACACAAACTATTATGAATGTTAAAGCAAAGCCAGATGATCTGACCGTACAATAATGCCAGCTGTTAAGACAGTTGAAATAAAAGTTGATGTGTTATGAATTTTTTAGAAATAAAGCCAGCTGTTGACGTGTTATGATTTAAAAAAAATAATAATGTCAGTTGTTGTGGCCGTCAAAACAAAGCCACCTACTATGGCTATTGAATAAAACCAGCTGTTTCGGCTGTTCAAATAAACCCGGCTGTAAATGGTGGTCAAGGCGAAGATAGCTGTCGTGGCTATTACAATAAACCCAGCTGTTTCGGCTGTACAAATAAAAACGGCCGTGAATGGCGGTCAAGGCGAAGATAGCTGTTGTGGCTATTAAATAAACCCAGCTGTTTCGGCTGTTCAAATAAAACCGGCTGTAAATGGCAGTCAAGGCGAAGATGGCTGTTGTGGCTATTACAAGGAAGCCCGCTGTTAATTTAAAGCAAAACCAACGATCATGGCTGCTAAAACAAAGCCACCAATTATTAGCTGTCGACGGCTGTCATGGCTGTTAAGCAAAACCAACGATCATGGCTGCTAAAATAAAGCCACCAATTAAGAGCTGTCGACGCAAAACCGTCTGTTAATCCTAAAGCTGTGTCATGTCTGTTAAAATGTGACCAGTTGTCATGGCTCTTTCAGTAAATCCAGCTGTTTGGGCTGTTCAAATTGAGACAGCTTTTATGACCGTCACAGCAGAGCCAGCTGTCACGGCTGTGAAAATAAAGCTACCTGCCGTCGCCGTTACAAATAAATCCAGGCGTTCAGATTGTGTTACAGTAAACCCAGCTATTATCATCCTAGCCAGCTGGCACTGCTGTTCAAAGTCAAGCCGGCTACTGTGGCTCTTGAAGAAAGCCCAACTCTTTGGATCGTTAGGGCCAGAAAATACTGGCGGCGACAAAGATGTGCCATGCACATCTACAATCCTGCAACTCTGTATCACATGTACGCTTTTCACATTTCAGTTTATCAACTCACCCACAACCACCACCACGATGACGCTGATGGTGCAGGGCATAGAAATGACGAGGCGAAGGACAGATGACGATGACGACGACAACGTCAACGATGACGACAATGACGACAACGACGGCGACCAGGATGACGAAGACAGCGACTGCTAGTTGAGGCAGTCCAGTGATGGGACTTTCATTGCCGTCATGTGTGTTGGGATCAGAGATACTCTCTCTCTCTTCTT
>CM065733.1:29736364-29741364 GCA_033310375.1 Conus canariensis | reverse complement strand
GACGCTGTCTGCACAGAACATGACAAACATCCACCAACTGTGACCATTTATGGAGCGAGGCTGCCGTTTTCAGGACGAACATGACTCCTTGTGGAACACAAGACTGTGATGGAGACCGCCTTGGCTTTGTACCAGCCGACTAAAAATATTGCACCGAGTTGTCATTCTCATGATGACTGCTATCAGGGAAGTACTGTTCTTGCGCATTTTTTGTTTACTGTCTGTATTGTCTGAAAGAGACACATTTGTCGAAAATTTACATGTCTTATGTGGAAGTGCACATAAAATCTGCGTTATTTTACTCTTTTTTTTCGCGTATTTATTCGTATTCTATAATACACATGTTGTTTAAAAAAAAAAAAAAAAAAAAAAAAAAAAAAAACACGTCAAGATTGTACTGACTATAGACGGGTGCGATCACAGCGTGGTTACAACACTTGCTTCTCAATCTGAGGGCAAGAGAAATTGTCCTATCTCCCATGTATGGAAACCTGCTTGTGACTAAACCCCTATCGTGTGAGCAGAGCAGATACACACGTTAAAGATTCTGTGATCAACAACAAAGGGGGGGGGGGGGGGGTATGGAAACACAAATATCCAGCCTGCATCAGGGTACTTGGAGAGAAGTGAGTGCCGCCCAGCATTCCACTTTGCCCATTGAAATGTTACAGTAACATCTTTGCTTATCATTTGGCTGCAGCACTCCCTACGACCTGTTGTTCAGAAGAATAACATCATCATCATCACCATCATAAAAGAAAAAAGATAAATGATAACGATCATGATAATAATTAACATTAAAAAATAACATACAAAAACAACAATAATGATTATCATTATCATTGTAACAATAATACTAATGCTGATCTCTCTCTCTCTCTCTCTCTCTCTCTCTCTCTCTCTCTCTCTCTCTCTCTCTCTCCTCCCCCCCCCCCCCCCCCCTCTCTTTTCTCTCTCTCTGTGCGTACGCAGGCTGATACCCATGCGAACACTCCCTGTATACACTGGCAAGGACTAATCCCATCTACCCAACAAAGGGAGTGGAGTTTTGTGTGTATGACCGTTTTCTTATCCCGCCATTAAGGCAGCCATACTCCAACCAACGGCAAAACTGGCCTTCCCTTCCGAAAGTTGGTGACGGGATTTTACGTGTGTGCAAGATGTTATGCGTGCGTTCACACACGGAATCTCGGTTTATAGTTTCATTCGAAGGACCGTATGGGAAATGGAGTCAGAACCAATGTTAACTCCGAGCGAAATATCCCCCCTGTACCGAAACGGCCCGGCGGAGATTCGAACCAGCAATCCCAGGATCACCAAGATTACGAGTCCGGCGATCTACCACTGGGCTGTTCCGGCCCCCACTAATGCAAATGATGATGATCACGACGACGACGACGACGACGACGACGATGATAATGATGATGATGATGATGATCATCATCATCATCATCATGATCATGACAACCAGTTCTGTGTCCTTGGTAGGGGTGAGACGCAAGAAAAAACAAACGGCAGCCAAGGAACGGGCTACCCATTTAATGGCCATGCCCCGACAAAGGTGGATGAGGGCGAGTGTGTGGGGGCTGTGGGGGGGGGGGGGGGGGGGAGGGAGGGAGGGGGAGGGGGGAAGGGGGGGGGAGAAGACGACGACGACGACAACGACAACGCAAAAACGAAACTGATGGATGAATGGGGCCGATTATATCAGACAGACAGTGATACATACAAGCCCTCTGTTCCTCTACTTCATGCCAACAGGAAACAAGTCAAGGAATTGAACGTTCTGGGTTTCCGGAGAAGGGGGAAGTGTGCTGTGTGTGTGTGTGTGGTGGGGGGGGGGGGGAGGGAGGGGGGGGGGGGCGGGGGAGGAGGGAAGGGCTAAGAAGGAAGAGTGAGGTGGGATGACGGAAGGGGTGACGGTGAGAGACGGAGGGGAAGGGTGGGACGGGGGAGGGAGGGAAGGGGGCTCCAGCTAGAGTCAGTCAGTCAGTCAGTCTGTCTGTCTGTCTGTCTGTCTGTCTGTCTGTCTGTCTGTCTGTCTGTCTGTCTCTCTCTCTCTCTCTCTCTCTCTCTCTCTCTCTCTCTCTCTCTCTCTCGTGCTGGTTCGTCCTTCGTCTCTGGTTTGTCGCGTTTAACATGCAAAGGAGATCTATCGCAGAGGGGCCATTCATTGTGACAGTGATGGCTTCTTCTGCTGATAGCCTCTTGTGATGTCAGGTCTGTGTGCATTATAGCGCTTCTTAGCCTTTTTCTCTCTCTCTGTGAGCGTGGGTGTGAGGCGTGTGTGTGTGAGGCGCGCGTGCGTGTGCGTGCATGCGTGCGTGCGTGTGTGCGTGTGTGTGTGTGTGTGTGTGTGTGTGTGTGTGTGTGAGAGAGAGAGAGAGAGAGAGAGAGAGAGAGAGTGTGTGTGCGTGTGTGTGTTTGCACGTGCACGCGCGCGCACACTTTCTCTCCGTCCACCCCCCCCCCCCCCCCCCCCAAGCCCCTCGCCCTGTAATGCGGACACTCCGACACGAATGGCGCATGGTTCACTGCCTTCAGAGCCAAGCGTGTTCAATGGTGGAGAAAGGCCTTCAAGGCAAGCTGCAGCCGCCAGCACGCAACCGGCGCACGCATGCATGTATTACTAAACATGCTTGACTTCCACCCACACCTCCTTCCCCTCTCTCTCACAAGGAACACGGGGGGTGGGGGTGGGTGGGAGTGTGAGGTGGAGAGGGGGGTGTTTCTCGTCGAACTGCCTGCGCATCCAGGTACCTTTCTTCCAGGACAGCCGGCGTAACTGAGGAGCACAGCCACCAACCGAACCTCCGCCCCCATCTCCCTCTCTCTGTTCATGACAGACCAGACCTTCGATCTCATTTACAAGCCTTAGCGACTTTCGGCTTCCGCGGAACAATGATTTCCCCCACCCCACCCCCACCCGACCCCAATCCCCTCCGCCCCTGCCCCAACTCCAACCCTCCCGTGTCCTCCACCCTCCTCATCCTTACCCTACCCGATATAATGGAGGGACCAGGAGCAACGCTCCAAGCCCTGGGCGTGTATGGAATGGGAGGGAGGAGAAGATGAAAGGAGACAGGGGGGGGGATGAGGATGGGGGGGGGTTGGGGGGGGGGGAGGAGCATTCGATCAGCTGCCATTGACCGCCCCGCGTTCCTGTAATCGTTCCAGTCAGTGCCAGACTGCACAGCTACAGGGCCACAGTCGGCTGGATCCGGAAAGAGAGTGGCGAAGAAAGGGGAGGCGAGGAGGGTGGGAGTGGGAGTGGACTGGTTGCAACCGAGCGTGAAGAGCGAGCTACCGATAGTAATTTGTTGGGTTTTTTTTTTTTTTTTTTTTTTTGTCTCGATGATGTCGCTGTTGTTGTTATCGTTTTGTTGATTGTTGTTGTTGTTGCCCCCCCCCCCCCCCCACACCCCCACTTGCTCGCCCCCTTCCACCTTAAGATGTGGACTACCTGACCCAAAACTCCGATCAAGCCTGATATCTGGTATAAATGTGTTTGTATACTTCCGATTTCCAATCAAATGGAGCGTTACAGTAAACGTCAAAATTCAAACTGCAACGAGCACGTGCTTACGCTGTTATTTCACGGCTTTGCGTCCAGTGATTGCGGCCGAATCCAATGCTTGACTGACTGTGGAAAAAAGAAGAAAAGAAAAGAATCCGAGACTGATGCAAGTTTGTTCTGCTTTGCACAAAGTGGGATCCGTTTATTTCACTTTCAGAAATTTGGGTCCGACGGTTCTTTTGGAAAACTGGCCCGTTTGATGGCTGTTCCGGGTGTTTGGTTTGGGGGTTAACACTTTTGAGTCTGGCGACTTTAGGCAAAATAGACTGACAGACGATCTGCTTCTAGAAATTTGGTCTGAAGATGGTTTACCTTGAAGAAATTGGAATCTTTGGAATGTTCTGGTTTTTCAAGTTTGCTTCTTACTGGGTCCTTTTTTTTAATATATAGTCTGAAGATCTTTTATTTCAGAAATTTCAATACATCTGCATGAATACCGTTTCATTCTAAGAAATTCGGGGTCCGCTGACTATGCTGTTTATTAAGCACTTTCAACACAGAATCCGAACACGAAACAATTTGTTTGTTTTTTTTTAACTGAGAACTGCATCCGTCTATTGGTTAATGCTGGGAAACGGGGCTACATTCTACGGGTAACTTAGAACGGTTACACAGAGACTAAAAATAAATAAATACATAAAAAGACCACAAAAAAGGGGAGGGGAGGGGAGGGGAGGGGAGGGGGTTATGCACAAGACTTACACAAACACAGACGTAGTAGCGTCGGGATCGAAGCGGAGATGTGTGTGTAGGTGTGGAAGAGTCGGGCATTAGCTGTGGGGAGAGAAATGCCGAGCGTTATCGAACAAGCTGTGCACCACCGTTGTACAGAACCACCATCAGTGCAGGAAATGTGTTTAGCAATGGTAACAGCTAGTTTCGCCTCTCTTCCTTCCTCCCTCTGATTGACAACGCTTTCCCAGCGAATCAATACCGCGAAACAAGCAAAGTTCAGAAGATTCAGTTTGTCGCCAAGTGTCAGGTCACATCCGTTTCACTTGTACTTAGCCCACCTCCATTTCCCCCACCCAGCACCCTTCCTTCCACTCTCTCTCTCTCTCTCTCTCTCTCTCTCTCTCTTCCCCCCCCCCACCCCCCCCCCTTCAAGACCAAAGTTTCCTCCCTCCTGTGTTTTCCTTTTAGACCCTCCCTATTTTTCTTCTTCATAACCTATCCTGTGCCCCTCTCTGATGACTGACAAAACAATCACATCGGAAAAAAAAAGTCAACAAGTAAATAAATTCACATTTGGAAGAAAAACATCACAACGTGAACACTTTTTAGTTAGACATCAGTTCGCAGCTTCAACATTCTCTGCATGAGAAACGACAAAACACACGCGCATACTCGCACGTACACACACGCCTGGGCGCACGCGCACAAACACACACACACACAAAACAAGCAAACAAGAATAAGCCAA
>CM065733.1:29726364-29731364 GCA_033310375.1 Conus canariensis | reverse complement strand
CATACTCAATAAACCTGAAGAAGACTGTGCAATAGACTCTTTCATACTCAATAAACCTGAAGAAGACAGCACACTGATACCTAACACGCCCAATAAGCCTGCAGCAGGATGTGCAATGAAACCTTTAATGCTGTCAACAACAACAAAAACAACAACAAACTTAAGAAGGCTGGGTGCAATGGAAGCTTGCATCTTCAAGAAACTAGGAAAGGTTGTGCTATAGAACCTATCATGCTCAGTAAACCTGAAAAGGTTGTGATATGGAACCTATCATGCTCACTAAACCTGAAAAGGTTGTGCCGTGGAACCTATCATGCTCACTAAACCTGAAAAGGTTGTGCTGTGGAACCTATCATGCTCACTAAACCTGAAAAGGTTGTGCTGTGGAGCCTGACATGCTCACCAAACCTGAAAAGGTTGTGCTGTGGAGCCTGACATGCTCACTAAACCTGAAAAGGTTGTGCTATGGAACCTATCATGCTCACTAAACCTGAAAAGGTTGTGCTGTGGAACCTATCATGCTCACTAAACCTGAAAAGGTTGTGCTATGGAGCCTGACATGCTCACTAAACCTGAAAAGGTTGTGCTATGGAGCCTGACATGCTCACTAAACCTGAAATGGTTGTGCTATGGAGCCTGACATGCTCACTAAACCTGAAAAGGTTGTGCTGTGGAACCTATCATGCTCACTAAACCTGAAAAGGTTGTGCTATGGCGCCTGACATGCTCACTAAACCTGAAAAGGTTGTGCTGTGGAGCCTGACATGCTCACTAAACCTGAAAAGCGTTGCGCTGTGGAGCCTGACATGCTCACTAAACCTGAAAAGTGTTGTGCTGTGGAGCCTGACATGCTCACTAAACCTGAAAAGCGTTGCGCTGTGGAGCCTGACATGCTCACTAAACCTGAAAAGCGTTGCGCTGTGGAGCCTGGCATGCTCACTAAGCCTGAACAGCGTTGCGCTGTGGAGCCTGACATGCTCACTAAACCTGAAAAGCGTTGCGCTGTGGAGCCTGACATGCTCACTAAACCTGAACAGCGTTGCGCTGTGGAGCCTAACATGCTCACTAAACCTGAACAGCGTTGCGCTGTGGAGCCTGACATGCTCACTAAACCTGAAAAGCGTTGTGCTGTGGAGCCTGACATGCTCACTAAACCTGAACAGCATTGCGCTGTGGAGCCTGACATGCTCACTAAACCTGAACAGCATTGCGCTGTGGAGCATGACATGGTCACTAAACCTGAACAGCGTTGCGCTGTGGAGCCTGACATGCTCAAGAATGCTGAAGGCAGAGCGACGGAACCTTACTAAAGCTTCTCACCACCCCAACAGCTGTCGTACAGCTACCCCCCCCCCTCCCTCCCACCCCTGCCCCTCTCCACATCCCTCACTTCCAACCCAACCCCTTCTCCTCTCCTCCAACTCTTGGCCAACCCAACCAAGATCTGTGTGACTTACTTAAATATTATATACACCACCAGCACAGGTGGGCCCACTCGCCAACTTCAGCCGTATTCCGGACGAATGGCTACAGTCTGGACCCACTCGTCTGTCGCCGTGGCAATGTCAGTTTGTGACAACACAGACCCCTTCGCCTTCGCCGGCCTGGGATGCCGATGGCCACCCGGCCCAACTGGACCCCCCTGATGACCGACAATCGATACACCATCCTCCAGCACAAAGGTGGCCGACGGCACAGCCCGTACGTGTGCGCCAGGTAGTAGCTATACCAGTCGCTGGTCCGACGACGGTCAATGCCACTCGGCAAGCAGCTAACTACTCCAGCCAGCCCTCGCCATTATTTTGCCCCGCGGGCCACTGCACAGTGCGAGATCCACATCATTATATCGGGGAGGGGAGCAGTGGAGAGAGAGAGAGAGAGAGAGAGAGAGAGAGAGAGAGTTTGTCTGTGCATGTGATTGTGCGTTTGTTTGGAGTGGGACAGGAAGGAAGAGGGTTGCGCGCGTGCTAATCGTGTTTTGTCTTCCCCCCCCCCCTCCCCCCCCCGCCCGTGCCATTCTGTCCTGACACTCAGCTCATCATGTTTGATGTTCGTCTGAATGTTGGGATGGAATTAGTCTGGTTGTGTCTAGTGTCACTCTCTCTCTCTCTCTCTCTCTCTCTCTCTCTCTCTCTCTCTCTATATATATATATATATATATATATATATATTGCTGCTATACTCACTTGCGTGTTTTCCAGGTGCTTTTTTTTTCTTCATTTTTTTTCCTCTTTTTTTTCCCCCAGGGCTGCGTGCAAAAAAGCACGTGCAATTTGTTTATCTCATTACCCTGGTTAAATAAAATTTCGTTTGTTCGTGTTTCTCTCTCTCTCTCTCTCTCTCTCTCTCTCTCTCTCTCTCTCTCTCTCTCTCTCACACACACACACACACACACACACAATATATATATATATATATATATAAAAACACATTCTCTCTCTCTCTCTCTCTCTCTCTCTCTCTCTCTCTCACACACACACACACAATATATATATATATATATATATAACACATATTCTCTCTCTCTCTCTCTCTCTTTCTTTCACACACACACAGACACACACACGCACACACACACACACACACACACACACACACACACACACACACACACACACACACACACACCACAAACTCTCTCTCTCTTTCTCTCTCTGCCCTTCCTTCATCCCTTCAGCCGGCTATCGACCAACGTCACGTATCTCACAGATAAAAAAAAAAAAAAAAAAAGAAAAAAAGAAAAGATCATCCGGCACAAAAAATGTCTCCCGCTGGATAACGCTCAGCGCTTAACAGGATTCGCAGGCCACAATTCCCACACCCAACATGCCCTCCCGCGCTTTGTTTGTAAGCCGATCAGCTGACATTTCTTTTTTCTGTCTTTTTGTTTTGTTTTTGTTTTCTTGTTAATCGTATTAATTTGGTTAATTTTCAATTATCGTTAACTATACACATAAAAAGGGCGTGGGGCTGAAATACGCCACGAGTTGACTGACGCTCCTCCTGAGCTTCATCTTTGTCGTAGCGTCTTTCCTGTTGCTGTTGTGGTTGTTGATGATGATGTTCTTGTTGTTTTTTCCTTGACTCATCTTCTTGTCTGTAAATCAGTAAAATATCCTTCGACACTCTGAATCAGTACAACGTCATTCAAAAACTCTGAATTAGAACAACGTCATTCAAAAACTCTATCAATGTCATTAAATAAAAACTCTGAATCAGTAAACATGTCATTCAAAAACTCTAGATCACTACAATGTCATTCAAAAACTCTGAATCAGTACAATGACATTCAATAACTCTGAATCAGTACAATGACATTCAAAAACTCTGAATCAGTACAATGACATTCAAAAACTTTGAATCAGTACAATGACATTCCAAAATTCTGAATCAGTACAATGGCATTCAAAAAACTCTGAATCAGTACAATGTCATTCAAAAACTCTGAATCAGTACAAAGTCATTCAACAAGTCTTTATCAGTACAATGTCATTCAAAAAACTCTGAACCAGTACAATGACTTCAAAAACTCTGAATCAGTACTATGTCATTCAAAAACTCTGAATCAGTACAATGTCATTCAACAACTCTGAATCAGTACAATGTCATTCAACAACTCTGAACCAGTACAATGTCATTCAACAACTCTGAATCAGTACAATGTCATTCAACAACTCCGAATCAGTACAAAGTCATTCAACAACTCCGAATCAGTACAATGTCATTCAACAACTCTGAACCAGTACAATGTCATTCAAAAACTCTGAATCAGTACAATGTCATTAAACAACTCTGAATCAGTACAATATCATTCAACAAGTCTTTATCAGTACAATGTCATTCAACAAGTCTTTATCAGTACAATGTCATTCAACAACTCTGAATCAGTACAATGTCATTCAACAAGTCTGAATCAGTACAACGTCATTCAACAACTCCGAATCAGTACAATGTCATTCAACAAGTCTGAATCAGTACAACGTCATTCAACAACTCCGAATCAGTACAATGTCATTCAACAAGTCTTTATCAGTACAATGTCATTCAACAAGTCTGAATCAGTACAATGTCATTCAACAAGTCTGAATCAGTACAATGTCATTCAACAAGTCTTTATCAGTACAATGTCATTCAAAAACTCTGAATCAGTACAATGTCATTCAACAAGTCTGAATCAGTACAACGTCATTCAACAAGTCTGAATCAGTACTATGTCACTCAAAAACTCTGAATCAGTACAATGTCATTCAAAAACTCTGAATCAGTACAATGTCATTCAAACACTCTGAATCAGTACAATGTCATTCACCAACTCTGAATCAGTACAATGTCATTCAAACACTCTGAATCAGTACAACGTCATTCAAACACTCTGAATCAGTACAATGTCATTCAAACACTCTGAACCAGTAAACATGCCATTCCAAACCCCCAATGTCACTGGCACACAAACCCTGAAAGCCAAGACCTAGCCAGCAAACACTGGCATTTCGTTCCACTCTAAGCTGGGCATTTCCCTGGAGAGGAAGTCCTCCCTCACTCACGCGGCGTGTTGACATGCAGAACACGTCTATAATGGACAGTGGCTTTTAGCCCCCGTTTGTGCGAGCGCGGGGGTGAGGGGACAGAAAAGGGGTCTCTCCCTCTCTCTCTCTCTCTCTCTCTCTCTCTCTCCGGAGGCCGTTTTCAAATGGCCAACGGACTGTTCGGCATAGCCATGAAGTCCATCATTGCTCGTTTGTTGTGTCCCTTTGCCTCTCCCCCCAAACCCATCATCGGACAGTGAATGACATTAGTAGGAGAGAGCAGGCCACCATGTGAATGGTAAAGTATTCTCTGGTGGGACAGGACCGCACGAACGTCTAGAATAACACAGAAATTGCATTAAAAACAAAACAAAAGGAGCATTCAAACGGATTTGTAGGGTAGGGTTTGTTTGGCATTTATGCTATTATCTACGAGAGTTAAAGTGAGAGAGAGAGAGAGAGAGAGAGAGAGAG
>CM065733.1:29711364-29718864 GCA_033310375.1 Conus canariensis | reverse complement strand
GGTGACACGTTACACGTAGTATGAATCCAGCATGAAAAATCCAAAGACCGATGGAAGGAAAGAGAACAAAATGATATTGATTGAATGACACGGGCAACAACTGAATGTAGCACCGGCAGGCAGCTCTTCAGTCGGCTCTACCCAGGTAGGCAGCCCGTTGTGTTAGAGACAGAGTGGATTGTAAAGCGCTTAGAGCTTGGTCTCTAGCCGAGGATAGGCGTTACATAAATACTCTTAAAAAGAACAACGGGTTGGTTTGTATATTCTGTGCCCCCCCCCCCTCTCTCTCTCTCTCTCTCTCTCTCTCATTCATATTGGTCTCTTTTCAGTTGCATCGGGTGTATGATTCTTGTATTCATGTATTGTATGTATATACCACCCCCTTCATGAGGGGCTATGGCCTTTTGAATAAATTATCCGTATCTCTCTCTCTCTCTCTCTCTCTCTCTCTCTCACACACACACACACACACACACACACACACACACACACACACACACAGCGGCAGAGAGGGGGGGAGGCGAGAACATACAGACAGTCAATTGTCAATTATGCAAATAAGTTGTTGGATTGACCGTGCCAGAAGGTGCGAGTGCTCCCTCTATCGTATCCGCCCACAGCCTCCAACCCCACACCCTTACTAATCCAACACACGTGCCCGCTCCAACAGGTGTGCCCAGCCACCATCATCATTACGACAACAACATCCTGCTCCACAGTGCTAACGAGGTTAAGACCTCTTTTCTCCTCTCTCTCTCTCTCTCTCTCTCTCTCTCTCTCTCTCTCTCTCTCTCCCCTTCTCTCTCAAACACACTCTCTACCAAACACACACACACACTCTCTCTCAGACACACACACATACACACACACTCTCTCTCTCTCTCTCTCTCTCCCCCTCCCTCCCCTCCCTCTCTCTCTTTCTCCACACACCTCACCTCACACACAGACACACACACTCAAACACACTAACACACACACACACACACACACACACACACACACACACACACACACCACACACTTTCTCCACGTTCCTCTTTGTGTCGGGCAGGAAAGGAGGGCGGGCGGCTCCTGTTGTAGGCCCAGATGCACACGACTCATTTCCTGCAGTGGGCCCCTGCTGCTGCTGGTGATTCTTGCAGAACAGGCCACTTGCTTGCTGAATCCAATCACGGATCGTATTCCCGACAATCCAATTGAAGCCTGGTAGCTAAAAACGGTACCACAGCGTGGGAATGGGGGCGGGGGGGGGGGGTGGTTGAAGGGGGGTCAGAGAGAGAGAGAAAGAGAGGGTGGAAGGGAGGGTAGGAAGTAGAGAGAGAGAGAGACTGAGAGAGAGAGAGAGTGAGAGAGAGTGAGAGAGAGAGAGAGAGAGAGAGAGAGAGAGAGAGAGAAGATGCAAGAAGGCAAGAGGGCTTTTTCCCCCAAAACAAACAAAAAAATCTTAAATGTTTGCGCCCGTATTCGTTTTCGACATATTAGTGTGTGCACGTGTGTGCGAGTGTAAGAGTGTGTGTGTGTGGTCAGGGAGGGGAGTTGATTTCCTGTAACTTTCATAAACTTACACTTACAGTCCGTCAATAGTGTAATTTTTTTTTTTTTTTTTTGAAAAAAAAAAAAAAACGACACCTGCGTCTGGCACTGCTGCAGAGTGATCACTATCATACCTCCTCCCCCCACCCCCCACCCCTCAGAAAACCGTCAAAAGTGAAGAAGGGAGCGAACAGACAGTCAGGGCGGTGTGTGGAGAGACGGAATGAAGTCAAAGTGAAGAAGGGAGCGAACAGACAGTCAGGGCGGTGTGTGGAGAGATGGCATGAAGTCAAAGTGAAGAAGGGAGCGAACAGACAGTCAGGGCAGTGTGTGGAGAGACGGAATGAAGTCAAAGTGAAGAAGGGACGACGCGCGGAGGACAAAGAAGTCAAGTGAAAAGGGAGCGACAGACGTCGGTGTGTGGAGAGAGGAATGAAGTCAAAGTGAAGAAGGGAGCGAACAGACAGTCAGGGCAGTGTGTGGAGAGAGGATGGGATGAAGTCAAAGTGAAGAAGGGAGCGAACAGACAGTCAGGGCGTGTGTGGAGAGACGGATGGATGAAGTCAAAGTGAAGAAGGGGAGCGAACAGACAGTCAGGGCGGTGTGTGGAGATGGATGGGATGAAGTCAAAGTGAAGAAGGGAGCGAACAGACAGTCAGGGCGGTGTGTGGAGAGATGGTATGAAGTCAAAGTGAAGAAGGGAGCTAAACAGTCAGGGCGGTGTGTGGAGAGATGGATGGGATGAAGTCAAAGTGAAGAAGGGAGCGAAAACAGTCAGGGCGGTGTGTGGAGAGATGGTATGAAGTCAAAGTGAAGAAGGGAGCTAACAGTCAGGGCGGTGTGTGGAGAGATGGTATGAAGTCAAAGTGAAGAAGGGAGCTAACAGTCAGGGCGGTGTGTGGAGAGATGGTATGAAGTCAAAGTGAAGAAGGGAGCTAACAGTCAGGGCGGTGTGTGGAGAGATGGAGGTATGAAGTCAAAGTGAAAAAGGGAGGACAACAGTCAGGGCGGTGTGTGGAGAGATGGATGGGATGAAGTCAAAGTGAAGAAGGGAGCGAACAGACAGTCAGGGCGGTGTGTGGAGAGATGGATGGGATGAAGTCAAAGTGAAGAAGGGAGCGAACAGTCAGTCAGGGCGGTGTGTGGAGAGATGGATGGGATGAAGTCAAAGTGAAGAAGGGGGCGAACAGACAGTCAGGGCGGTGTGTGGAGAGATGGATGGGATGAAGTCAAAGTGAAGAAGGGAGCGAACAGACAGTCAGGGCGGTGTGTGGAGAGATGGATGGGATGAAGTCAAAGTGAAGAAGGGAGCGAACAGACAGTCAGGGCGGTGTGTGGAGAGACGGTATGAAGTCAAAGTGAAGAAGGGAGCGAACAGACAGTCAGGGCGGTGTGTGGAGAGGAGGGATGAAGTCAAAGTGAAGAAGGGAGCGAACAGACAGTCAGGGCGGTGTGTGGAGAGATGGATGGGATGAAGTCAAAGTGAAGAAGGGAGCGAACAGACAGTCAGGGCGGTGTGTGGAGAGATGGATGGGATGAAGTCAAAGTGAAGAAGGGAGCGAACAGACAGTCAGGGCGGTGTGTGGAGAGATGGATGGGATGAAGTCAAAGTGAAGAAGGGAGCGAACAGACAGTCAGGGCGGTGTGTGGAGAGATGGATGGGATGAAGTCAAAGTGAAGAAGGGAGCGAACAGACAGTCAGGGCGGTGTGTGGAGAGATGGATGGGATGAAGTCAAAGTGAAGAAGGGAGCGAACAGACAGTCAGGGCGGTGTGTGGAGAGATGGATGGGATGAAGTCAAAGTGAAGAAGGGAGCGAACAGACAGTCAGGGCGGTGTGTGGAGAGATGGATGGGATGAAGTCAAAGTGAAGAAGGGAGCGAACAGACAGTCAGGGCGGTGTGTGGAGAGATGGATGGGATGAAGTCAAAGTGAAGAAGGGAGCGAACAGACAGTCAGGGCGGTGTGTGGAGAGATGGATGGGATGAAGTCAAAGTGAAGAAGGGAGCGAACAGACAGTCAGGGCGGTGTGTGGAGAGATGGATGGGATGAAGTCAAAGTGAAGAAGGGAGCGAACAGACAGTCAGGGCGGTGTGTGGAGAGATGGATGGGATGAAGTCAAAGTGAAGAAGGGAGCGAACAGACAGTCAGGGCGGTGTGTGGAGAGATGGATGGGATGAAGTCAAAGTGAAGAAGGGAGCGAACAGACAGTCAGGGCGGTGTGTGGAGAGATGGAATTAAGCGTCCACGACAGAGTAACAATCGTTCACAGTCGTTGTCTTGTTGTTCATCGTGGGACTGGGGAGGATGGGGGAGGATTGGGTGAGGGGGGGGGGGGGGGAGGGAGCGGCGATGCAAAGAACCGTACGAGAAAGGAAAAGTGGGAGGCGGGGGGGGGGAAGAGAGAGAGAGAGAGAGAGAGAGAGAGAGAGAGAGAGAGAGAGAGGCAGACAGACAGACAGACAGACTGACAGACAGACAGACACACAGACTGAGAGAGAGAGAGAGAGACAGAGACAAACAGAAAGAGAGAGACACACAGTGAGAGAGAGAGAGAGACAGGGGGAAAGAAAGAAAGAAAGAGAAAGAGAGAAAAAAAAAAGAGAGAGGGAGCGAGGGAGGGAGGGAGAAAGCACTTCTGTCTCGTACCTGCTTATCCTTCTTACCTCGCCATTCCCCCTCATGTCTAATCACGTCTGTCACACGCTTCGTCCCTGTCTCCCTCCCCACGTTACGCTCACTCCCTCCCCTCGTGCCCTCCCTTCTCACCCAACCCCTCACACACACCACACACACACACACACACACACACACACACACACACACACACACACACACGCACGCACGCACGCACACGCACGCACGCACACGCACAGAGAAAGAGAGAGAGAGAGAGTGAGAGAGAGAGACAGAGACAGAGACAGAGACAGAGACAGAGTCAGCTGTACATTCAATGTGTGTGCGCCATAATCTGCAAACACAGAAAGACACAACTTTCGTTTACCAAATGTTTATCAAACTATAAACTCCAGAGAAATAAGAGTATATTTCACTACGTTAGCAGTATGAAATAACATTCAATAACACCGCCCCCGTCCCTCCACTTTGACGATGAAATATACACTCTACATCGACCAACATGTCTTAATGTGTAGAACCAAAATAGTGTACCCGTTTCCTTCAGGTTTTCATTTGTGTCCACTTGAAACAATGCTGAACGTGTCTGCACTGTGACTCAAAACAAATAGTCCACAGGGGAAAAAACAAAACAAACAGACAAAGTTTCAGTTACAATGCTTGTGACAGCTTTTGTGTGAACTGATTTCTGACTGACTAGCATCATGAATTCCCGGATCCAGTAGGCATTTGGGGGGAGGGGGGGGGGGACGTTTTCCGACCAACTCATTACAGAAATTTGAAAAAAAAAAGGGAGAAAGTGAGGCACCAAGAACGTACAACAGTAAACTTTTATACTCTAGGTACACAGAGGCTCGAGCATACTATAGCGAGTGAGCGCCAATAAAGACAACACAGATTCTAATGCCGAGGTCTCCCACCTGTTCTAAACGCTTGTACAGGCATGCTCCCGCCGCGATCATCATCAGTAGATATAACACCAATTAATTTCTGCTCCCACCATGGTAATAACGAGCTACCCCCCCCCCCCCCACCCCCACTCCCCACGCCCCTGCTCCCCTCTCTCGTGTTTGGCAGGTGCAGGCAGTGACGCCAGATGCTCCGCTCATTACAGATTGAAGAGTCCGGTCCTTTGCTCTCTGCTGATGGGTTTCAGGCCCAAACAGGCCACCTGCCTGCTGAATCCAATCACTGCCAATGTCCCCGGGATCCCAGGGCGGGGGGGGGGGGGGGGGGGGGACTGATAACTGAACGTTATGACGGTGAAACATCTGAAGAGACCGTCAGTTGGAAGGAGGGGAGGGGAGGGGAGGGGAGGGAGGATATGGAGAACGGCGAGAGAAAACGATGGAAAGAGATTGGAGTGACAGACCAGTGTTGTGGGCACATATTTCCCTTCAGGTGAAAGGTGCAATTGGTCCAAACCGCCAGGACCCCAAAACTCTCAATCTGACGATCGCCAGTTCCATTCCTAACAGTATTTAGTGGCTGAGGGACACAGCCAAATCTAGGCTATCTCAATTCTTACAACCTGCTGACACCCTCTCCCCCTCCCCCATCCCACCCTACCTAGTCCACCCCACCATCCCCCCATCCCACCCCCACACTCCTTCGTACGTAGACAAAAGATCCGGTTGCTCAAGATCCTGTACTCTTATCAACATTCGAAGATTATTATGATGGACACTCAAAATACCCAGAATACACCACGCTACTTTGTGGGCAGATGTCAGCACCCCCTGTATCTCCCAATTGCCTCCTGAAAAAAAAAAAAACATGATGGACATTCAGCCACTTGTTCCCAACTGTTGGTCCTGGAGCAGGATAGTGCCTGTTGCAGCACTCCTACAAGACGACCAATCCGCGCTCATCGGATGTCATCAATCTGATATCAACTTTCTCATGAAATAGTCTGGAAACAGCAGTGAAGCGATTAACAGCCTAAATAAAGACCCAAATCAAAATGAATTAAGAGAACAAAACAAAAAACACCGGCGTGTTTGGACGGAGAAGAATTGTCGGTTTACCTCTATCTTGATCGGTTCCAAGGACTATGACTAACGAAAACAGCTGCTGAAGGACACAGTGGACTCCATCTGACCTCTGACGACAAGACCTGCTATTACCAAAGCACCAAACTCTCCGCTTCATCCGACCCCACTTCTCCCTCCCCCAATCCCCTTCGTGCGAAGCCGAAAGTTCTGCTATAGAACATACTCAGTGAGTGAGGCACAGAGAGAGTGAGACAGTGAGACAGAGACAGAGAGAGAGAGAGAGAGAGAGTGTGTGTGTGTGTGTGTGTGTGTGTGTGTGTGTGTGTGTGTGTGTGTGTGTGTGTGTGTGTGTCCGTGCGCACGCGTACGCGAACACGCGCGCTTTGTTCGTGTACATGTACAGGTGCGCAAACACAAGCAGAGGGAAATTATATTCTTGGTTTGTATCTCCCGCTGGCGTGCCATCGGTTGAGAAACAAACGACTTCTAACTTTCTATGCGGGCACTTGAAAATTCCTCAGAAAAAAAAAAGGAAAAAAAAATGACAACCACACAGCTGACAAAGGGCAAGATCCCAACTACAGATACAACATCTTATGACGGTCCCCTAAAGAATCGCCAACGCCCGGACAACCAAACAGCTGACAAAGCGGCAAGATCCCAGCTACAGATACAACATCTTATGACGGTCCCCTAAAGAATCGCCAACGCCCGGACAACCAAACAGCTGACAAAGCGACAAGATCCCAGCTACAGATACAACATCTTATGACGGTCCCCTAAAGAATCGCAAACGCCCGGACAACCAAACAGCTGACAAAGCGGCAAGACCCCAACTACAGATACAACATCTTATGACGGTCCCCTAAAGAATCGCCAACGCCCGGACAACCAAACAGCTGACAAAGCGGCAAGATCCCAACTACAGATACAACATCTTATAACGGTCCCTAAAGAATCGCCAACACCCGGACAACCAAACAGCTGACAAAGCGGCAAGATTCCAACCACAGATAAAACATCTTATAACGGTCCCCTAAAGAATCGCCAACGCCCAGACAACCAAACAGCTGACAAAGCGGCAAGATCCCAACTACAGATTCAACATCTTATGACGGTCCCCCAAAGAATCACCAACGCCCAGACAACCAAACAGCTGACAAAGCGACAAGATCCTAACTACAGATACATCTTATGACGGTCCCCTAAAGAATCACCAACGCCGGGACAACCAAACAGCTGACAAAGCGGCAAGATCCCAACTACAGATACAACATCTTATGACGGTCCCCTAAAGAATCGCCAACGCCCAGACAACCAAACAGCTGACAAAGCGA
>CM065733.1:29701364-29706364 GCA_033310375.1 Conus canariensis | reverse complement strand
TTTTTCCCTCATCTGAACACGCTTTGAAATTTCATGCACTGAGTTAAAAACAGTATGGGGGGTGGGGGGGGGGGGGGGGGGAAGACAAACCTTGGTTCAAATGAATATCTGATCTGAAACTGATTAAAACAAAACGAATGACCATTCTAAAAACAATACATGCACCCCTCCCTCCCTTTAGAGTTAGTGCTTTGTGTACCCATACTGCACTGTACTGTACCATCTAGGCGATACTGCTTCAACAAGTCGTACCGATTGAGTACACTGAAATACATCGGTGTGTTCTGCGCCTAAATGTGCCCGCCTTTCCTGCACCTCTGCATGGTGTTCCTGAAAGAGAAAGTCGGCCTTCTCGCAGCTCTCCTTCATAATCCGCTCTTTTGTTTCGGAGACAAGCGAGTCCCAGAAGCCTGTGCTAGCTGGAACTTCACTGGCTCCCCGGTCAAAGCTGACGCAGATGACGCACAGTCCCAAACATCTGGTGCCACAGTAAGCGCGCTGACAAGTCTACAGCGGAACCTCTCCACAACGGCTTCCATCAGCACTGTTCTACACGGATCTTCCAAAGGGAAGTAAATCGGGAGTAAAAAGAGAAACACGTCAATTCCTGTTTCAGTGTAACACCATGGCGGCGTGCTTTGGTCTCGGACTTCTGTAGTAGGATGAAACGCTTTGTGAAAATGTAAGATAGAGATTTATCAGCTCAATCACTGGTTGGGCCCCCTAAAGTATAAATACAGGTTGAAGCAACTTATAATTATCCCGTATAGGGTATTGAATAGCAAAAATGTGATATGACAGAAACCTTTCGAATTCTACGTGGTTGTAATAATGATCAGAAGTAATCTGTTTTCAACAAAGTACAACTCCCAACACCCGAGGCCGTCCTGTGAAATTCAATAATCCGTTAACTAACACTAATCGACATGCACACTCTTAATAATAATCTGTTTTCAACAAAATACAACTCCCAACACCCGAGGCCGTCCTGTGAAATTCAATAATCCGTTAACTAACACTAATCGACATGCACACTCTTAATTTTCCCTGAATGACTGTTAATATCTGGAACTCCTTGTTTAGCACTATCGTGGCTGCAGAAACGCTTTTTTTTTTTTTAAAGGATAAACTAGATCACACGATTGGTAAACATACTGCTTCCAAGCAAATCTTGGAAGTTGGCTGAACAATGTTGCTGTTTGTATTCCAGTAATCACGTGTCAAAAACACTAGCTGTCCCTGCAGGCTAATGGCTCCCAAAGCTTTCATCATGTGCCATTATAGGATACCTGATACCACATGTTTCAGGGGGTGGGGTGGGGTGGGGGTGGGGAGTCTTTTACATGGTGGAAGTTTTGACTGGGAAGCTCTTTCCTGGATACTCCAGGTTGCACTGATCAACGTGTTTGACTGCTGAGTGGTGATCATTACACTGAAGCTTTTTTTTTTTTTTCCAAAGTCACAAGACAGTTGGAATAAATTATCCAGCGTGGCAGTTTGGTGAACAAGTGAATGTCACCACTGAAAATAACCAACATCAATTCTAAAGCAAAGCAAGACAGCCCAGCCAAGCCACAGTACCACTGCAGCACGTATGCCGCTTTACTATTCCCTCAGTGCCTCACAGTCTACAGAGTTTCGGTTTCGGATTTCTTTTTCAAATGGCACTGTCGTCATTGTACTTGAGTAGCAGCTACGCTATGTCATGCCTGCACACACACACACACACACACACACACACACACACACACACACACACACACAAAATGTGTGTGCGTTCAGGCATACACGCATTCAGTTTAAGCCCCCCCCCCCCTCTTTTTTTTTTCTTTACCTAACCTACATTCACAGAAACTCGCACCCGATCCTCACCAGCCCCCATCCATGCCCCAATAAAAGTCAACAAATGTACAAATGAATACCCCTGTTAATGGCTTTATAACCAGTAATTGTACAAAGAAATCAAACAAAAGACGTTCTCTTCCAGAAATGACGGTCCATGCTTCAGAAGCGCTCTCCTTTTCACCAAGACATAAAAGACAACAGACACTTCTCCCGGGCTTTCATGTTCATGGACTTTTCACGTCTGTTTCTCGTTTTGTTTAACCTGACCCTCCAAGCCACGGAAAGCTACAGACGTGGAGACAGGACTGGCGGTGACAACGAGAGTCCGTCCATGCCACAGACATCGACAGGATTGGCGGTGACAGAGAGTCCGTCCATGCCACAGACATCGACAGGACTGGCGGTGACAACGAGAGTCCGTCCATGCCACAGACATGGACAGGACTGGCGGTGACAGAGAGTCCGTCCATGCCACAGACATCGACAGGACTGGCGGTGACAACGAGTCCGTCCATGCCACAGACATCGACAGGACTGGCGGTGACAGAGAGTCCGTCCATGCCACAGACATGGACAGGACTGGCGGTGACAACGAGTCCGTCCATGCCACAGACATCGACAGGACTGGCGGTGACAGAGAGTCCGTCCATGCCACAGACATGGACAGGACTGGCGGTGACAACGAGTCCGTCCATGCCACAGACATGGACAGGACTGGCGGTGACAACGAGTCCGTCCATGCCACAGACATCGACAGGACTGGCGGTGACAGAGAGTCCGTCCATGCCACAGACATGGACAGGACTGGCGGTGACAACGAGTCCGTCCATGCCACAGACATCGACAGGACTGGCGGTGACAGAGAGTCCGTCCATGCCACAGACATGGACAGGACTGGCGGTGACAACGAGTCCGTCCATGCCACAGACATGGACAGGACTGGCGGTGACAACGAGTCCGTCCATGCCACAGACATGGACAGGACTGGCGGTGACAGAGAGTCCGTCCATGCCACAGACATGGACAGGACTGGCGGTGACAGAGAGTCCGTCCATGCCACAGACATGGAGGGTTGTTACATCGCCTTTGGTCCATGCAGGACACACGGTTACCCCGTTATACCTGGCAGGTGTGGAGAGAGAGAGAGAGAGAGAGAGAGAGAAGAGAGAGAGAGAGAGAGAGAGAGGAGAGAAATACCCTCTGACAACCACTAAAACCCCCAACCGTGACGCCAGAACAAAGAACGAACAGATGGCTTTAATACCTGCAAGTCCCCTCCCAATCCCTCTCTCCTCCCCCCCCCCCCCCCATCCCCTCCCCCATCTTCCCTCCACCACCACCACCCAACCCCCACCGCTCTATTATCCCTCCTCCCCACCCCCCACCCACATCCCACCCTTTCCGTATCCAAACACCAAACCGGAACTCGGCAGTTCCACCTATCCCTTGGTTTCCGAGTTGACTTGCGCACATTCAGGATTTCCAGTCGGCCGCGGACAGGACGGTGACGCCGCGGAGTGATTGCTCAGCTGCTTCTCCCTGAAACCCCATCCCAATCGACCTGGCCCGATTCACTAACTGCATGCATGCATGCGTGTCCTCAGCTCCCCCCCCCCCCCCCCCCCCACCCCCCGATTTCAACACACACACACACACACACACACACACAAAACGCGCGTCGTGTGAGAACAATGTACACGCGCGCGCACGTGGCCTTTTCACCAAACTGAACGATCTCACTCCTGAGAGAAACAGAGAGGGGATGGGAGGGGGTGGGGAGGCCGGGGCGGAGGTCACCCGTATGTGACAAAGAGAAAGGGGGGAAGGAGAGGGAAGCTTTTAACTCTTCATCTGTTCGTCTGCAGATGAAGAGTTAAAAGCTTCCCCCCACAACTGTTCGGCACCCGTTGAACTTCATCTCACAGACGGAGATGTCATCTGCCCACAGAAGCCATGGACAATGCGCTGCACTCACCAGACCAGAGCAGGTCAAAGAATCACACCGGAAGCCCGTGATTCCCGTCCGGTTCGGTCGGCGCTCTCGTCGTGATCGGCTGACCGTTATATCATACCACCCACACCTTGACTCCCCCTCCCCCCCACCCCCACCCTCTCTCTCTCTCTCTCTCTCTCTACTCCACCCCGCCCGATCCTACAGCCCCAGTGATTTCTATTCCTCCATCTTCCCTTTGTCAGAACAAGTGCGACCGCGACCGGCGGATGCGGTATTTGCAGTCTTCGGGTTTCCGCCCGGCCCTCACCGCCGTGGTAATGAGCGTGGGGGGTGAGGGAGGGGGGGGGGGGGGTGTCGTGCAACACGAGAGTTCTCTGTGTATCGATCGATCCTCGGCAGCCATTCAATGACTGAAAACCCGCTTTTCCTTGGCCAACTGGGAGAGACCCTGGGAGTCGACGCTGTGCGTGAATGAACGAGTGGGTCGCTGTGTGTGTGTGTGTGTGAGTGTGTGTGTGTGTGTGTGTGTGTGTGTGTGTGTGTGAGTGTGAGTGTGTATGTGTGAGTGTGTGAGTGTGTGTATGTGTGTGTGTGTGTGTGTGTGTCTGTTTGTGTGTGCGCGCGCGCACGCTCGCGGTGTGTGGGTGGGTGTAACACGCTGTTAAAGTGAACAACCCCAACTCTACGCGAGATGTACAAACGGGGTGGTGCGTACATGCGTGCATGCGTGGGTGTGTGTAACACGCTGTTGAATTCAACAACCGCTACTCTACGTGATATGTACGAAACGGCCAGTCGCTAACTAATTCAGCTAACGAAATTCAACGATTTCACTCATTAATTCAGCAAGATAGTCCGAGTGCGGTATGCTGAACCACGCGCTATGACAATGACCACGAGTCTAGCATTTAGGTAAACTTCCCGTGCGGTTTGACAGCAAGTTGTTAGACTGACCATGAAGGGCGGGTGGAGGAGGGGAGGGGAGGGGGGATCTTCGTTCAAAAAAACAAAAATTCCGTTTCGTATCAAAACGCCGTTCAGATTAATCTGAAAGTTGAAAAATGCGTCATTAACTGCAGTTCAATTACCAACCTAGTGGAAGCGCATAGAAGCCACGTTTTAAACGTGAGTTTAAGTTTCATAAACTGAAAACGACATCGTATCATACTGGGTCGTGACGTCGGGGTAGCGGTAGCTGAAT
>CM065733.1:29691364-29693864 GCA_033310375.1 Conus canariensis | reverse complement strand
TCTCCTCTGTTTTGATCTGGGCCATTCTCCGGAGGGGGTGGGTACATTCAGTAGAGACGACTTTCCCTTCCCTCTCGGCTGAGCCTCCGAAACAAGTGCCAACATGTACACACAAGAAGAAGAAGAACATTTATTCCTTTTGCCCCTTTTGGGGGTATGGAGGAAGGGTGAGTTTAAAGCAATAACAGGAAAAGGAAAACAAACAAGCCAAAATAAAACATAAATTGCTAGTCAATGCTGACACAGACCAACAATTCACAACACTTGAGATAATGCTGACATAAACACATAGACCAACAATCCACAACACTTGAGATAATCTAATATACTTTGACAATAAGTAGCGTGCCACACACACACACACACACACACACACACACACACACACACACACACACACACATGTGCGTGCACGCACACACGCACGCACGCACGCACGCACGCACGCACGCACACACACACACACACACACACACACACACACACACACACAGGTAGAACCGCAGGACACACGTCTCTCAAAATGACATGTTTTACACTACTATCACATCAGTGTAAATCGCTGCGCCTAGTGTAAAGTACCAAAAAACGGTAGATGGCAAGTTGATCTACAAGTTTGCTGTATCACCATCAGTCGACTGTGTACCTACAGATCATACATTCATTCTTCCCCAACCCCATCTGACATCAGGAAGTGAAACACCACCGCCTGACACAGCTGTGGCACTGGCAGCAATCACCCTGGTCTCTGAAATTTATGCTGAAAATGCCATGTTGCTGGAGTCCGCTTTTCTTTTTGAAAAGAGACCTGGTACAGTGAGACGGCAAGTCGGGGATCAGCTGGGAACAGAGAGAGAGAGAGAGAGAGAGAGAGAGAGAGAGAGAGAGAAATTTATAGGTACCAGTGCTGCGGAAAATCGGAAAATCGATACAGCAGCCGGACTATTTTGGGGAGAGGGAGGGGGGGGGGGGAGGGGGGGAGCATGGGGAGCACTGAGGGAGGAGGTCTCACTATCACTACTTTTCATCATTTCTATCAACATTTTGTTCAAAACAACCATTCACTGTAACTATAAAATGGGACAGGCCAGTGGTGCTTTAACATGCATACACACATTTTAAGCATGTCACTTTCTGACTTGTGTCCTACCAAAAACATATTTGGATACTTAATTAACCAACATAACCCTCCTTTCCCCTACATATCTGTATAATCAATCCATTCACCTAAACAGATCTCCAGCGACTCTGAAAGGATTCTGTATTTTGGAAAATCTCTTTCAATCATTCCACATAGTGGTCATGACTGAATCTGTGTGTGCACGATATAAATACATTATTGGCAAGTCACTTACCATACAACTACCAACCAGCCACTTCAACACCCACCCACACTGCACAATGAGTGCTGAAGCACAGGGAATGACAAAGTATTGTTCATGGTCAGTTTACCTGGCACTACGTCATTTCTGATAAGTACTGTTACTTATTTCACACAGTGCCATGTTAGTGTGTGTGTGTGTGTGTGTGTGTGTGTGTGTGTGTGTGTGTGTGTGTGTGTGTGTGTGTGTGCATGTGCGTGCGTGCGTGCGTGTGTGCATGCGTGCGTGCGTGCGTGCGTGAGTGAGTGAGTGAGTGAGTGAGTGAGTAGTGAGTGAGTGAGTGTGTGAGTGAGTGAGTGGGTAAGTGTGTGAGTGAGTGTGTGAGTGTGTGTGTGTGTGTGTGTGTGTGTGTGTGTTGTGTGTGTGTGTGTCGTGTCTGTGTCTGTGTCTGTGCCTTTGTGTCACTATGTGTGCACATGCATGTTGTATGCATGCACATATGGGTGTACATACACTAATACAGGTACTGGTACAAGAGGCTTAGCCAATCATGCAAGCCATTTCAGGGCTGCAGACCTGTATTACAAACAAGAGAGAAAGAGAGTGCAGAAGAGTGCGAGAGAAGATAAAATTTATGCACAGTGCAATGCATTATAATTATATAGCGAGTTGAGCATCTGTCTTAATTATACACACCCAACTTGAGTGTTTCTCCAATGCGGTGGTTTGTGTGTGTGTTGTGTGTGTGTGTGTGTGTGTGTGTGTGTGGTGTGTGTTTTGTCTGTCTGCGAGTATACGTCTAAAGTGTGAAAGGATATGCACAAACATGTGTAAATTGAAATGCACTCTGCATGCATTCCTGTGATGACTCCATAAAATTAACTGTTCAATGTAAAGTAACGCAGACTTTTGATCAAGACCGGTTAGGCTAACTTAGAAATAAGATAAAAGAGAGTGAAATCACCCTTAAAAAAACAAAGAAACAAACAAAAAACCCTTTCAAGCGGCCAACATGATTAATATTACACAATACAAAATCTACCAAGATTTCTATCACTCCCTCTGTGATCTCTGGCACACGTGCACCCACACACACACACAGAGACACACACACCCACAATCGCATTTCCCTATCCCCCTTCCCCCCATCCCTTGCCTTTTTCCCCCACCTCCATCAC
>CM065733.1:29668864-29686364 GCA_033310375.1 Conus canariensis | reverse complement strand
CGCAGCAATGAAGACCTGCTGCCTGTTTCACCAGCCGAAATGGAGATGCTTCCAAATTTTGAGGAACCAGACAATCACCTGGAAGATGTCGCAATCATCACCGAAGTTCCTGGCATTAAAAGAATGGACCGTCAAGCCCCTCAAGTAATGAAAGCTCTAGCACAGGAGATGATCGCCAACCAATACAACCCCAGTGAGTGGACCCACGTCTTCACAGATGGATCCTCAGAAGGAGCAGTCAAGAATGGAGGAGCAGGGTTCTTCATCAGACACACCAATGGAAGATTGACACACAAGGCCTTCCCTACTGGAAAGATCTCCTCCAACTACAGAGCGGAGGCAATAGCACTGCTCCACGCAGTGAGGATCTTTCTGGAACCGGCCAGCCCATCACAGAAGGTTGTCTTCTTCACAGACTGCCGATCTCTGCTGCAGGGACTTCAGAACACAAGAAATGAACAACATACGCAAGACATCAAGGCTGCCCTCCATGAACTCTCAAAACAGTCTGTCATTACGCTTCAGTGGATTCCGTCTCATTGTGGGATCATGGGCAACGAAAAAGCTGATGCTCTCTCCAAAGCAGGCAGCAAAATGGAGCAGTTCAGCCACCCCGTGACCTACAGGGAGGCCAAGACCATCATCCACAACCAGTTTCAGTCCCAGTGGAAGAGAAGGCTGGGTGCAGAGAGTGGTGCTGACCCGATCCACCAGCTCCAAAGGCACCAGCAGACAATCCTCTTCAGACTGAGGACCGGCCACTGCAGACTGCTGAGCCACCTTAACCGCCTGAAGATCACCTACACTGACCAGTGTCCATGCGGCACTGGACCCCAGACCCCTGAACATGTCCTCCTGCGCTGTCCTACTCACGCAGCTCTACGACACAAAACCTGGCCGGAGGGAGCGGAGTTACAGGCGCAGCTTTGGGGAGCCCGTTCTGACCTAGAGAAGACCGCGGGCTTCATCATGGCGGCCGGGTTACAAGTCTGACGCATCCAGCTTCAATCGAACGCAGAAGAAGAAGAAGAAGAAGAAGAAGACTCCATGTGGAATATGCAAATTTTCTATATATCCTTAACTGAAAAGACAGTCTGAGACCGTTGAATGGTTTCAAAGTGCTACTAGCTTGCTGAAATAATATAATGGAATGAATTTTGATGAAAGACTTAGTTAGGTTAAGTACCTAAAACTATACTCACTAAAAGACATTTATATATAAACTAAAGAGGTGATTTACCTTTGACCTACAAAATTTTTAGTGGTCCGAATGAGATAGACTTACCCAAATTGATATTTTTCAACGACAAATTATGATCAAACAAGAAATTCTGACAAGAAAATACTAATCAGTCATGGTAATACTAATCTAAGCCAAATTAAGGAGAACAAAATTCACTTGATAACAGAACTGCACTGATATGGAATATACACATCCTCTTAAGTTTCAATGTGCACTACATACTTACATTCAAAGATCATCCGGCCAGAGACCCAAAAATTAATGTCCTAAGTTTTATTTTTTCTTTTAATTTGATATTTGATGTGAATTATGCACAAGCACAACATTACAGGTGTGTGTGTGTGTGTGTGTGTGTGTGTGTGTGTGTGTGTGTGTGTGTGTGTGTGTGTGTGTGGTGTGTGTGTGTGTGCACATGCAGCTGCGCGCGCACACACACACACACACACACACACACACACACCACACACACACACACACACACACACACACACACACACACACACAAGCACACACACAACCCTTCCCAAAGAGATACACCGAAATTCGCCTGTGCAGTCGGAACTTTCACTGGCCGTAGATTTAACGTTGATAGTATAGTAATGACACTGATCTCTGGTTAAAACAGCCAACACCGTTTAACCATCACAGAGAGCTGGACTACAGTAGGATAAGCTAGTTCTAGTAAAACACTACAAAAAGTACACTGCCACCACCACAATGAACTACACATTTCTGTAGGATGACAACTAAGTGACCAGTCTTCTGTTGGATGCCTACATGACTGTGCTTCAATTGCCTAGGATTACTGGATGAAGTCTGCTAGGTCACTGCTGTACCCTCTGAGTAACTCTGACGTTGACTGACAGTAACATGTCACCCAGTTTGACAAACCTCACTGTCATAGTGTCGGTCAGCAAGCGTTAGGACACTTAAAGTTTACAAACAATTTCTGTACGTAGCAATGTTTGGTAACTTCACATGATGTTTGAGCATTTCCTTACCTTCTGGAGATAACATAAAGTTCTCATTTTCTGAAGAATAGAGACTGTTAGAGTGTTACAAAATTAGAGTGTTAGAGTGTTACAGAACTGCAGAACAATGAGTTTTAAAAAATCATGCCTTCTCTCTTTAATATTCTCTAAGAATTTAAGAGTATTCTTATGTCCTTTCCTTAATTTTCTTTTTAATCTTGCAAATCTCCAGTTTGTGTCCATTTATGTCTCTTTTGTTTTCTCATTCTATAATATAGTATAAAGATGCAAAATCTTATTTGACTAGTCAATCATCTGTCTGAATGACTGACAGTTCATATTCTCTCTCTCTCCCCCCCCCCCCTCCCTCACCCTCTCTCTCTCTCTTTCTCTCTCTCTCCCTCTCTCTCATTCTTCCTGGCCTATGGATCTAAGAATATGATCACTTTTGTATGAACATGGTATGATCATTTGAAGAAACACTACACTCTACTGAATCAAAACCAATGACTCAGCCAATGAAAAGTTCCATCCAAATGGTGCCAGAGAGTGGAAAAAGCTTCCAGCTTCCACTTGATGTTCCTGGTCGCAGTCTGAGGAATGCCACAGGTGCATACAAATCAGACAGCATGCTTCTTTTCCTCTGTGCTACATTGTCATCTATCACAGCATTAATGGTCAGAAGCAACGTCCAGGAAGCTGTCTCTTCAGGCTGTGGTCTGCCTCAGCCAAAAATCATTTGAGACAATTGTCCCATAGCTGGCGTAGGCCTCAAAATGTGCGGGACATTTCTAGGATTATGCGACATCTTCCCTAAAAAATATCCCATTCAATAATTCAACTTCCACAGCAAACTTGTGACCATTGTTAGTCTTGAAATTATTATTTTCCATTGTGTAATCGTTGGATTTTTTTGTGCATGATGCTTTAGTGACATGTCATGTAATTTTCCAAATGATCTTACATGGGTCACACATAGTCCTTCAACTAACTTTCCCTGGAACATGGAGTCTATTTTCTTTTTTGCGCTTACAACTAGAAAAAAGTCAGATTCAGGTCTATGTAATGATGAGAAAGTAAAATCTAAAGGAGGCTCGACTGGGAGAAAAAAAAAAAATCCCTAAGCCAGCATTCTAAGATTTCGTTTTCTTTGGCAGCGAACTGTCCGCAACCACCGATTTCTATACTGTGGATCACGTGTGACTACACACATCAAGTTCCTTAATTTCAACTGGTTGCGCAATTTAAGCACCCCTGTCAACATTCACGTCATGTTTATGAGCTGTTGCTCTCACTGCCTTTGGGCCACCAGACCATTGCACTGAAGGCTCCAAGTGCCAGTCATTTCCAAAGTTTATCGAGCAAAGGTTTTCTCTTTTATAATCATTTCTAACTGATTCAATTTCAAGATGCAACAAATGTTACTTTTAGCAAAAAAGGACTGTGCAACATAGATGAACTTTCATGCAAGCATTTCGCACAATATATTCATGCTCAGCAGAATACTGCAGAATCATCCAGGGCTGGTTCAGTCAACATCCAAGCAGAGGAGAAGCAAGCAAATATGGGCTGCGAGATTGTGTCAGAGGGCCAAAGCCTAAAGGTGAGGCTATTCTGAACAGTTTAAACACTGATGATTATGTGGTTTGGAGTGGTTAAGGGAAGAAGTTCCTTCCTAAAAACTCCACTGCTAACTACACCCTAATGCATCCCTTTTACCCTTCACATTCAGGTGGCATCTGCGGGTGTGTCAGGCATTATTACATCGTGTGTGTGTGTGTGTGTGTGTGTGAGTGTGTTGTGTGCGTGTGTGTGTGTGTGTGTGTGGTGTGTGGTGTGTGTGTGTGTGTGTGTGTCTGTGTGTGTGTCTGTGTGTACATGTAGTACGTATGATCTGTGTGTGTGTGTGTGTGTGTGGGTGTGTGTGTGTGTGTGTGTGTGTGTGTGTGTGTGTGTGTGTGTGTGTGTGTGTGTGTGTGTGCGTGCGTGCGTGCGTGCATGCGTGCGTGCGAGTGTGTGTGTGTGTGGTGTGTGTGTGTGTGTGTGTGTTGTGTGTGTGTGTGTGTGTGTGTGTGTGTGTTGTGTCTGTGTGTGTGTCTGTGTGTACATGTAGTATACATGATCTGTGTGTGTGGTGTGTGTGTGTGTGTGTGTGTGTGTGTGTGTGTGTGTGTGTGTGTGTGTATGTGTGTGCACATGTAGTATGTATGATCTGTGTGTGTGTGTGTGTGTGTGTGTGTGTGTGTGTGTGTGTGTGTGTGTGTGTGTACATGTAGTATGTATGATCTGTGTGTGTGTGCGTGGTGTGTGTGGTGTGTGTGTGTGTGTGTGTGTGTGTGTGTGTGTGTGTGCACATGTAGTATGTATGATCTGTGTGTGTGTGTGTGTGTGTGTGTGTGTGTGTGTGTGTGTGTGTACATGTAGTATGTATGATCTGTGTGTGTGTGTGTGTGTGTGTGTGTGTGTGTGTGTGTGTGTGTGTGCGTGCGTGTGTGTGTGTATGTGTGTGTGTGTGTGTGTGTGTGTGTGTGTGTGTGTGTGTGTGTGTGTGTGCATGCAAGCACTATATATGCATGTGCGTGTGAGTGAGTGAGTGAGTGAGAGAGAGGGAGAGGGAGGGAGCGAGAGAGAGAGAGAGAGAGAGTGTGTGTGTGTGTGCATGTGTGTGTACCTGTCTGTCTGTGGATTTATCAGACATTATTATTTAGTTAATGTGTGTGTATATACTGTGCATGTGTGTGTGTGTGCATGCGTGTGTGTGTGTCTATGTTTGTGTACATGCATGTGGTGCTTGCATGAATGCATGTGTGTACATGAATGTGTGTGTCTGTTTGTGAGTGTGTGTGTGTACATGTACTATGCATGTGCATGCGTGATTCTGAGTCATGTATTGCTGGCTTTTTCAGCTAAAATATTACAGCAGCACGTCAAAGGCTACCATCATAATTGACCTACTTATACACAGCTCAGTAATGCTGCTTGTCCCATGAGTTCATAGCTGCACTAAGTAAACATCACAGACGGACAGCTCTAGCATCAGCCCATTCTGTGGCTCCAGTCAATCTTTCTAGGGACTGGAAGGTTCTAAGACTACATACAAGCTAAAAACTGAGCACTGCTGCCTGTTTCTCACTCATTATCACTGTTCTGGAAGGATTAGGTCAGGAAGAATGTGACTGCTTACAACGCCCCCTACTTCCTAACACCAACCACTGACCACCACCACACAAATGGGCAAAGTCAGCAAGCATGAAACCCCTGTAATAGACACCCTCCCACCCCACCCCTACAGGCAGTGTTTCCCTCTGTTGGAGCTCTCTATGACAGCCTCACAATCAAGGAGATAGAAAGATCTCAGCCTCCAGAGGCCCCAAGGGAGCCCAGATCCTACACTGCAGGAACAGGGCAAATTGTAAAGGTGTGTGTGTGTGTGTGTGTGTGTGTGTGTGTGTGTGTGTGTGTGTGTGTGTGTGTGTGTGCATGTGTGTGTGTGTGTGTGTGTGTGTGTGTGTGTGTGTGTGTGTGTGTGTGTGCCTACAGGAGCCCCTCTCCTCCCTCCCACCCCACCTCATCACTTCCCCTCAGGCAGCACAGTCCCTCATTAGTCCTGACTGATGGAATACAGCCCCCCCCCCTCCCCCCCCCCCCCCCTGCAGGTAGGAAACAGCCAATAACTGATGGCACGTATCCCGATTTACACCCTGACTAAGTGCCACCCAGTGCAAGCAGGGCCTTGTTGTCCTCCCAGTCTGATAGCCCCATGAAAGTCAACACGCTTCGCTCATGACCTGATTTTGTTCATGACTCTCTTGCACTTCTTCTCAAATGCTCGGAACGTGCCATGGCATAAAATTGCATAGGTTTTTCTTTTTTCTTTTTTTCTCTTCTGATTTAACTTTCATTTTCTGCTTTTTGGGTATCAACATGAGATGTGACAGACTTCAGCTCAAACTAATGATGACAGTCGCTAAACAGAATAAAGACGCTTACAAGGCAAAGATATATATATATATATATATATATATATCTGGCCAAACCAGACAACAAAGCTTCATTCATAATGAAAAGTAGTATAACCATCCTTAAGCTCTATTGCTGGGTTGTTGTTGTTGTTGTTTTTCAGTCCTGAAGACCTCATTAAACAAAACACATTAAATTAATTTACACAAAAACAACCCCCTGCAAAAAAAAAAAAAAAAAGCAAAACTGTAGTAATACAATGAATATTAAAAAGAAAAGAAAACAAGAATCACACTCAAAACAGTAGTGGCACAAAACATGTTTTCTTCTTTTTATATGACTGGCTTACAGAGTAAGTTCTGCAAAGAGTTTACTGGAGCTTGAAATGAAAACGCAATTATCAAAACTACAATCCTGTATAAAACTAAAAGCAATCAGACAACTTTATTAAAGCCAAAACTAAAAAGTAAAACCTTAAAAACCACATCTTGAGAAGCAATTAAGAAAGGTACTTTAAAAAAAAAAAAAAAAAAACTAGTAGAAAAAAACAAAGAAATCAAACAGAAGATAAACCCACAGCAGCACAACTCAGCCAAGCAGGAGACTAAGAGAGACAGGAAGCTTACAGTTACAGTTACACAGCCTGAGACAGTACAGGAAACAGGTCCTAGGAAGCTGAACTGCAGCACAGTCTGCACCAGGATTCATTCACACTGACAACAACCAGTAGCATGCCCAGGCTGCATACATCATCACTCACAGTACGTAATCTATAAAGCAGTTGGTAAGTTGGTAAAATTTTGTCATGATTATGCTGACCTAAGGAAACACTCAATTTGCCTGGAAAAGCATGCATCTAATATATATATATATATATAATAGTCCTGACTGTTTTCATTCATAAAGGATCAGCATTTGTTTGTGTGTGTGTTGTGTGTGTGTGTGTGTGTGTTGTGTGTGTGTGTGTGTGTGAGTGTGTGGTGTGTGTGTGTGTGTGTGTGTGTGTGTGTGAGTGTGTGTGTGTGTGTGTGTGTGTGTGTGTGTGTGTGTGTGTGTGTGTGTGTGTGTGTGTGGTGTGTGTGTGGGTGTGTGGGGTGTGTGTGTGTGTGAGTGTGTGTGTGTGTGTGTGTGTGTGGGTGTGAGTGTGTGTGTGTGTGAGTGTTGTGGTGTGTGTGTGTGTGTGTTGTGTGTGTGTGTGTGTGTGTGTGTGTGTGTGTGGTGTGTGTGTGTGTGTGTGATGTGTGTGCCTGTGTGTGTGTTATGGTGATGTGTAGTGTGTGTTAATTGTGCTCCTTTTCTTTAATACAAATGAATGTTCACATTCTATTCATAATGTTTTCTTAATGTCAGTACAGCTATGACTAGTATGAATTAATCTGACAATGAATTGGTTTCAGTCAGTATGTGCGTGAGAGAGAGAGAGAGAGAGAGAGAGAGAGAGAGAGAGAGAGAGTGTGTGTGTGTGTGTGTGTGTGTGTGTGTGTGTGTGTGTGTGTGTGTGTCTGTGTGTGTGTGTCTGTGTGGGTAATGTGTGCATGTATGTGTGTGCACATGTCTGTGACGTGTGTGTGTGTGTGTGTGTGTGTGTGTGTGTGTGTGTGTGTGTGTGTGTCACTGTGTGTGTGTGTGTATCACTGTGTGTGTGTGTCACTGTGTGTGCGTGTGTCTGTCTGTCTGTGTATGTGTCTGTGTCTCTGTGTGTCTGTGTGGGCCTGTATATTTGTGTAACACTGTCTTGAACATTGTTTCCATACAACCAAAAAATTATAAATCTGACGTTAAATTGGTTTTGAATTGTCAGTCAATGAGTCAGTCACTGTGTGTGTGTGTGTGTGTGTGTGTGTGTGTGTGTGTGTGTGTGTGTGTGTGTGTGTGTGTGTGCGCTGCGCGCGCGCGCGCCGCGCGCATGCGTGTGCAAGTGTGTGTGATTGTGTGTGTTGTATACAAGTGTGTTACGGTGTGTAAATGAGAGAGACAGACAAGACAGACAGAGTGTGTATACATGTGCATGAGCGTGTATGTGAGTGTGTGTGTGTGTGTGTGTGTGTGTGTGTGTGTGTGTGTGTGTGTGTGTGTGTGTGTGTGCGTGATATGTTACTATGTGTGTGTGTGTGTGTGTGTGTGGTGTGTTGTAAGATAAGATGTTGCTTATAGCCCAGCCGACCGCAAGGGGCCACATCAGGGCTGGTGTGTGTGTGTATGTATGTATGAGCATGCATGTGTTAATGTGTGTGCATGTGTTTGAGAGTGTGTGATTGACTCAGACAAGTTAGAGTGCCACAATCACTAAATTATCTTCTTTCAAAAACTGAAACTGTCCTCTGTCTTTGTACACTTTCTAAGACCTTGAATTTCATTTTCAATCTTAAAAACAGTTTGAAACTGACTCATAACTCAAAAGGAGTTCACAAATAGTGCATTCTAACCCATGATTACAACCCTTTGCACTTAAATGAAGATTTCACTTACTTCCTTTCACTTCAGCTTTCAAAACAGGTGTTAAACTGTTAAAGGGCACTAAACTTTAATCACTTCAAGAAACAGGCCACACCAATATCACTGTCAAAGCTCAAAGTCAGACACCCAACTGTTTGTACATTACTACAGACAGGAGAAAAAAAAAAAAAAAAAAAAGAAACGCTGCTACACTGTGCGAGATGCCCGAGTATACCTTCCTTCATAATTCAACAGCTGACTCGTCTTCCGTGCACACCCACTGATTAACTCGGGAACGTCACTGACAGTGACACACATTTTACACACAAACATATATATATGCTTCCGACATCATCTGACCCTCTTTAACTGAAAAACCAAGGTGTCTCCCTTGAGTGATCGGGTTTAAAATTCTGCAGTGCACGTAACTGATAACCACAGTAGGTCAGAGTTTTCCTGTGGGGTTTTCCCAGTCAATGCTGTATCAAAAGAGATGACATTTATTTCTTGACACAGCCAAACATAGACAGCCCTGCATGCAGTGCATCTCACACTTGGCACGCTAAAAATTGAACGCAAAAATCCAGCAATGTGTCAAGACTCACTATGTAAAGCAATTTGGTGACATTTGATGATGAATGTGAAAAAACTAACAATTCAGATGCTGACTGATGACTTTCTAGATTTCTGTTCTGGGGGTCACGCTACTGCTTTTAAAAACAACAGGCAGCTAGCACGCTGATAATTCCCACAATCTTGGCATACTTTTTCGCAATGTTTCCTTGACCTCATTTGACTCAAGAGCTGCACAGTTTCCAGTTTCATCGGTGTCATGTGCACTCCATGAGGTACTTGTAATAATGGTCAAGCCCTCGACAGAACTGTATGCTGAATGCAACAGCTGCATATTGTAATGCTGACACACACAGATGTTGATGCTGTGATAGTACTTACTAATTAGAAAAGCGTTTACTTGGAATCATTTAAATGCAGTGAAACTTCAGTGATAACCTCCCAAGTACTTAAACTTATAACAACAACCAAAAACAAACAAACAAAAAGAAAAAAAAAAAAAAGAAGAAGAAGAGGGAGCTGTTTTACAAAGATAAAGACAAAAATTTCCAGAAAAATGTTATACTCGGCTGGCACCATGCTGATCAGAGCATAATCAGAGCTTGAGTATGCTACACAAGATGCATTGGCCTAGTGTTGATTACCTTGAAAGCCAACTTTTTCAGTCAATTTCTTGTTTTCTTTCATTATTGATCTTCTTCTTGTTTCATAGAGAGTACACAAGGGAGCTGGAGGGAGGGTGGGGGAAAAGGGGAAGGAGCACAGAGTAAGAGAGGATGAGAACTGGGAAGAATGGCTTCTAAACATAGAAACAGGATGAGGTTGACGTGGTGTGAGCATGTGTGTGTGTGTGTAAAAATTACATACAGTGCATGTATACCATGACTGGCCTAAGCCAGTTTCTTGTTGCTTGTGGTGAAGGGGCAATTCCTATATCATTAACAAAGTCAGAATTGTCATCATCATGTTAGTGGACATTATGGCCTTAAGCAGAGAGGCAGACAGATCTTGACAGAACAGTGGCAGAAGTTCAAGAATCTTTTGGGTGTAGTTCCAAAGTATAAGGAACTTTTCAATCATTTTGATGATTAAAATGCCGTATTAGGCATAGTGTAACAAAATGACAATTGCGAATTCAACACCTGTACTTTAAACAAAGAGGTATTTGACAAAGAGGGGACGTACATAGGCCGCGAGGCCTAGGCTTTTGAGCCAGTCCCTATTACTACTACTACTACTACTACTAGAAACTGAGAGGGACCAAGACAGTCTGACAGACACAATTTACTTACAAGAAAAGAGAATTATCTGAGACAAACTTTCATCATGGGGACCAGTGACAGAAAGAGGAGAAGAGATGAAGACAGACACAGAGATACTCTGAGAGTGTGACCGAGGAAGGGGGGAGTGAGGGGGAGAAGGAGAGAGAGAGAGAGTGGGAGAGTGAGCAAGAGAAAAAGACTGAGAGAGAGAAAAGAGAGAGAGGAGAGAGAGAGAGAGAGAGAGAGAGAGAGAAGAAATTCACAGACAGATGCAGTTCAGGTCACTATAATAAGTAAAAATCATCTAAATGCATAAATTTATTCAGAAGGCCTGTTGTTCACACTTTTTTCCAATGCCTTATTTGATGAACAAAAAATGTTCTTAATTTCATACAGATTGTCCATTAACCGAATGGTACCAACTATGACTGACTCGGGTTGATGTTCCAATTCTCCGATAAGATCGAGTTCTGCTTTCCCTTCCAGTGTGGTTCCCTCCACTGCCACTGACTGGCCCTCCGGTAATAAAACAAAAACGTTACTTTCAACATAAGTCTGTCAGCTGAAATCACTGACATTCTAATAATTCAACGGTTTAAATTGATACAGCAACGCTGTGGCTGAAAACCCGAACTGTGGACTCGAGTGTAAACATATCGAGTGGGCAGGGCAACATGAACCGACATGGGCACCTGTCAGTCACTCAGTGTCGTCCAGTTTAGCAGGTTGCTGTTAGCCTTTTCTTACCGATTGCCCCAACACTTAAATTAAATCAATTAAATCTGATCGTTCATGAATAACTCTCACCTCTCAGCCATGATTTATGTATTGTTTTCCAGTAACACTCCACAAAATAATCACAACAGCATCACTAATCAACATAGAGTATTCCAAGCAGACAACTGTCTTCCGCCATGATTGTTGAACGATCCCGAAAGGAGAGTAGGAAAATGCCGAAAACATTTTTTTTTAATAAAAGTAACATATTACAGAAAGTATAATATTTTAGCTGAAGTCATCCTTTGATGATAATTTCATCCATTTTCTAACTTTAAAAAACAAATTAATTATAAATATAAATCGGAAACCGTAAGTGTGAGACTACTAAAGGAATATTACTTCCGGTACAGAGTTATTGTTGTTCTTGCGACGCTACACAAGACCAAAGACTTCGGGGTTTGTTAGACTTACTTTTATTTCATTTTCAGTTCGCTTTTGTATTTAGTTTCTAAACATTTGTTTGCAATAGATGTTCAACAATTTGTGTTGTTGATTTTTTTTTTTTTTCTGGTGTGATAAATAGCCAGTTGTGTTGGAATTCAACAAAATCGGAACATCACATGGATGTGGGCGCCGGCGAAGTCCCAGTTCACCTTTCGAAACTTTGCCAATTTAGACTACCGTGAAAGAACATGTCCCTAAAAGCTTTCGCTATGAGGACATGAAACTCAACCATTAGCCTAAGTCGAAACTTTGCCAGATCATGTACTGGTAGTATACGGAGGGAACAGCCATTTTCTCTGTAGAGTGCCAGTCACTGAGACATGAACATAACAAGATGATAGTAAACACAAGAAGCGGTTGATTAGTTTGAAAAGGATTGGCGAAATGCTGAGATGCCTTCCATTTTAAAGTGAACACCAGACCCAAGAAATTCTTGCAAGTTTTGCAATTATGGGGCCTTTGTAACAGCAACATCCATGCATGTTCATGATTTATTTCAATATGCTATTATTAATAAATAACTGGTGGAACCAAGTATGATTTTTTATAAAAGGAATGTTTCAAATAGAGTTTTCATATTTTAAGGAGTTGTACTCCTCAGATATAGCACGATAGACAGTACACCACAGAAACCTGGTACAGGGACTATAGGTTTCGAGCCGTTGACGTCACACGCAATGATTTATGGGATCGCCCGTCATATTGGGGCGCAGGAAGTAAGACAGCGAGTGATAAACACAGTGAAACGCTGTTGTGTTATCAGCTGTCATAGCTCTTCTCACACATACTAGGGTGCAAAACGAGAACATGGATTGCAATTTTTTTTAATTCCGAAGGTGAAATGCCGTTGCGGAAAATTAATGGAAGGACTGACAACACGGAGAAGAAGAGCGTCGATTGCCGCGATCAGGCGTACGGACATCGCGTTTGTGCACAGTGAAGAAGGCGCTTGAGTCTGTTCCAAACATTTTCATGGATGTAATTAGATACCCCTCGACTCTGTATGCAACATGCATTAAGATTTTATGGATGGAAGGAGCACAGAGTTTTAAAATGCCCAAAATGAATGTGTGTGTGCGTGCGTGCGTGTGCGTGTATGTGTGTGAGTGAGTGAGTGTGTGTTCGAGTTCCTTACTATGGGAGACTCTCATTCACTGATTCAGCTTGTCAGTATGGTTCTTCCTTTAGCCAACATTGTCATAAGTGTAACAAACATTGGGAGATCAAATCTGAATGACTGACATGAGAATCCTCATAATTGTACTGTCAGTGAAAGTGGTAAAGGAAAGTAATGAGGCAGGAAAACTTTTGAAACTGATCATTTCACATATTAAAAAAGTTCAGTGTGAGTATTTCCTGAAAGTAAATCTTTGAAAAGAGTGGGAAGAACTGACTCCACAATTTCCAGATTTAATAAAGTAATAATTAGTCAGCTGATCTGTAATCTTCTGCAGTTTTAATACCACACACACACACACACACACACACACACACACACACACACACACACACACACACACACACTGCTTGGAACACAAACTGACTGACACACAACTATGCAAAACAGCTCAGAAAATGTACAGAAGCTGCTTTCATTCAAAATATTTTTCCCTGCTTTTTTCTCTCCATTTTGGATTGAAATACATGAAAAGTCAGAGCAATCACTAGCATGCACACATTATGTACACAAAAAGCTAGCATTGAAAGGACACTTGTAGAATCATAATTTGAATAAAACAAATGTATCCAAGTATTTTCCTAAACAATCTGAAACATCAAATTCACACACACATGACAGCTTGACTAAAAAACAAGATTTAGAAAGAGTGGGTTAGTTACCACCAAGAACATAGACAAACAAAGTACAGGACAAGACACAATGCATTTCAACCTCTTGGGTCTTAAGGTAAAAAAAACAGGCTTGCTATAATTAGTGTAAGTGATATTTGGCCATCTGGCCATAGCACAACTTTTCAAGATGATTTTTTTTCTCCAGTTATATCTTCAGTTTCTATCTGTTCCCTTTGAGGGTACAAAGATGAAGCAGAAGACTGGTAAAATAGAAATATTATTTTAAGATGATCTTTGTCTTCATGTATATCATCAACTTGTATCTGTTCCCTATGACTCGTATATGAGGGCACAAAGATGAAGCAGAAGACTCATAAAATTGAAATGTTTTTTAAGATGACATTTTCCTGCCTGTCATTAGCATATATTAGTGATCATATTTGGGCACAAAAACTGTGTCGTGGGTTTTCCATGATAAATTGTCTGTCTTCCTCCAGTATTATTTTACAAGTGCAGAGTTTGTAAAACAAACAAAAAAAAAAAGAAGAAAAAAAAACTTTTCATTTATGATCTGTGTGGCTTTGTATTCTTCTGAGTTTCAAAACAAATTGATTCTGAAGTTCAGCTATTATGTGCACTATTAATATTCTACTATGTTTGTGTGATGTGATTCAAGAGCACTTGTTTTCCAGCAGTGCACACATGCTGAGTTATGTACACATGCATGAGCAGTACAGTTAAAAAGAATTCCCACAATAACAATGACTGATTTAAAAGAGGAAAATTATACTGCAAAGGTAACACAGCTGTACTGTATGCAACATGACAAATGATTTTGCTGTTACACACTTCAAACAAAATGATCACTGCGAAAGTTGAACAACAACAACAACAACAAAATAGATTGTGATATAAGAACATTTTTTTCCTGGCAGAGTTTCTCATATATGTATCTGAGTTGTATGCATGAACAGTGCAGTAGAAAAAAGCATCACCATTATCAACAAAAGACTGGTTTACAAGAGAAAAAATTTCCAGAAAATATTAGAAAGAGCTGTAAATGACAATACATGATTTTGCTGTTACACGCATCAAGAGAGACAATAAATTTTCACACACAATTTTCTGAAAACTACAGGGGAAACTGCATCAACCATTTCACTTGAATGCACATACCAATACTACATAATGCAAAATGGTATTATGATGAACATTCTTTGCAGAACCAAAAAAGGCAAATTTCAAGTGACAAGATGACTGCAAATGAAAAAGTAGTAGAGGAAATATCTATGGTCATTGTGAATGTTAAATGTGTATCACACTTAGACTCCAACATTTAGAGTTAACTCTGTTACAGAGTTCTATGACTTTTCTTTCTTTCTTTCTTTCTTTTTTTTTCGTGCTCAGTGTTGGTGGCTTTGTGGCCTTTAAGGTAGTGTGCCAGCCAAGGAAGCGAAAAGTCCCCTGCGAACGCAGAGGAAGAGGAAGTAGTTCCTCAGTCTGGAAGAGAAATTATACTTTAACTGCTGAATGTTGATGCAATGTTAATAAGAAAATATACATCTTCATGATGTAGATTCATCTTCTTAAACTCTTTAACAAAGGTGCAAGATATTGTTAGTTATCAGCTTGATCTATATAATGAAAAAAACATGAAATGACGCAAGACACATCAGACATGCACACGAAAAAGAGAACACACACACACACACACACACACACACACACACACACACACACACACACACACACACACACATGCAGAACATGCTGCGAAAAAAAATCAAAGCTTAATCAAATTTGTTTATAAACTTTATCTCCTTTGCCTTTGATAATGAAATAAACACTGTATGAGCACACTCACAGCCCTACATCTACACAGCATAACCTAGTGGATGTGTGATGCATTGATTTGGTGCATAATCAGTGGATGTTTGTTGTTTGTGGGCTAGATCTTCACTGTCACCAAATCCATGTTGACCAGTATTAATGCATTTAATTCATGCATCCCCTTATCAAGCATTTCACACGAATGCTGCTTCAAACAAATAACTGATAACCTGAATGACTGAATCATGATTTTTTTCCCCCTCATGTTTCTTTGCTGCTGTAACACACACACACACAGACACACACACACACACACACACACACACACACACACACACACACACACACACACACACACACTTTAAATAAATTACAAAATTGAAACATAAAAACCTATGCCTTTGAATCGATGAGAAGATTCTCCAACTCTTGTACATCTAGTGAATTATTGCATTCAAATGTTGCAGTCACTGACCATTTTAACAGAGTTGACAGAGAACTTAGAAGACTTTGTAAAATCTACCTTTGCTTTGACAACCAAGTGTTCACAGTTGTGGGGGGGGGGGGGGGGGGGGATTGTAGACTTTCAATTCCTGCACCCAACCATCAGTAAACTGCATATGTGCATCAAGGCTTTTGTAGCACTCGAACTGCTGCAAGGTGTATGCGCATACACCACAGACAAGGTAGCTCACGAGTCCAAGGAACTTCAGTGGTGGTATAAGATTGAATTCATTTGACCACTCTTTTCCCCTGGAATCGTACGGATCAAATCCATTCAACCACACCTATTTTTGGCGATAGCGAGATCTACACTCCCCATCTAACTTGTTGGTGTACTTGACGTTCTCTTTTGCTGCTGGCCGTCATCGAAAAAATGGCTTCCCAACAGGGAGGTTTCCGTTCGCTTCGGTAGAAACGTGACGTCATCGCTCGAAACCTATAGGAAATTTTCCTTCTCCCCCTGCACTACCAGGGAGTTCATCAAGCTCCCGCATGAGGCAATATCAGCCACGGTGGAGAGCCTCCAATCCTACTTCGGACTCCCCCCCCTCCCCTTCCCCCTCCCCGTCCCCTCCTTACTCCCAACTTCCCTCCTACCCACAACAAAGTATGGCCTGCCAACACTGCCTACAGGCCTGAAATAGGGGTGGGTGGCCCCAGCCCCTTTTGTCCAGTCCCATTAGTTAGGCACCGATTACCCCAAAAAAACACCCACAACACTACAGCAAACTGGAACCTTGTATATGATGCCAGAATCTTCAACTTGATGAAAGCAGGCAGATATAAAAGAAGAAGAAGAAGAAGATATCTAGGTTTGAATTTAAGTTTTTGAAATTTAATTTCTGTCCCATATTAATTTTAAAATACACGCCAAGTCATGATGGGTGTTTGCCACATACACAGATATCGCAATACAAATTATGATGTTACTGTTGCAAAGAAGAAGAGGAGCTTTGTGCCCACCCACCCCTTTTCCGAGCCGCATGAAATACTTTCCCTGTCCCCCTCCATCCCCCCAGCTCCTTCATCATACACCCACCTTCTCCTTTTCCTGTCCTTTTCATCGTCAGTCTTGGGCACTGTTGGTGGTCACATCCTTGTGTCATAAAATGTGCACATACACCAAACACCAGGTTCTCACCTTTTTCTGGGGAGGGGGGAGAGGGGGGATCAATTACACATTTTGAAAATGCTGTACTGTTAAATGATACCTGCCCCTTCCTGTCATCAGTCCTTTCCTATATAATGTCTGTCTCTAGTCTTAAGTAGCAATTACCTTACTGATAGTGCTGTAAAGATCTTGTTAATATAGAGAAATGATTTCACCAGTTAGTAAATCGTTTCAGGATTACAATTCCAAATTCTTTGCATTCACAACAAAGTCTCTTGCAGTCGGGGCTATGTATAATGTCATAGATGAAACTATCTTCACTGTCATGAAGAACATGTGTAAAACGGTGAATAAATATTTTAGTTATGAAATCTATGTTAAATGATTTGTATAAATTCTATACAGGGGTGGGAGACCTTCCGTATTGATACGGAATTCTGTATAGCAAATTTTTCCTTTTTTTTTTTTTCCCTGTGTGCGCGTTCTCGTTCAGGTTTTTGCGCCACTTGTATTTGAAATCCACCATTTTGTTTTCAATGCATGAAGACCATATCATCGTACTCAATATTTGTCAAAAATAGAGCTGATTAACGAC
>CM065733.1:29636364-29663864 GCA_033310375.1 Conus canariensis | reverse complement strand
CTAGCATTAGGAAATTAGAATAGTTTACAACGGCCATTAAAATGCACACAATCAAATTGTTTTCATTGTGACTGTGTCAGTAAATGACACTCCCAGTTGAGTAATTCTTGACTCTTATATCAACCTGAATGTTCATACTGATGTCTTGACACAAAACCCCAAACATTGAATACAGAAACACTATGGAATACATAATACATTATTCTCTAACAAAATTATAATTTTGAGTGAATAAAAAACAAACTGAACACTGTTCTTGGTAGGCCAAGACTGACAATCGCCAGTTGTAATTTGTTAACAGCTGCCACTCAGACAGAAATTTCCGTTTTATTGGTGGCCAGTAGGTGTTTTACCATGGGTTATTTTGATTAATAGACTTCTAGTAAAAGGCCTGTTAAGATATTGCACAGGAAGTTCTGACAAACAGTTTTCCAGTATGGTCTTGTGCATTTGTCTGTATGTCGTAACCAGCAATCATATGTTGCTAAACAATTGAGTCATTCTAAATGGTTATGGTTCTCCCAAAAATAAACCTGTGAAGTAAGATAAATAAAACCAAGAATTTAATCATATACAATGTTTATTCAAAAGAATTAGCAACCAAACTAACTTGCTTAATTAAGCAGAAGATCCCAGCTATCGATTGAGCAATAAACTACATGAATTGAAATGAAACAGGCTGATATTTGTTTATTTCATTTACAGCAACATGGCAGTTATAAGTTATCTAGAAAATACATGTAAGATAAATCATATGTTACGCAAATTCCTGCATACCTCAAGGGTAGGCTAGATATAAATTTGAAAGTGTTTCTTGCTTTCTGATGCAGATAATTAAATTCATGTTGGCTTTTTCTTTTTTGGGATAATGTGTGAATTATAAAAATTGTCCTTATAGTAACCTTCCATCACATGTGGATAGGTGTTTTGACATGTGTAACACAGATTTTTTCTTTTTTTTGGTCATATATACAATTTGAAAATATTGCTCTTAGAATATTTTGCTGTGAGGCAGTATACTGATGACTTGCTGACAGTTAGAAATTAGTATTATGGTAAATATTATCATTTTCAGAAGAGAATGAAATATATGGTAGATGAGAGATTTGGTGTGATCTCTCCAGACATATCCATTGACTTTAATACAGTATTGTACTGTAGGACTTTCTGTTCCACGGCTGATTTCTCTTGACATTCAGGTTGCAGCCTTTACAGAAATTAAAAGACTTAAATGCCAGATCATCTCTATGTCTGTCTCAGTGTCTGACTGTTCTACAAATGTGCAATTTAGTTAAGTAATAACTTATTAATCCAGAAGGAAATTGTGTAGTGATTAAAACAAGTCCCATGAAAATCTGCCAATCTGTTCATATAGTATACCCATACAAATCACAAACATCACCATAAACACACACATTAAAACAAAATGAAAATGAAAAATGAGCGTGCACACACACACACATACACACATACGCACGCACACTCGCACACGCACACACACACAGATAGGTACATGTGCTTGTGCACACATGGAGGTATAGACACAAAGTTATAAACTGAATTTTTTTTGTTGTTGTTGCAGTTCTTTTTTTGTTTTGTTTAGTTTTGTTTGTTTTATAATTTATAGAGATTTCAGGTGTATGCAGAGGTCTAAACTGCATGCAAGAAAAATTTTCGACCATGGTAGGCAGTGAAACCAATTCAGCCATGGGGCTCATTTTTGTTACACACAAAGACAGGTGGCCCCTGAACCGGGGCTAAAGTTTCAGACCTTTTCATAACTTGCTGTTACCATCTCTGAGACTGAGTGGTGGCCGGAAACCCAAGGTATAGGAGCCAGGTTCAACAGCCGACCTGGAAAAGAAACTGCAAATGATTCAAAATCTGGATTTTCTGTGTGGACATTGAACTTTCTCTCCAAATATATACAGTGCATACTCTCACACCTCTGCCCTCACATTCTGTCAGATTGACTCAAGATACACAATGTGCTGTGACTCTGGCTGATGTAGATTTATTTACTGAAAATTAACTTTGAACGGCACATTCAAATGAGAAAAGTCACACACACACACACACACACACACACACACACACACACACACACACACACACACACACACACTCTGTCTCTCTCTCTCTCTCTCTCTCTCTTCCTCTCTCACTCTCTCTCTCTCTCTCTCTCTCTCTCTCTCTCTCTCTCTCTCTCTCTCTCTCTCTCTCTTACGGAGAAATACTACCACCCACATTGGATCCACAAACTCAGTCCATTCGTGTTACCCAGTTTCCCCTAGCTACCTGCTGATCTGTCTTAAAATTCATTATGAAATCACAAGTTATTAAATCTCATTTACAGTTCCAGAAAGTAAGATAAGAGAGGGGCCGTAGATACATGATTAAAGAAGACAGTCGGACAATACACAGAACGTTTGACAACACAATGAAAAAATGTGTAGTGAAGAAAAAGACAATGCTGTACCTTGTGTTGCTGATTCGTTTGACCGGAGTTGTCACTGTTGTTCCCCCCCGTGTGTACTGGAGCATACCCCAAGTTCTTGGCATGGTCAGACCCAGTGTCAAGCATAACTAAGTGTAAAAAATATAAAAGTTTATTTAATCTCTGTTTCACTTATTTGTTCTCATGCAAACTCTCTGGCTCATTCCAACACAAAATAATGTAACCGTTAGAATTTTCTAACCGTCGTCAGTTAATTGTTGTTATTTTACCATCAGTTTTATTCATAATATATTATGTATGCTTGAAAGATTTCTAATTCCAACCACAAAACATTGAAGTTTTACTTATCAGGGAGGTGACAGGATATTGTTTATTTAAATGTCTAACAAATTTATTATTTTAAATCGTTTTGTAAAAACCCAGAGCCATTCTTCAGCATTGGAGTATTAAACAGGTACAGAAATATTTCTTATCAAAACACAGCTCAGATCTGTCTATCCATATACTTGCGATGTGTTTTGTGGACCATTATATGAAGCACCTGTGCAACACCAAAAGCTTGTGCATAACTCAAAGGCAATCCACAGTGTCACATTGTGAAAGCCGCATCAAAAAATGATGAAGCCTTATTTATAAAAATTAAAAAAAAGAAGAAGAAAAAGACCCGTAAAGTGGCTCAAAGAATATGCAAGTTGCAGGGATATTTAGGCAGAATCTGAGAAAATTGGATTTCATTTTGTCATTTTCATGTGATAAAATAAATAGCTGTATTTGTTGTTGGTAATCACAGGTAAAAGACTATTTGATATGTATTTCAGAAGTAATTGACCACCACACTCATGGGACATGGGTTTGTTGTAACAGTGGTCCCAAAGGATGGTTTGGCCATCAGTTAAACAACAGTAGATATTCCCTAAACAAAGCATTTTAATGCTTTGTGTCAAAGTAATATTTTAATACACCTTTGTGAAGCTGACAGGCATAAGCAACCAATGCCAGCAGGTAAACATTTACTTGTTCAGTCATAATCTCTGTGACCAGATTTTCAAACATGAATATTAGATATGTTTTCATTAAAAAAAAATTAAAAAAAAATTCAGATTTCCCATTAAAGAATTGTTCCACTCAGAGGCATGACCTATATCAATTATGACAAAAGAGAAGCGGACAAAAAGTAAGAGGCTAAGAAAAACACAGAATGTTACAACAGTTATAATAATTACCAAAATTAAAAATGTATGTTTTCATCCTTGATGATTGAAAAAGTACTCAGCAGATCTTTCTTGTAGGATCTATGTAGACCTTGTTAAGTTTCACATGACACATAAACAAAAAGATAAGAAAAAAAATTGTTGACATGCCAGTAAGCAGTTCAGTCTTGTCATATGAGCTGTTTTCTATCACTCATTTGTTGTAGTTTGTGAGACTCATTACAAAGTGATTTTGTTTTCAGTGGCTCATTCTGAAGGTATTACAAATGACAACCACAGGACTTGAAACTGCAAAGCCTTAATCTTACAAAATACCATTCAACGCTTCTCGTGCGACTGGTATGGAAACAAAAAGCAGACTGACCCATGGTCAGGCAGATACAGATGAACTGGTCACTAATGACCTATGGCAGATAGACAGATTAAAAGTAAAAAAAACTCTAATTTTAAAGCTGATTAAGATTTTTATTGCTGAGAACCTGATTAAGATTTTTATTGCTGGGAAAGCTTAAGGTGGAAAACATCTGCTTCTGAGAAGCAGTATATTTTCAGTTGTCTGTGTTTGCTCACATCTAGAAATGTTTGGATTTTGAGGTAGGTACAGATGTTCACATGTCTTGTCTTCGTTTTTAGATTGTGGAACATTCTGGGTCATGACAGACGTGCACAATTTCTGTGTTCACAGCAACAGAAGCTGATAGAACTGATCCGGAACAGAGACACAGAGGAGGCACTGAACTATGCCCAGACCCACCTGGCAGAACGGGTAGAGGAAAACCCTGACGTGCTGACGGAGCTGGAGAAGACCCTAGCACTGCTGGCTTTTGAGAATCCAGAGAACTCCCCCTTTGGAGAGCTGCTTCATATTTCGCAGAGACAAAAGGTCAGATAAACAGGGTTGATTTTTGTTATTGGTTGGTTAGTTTTCTCCCCTGTCAAAGAAAATGAAGGGGTATTTTAAAGTCTCAGAGATTTAAGTGTATGTGTTTTTGACATCCATGATTAAACTAGGATTATAGCTTAAATATTGTCAAGTGTCAGTCAGCATTTTCATCCCTTGATTGGCTGTAACCCTTTCTGGTACACCCAAGAGCAGGGAAGAACAAAGGGAAAGCACTCTGTATTTGTGTTGTTCCAGCCGGCATAAACGTGATACAGCCAGAACACTAGCCACTTTTTTAAATGTTTGTAATTTTCATTTGAAATCAGCTTTCCTGATACAATTTTTCCTCCACCCCAGCGTCCATATCTCTGAACTCAGTATGTATTCATGACCGGTTCTGTCCACCATGGCACTTCAGTATGTAAAGGTTGACATGGCAGCAAAAATCTATCCCAGGTGGAATTCAAAGCAAGGATTTCTCACTTTTCTGGCTGTCATTATCAAGACAGAATTGTTACCAACGGGCCAGCCATCCACACAGACCTCTTTCAATTAAGGGACAGAACTGGTTTCTGAACCACTACCCTTTGGCAGATGATTGAGGACAAAGTTGGGGAGATCATAGACTGTCCAATTATATTAAAGTGCCCCTAGGACCTGCTGTCATGGGACAACAGTTCAAACTAATCGTTATCTTGAGGATACATTTGTTTTTGTTAAGAATGACCTTAAATTTTGGTATGCAATATACTGTTTTATGTGATATGTGATATCTGAAGCTGTTTGATTTTGAAACCAGCAGTCTATGCTAAATAGTAAACTATCCAAGTATTTCTGCCCATCGTCTGAATAGTTTCCCCACCAAAGTCTACCACTCTTTTTTTTTTTCTTGCCACTGCATGGACTGTACAATGTTAGGTATTTTGTGTGTGCAAGTGTGTGTGTGTGGTGTGTGTGTGTGTGTGTGTGTGTGTGTGTGTGTGTGTGTGTGTGGTGCGTGCGTGCGTGCACGCACGCTTCTGTACACCCAGGATGTCAATCTACTTTCTAGCCTTTTTAATACTTTTTTCATCTGCGACTTTTGAATAGTATAGTCATAAACGTGTCATTATCTTTGTTGTTGTAAGATATTGTAAGGACATGCAAAAATAATTGATTCACTAGATCTGAAAATAAACACCACCTTCATAAAAAGCACACAAAAAAAGAAAAAATTAAATGGTGCAAACAATAGCTTAACAAAAAAATCAGAGAACAAAGTCAGGATTTATTAAGTGATTGAATTTTAGCCCTTTTAATGTTTTATTAGTTGTTGAAATTCACTTCAGGTTTGTGAGCACAAAATGAAGTCTCGGAATGCACACCAGGGTCACATGACCCCCCCCCCCCCCCAAATCTAAGTTGCGATAGATAACGCCAAATGACGTAAGGTCACAAGCAGATCAAGTATTTATAGCTATCACACACACCCTCACCTGCCGTCACTGTTACGCATTTTGAACGTTATAGGTGAGATTAAGGTGTGATCAGACATAGTTATTCACATGAAACCCAGCAGACACTCACAGAAGTGGCAAAGCTACAGGCTGTTCACATTAACAAAGACTACATGAGTACTTTTTTTGTTTTGCTATCGCGCTGCTGAAGTGAGGGTGCACCAGGGAACTTACCTCCTATTTTTGTGCCCTGCACAAAATCCTTAGCAAAGCAGTATCCAGATAGCTGTTTCATCAAGCAGGTCATGCTCCCTTCTTTTCTCTTATGCAATGACTCGCTGTCAAGCCCTGCTCACGGCGGACAACCAACATTCATTCACATACAGAAGGTAGGCAAGGAAGTGGTGGTATCGCTCAGTGTGAGATTTGCACAGATCTGGAAATGGCTCTGAAGATTTTGGATCCTGGACACCTTTCGGATTTCTTCTGTGAAAGAAGCTGATTCCATACATAGCATTGTATATGCTGTGTAAACTTTTGCCTGTCCTTTTTCCTCCTGTGGGGTGGCTTACGATGACCTGGTATTGATTGCCTCAGATGGACTGTGGGTGGTGAGACTGTGTCAGGACAGATTGGGTGTGGCTGTGCCGGGGGGAGCCTGAGTGAGGCAGTGGTGTGGGAGTAACACCACTGAAAGTGAAACATTTCAAACAGCATACAAAATACAAACGGCAACAACAACAACAAAAAGGGGGAGGGTACTGTTCTTCCCCAGGAAAGCTACATTTAAAAGAAAAATTACTGTACCACCAGATGAAAGAGCAAACAAATTAAAGAAACAATTATTTTTAATTCTTTGTTTTTTCGTCAGGTGGTACAGTAATTTTTCTTTTTTCTGATTTTGTTTCAATTTCCGCCTGCAGTTGCCTCACTTTGAAACCAAAGAAAAGCTGTATGAGGGGAGAGGCCAGGGTGCAGGAACACAGACTGCTCTCTCTCTCTCTCTCTCTCTCTCACCTCCCCCCCCCCCACTTTCTCTCTCTCTCTTTCCCTCTCTCTCTCTCTTTCTCTCTTCCTCCCTCTCTCTCTCTCTTTCCCTCTCTCTCTCTCTGTCTCTCTGTCTCAAAATTATTGAGTGACCATGTTTCCCTCCCCATCATCAGTTTAACCTGCTTGGTAGCATATTACCCTTCCCTCATCCCTCCTTCCTGTCCCTGGTGTTCCCCTGTTATATTCATGTAAATGTGCCCTCTCTTCTCCAATCATAAGTGATTTTACAATCCCTGGTGTTCCCCTGTTATATTCATGTAAATGTGCCCTCTCTTCTCCAGTCATAAGTGATTTTACAATCCCTGGTGTTCCCCTGTTATATTCATGTAAATGTGCCCTCTCTTCTCCAATCATAAGTGATTTTACAATCCCTGGTGTTCCCCTGTTATATTCATGTAAATGTGCCCTCTCTTCTCCAGTCATAAGTGATTTTACAATCCCTGGTTTTCCCCTGTGTTATATTCATGTAAATGGGCCCTCCCTTCTCCAATCATAAGTGATTTTACAATCCCTGGTGTTCCCCTGTTATATTCATGTAAATGTGCCCTCTCTTCTCCAGTCATAAGTGATTTTACGATCCCTGGTTTTCCCCTGTGTTATATTCATGTAAATGGGCCCTCTCTTATCCAGTCATAAGTGATTTTACTATCCCTGGTTTTCCCCTGTTATATTCATGTAAATGTGCCCTCTCATCTCCAATCATAAGTGATTTTACTATCCCTGGTTTTCCCCTGTTATATTCATGTAAATGTGCCCTCCCTTATCCAATCATAAGTGATTTTACAATTCCTGGTTTTCCCCTGTTATATTCATGTAAATGTGCCCTCTCTTCTCCAGTCATAAGTGATTTTACAATCCCTGGTTTTCCCCTGTTATATTCATGTAAATGTGCCCTCTCTTCTCCAGTCATAAGTGATTTCACTAATCTATTGTGTATGTTTTGGATATGAAACCCTCACCCCTGTTCGGTACTGTTGTATGTTAGAATTGGTGAGTAGAAGTGAATAGCTGCTTTTAATTCGTTGTTGTCTAACTGATGAGGAAGAGACTGTTAATAAATTAACTGAACTGAACTGAGCAGTGGTGAACCCCACCTCTCCCTCCTTTAGGAATGGTTCCATACCTACAGCAGATGCCTGGTTGAAAAAAAAAGTTTTTTTCTCATTTTGTTTGTTTGTTGTTGTTTTGTTTTGTTTTCTTCAGAATGAAAAGAAAAGGCCTTCTGCATCCCATTCTCTCAAAATTGAGAACTACAATAATGATGAAAATCTGCAGTGATTTACAGACTAAAAACTTACAAATTCCATGCCTTTTTATGTACTAGGATGACAACAAGATAAATGGTGAAAACCCTTAAACAACCACTATCTCTCAGACTAATTAAGGCTACAGTGTTGTTAGTTATCATCTCTGTGTTAACAACGGTGACAGGTTGGCGACAGCAACGATGATTACCAATGTAAATCCATCTGACAGGTGGCCAGTGAACTGAACGCCGCAGTCTTAGAGGTGGATGCCACACCAGAGTTGGCCAGTCTGCTCAAGTTACTGATGTGGGGGCAAGATGAGCTGGACAAACGCAAGGTCAAGTACCCACGCATGACTGACATCGCCCAAGGCAAGATCGAGGAGGCTAAATGAGAGAGCGTGGGGTGCTAACATGTGTAAGAAGATGACATTTGCCACTCATGGGAGGGGTGGCTGAGTTTTTATGTTTGTATGGTGCATGGATGATACGTTTCCCTCATCTGGTAGGAATTCTTTATTTGAAAGAATCTGCGAGTAATGAGTTCCTGATTTTTAAAGTGTCGTAAAAGTTGGTCGGAAATGTGCACACTAAAAGTTTCAGAAAGTTGGTCAGTTTTACCAGTTAGGACACCAAGGCCATGTTTGAGGGATATATAATCAGAATATAGGTGCTCTTGGTTGGTTGATTGGTTGGTTTTCTCCTGAGCCATTGGGCCTTCAGCTTTGTGATTCTGTCGGTGAATCATGATTTGATTTTTTTGTTTGTTTGTTTTTTATTTTTATACATAAGTCTTACAATGAAGGTTCTGTTTCCAGTGGAAGACATTTCACTTCATGTTTTGTCATTTCTATTTTGAAAATAATAATGCACTCTTGTTGGAGTTGATTGTATTACTTAGTTGGTACTAATGATAGCTTTCTCTCCATTTTTTTCTTCTTTTTTTTCAAATTGAAATTTCAGAAACTGACAGATCCAAATTGTCCATCTGTTCATGTGGTTTTGTTAAAAGAAAATTTTGTGGAGAAGGTATGCCCCAGAAAACTTGGGGGTTTCACAGTTTTACGTGTTTTCCCTCAGAACTGTACATTTTGGTAGATGTCATTAATACATTCTCTCCTCATGGCTGTACATGTGATCGTCAGTGTGCTTAGCTTTCTGTTTTGATTATGGACTTTGATCTCTTGAACAGATGAAAATACATTTATTTGTGTATCCACTAGACAGTTTTCTGTTGTTTCTCTTAAAACGGCCCCAGTACTCAATTTTTGTGTGATGATGTCATGTCAGTTGTCTCTGATGTTTAAGGTTAAAATGTTTGAGTTAGTTCACTGTGTCATGTTTCTTTTGCTGATTTTCAGTTCTCTATTTTCTGTCTTAAAACTGCCCTTATATTCAGTTTGTATGTGATGCCATGTCACTTGTCTTGGATGTGTAAGGTGACAATGTTCAAGTTAGTTCACTCTGTCATTGTTGTTTTTGCTTGTTTTCAGTTTTCTTTTGTTTACCTTAAAACTGCCTTTGTATTCAGTTTTTGTGTGATAATATCATGTAACTTGTCTCAAGAGAAAGTCTTAAAGTTAATCCACTGTGTCATCTTTGTCTTTCGCTGGGTTTGATATATGCAGTGTAAAATCAAAATGACAGCAGAATCCAAAGAACCAAGAATGTACAGAATTCAATTTAAGTCTGTGCATAAGATGTATTTTGTGGTAATTCAGATGACACAATTCCCTTTCAGTCTCTCTGAAAAAAACGAATCATTTGTCTTGTGAGCATGAAGCTGAAGAATACAGGAGGGTTGGTTGTGTTTTGTTTTTCAAGGAGGAGTGATGGGGGGGAGGGAAGTGTTAATGACTGCGTTCAGGAACTCGTACACAGGACAGAAGAAGTTTCCCATTTGGCACCGGTGCTTTGAAACATGGAGTAGTTGTGGAGATAGAGTGGCACCACTTGTTTGGTATTGGGTGTGTTGCCTCATTGCATTCCGCCTTCTCTTTACAGGAGATGTCCAGGCCACCTGTCTGTACTCCGCTTGTCAGATACTCACAAACTGAAATCTAGACATTGTCTTTCACTGCTCGCTCATCAAGTGTTCATAAACTTTTTTTTTTTCATCTCCTGCTCCAGTCTGATGTCTCTTACAAACAGTTTTTTTTATGTCTCCTGCAGTAGTCTAATGGGTTTTTTTTTCATTTCCACACACCAATAAAATCTTCAAGTATCTTATTTACTCTTGAGTTTTCTTAAGGTCCACAAAATAAAACCTGTATCTCCTGTAAGCCTTAGTCTGTTCAAGATGCTCACAAAGTACCTTTGGTTATGTATTTCCTTTACCCCTCAGTCTTTGTCCGGTGGGAACTTTAGGTAGCTCCTGTACTCCTTTATCTTTGTCCTGTGGGAACCTTAGGTATCTCCTGTACTCCTCGTCTTTGTCCTGTGGGAACCTTAGGTATCTCCTGTACTCCTCGGTCTTTGTCCTGTGGGAACCTTAGGTATCTCCTGTACTCCTGAGTGTTTGTCTTGTAGGAACCTTAGGCATCTCCTGTACTCTTCAGTCTTTGTCCTGTGGGAACCTTAGGCATCTCCTGTACTCCTGAGTCTTTGTCCTCTGGGAACCTTAGGTATCTCCTGTACTCCTGAGTCTTTGTCCTGTGGGAACCTTAGGCATCTCCTGTACTCCTGAGTCTTTGTCCTGTGGGAACCTTGGTATCTCCTGTACTCCTAGTCTTTGTCCTGTGGGAACCTTAGGTATCTCCTGTACTCTAGTCTTTGTCCTGTGGGAACCTTAGGCATCTCCTGTACTCCTCAGTCTTTGTCCTGTGGGAACCTTAGGTATCTCCTGTACTCCTGATCTTTCTCCTGTGGGAACCTTGGGTATCTCCTGTAGTCCTCAGTCTTTGTCAGATATCCACTGTGTTGCGGAAGGTACGTATCTCTTTTCAGTCTTTGTTGGATATTCACAACCAATACCATGGACATATCCCCAGTACTCCCCGGTTTTGTCAAAAATGTTCATAAACTGGAATCTTTAGTATCTTCATCACTCCTCAGTCTGTGGCTTATGTACACCAACTGGAATTTTACTAATCTGCATCACTGCTCAGTCTTGTCCTATGTGCACAATGGAGCATTTAGTATCTTCATTACTCCTCAGTCTGTGTCCTGTGTGCACAAACTGGAATCTTAGTACTTCATCACTCAGTCTCTGGGCCGAATAGCTCAGTTGGTAGAGCGACGGACTTGTAATCAAGGGTTGCGGTTCGAATCTCCGACAGCTTTTCGGTACAGTGGATTTTTCCCTCGGAGTTAACATTGGTTCTGACTCCATTTCCCATACAGTCCTTCGAATGAACTATAAACCGAGTTCTGTGTGTGAATGCACCAAAACGTACATCTTGCACACACGTAAAATCCCATTGCCAACTTTCGGAAGAGAAGGCCAGTTTGATCGTTAGTATGGATGACATGTTACACATAGCATGCACCTTCCCCGAAGATGGAGTATGGCTGCCTTAATGGCGGATTAAAAAATGGTCATACACACAAAACTCCACTCCCTTTGTTGGGCAGATGGGATTATTACTTGCCTGTCTACACAGGGAGTGTCTGCAGGAGCATCAACCTGCATACGCAGAAGAAGACAACTCAGTCTCTGTGTGTGTGCATGTGTTCTTGTGTGCCTACGTTTATGCATACATGTGTATGTATGTGAGTAGTGGAGGAATATGATATTGGAATTGTTTCTAGATTTAGTTGTGCTTCTGGTTTATTTACGGTTTGATTTGTCTGCATATTTCTACTGAAGTAGCGAAATGATTGTCTGTGCCTTGTTTATTGTGTTACAAATTTTTCGGTAGCTCAGTTGTTTTGATTGTGATTTTTCTTTAATTTTGTAAGTGCTGAAAGCAGGGTTCTGGATTTTGTGCAGACAAAGTTTCATTATAATCATTACCATAAAGCCTAACACTTGGAGGATTTAAACAGAGCACTCATACCAGCCGCAGTATCACAGACTCCCTCCTGGGAGATCATGGGTTTGATTCACTTCAGAACCATTAATTTGTGGGATTCTTCCGTCTGACTGGCTGCAAACCCAGCGTTGAGTTTGCTATGGGATCAGCTGGGAAGACTGGCACCACACAGACGCGTTTCAGCCACTTAATTAATGCATCTCTAAGAATGTTGCTCAAATTTCCTGACCAGCACTGCCGGCCTGGTTGACGCCAGGCTTTATTATGAAAGGAAGCGTAAGGTGTAGCCCTGTCATGCTTTGTCAGACCAGAATGGAGATCCATAGCATCATCATCATCACTCTCATCCTCATCAATCAGCATGGAAAAAGAACATGTCTAGAAATCTGTGGTCCTTCATATCCTGTTCTCATGGTGACCTCAGTTTTGATTTTGTCTCCATGTCTGTGCTGTTGGTGAAGTTTTGTCAGGGTCACTTGTATCAGCAAATTATGGATATGGTGGTGCCCTCCAGAGGGAGAGCTCACTCACACCTGCTCCATGACTAAGTAATTATTGTCATCAGTAGGGGGCTTAGAAGGAGATGTCCTGCATATGTTGAATCAAAACAGGCACCACTGAACACCACCAGAGTGACTCAGCAGCAGTGCAGTGTCTCCTCCGGTGGGTTACCTCATGATGACTCAACATTGACTGCTCCATGTGGATTGCCAGTGCCGGGACTGTGGCAGGACAAGCCAGGCTGTGGCTGTGGATGGGAAGCCAGAATGAACAGCCTGATTGCAGTGCCACTAAAGTCAGACAGAAGATATTATAAGACAGACCAAAACAGATCACGTTCATTAAAGCGATTAAACTCTATGAAATAAGATTGTATGTGTCTCTTTTTAACAGAGTCCACTGATTCAGACTGCTTTGACTGTATCATATGATGACGTCATTACTCGTCATGAAAAATGGTATTAAGTTTGATGTGTAGTGTCATTAACTATCCATACTTGTATTCCTGTGTAGCTTTTAGAATGGTTGTGGTGATACTGTTAGTTTTTTTGTGTTCATTTGTTTTGGTTTTTAACACGTTTGTGACAGTAAACATTGACTCTAAAAATACGGCACTCAGCAGTGTTTACCCACTGACATGGAATTTGTGGACTTGACTGGTACATTTCATGTTATTTCACACATCTTTGCTTTACTCCCAAGATATAACGGAGGAAAATACTCTCCATTTCATTTCAAATTCAGCTGAGGTATTTTGAAGGTCGAAAATCATTGTATTTTGATGAGGAAAAACACTCTGAATCAAGTGAGTGGTGTTATATTTGACAGCGTGAAAAAGAATCAAGTGGAAAAGAAAAAAAAAGAAATAATGGTGCAGAATTTGGTTTTCAGATAATTTTTGTAGGTTGGTAGGCCAAGCAGTTAAGACGCTTATCACGTGACACACTGGTCAATCTCCGCTTCGTAAAGCCAGTTAGAGGATATTTCCTCTACAACATCAACATCTGTGGAGACTGCCACCCCTCCAAGTTCTTGGCATGAGTCTTTAAACCAAAGTCCCAGCATGTGGACAGATGCATTAATAAATAAAATCACTTTCATACATGTTAGATTCCGAAGCATCCTTTGGAGAAGATCAGGCTTTTCTGCACACATAGGATGGATGATTTCGTTAAAAGAAATTTGCATTTTCAAAAACAAACATACATACACACTAGTGTATGTTAAGACATAGCCAAAGTCAGAATGTCATTACCAGCTGCCGCAGTACTGGAAAACAGGCCAAAATACACATAAAAACACAAAGTGTAAAGTAACGCACAGTTGATGTATTCTCATGCTGACTGCTGTCAGGGAATACTGTTTGGTGCGTTTTTGTTTATTGTTTGTAATGTCTGAACTTGCCTGTGTTGTATTGTTCATAAAAGTGCATTACTTTATGCTTTGTTTTGTGTGTTTATTTGTATGTTGGCCCATGGCCCTCCTCTGATCATTTCTGTCCAGCTCTTGTTGTGTGTCTGTGGAGATGTATTCAGTTTTTCTGTGTACATGCGTCTCCCTGTGCATTTTGATGTTAATTTGTACCATTTGGGGGTACATGTTACATGTATTTTGTAAGAATTGGTTCAATGTACAGCAAGTTTTCATTGGAATTTTGAGTGTGGATTATGGTTGTATTTATTGCCAAGTTTATGACGGTGATGCAAATGAGCTAAAATGTTGGTGTACACACATGATTGTGCAGCGTATGATTCACACTTGGTGTTAAAAAGTATTATTTGCGCAGAAGTGGATGTGACGAATGAGTATGCATGTGTCATGTTGATTTTGAGTGTGTGTGTGTGTGTGCGTGTGCGTGTGCATGCATGCTGTAGCAATATGTATATAAGGGAATGCATGTGCACATATCAAACATTTCACGCAGACAGTGATTTGTGTTAATGAGTGTTCAGTTCTCAGTTCCTGTGTGTATAACTAATGAAATGGGCAGGCATTCAATTGACAGCTGATGTTCTTTCAGTATGCACTTTGTACATGTTCTTCTACTTCAGGAAATGTTCATGTATTCAATTGAACTGTCATAAGAACATCATTTATGGGAATAAAACCCTACAAGTCAGATTAATGTGCAGTGTTGTTTGGCATGGTGTTGTATACTATTTCAAGATAGATTCATCTGTACAATTTGAACGCATTTTGTACTTCATAAAAGTCTAGTATAGATTCATCTATACAATTTGAACGCATTTTGTACTTCGTAAAAGTCTAGTTATATATTCATAATTCCATAAGTTAATAAGGTCAAGGAAAACAAGATGGTTTTACCAGCCCATTATGTTCTTAAGACATCCAAGCTACAGTTCTCCTCATTCTCTTAGGTATTAACCCTTCCACCCCCTAACCCCGTCCCCTAACTTTTACATACACACAGCACACAACATGCACACACAACACACACACACACACACACACACACACACACACACACACACACACACACACACACACACACATGCTTGTTCAAATGAGTGCACAGGTACACGCATGCACATGCACACACTCACACACACACTCTCTATGATCAGTTTTGAGAAAAGGAGACTGAGTTACTGGAAAAGATCATGGATGTCTAAAATTTACAGTTGTTATTAAAGCCAAATCATCATTAACACTGGATTTCACGCACACTATCGAGCTAACAAATTTCAACATCAGACCAACTCAAAAGCCATCCCTGATGTTTTCTTGTACAGAATATGGCATGGTTTGGAAGAAAGAAGTTTGCTGAAATTGCTATTAAACGAATGTCTTTATAACTCTAAAATGACTCGACGAATTGCAAATTGTTTTTTAAGGCTGTGGCTGGATTCATTGAGAAATCTCATATTTCACTCCAGTGTGTTAAGTTTCAGCATATGTATGCGTCCATGTACTGCTTTGTTACCCATCGTTGAGCATATATTACATATAAAATAATGAAGCAAAATTCCACCAGCTGAGTAGCTCAGAAGCCATCAGATTCATGCCAGAACATGGCATCATTTTAACACCAAAAAACACCCTGATGAGAGACCGCCTGAAAACTGGTTTTTCACAAAACTGTAATAAATCAAGAAGTCCATGCCTCATTGCAAAAGTATTGGGCTGTCTCTCTTAAATTCTTAGATTATTGTAAAATAGTGAGTATTTAGACGCTATATTTATTAAGATCCTAGAAACCGTGCCCATATATCACTGCATCTTTAAGTATGTATTAGAAGTAAAATAGGAAACCCACAAATACTAAAATTCAATAACTCCAAAGATCATCTCGTGCAAAAAAACGGCAATTACAACCAGAACTGCGCCACATTCCACAAAAGGTAATATACTGAATCAGTAATACTTCTCAGCCAAAATTTCCAACAAATCTCGACTTCTTGGAAAATGCCCATTTTTATATGCTGTATATAGAAATAATGGTATACGAGCCCTGAGACACACACACACACACACACACACACACACAACACACACACACTTTTGCGTTTGTGTTCTTAGACCAAGACGGTTGCCTTCTGGAGTGTTTGTTTCAAGCATGAGGCTCCTTGCTTTCCCTACAGTGTTGTTTATTTAAAAGACTGGAGACAGGTCGAAAACGAATTAAGCTATTCTGCAGAACTCTGCTTGGGACCACAGTGGTTTTGCCCCTAACTTAGCTCAACCTTCATGACTCCTCTTGAGAGAGAAGTCAGGGAAATAACTGAGGAGCTTTGAGACTTTAACTGTTTCTCTTTGCCTGGGAGCTTTGTTCACCCCATGGAAAGTCTTTTGATGAACTACACCCCATGGAAAGTCTTTTGATGATTTATGTGTGAGTTCTTATTTTGAGTAGTGTAGTTAAGACCCTTCCCGCGTAATGGGTAACAACCCCAAAACGTATTGTGCTGTTTTTTTCGAAAGTATTTCCGTTTGTACCCTTCTTTGGACTTTATAAGGTATTGTCATACCTCCTGGGGTATTTAATCTTTTGAGTCTCTGTGGTGACTAGTCGCCTGCTTGTGCATGTGTGAGAGGTTTGCTTGAAAGGGATATAAATTTGCATTATATGTGGAATCCGTGCTGTCAATTTAGTGTTGAGACTCGCTGCCTATTGAGTGAACAGTAGACGGTTACTGTTTGCATTCTCTCCCCTTTGCTTATCAGACTGCCTCATCCCCGCAGCACCACTCATCCAGACAGTCTAGTCCATGACACAAGTCCACTCTTGTTGCTCCTCGACCACATCCAGCAGGTATGCTTTTCAGCTGCCTCTGCCATTGCCTTTAGGGTTCTAGTCGTCTTCTTACCAGAGATCCCGGGCTGTTTCATGAGATCACAGACTGAGGAGCCCACAAAACCACTTGCTCCAACTTCTATGACGAGGACCTTTGCTTGAGAGCCAGATTCTTCCAAGCTGCTGGCAAGACCGGAATACTTTTCGATCTTGTAGATGCGAGCTTGCTCCATTCTGATTTCATGTGGCTCAGTTACAGCTACAGCTACTCTTCCTTTCTGCGGGGAGAGGTTTCGTTATTTGTTTTTATTTGAAATTCATCCTCGATGAAGCAACTAACTTGTCTAACTGCTTCAGTGTTTTTGTGAGTTTCATCTTTCTTAGTTGAAAGGACTATTGCATCATCCATTGAGGCTTTTAGAGGGGGCATTTTGTATCCATTCTCAGGGTCTGCCGAACTTGCATAGGTCATGGCAGCTTTCAAGATGACCTCCATTGTCAACACAAACAGTACTGGAGAGCCTACTGCTATGCCATTTTCCAGACTGATCCAGTCAGTTGCATATTCCTTTGTGGAGAATCTCATTTAGAAGGCATGGAAACACTTCTTCAGCATTTCTCAGATTAGATGCCTTTTTTGCGGCATGATACAATTTGAGAGCCAGTTGAACCATTTTGTGTCGAGCTCATCCAAATGCATTCGTCAGATCGAGCCACGCCACGTGAAAGTCTCTCTCTCTCTCTCTCTCTCTCTCTCTCTCTCTCTCTCTCTCTCTCTCTCTCTCTCTCTCTCTCTCTCTCTTCTAAAAGCTTCTCTGGTCCCTTCTCAGCTTCTGAGGCAACCCTCGTCTGTTTCTTGAGATTTCCCTTTCTCTTCCGGATGTTATTTATTTCTTGCTGGCGTCTGGATTTTTGAGAAAGTGTCTTCATCTTATGTTGTAACAATCCATTTGCGTCTCTACAGGATCCGTATACAATGTCTCCAAATGCGGATAGTTGTGCTCCAATAGCTCTTTCCTATCATTTCTTCCTTTGCACTTACGGGTGGCAAGTTGACTTTCTGGCGTTTGGCATCGAGGCTCTGTAGAAATTCTTTATCTGCATAATCAGCGTGGATGTCCTTGGGATTGTGGTTTGAGTCCTGGCTTTGATTTTCCGACGAGTTATCTGCTGCTGCGGTGCTTTGCTGTTCAATTGTCTATGTCTTCATGTATTCCTTTATCGACCTGGGGATCTTATTCAGTGGAAAATTTCCTTCCACAGACACGTGGCTGTTGCGTCGGAACCGAGGGAACGTGAGGAAGGGGGGGGGGGGGGGGGGGGGGGGCGAGGAGAGGACACAAGAGCAGGGGCACCGCCCCCTCCACCTTCCAAATGAAAATATTGGAATGGGAGGGGGGGGGGGCAGATTTTCTTCTGTCCCCCCATCTCCACCCCCCCCCCCCCCCCCCCCCCCCCCCCCCCGCGCCCCAATATTTACAACATTTAATGCCAAAGAGACACCGTAACCAGTGAACCGAAAAGAAAACAAGGGCACAGAAGGAAAGAAAGATTTGTTGACACATTTTAGGTTATGACTTTGTTTCATCTTCTTAAGTGACCTGTGACGATAACCTCCTGGATTCCGTGTGAAGCATTGAAATACATGGCCACACGAGGATCAGGTTTCACCTCATACGTTCACCACACAGACACAGACAGCAAACTGACAAACTCTCTCTTCTCTCTCCATCCTCCCTCTCTCTCTCTCCTCTCTCTCTCTCTCTCTCTCTCTCTCTCTCTCTCTCTCTCTGTCACACACACACACACACACACACACACACACACACACGCACGCACGCACGCACGCACGCACGCACAGATATATATATACACACACGCATATGTGTTACGGACACGCGCGCGCACCTGCATGTCTATGTTACACACACGCGAGCACGTGCATGTGCATTCGCTTTAGTGTATTTACCGCTTCCCTCGACTTTTTTTTTCTCCTCAACATAACCTGTCCCCCACCCAAACCCTGCTCCCCCAACCACCACTCCCCCCCCACCACCACCCACCCCCCCCCCGATCCTATAATTCACCCTTTTCACTCCCAAGCTAATTTTGCTTGAAAAACGCATAGACTCTTTTTTTCTTTTCAAGATTTCTCTGGCAACCCCAAACGAACGGGAATCTTTCAATCACCTTTGACACAAAGTTTTCTTTTCATTCCCGCCCCTTCACCCCTCCTATCTCCCTCCCTCCCTTCCTCCTTCTTGCGCACCCCTTCCCTCCCCCTTCCCCCCCCCCCCCCCCTTCCCCCCTCCCTTTTCACTTCCCAATATCCCAGATAAGAATGCGGTGACCCGTGGGTCAATATTGACTTTCGGCCAAGGTCACCAAAATACTCGCCTGTTCCCGTAGAAAGGAGGTAAGGCTTGAAGGGGGGAGAGAGGAGGGGGGGGGGGGGGCGCAGAGGAGTAGGAGGTGAGGTCGGGGCGTGGGGATGGGGGCGGGACCAGGGTTAGGTAGCCATGACTAAGAGGTGACGGTGATTTGGACCTCGGGACCCAGTCAAGATTAGCCTCCCCATGCAAATGTTGTCCTTCCCCTCTCCCCTACATCAAGATACACTTTTTTTTTTACTGTGTGTACATACATACATATATACATACATACATACATACATACATACATACATACATACATATAACATGACATTAATTAAACTTACCAAACATACTACAACGAATCCCTAAGAACCTAAATGTTTCAACAGTTTTTAGAGCTTCCTAATCGAATTTGAACACATGTCTTGGACTGTCACACCCACTGAACATCACTCCTTTAACTATCAGGCCTTCTACCCATTCATCTTCCCAGTCATCTGTGTTAAGGGCTTCTTTAAAAGTTTACCAGTCGTTGTCAGTAAGGGAATGCTGTTGTAAATATGTTCAGCTGTTCATTTTGTGTTGCCAGTAAGATATCTTTGTCAGTGACTGCTTCCTGTTAAAATTCCAGATCGCACTCAATCTCACATCGGAGAGTTTCTTCTACTGTGTCATTGTTATTTGATCGAAGATCAGCTGTAGCTAAATCTTCACATGCTTCCTGTGAACCAGTAGGACACAAAACATTGGTTTTTCTTTTAATTTGTGCCCAATACTCTGGGCTTACCTGCTTTAAATTGAATTCTGGAGTTCTTCGTGCGGTTTTTTTTTTCCAAATGTGTTCTTCCAGTTTTTCTTAAAACTATCATTTTTAATTTTGATTGATAAGGTCACACGATTGACTATTGAATTGATGTGTTGAGCTTTGCTCTTAGCTCTAAAGTAAGCCGCCTTTTTCTTTCAAAACAGATGATAAAAGCAAGCTTTATCGTTAAAAGGGGGAGGGGTTGGTTAATATGGGTCTACTAGTACCTTGAAACAATAATGTTAGGTATAAAAGACGTAAGGATTTTCTCTTTCAAAAAAAGAAAAACAAACAAAGATGAATCTGTCACTCCTTGGAGTGGAATAACATCAATTCTGTCGATGACTCTTTTTGAAATGTACTGCCATGTACATGCCAATGGAGCATCTGAGGGCAACATACAAGTTTTGGCACTTCAGTATAATTTGTTTGTAAAGCCGCTGTGTAATTCCAACAGCCGTGAGTATCAAGTTAACTACTAGGGGGTGATTATCAATCATTTGATAACAGGATACCGAGGGTTAACCGCGTGTTTAGTGGCATGGTAGCCCGGCGGACGTCGCAGTCGCCCAGGAAACTAGAGAGTGGCATGTCCATAAGTCGAATTGAACATGCCAAGAATTTTTTTTCTCCTCGTAAGTTGTGAGAGCTAGTCTTTCGGATGAGACAATTCACTGAAGTTCTGTCCGCACTATGCATTTATGGCACATTAAAAAAAAAAAAAAAAAAAAAAAAAAAGAAAAGGGAAAGGGAAAGGAAAATTTAAGAAAAAAAAAAAGCGCAACAGAGCAACGAGGGGAAAATTCTGGAGAAGAATCCACTTTGAGACCAAACAGACAAACGAAACGAATGGCAAGTAGGGCCAAATGGTGTCGCCACAATATTACCTCCCTAATAGACATCAGCCCAAATTTAGCACAAGAAACTAAATTTTTAAAGGGGGAAAAAAATGCACAAAACACTTTTTTTTTTATTTACGTAGCCATAATTCTTCCCATACACCTTTTTAACTACCTGGCCCTCTACTTCATGCTCTCGGTTTCAGAAAAAAAAAAAAAAAAAAAAGCTCTGCTCCACTTCTCTTCACTCCCCCACCCCATCCCTATCCCCACCCCCACTTAATGTCCCTGTCAAGGTTTACGCCGGGGTTTAAATTTAGGGGAAGTAGTTCATGTATACCTCGGCAGGCTGTCTCCTGAATTGATCACGTTGTTTGCAGTTCTCGGAAGATTATAGTAATACTGATCGGTTTGTGGACCAATCAGAGGATATTACTATTTTGGTGCAGGGGAACGGAGGGAGGGAGGGGCGGGGGAGGAGGAGGAATGGAGGTTTGTGGCTGGGAAGAATAATTGCGGCACACAATGAAGCACAGATTTCTTATCTTTTTATGGATAACATCGAACGTGTTTGTGTTACAGATTAAGCGGAGAGAACTGGATTAGAGATCTGATGTGTCAAACACTTTCATATCAGTGTCTGTTCATATCAGTGTCTGTTTTATTTGTGAATGTTAACCTCTGTGTCGGTCTCCGCGATTCACTGAACTTCGTCGTGATTGGTACGGATATGCAGCGACCTTCACCTGTTGGAGTAGCTGTGCTTGGATTTTTTGTCGTCTGCCCGTTTCTTATTGAGAGCAATGTGTTGTCTGAAGTGAGAGCAATAGTCAAGAACGAAAAACCAGCGCTGAGACAGACGCCAATATTGGTATCATCGAAACAGTTCAAGGACTGATACAAGTTACTGTTTGTGGATGGACATCGGTTCTTTCACTGATGAAAATTCGAATGCAATATGCTTGCATACACTTCCTTGCTACACAACACAGCGGTGGAGATGAACTTGCTGTGCGGGTTTGTGGACGTGTGTTGGCCACGGACAGAAACTATTACCACTGGTCATTGGCAAAAAGCATCGGGTGAAGCAGATACAAAGGAATGCAATACTCGTCTGCTACGCGGATGATCTACCATGAACACAAAAGACCAACGCTAATAAGGTCTGTCTCTTTCCACCCCCCACCATCCACATGGAACACCCCACTCACACACACACACACACACACACACACACACACACACACACACACACACACACACACACACACACACACACACACAGACTGTGTTCAAGACAGGCAAAATAAGTATCATAATGACTCCACGATTCTGTGTTGATTTGATTTGTATGAATCGGCTTTGGGATGCTTGTACGGTTAGGACTGTCCCAATGTGTAGAATTCATTCCCACCACATACATACAAACGTCCATAAACATATACATACATACGTATGTATATATCTATAAGCTCACAGTGTCCGCAAATGAAAGACTGAACGCAAGTCGGTCATGGGTAACGTTATGAAGCGCCTGTGGGTTGGTCTCTAGAAGGTGGTGTTTAACAAACATCCGATAGTATAATTATACCATTCTCGGTTTTTCTCAGACAGCTCTTCCGTTTTGCTTTGTGTAGTAAAAATCTGGACAACCTACACCTTAAAGTGTAGAACAATGCCATATTTACACCACAACTTACGGAGAAATACCCCCACATAATACAGAATAACTCAGCACAGTAGGCTACACAATAAGGTACCAGAGAGAATGCGCTAGTTAAAAGTGTTCTCACTGACAGTACGTCGACTGTACAACGAGTACGGCACAATGCAGACACGGTACACCGTTATATGACAGGCGCACCGTCTGATAATTACGTTGCTGGAATTCAGCGCGGAGCCAACAGGCGTTGCGGACGAAAGGACTGACAACTTCGTATGAGTAGATGGTGAACACGCACTGAGTCTTTCTGTCTCTGCCCGTGCGAACACGCACTGAGTGTTTCTGTCTCTGCCCGTGCGAACACGCACCGAGTGTTTCTGTCTTTGCCCGTGCGAACACGCACTGAGTCTGCCCGTGCGAACACGCACTGAGTGTTCCTGTCTTTGCCCGTGCGAACACGCACTGAGTGTTTCTGTCTCCGCCCGTGCGAACACGCACTGAGTGTTTCTGTCTCTGCCCGTGCGAACACGCACTGAGTGTTTCTGTCTCTGACCGTACAGTTCAGATTTTAAGTCCGCTTTCAGGCTAAAATAACATGAATCCCTGTTCAGCTGTCAGGCTTGTTCGTGATATGCAGCATTTTCTTAGTGCAGTGTTGTTGATACTTTTTGCATCATATGATGATGATGATGATGATGATGATGATGATGATGATGAGTGTCTCATCATCATCATCATCATCATCATCATATCATCACTATTATTGTTGTTGTTGTCATTGTCAGTGATCGTGGTGGTGGTGGTGTTAACACTGTTTTATCACTATTATTACTACTATTAGTATCATTATCATTATTCTTGTTGTTATTGTTTTACTGTTGTTATTAACAATTATTGTTATTGTTATCGCTATCTTATCACTATTATGACTACTGTTAGTATCATCATTATTATTGTTGCTTTTTCTGTTGTTTTGTTGATGTTGGTGTTGTTGTATTCTGTTGTTCTCGTTGCTGTTGTTGTAGTTAATATTATTATTCAATCTCATCAACGTCAGTCACTGTGGTTCCAAACGCTGACATCGTCAGTCAAAGTCTTGGTTTAGAGACCCCTCTTTCTGTCGATGTCACTCATTGGCGGATTATACTGCTCACAATCACGTACAGTTTTCAGTCTGCGGGTTTTTAAGAACCTCGAGCTAAAGGGACGTCAATTTCACTTCCTGTTAGATCTCCTCTGCTATCTGTCTGACGTCATCTTCCTCAATCCACCGACGGAAGTGGACTTGTATTTCATTGTTTTTTTTACATTGTGTATGGTCTTCTTTCTTTATTTTATTATATGTTTTATTTTGATTTGTTCATTACTTTTTAGGAGCCGCTACGCTCCGTTAACCTATATTGTTTTGTTGTACTTTGTTTTTAAAATGGTTTACTTACTTATTTACTTAGATGCTCCCGCGTCTTGCGACGCATGAGGCAGTCAAGGCTCTCCACTGTTCACGGTCCTCAGCCAGTTCGCTAGTGTCACTCCATCCTCTGTCAACGAGTCTGAGGTCTCTCTCCACTGTCTGTCGCCAGCTCATCCTGGGTCGTCCTCTTTTTCTTTGGCCTGCTGGGGTCCATTTAATGGCCTGGCTTGCAGGTCTTGAAGAGGGTAATCACAAGACATGACCCAGCCAGTGGAGGCACCGTGCAGACGATGGTTGACACGGGGAACTGTTTGGACCTCTCCCTGACGTCTTCATTTGGTATAAGGTCTGACCATCTGATGCCCAAGATCTTACGTAGACACTTAGTATCAAAAGCATCTAGTTTCTTCTCCTGGATGGTCTTCAGTTGCCAGTTTCACAGCCATATAATTGCATTGAAATCACACTGGAGTTAAAATAATAATAATAATGAATACTTATATAGCGCCTGTTCTCGGCTAGAGACCAAGCTCTAAGCGCTTTACAATCAACACTCGTTTACACAACGGGTTGCCTGCCTGGGTAGTGCCGACTGAAGAGCTGCCAGCTGGCGCTTCATTCAGTCGTTTCCCGTGTCATCCAATCAATATCATTCAATATCGTTCATTCGATTTCCTTACTTCCTTCATTCTTTCCATTTCTCACGCAGGGTGCATGCTATGTGTAACGTGTCATCCATACCAAAGGCCAAACTGGCCTACTCTTCCAAAAGTTGGTGATGGGATTTTACGTGTGTGCAAGATGTTATGCGTGCGTTCACACACGGAACCTTGGTTTATAGTTTGATTCGAAAGACTGTATGGGGAATGGAGTCAGAACCAATGTTAACTCCGAGGGAAAAATCCCCCTGTACCGAAACACCCCGGCGGAGATTCGAAGTTACAAAATTTCAGTTTGATTCCAAGGGAGAATTTCTTGCTGTTCCATATTTTGTTCAGCTGATTGAATGCTGATGTTGCCTTCCCAACCGACACTTCAGTTCGTGATCGAGGTCAGTGGCGTTGTTGATGGAGTTGCCTAGGTATGTGAAGTTCTCTGCCTCTTCCACTTGTTTCTGGTCGATGAGAACGTCTGTTGGCCCTTGGTGTTTACCGGCACACCACATCACATCAGGTAAAACAGGTATCAGTTGTTGCTGTTGTTATTTTATTTTGCTTGCTGGTCACTTGGTTCTTTTTACTTTCCCTCCGTTCTTTCTTCCGTTTTCTCTTTCTGGTTACGTACGACAGGCAGACAACGTCGATAGTTGTGCAAGGGAAGGAACTTCTGTACTTTCAATGGTCTGCGCGCGGACGCTCTGGCTGTGTTATTTCCCTTTGATGCGCTCAGCCTGGCTTCACAATGACAAAGTGAGTCGGCAGAAAAAATGTCCGTCAGACGGTCTTAGCTCAGTATCCGCCTGTTTCTACGACGTACATTCAAATTCATTATCTACAGTTCATAATTAACTTGTAACTGCTGACCCTGTCGTATCTCAAAACCTCTGTCCTTTGTCCAGTCGTGCACAACATGATTAAGGTATTTAACCTTAGAGGGTTTTTGTTTGTTTGTTTGTTGTTTTTTGTTGTTTTTTTTATTACGGTTGTCCATTCAGGATTTCCTCGGTCTGCCTCTGCGAATCCCTCTCTCCCACTTCCCCTGTCCACCTCCACCTCTCCCTTCTCCCCTTCCCCTCTCTCTTCCACACCCCCGCGGTGCCTTATAGCATGCTGGTGGGTGGACAGGGAGTCGTGGGGAATGACATGCCCACAGCAGGCCAGGTGATTTCCTACTGTCAGGTTCAGCATCCACATCCACCTAAGATCACATGGCGGATAGAAGAGTGGGAATAGCGGATCTGCCATACACTACTGCTCGTACCACCAGGACATCTCTCCCACTCTCTGATGCGACTCTCTCTCTCTCTCTCTCTCTCTCTCTCTCTCTCTCTCTCTCTCTCTCTGATGTGACAATCTGTCTGTCTATCTGTCTCTCTCGCTCTCTGATGTTGCAGTCTGTATGTCTGTCTCTCTCTGATGTCTCTCTCTCTCTCTCTCTCCCTCTCTCTCTCTAATATGACTGTCTGTCAGTCAGTCAGTCTCTCTGATGTGACTGTCTGTCTGTCTGTCACTCTGTCTCTTTCTCTCTCTCTCTCTCTCTCTCTCTCTCTCTCTCTCTCTCTCTCTCTCTCTCTCTGACGTGACTGTCTGTCTGTCTGTCTCTCTCTCTCTCTCTCTGATGTGACTCTCTCTCTCTCTCTCTGATGTGACTCTCTCTCTCTCTCTCTCTCTCTCTCTCTCTCTCTCTCTCTCTCTCTCTCTCTCTCCAGACAGACACAAATCAGTAGTACTGTCCATCACCTGCCGCTGGAAGTGAAATAAACTCTCAGTTAGTGAAAGTGATTAACGATTTTGATAATTAAGAAACCGAGTCCGAGGAATACACCACTGATATCATGACATTAGAAAACGATCCACAGTCAGTTGCACAGGGGTAGCACGACAACAACCCGACCTTTCATCCACAGGAGACTGACGCAAAGAACAAGGACACATGCAACAGTACAACGGATGTTCGTGAATCATCTGACACTACACAACTGAATTTATGTGACCTTTACAATACAATAACAAAGTGTTTCGAAGATACTTCAAAGAGAATGGACAGCTTTGTTAATGCTATCAGATCAGAGAAAAAAAGACAGATGTGACACCAGTGCTGGTTGCAAAGAAAATTTTAGTTTAGAAGCAACCTATCACGAAGCTCCTTATTAAGCTGTTCTGATATCAGTGTGGTTGGAAAGGAAATCTTGCTTAAAATATGGCCTAATCATTGCACAGTTACCATTTAAACTTGTGATCAAAGTTCCTGTTATAAACGAAATCTTGGTCATCGTGTGATGTAAACTGTGAAGTTTATTATCATTATTTAAACTTGTTCTGTTCATGGTACAAAAGCTCATGTGGACCAGTAGCTGCAAAACTGTTGTTATTGTGCTTTAACAGATTGATCATGAAATTTCATTGACATGGCTTCCGTGTCATGACAACATAACACGTTTGAGAGAATTTGTATCTGTTGGTATTGTTCAGTTATCCACTGTGAATGGGCACAAAGCCTAACACATTAAACCATTCGTATTTGTATTCGTATTCTGTGTCTGTGTGTGATGTGACTCTCTCTCTCTCTCTCTCTCTCTCTCTCTCTCCTCTCTCTCTCTCTCTCTCTCTCTCTCTCTCTCTCTGATGTGACAGAGTGAAAGACATATTTGGGATGAAGTAAGATGAAGAAGATAAACAAAAACTCACCATTGGTATATTTTGTCATACATTAAAACGTTTTTGACTTCTTTTA
>CM065733.1:29621364-29631364 GCA_033310375.1 Conus canariensis | reverse complement strand
TGCCTTAAGGGCTGAAGAACATTCGGCCGACTCATTACACGGGTAATCTATTTCAGCCATCTGTAATATATTGAGCCAGTATCTAATGCACTGAACAGGCACACAACTGGTGCCGTCCTGTCTCTCCACACACAAAATCATTCGATGTTTTAAATTGATCCCTGCCTCCCCCCTCACACACACACACACACACACACACACACTCCCAAATTTCTTTGACGCATTTACGTGAATCTTTTAAACCGGCTGAACAACAGGTTTGTGTGGTTCCCATATTTCAGCACCGTACATGGCAATAAACAGACCTACGTGTGAGACATTTTCCAAAACTTCGTCACTAATTTTTTAAGAGCCGTGCAACTCATGCGTAATACACAGTGAGGCTTTCCCTCCGACTTCCAAGATCTTCACAAGCAAGTACAGAAATAAGTCTTGAGGAAGAATATATAGATCTATATATTTATAACCGTTACAGATCACCATCTCCTCTCTATCAAGAAGCCACCTGTCTCTCACTGCAAGAACCACCTTTCCTGAATCCAACATTTCTCTCTCTTTTTTTTTTGTACTCCCAGTTCTTATAGAACAGGGAGTACTTTAGAATGGGAACGAAGAAATGCTCTGTGTGTGTGTGTGTGTGTGTGTGTGTGTGTGTGTGTGTGTGTGTGTGTGTGTGTGTGTGTGTGTCCGTCCATGGTCAAAATGTGTTCCACCCGCTCCAGACAAAACTACCAGGCCGATCTTTCTGAAAATTTGTAGGTATGTTCATTATGGGCCAAAGATGATGCCCGATGTGTTATTTTACCGTTAAGACCGTTACTAACGGCTGTAACGGCCTGTAACGGTTTTTTCTTCTTTATGGAATATCTCAGAAAGTACTTGGCCGATCGTTCTAAAAATTAGCAGGTATGTTCATTATGAGTCACGGATGATGCCCGTATACTGTTATAGCCGTTACTAACGGCTGTAAAGGCCTGTAACGGTTTTTCTTCTTTATGGAATATCTCAGAAAGTACTTGGCCGATCTTTCTGAAAATTTGTGGGTGTGTTCATTATGGGTCATGGATGATGCCCGATGTTTTAGTTTACCGTTATAGCCGTTACTAACCGCTGTAACTGCCCATAACGGTTTTTCTTCTTTATGGAATGTCTCAGAAAGTACTTGGCCGATCTTTCTGAAAGTTTGTAGGTATGTTCATTATAGGCGACGGATGATGCCCGACGTTTTAGTTTACAGTTATAGCCGTTACTAACGGCTATAGCAGCCCATAACGGTTTTTCTTCTGTATGGAATATCTCAGTAAGTACTTGGCTGATCTTTCTGAAAATTTGTAGTGTGTTCATTATGGATCCCGGGTGATGCCCGATGTTATAGTTTACCGTTATAGCCGTTACTAACGGCTATAACGGCCCATAACGGTTCTTTTTTTTTTTTAATATCTTAGAAAGTATGTGGCCGATATTTCTGAACATCAGTAGGTATGTTCATTATGGGTCACGGATGATGCCCGATGTTTAAGTTTACCGTTATAGCCGTTACTAACGGCCCATAATGGTTTTCTTCTTTATGGAAAATCTCAGAACGTACTTGGCCGATCTTTCTGAAAATTTGTGTGTATGTTTACTATAGGTCACAGATGATAGCTGATGTTTACCAGAATAGCCATTACTAACGGTTACACCAGCCCAAGACGGTTTTGCCTCTTTATGCAATATCTCATGCGTATTCAGGATAAACTGGGAGTAGGTTTATATGCTTTGCATCTTGTTTTTCATTACGTCTGTGAAGAATCAAACTTCTGTTCTTTGATACGTCAGTGAGGGTGATGCTGAGTGAAGGAACGTTAAACTCCAGTTGGGTCTGTCTGTCGTTGAACCGATCTGGACAGAGAAAAAGGTTGACTCTGGTAACAAATTCAAAGATTAAACTACAGTAGATGATTCAATACTCTATGAGCATCTCAATGGCCCCATTATAAAAACGTGTCCCATTCAAACACTTTCGTTTTCAGTTTGAATTATCTCTCTCATCATATCGCTCTCTGGTTCCTTCGATTATCGATAGGTCATCCAATCGAAAGTGAAACGAGATGCGAAGCATATAAACGTACTCCCAGTTTTCCAAACCGCTTAGAAATCGGCCAAGTGCTTTGTGAGATAAGAAATAAAGGCAAAATAACGGTTTTAAACGGTCATTTAACCGATGTACACTTTTGAAACTGGTATTTTAGTCCTCACTGGGCTAAAGCCTGTGTACATACCTAATTTCATCCAAATCGGACAATATGTCAAGAATAACGGTTTTTAACGGTCAGATTTTGAAACACTACATGGAAGTGCCATTTGTGTGTGATAACCTTTCTATATACAAAATTTCATTAAAACCCACCAATATATATAAAAAATAACGGCGATTTAACGGTTATATAACCGATATACACTTTTGAAACCGGTATTTTAGTCCTCACTGGGCTAAAGCCTGTGTACATGTCAAATTTCATCCAAATCGGACAATATGTCAAGAATAAAGATTTTTAACGGTCAAATTTTGAAACACTATATAGAAGTGCCATTTGTGTGTGATAACCTTTCTATATATCAAATTTCATTAAAATCCACCTATATATAAGAAATAACGGCAGAATAACGGTTTTTAACGGTTGTTTAATCCATTTTCAGCATTACATCACTTACATATAGACAGAGGCTCCGATTTGTCATAAGATCATCCAAACAGCTTATAAATTGGCCAAGTACTTTCTGAGATATTCCATAAGAAGAAAAACCGTTATAGGCCGTTACAGCCGTTAGTAACGACATAGCGGTAAACTAAAACATCGGGCATCATCCGTGGCCCATAATGAACATACCTACAAATTTTCAGAAAGATCGGCCCAGTAGTTTTGTCTGGAGCGAGTGGAACACATTTTGACCAAGGACACACAGACACACAGACACACACACAGACAGCATTTCTTCGTTCCCATTCTAAAGTACTCCCTGTTCTATAAGAACTGGGAGTACAAAAACACCGTGTAGCCAAACTAATCAATGCTCACGGTGTATTCTAGAATATTCGAGAATTATGAGGCAGTACAGAAAACAAAAAATTCTATGGAACTTTTTAGAATTATCGCAAAGCATCACGAATTCTGACCAGTCAAAGTGCACGAAACATTAAATAAACAATTTTCTGGAAGTTTCTTGCACTTTCTGCCTCTGGTACTCTAGACAGAATTATTACGCAATTTGTGTATGCGTCATTTGGTAAATAAACGTCACATCAAACTTAACATGTAACAGCGAAACCAAAGATATAGAGATCTGAATCAACCGATGACAATCATAATATCTTATTTACTCGAGCTGAAGGCTTGGATCTGCGTTACACAAATTACTCAACTCTGTTTGAAGATCAGCTGTTGTTTCAGAAAGCAAAGCAATGCCATCTGCTTATACCAAAATAAATAATAAAATCAGCAATTAATCTTGCACCTCTACTATCATCAGGTGTTATTCATCCATTAACCAAGAAAAAAAAGTACAGGGCTGCACGCATCTCTGTTTTATCATCATGTATATATGATTAATTCCATAAAGCTATCACCAGATCTTATTCTTGCTTTGATACTTCCATACATGTTTATGACAGATTTATTTACTCTCTGGCAAAAGAAGGTTACCAGGTAGATAATTTATCTTTTCAAAAAGGCATGTATTTTGACGAAAATGTTATTTCTCTTGCATAATATCCTTGTTACGGCCAAAATGGCATGTGATACTTAGCATCGATTCAGAACTAGAAGTGCCTACTGGCGTGTTCAGCACGTGCAACACTGGTTTTACGCATTTTAGTTTAACACGTGCTCGTGATCCAATGGGCGTTGTAAGTATTAATCACAGCCTGTCCCTCTTTTGGCGTAACACCCACAGAAAGAAAAACAGGATCAAATTGAGATAGCTCCTGTTTTCGCCGTGCCTTGACTGCCAGGCCATTGGCCAGTGGACTGCGGGCTGGTCAGTTTCTGCTGTTGTCCGACACGTTCATGTCTGTAGAATATAGTGTGCAGCCTGCAGCCACGACAGCAAGCCGTTGGTAGGCCTACCACTCGAGATAGACTCAGAAGTACCTGACCGCAGATAAAAAACACAAACTCGAGACCGTTACTTGCGGGCGTTAGACGTTCGGAACTGTTTCCAGAGTGTTCTGACAACAGTGGGTATCTTCTCAAGGCCTGGGCCGATCAGCAACATGACGATGCCGAGGCGCCACCGAGAGGCGAACATACGTGTCTATAGACGGTCACAACGTCCACAGCTGCTCCAAAGACATATCGCCGCAAGGCATCAGGTGAGCTACTGAACACCTCATTTGGATCGACAACCATTGTCACAAGGCACTAAGTGAGCCAAGGAACACCTCATGTGGATCAACACCCATTGTCACAAGGCACCAAGTGAGACAGTGAACACCTCATGTAGATCAACACCAATTGCCACAAGGCACTCAGTGAGCCAGTGAACACCTCATATGGATCAACACGCATTGTCACAAGGCACTCAGTGAGCCACGAAACACGTCATGTAGATCAACACCCATTGCCACAAGGAACCAAGTGAGCCAAGGAACACGTCATGTAGATCAACACCCATTGCCACAAGGCACCAAGTGAGCCAAGGAACACCTCATTTGGATCAACACCCATTGCCACAAGGCACCAAGTGAGCCAAGGAACACCTCATTTGGATCAACACCCATTGCCACAAGCAACCAAGTGAGCCATGGAACACCTCATGTAGATCAACACCCATTGCCACAAGGCACCAAGTGAGCCAAGGAACACCTCATTTGGATCAACACCCATTGCCACAAGCAACCAAGTGAGCCATGGAACACCTCATGTAGATCAACACCCATTGCCACAAGGCACCAAGTGAGCCAAGGAACACCTCATGTGTATCAACATCCATTGCCACAAGGCACCAAGTGAGCCAAGGAACACCTCATGTGGATCAACATCCATTGCCACAAGGCACCAAGTGAGCCAAGGAACACCTCAAGTGGATCACAACCCTTGGCGCGCTGTTGTCTGGTCTGTTGAATCCAGAATCCTACTTGAACGGCATGACGGCAGAGCCAGAGTCTTCCGCGGGAAATGAATGATTTAGTCCCAACCGCGTTCAGGAGGCAACCGACTTTGGTAGAAGAAGTGTTATGGTATGCGTGGATGGGGACTGAGGGCAAGGGGTTGGTAGGGAGGGACATGGCCAAGCCCAGAAGACCCTCGGTCAGACGTGAAGGAGACCTCACAGCTGATCGATACGTCATGAAGTTCTGCCGCCACATGTCGTTCCATTTGTTCGGTGGCATGGGCCAGCTGTGATGTTCATAGGTCAGAGTTCGGAGTTACCACAAAGGTCAAGTCGTCAGTTTGACTAGATGAAAATCGCCCTGGCTCTTTGAAAAAAAAAGTGAATGTGAAAAAGACGATTCTATCCTGAAATTTGAGGTCAGTAAATTAGTTCAATGCCATGTGTCAGCAAGGATAACAGAATGATGCATGGTTTGTGGGCTTCTTGTGTTTCTACGCCATTGCAAGAACACAAGGACTTTGGGGGTGAAAAGTCTAGCAGACGACAGGAAAATGAAGCGTCACGCGGACTGTGCTGTAATATAAAAAGAAGCGGACATTGGATCTGCCTCCGAGTCAGGCACAGTATGGGTCAAGGGCTGGATTGTGCGATGAACATGTTTTGATACTGGCTGATCTTCTGACAAACGCCAGGTGCAGCTTTGAGTGTAACAGAGAACACTTAGTGTGTTTGGCCTAATCTGTAGCCGTGGACTCGGACCTATACAAAGACACGACATCGCGCCCTGTGGCTTGCCAGCCCATCGACCTTTCCTTGGACATAATCACCTGAACGCTGAGCAACATCCCCGTCACGACCTCCTTGGCCAGTTCTGTCTGTCTGTCTGTCTGTCTTTGTCTCTGTCTCTGTCTCCCTCTCTGTCTGTCTGCCTGCCTGTCTCTCTCTGTCTCCCTCTCTGTCTGTCTGCCTGCCTGTCTCTCTCTGTCTCCCTCTCTGTCTGTCTCTGCCTCCTTCTCTGTCTGTCTGCCTGCCTATCTCTCTCTGTCTCCCTCTCTGTCTGTCTGCCTGCCTGCCTATCTGTCTCTGACTCCCTCTCTGTCTGTCTGTCTGTCTGTCTATCTCTTCTCTGTCTCCCTCTCTGACTGTCTGTCTGTCTGCCTACCTGTCTATCAGTCTCTGTCTCCCTTTCTGTCTGTCTGTCTGCCTGCCTATCTGTCTCTGTCTCCCTCTCTGTCTGTCTGCCTGCCTGCCTATCTGTCTCTGTCTCCCTCTCTGTCTGTCTGTCTGTCTGCCTGCCTGTCTATCTCTCTTTGTCTCCCTCTCTGTCTGTCTATCTGCTTGCCTGCCTGTCTGTCTCTTCTCCCTCTCTGTCTGTCTGTCTGTCTATCTGTCTGTCTATTTGCCTGTCTATTTGTCTGTCTGTCTGTCTCTATCTCTGTCTGTGTCTCTGTATTTCTGTCTGTCTGTCTCTCTCCCCCTCTCTTTCTCTCACTCTCTCTCTCTCTCTCTCTCTCTCTCTCTCTCTCTCTCTCTCTCTCGATAGAACACCTCCCAGTCTGGGGTCATCTGGACAGGCAGGTCCCCCCCCCCCCACCCCCTACACCAGCCGGAGACGTCAGAGCAGCTGGTGACAGAGCTGACGGCAGCGTGGTACATCACCCCACGGGAGAGAGAAGACCTAGAGGTCTGGAGCTGTCGGGGAGAAGGCGATGCACTGCAGTGAAGGACCAGGCCTGAGGTCACCATACCCGCCGCTGAGAATGGGGCTTGACCTCTGTGCTGTTTCCTGCGTGGTGATGCCCCTGACGTTCTTCAATGGCTGGCATGAATGTGCATGAAACCAGTTCAAGAATGAGTGAAGTGCTCCTTTCACAGATTTTGTTTTAGTTTTAAAATGCTGAAATCCCGGCAAAGCCGAGAAAGAGGGTGGCGTCTTCCTGTTGTTAGAGAGAGAGAGAGAGAGAGAGAGAGAGAGAGAGAGAGACAGACAGACAGACAGACAGACAGACAGACAGACAGTCAGACACACAACAGACAGAGAGAGACTCAAGACTCAAATGTTTGATTCACAAAGGCCATAGCCGCTTAGAATGGGGATATACATTAAAAATCATGTTGCAAACTGATCTTGGTATTCTCTACGTTACATACATATCTCCCTTCTTCAATGCTTTATATATATAAATAGCTAACTGGTCAACCGTGAGAGAGAGAGAGACAGAGACAGAGAGAGAGACAGACAGACAGAGAGACAGACAGACAGACAGAAACAAAGAGACACAGACAGAGAGGACTCTGAACACGAAACTGTTTTATTGATAATACCTGCAGGCTGTACCAGCGGGGTGTGGACACAAGAGCTAAAACAAACGTGCGCGTTCAAAATCAATGATCACTGATCAATCAAAGACACGATGCAGCTCAGAGCACTCAGTCTGGCGCCAGAAAGTGCGCAAATCAAAGGCTTTCATGATGAAGCTAGCAAGTCTACTGATGACACGCCGGCTGATTTCCAGACGCAAGCAGCATGGAAGGCTGGCACGTGGAGGGGTGGCTGTGGTGCTGCTCTTGAACACACGTCCTGGAATCCCGCCATAAGCTTGGACAAAGTGGACAGAAAATGGATTTCGGAATCTGTATCTGGATTGACTGATTGGCACAGTGGGCGTGGTCAGGTCTGATTCCGTTCATTTGTCCAGCAAATTGCGGTTTATGTACCTCTAACTGGGAAACACCTGGACGTTAGAGAGAGGAGGGGAGAGGAGAGAGGGAGGAGAGAGAGGAGTGAAAGAGGAGAGAAGGGGAAGGAGAAGAAGGAGAGAGAGGGGAGAGAGAGGAGAAAGAGAGAGAGACAGAAAGAAACAGAGAGAGAGAGAGACAGTGACAACACACACACACACACACACACACACACACACACACACACACACACACACACACACACACACACAGAGAGCGCACGTGTGAAGGGCAGTGTGTAGGTCAAAGGCAGGGAGGAGGAGTCCGATTCTCTCTGGGCCGGGTCTGGGGCTGAGTCTCAGTCTCCGCTCATCAGCATCACTGCAATATTTATCTGCTGGCTGTGCTGCTGCTGCTGCTGCTGCTGCTGCTGCTGCTGCTGCTGCTGCTGCACCTGGCACGCTGCTGCCATTATGGAAGGGAGTGCGTGGTCGAGGGCGGCGGATGAGAGGGGGTGGGATGGGGGTGGGTGGGGGTGGGGGTGGAAGGAAGCGATCAAGAGGCAGGAGCGTCCCTCCCATTACGTGTGTCTCTGGAGGGCGTGTGGCGTAGCTGCTGGCGTCTAATCGGGAAGAGAGATAATGGAGGTGGTAAGAGGGGTGGGGTGGGTGAGGTGAGGGGGGTGGAGACATCACACAGACCTCCAGTGTATGTATAGTAGAGGTTAAGTGGAAGAGAGAGAGAGAGAGAGAGAGAGAGAGAGAGAGAGACAGACAGACAGACAGACAGACAGACAGACAGACAGACAGATAAAGACACACACACACACACACACACACACACACACACACACACACACACACACACAGAACTGAAGTGACCCCCACACCACCCCACCCCACCTCTTCCCAGTTTCCCTCATTCCCTATGCCTCTCCCCTCCCCCTTCCTCACGCCCCCCCCCCCCCCCCCCCCACACACACACACACCTCCCCCTCCCCCAGTGCAGTCAAGAGAGGCAAAACATCGAAGGCCATCAGTGAGGTCACGATAGCGCACCCACAGGCCCGATGCTCAGGCACTGAAGTCCCTGGACCCTCAGTTTTACCTCCCTGGAATAATTTTGGCGTTCGACTCGGGCGTGTTTTACATATAAACGAACCGTCAAAAAAAGAAAAAAGGAAGAAGAAGAAGAAGAAGAAGAAAGAAAGAAAAAGAAAGAAAAAAGAAAAAGAGAGAAAAGGGGGTTGGGGGTTAGGGGGAGGGAGGGAGGGGCGTATTTGAAGCAAAACTACGAGCGATATGGTTCAGCGAACCGTGTCAGTATGTAATAATAATAATAATAATGTATAATACTTATATAGCGCATTTCTTGTTACACAATCAATGCGCTTACATCCACCATTTGCACTTATTCATCAACACTCGTTTACACAACGGGCTGCCTACCTGGTAGTGCCGACTGAAGAGCTGCCAGCTGGCGCTTCATTCAGTCGTTTCCCGTGTCATCCAGTCAATATCGTTCACTCAGTTTCTTTACTTCCTTCATTCTTTTTTTCCATTTCTTACGCAGGGTGCATGCTGTGTGTAACGTGTCATCCATACCAACGGCCAAACTGGCCTACTCTTTCCGAAAGTTGGTGATGGGATTTTACGTGTGTGCAAGATATTATGCGTGCGTTCACACACGGAACCTCGGTTTATAGTCTCATTCGAAGGACTGTATGGGAAATGGAGTCAGAACTAATGTTAACTCCGAGGGAAAAATCCCCCTGTACCGAAACGCCCCGGCAGAGATTCGAACCCGCAACCCCGTGATCACCAAGATTACGAGTCAGGCGCTCTACCAACTGAGCTTTTCCCGGTATATGTACAAAGAACGGATGTCTTGTTTCTCTACCCGGAGACTAGCTACAAATAAAAGATACATTTTACAAAATCGTCGGTTACATACAATCAATTATTGTTAATGTATGTATGCTGAATTCATTCTTTAAAAAAACAAACAAAAAACTCACTTGAACTGTTTAATTTGTTTGTGTTTTAATCTTTGTTTTGGTTTGTTGGTGGTGTATGTGCAGGGCGGAGGTTATTTGTTTGTTTGTTTGTTTATTTTTGCTGCTTTCGCTGTTTGTTGTTTGTTTGTTTTGGTCATAAACAGCAACCGGGAAAACAATTTAGGGCTCTCCTCTGGGGGTACATTCATTTTGAGCGAGTGCTGTAGACGG
>CM065733.1:29598864-29613864 GCA_033310375.1 Conus canariensis | reverse complement strand
GGTGCTTGCAGGTAAAGGTCACCGATCCTTCGCGTTTTCTTTCTTTCTTTCTTTCTTTCATCCTGTCTTTCTTTCTTTCTTTTATTGTTCTTTCTTCTCTCTTTCTTTCTTTCGTTCATTCATTTTTTCTTCCTTTCATTCATTCATTCATTCATTCATTCTTTCTTCCATGAAAACCTTGTTCAGGGATGTTCCACCTGATGTGATCTTTGAATTTCTGAAAGAGATAAACATTTTTTATCTGATCTGAATTTTTTTTACAGTGGAAAGATTGTTAACAAAGTGTTGGGTGTGTTTTTAGAAGATGTATTTGAAGGGTTGTGTGAATGAATGACTTGTGTAGTTGACTCCAACGCGGTGACAGCCCTGATATCGCCCTCTGCGGTCGCTGGGCTATAAGCAACCGTACCCTACCTTAGCTTACCTTTCTTTCTTCCTTATTTTTTGTTTCTTTCATTCATTCATTCTTTCTTTCTTTTTTCTTTCTTTCTTTCATTGGTGTTTGCATGTTTTCTTGTTGTTTTCTTCTTTGAATCGATATCACAGAGAAAGTGGTAACTGACCATCAGTGCCGCCCAATCCTGCCCGCCGCCACTGACTTTTCAGCCCGGGTGGGTTTTAATGGGATTGTGTGGCCAATCTTTGCAGGTCACTGACACACAGCTCACCCTCCAGGCGAGCTGTTTAGGGGGAAAGGGGAACGGAGGTGTGTGTGGGGGGGGGGGGGGGGGGAGGGGGAGTAGGGTGATGGAAGGGGTGTGGGGGGCAGTGAAGGCAACCCCGGAGCTCCTGTGTCAATATTGCTTCGCCGAAGCGTTTCTTTTTACGGTTTCTACGACATCCCTCCCCCACCGAACGGCTGCCCTTCCGAGTGGTGAGTGTGGGGTTCTGTTTGAACTTGCCTCATGAGTTAGATCGTTGGGCTGTATCATAGCACCTCTCATCTCGTTTCGCGTTTTCTATTTCTTTCCTGCTTTTTTTTTTTTTTTTTTTTTTTTTTTTTGACGGCAGGAAGTCTTTAAAATATCACTTGAGAAATGTGGATCGGGTTAGCGAGCAGAAAGTGCACGAGGAAGTCTCTGAAGTGTTCAAATCCTTAATTGTTGTCAGGCTCATTTGCTTTCATTCGTGTTTCAAGTCCCGTTTTGATAGCCTGAAGAAAAAAAGAAAAAAAAAGACTCCAGTCGCGTCATAAAGCCCTGGTCGGCTGCAACGGAAATGTTTGCAAGAGGGTTTCAAATTTTGTGCGGTGTGTGTGTGTGTGTGTGTGTGTGTGTGTGTGTGTGTGTGTGTGTGTGTGTGTGTGTGTGTGTGTGTGTGTGTGTGTGTGTGTGTGTGTGTGTGTGTGTGTGTGTGTGTGTGAGTTGTGTGTACGAGGGCGAGGATGAATGGTGTGGGTACATACCTGTCAAACAGCAGGTAATGGGAAACACATTGCCGCCACATGGCTGCGACTACAAGAAGGACAGTGACAACAACCAACAAGGACAGCGACAACAACAATAAGGACAGTGACAACTACAAGGACAGTGACAACAACACGACAAGGACAGTGGCAACTACAAGGACAGTGGCAACAACAAAGACAGTGACAGTGAAACAACAACCAGGACAGTGGCAACAACAACGACGATGACAGTTACAACAACAACAACAACAAGGACAGTGAAACAACAACAAGGACAGTGACAACAACAAGGACAGTGAAACAAAAACAAGGACAGTGACAACAACAAGGACAGTGACAACAACAAGACAGTGACAACAACAAGGACAGTGACAACAACAAGGACAGTGAAACAACAACAAGGACAGTGGACAACAACAAGGACAGTGAAACAACAACAAGGACAGTGGACAACAACAATGGACAGTGAAACAACAAGGACAGTGGCAACAACACGACAAGGACAGTGACAACAGCAGCAGAGCGCAACAACAAAATGACAGTGGCAACAACAACAAGGACAGTGGCAACAACAACAAGGACAGTGACAAAACAACGACGAGGACAGTGACGCAACAAAAGGACAGTGCAACGACAACAAGGAGTGTGACAACAAGAAGGACACTGACAACAACAACAAAGACAGGACGTCAACAACAACAAGGACAGTGGCAACAACAAGGACAGTGGCAACAACAAGGACATGGACAAAACAAAGGACAGTGGCAACAAGGACATACAACAATAGGACAGTGGCAACAACAACAAGGACAGTGGCAACAACAAAGACAGTGGCAACAACAAGGACAGTGTACAAACAATTAGGACAGTGGCAACAACAACAAGGACAGTGCACAACAAGACAGTGGACAACAAAGACAGTGGCAACAACAAGGACAGTGTACAAACAACAATTAGGACAGTGGCAACAACAACAAGGACAATGGCAAACAACAAGGACAGTGGCAACAACAAAGACAGTGGCAACAACAAGGACAGAGTGGTACAAACAATTAGGACAGTGGCAACAACAACAAAGGACAGTGGCAACAACAAGGACATGTGCAACAACAAAGACAGTGGCAACAACAAGGACAGTGGTACAAACAATTAGGACAGTGGCAACAACAGACAGTGGACAGAGTGGCAACAACAAAGACAGTGGCAACAACAAGGACAGTGGTACAAACAATAGGACAGTGGCAACAAAACAAGGACAGTGGCAACAACAAAGACAGTGGCACACAACAACAGGACAGTGGTAAACAAGACAGGACATGAACACAAGGACAGTGGCTAACAACAACAAGGACAGTGGCAACAACAAGGACAGTGGCAACAACAAAGGACAGTGCAACAACAAGGACAGTAGTGAACAACAAGAAGGAAACAAGACAGTGGCAACAACAACAAGGACAGTGGCAACAACAAGGACAGTGGCAACAACAAACAGGACAGTGGCAACAAACAAGGACAGTGGAACAACAAGACAGTGCAACACAAGGACAGTGGACAAACAAGGACAGTGCAACAACAAGGACAGTGCAACAACAAGACAGTGAACACAGGCGGCAACAACAATCAGGACAGTGGCAACAACAACAAGGACAGTGGTAACAACAATAGGACAGTGGCAACAACACACAAGGACAGTGACAAACAGCATGGCAACAACAAGACAGTGGCAACAACAACAAGGACAGTGGCAAAACAACAGGACAGTGACACAAACGGGACCAGTGGTACAACAATTAGGACAGTGGCAAACGAGGGACAACAAGGGACACGACAACAACAACAAAGACAGTGACAACAACAAGGCAGTGACAACACAAAGGACAGTGGCACAACAACAAGGGACATGACAAAACGGACAGTGACAACAGTAAACAACAAAAGACAGTGGCACAACAACAAACAGACAAACAAACAGTGAACAACAAAAGGACAGTGAAACAACAACAAGACAGTGGCAACAAAAGCGAGGACAGTGACAACAACAACAAGGACAGTGACAGCAACAACAAGGACAGTGAGAACAACAACAGGACAGTGGCAACAACAACAGGACAGTGGCAACAACAAGGACAGTGGACACAACAAGGACAGTGACAACAACAAGGACAGTGGCAACAACAAGGACAGTGGCAACAACAAAGGACAGTGGACAACAACAAGGACAGTGTAAACAAAACAAGGACAGTGCACAACAACAAGGACAGTGGCAACAACAAGGACAGTGGCAAAACAAAGACAGTGGCAACAACAAGGACAGTGGTACAACAATTAGGACAGTGGCAACAACAACAAGGACAGTGGCAACAACAAGACAGTGGCAACAAAAGGACAGTGTACAAACAATGGACAGTGGAACAACAACAAGGACAGTGGAACAACAAAGACAGTGGCAACAAAAGGACAGTGGTACAAACAATAGGACAGTGGCTAACAACAAGGACAGTGGCAACAACAACAAGGACAGTGGCAACAACAAAGACAGTGGCAACACAAGGACAGTGGTACAAACAATAGGACAGTGCAACAACAAGGACAGTGGCAAAACAAGGACAGTGCAACAACAACAGTGAAACAGTGGCAACAACAAGGACAGTGACAAACAAGGACAGTGGCAACAACAACAAGGACAGTGGCAACAACAAGACAGTGCAACAACAAGGACAGTGACAAACAATAGGACAGTGGCAACAACAACAAGGACAGTGGAACAACAAAGACAGTGGCAACAACAAGGACAGTGGTACAAACAATAGGACAGTGGCAACAACAACAAGGACAGTGGCACAACAAAGGACAGTGGCAACAACAAGGACAGTGGCAACAACAAGACAGTGGTAAAACAATTAGGACAGTGGCAACACAACAAGGACAGGCAACAACAACAAGGACAGTGGCAACAACAAAGACAGTGCAACACAACAAGGACAGTGGACAAACAATAGGACAGTGACAAAACAAGGACAGTGGCAACAACAAGGACAGTGGCAACAACAAAGACAGGGCAACAACAAGGACAGTGGTACAAACAATAGGACAGTGGCAACAACAACAAGGACAGTGCAACAACAACAAGGACAGTGACAAACAACAAGGACAGTGACAACAACACAAGGACAGTGGCAACAACAACAGGACAGTGGCAACAACAAGGACAGTGTAACAACAAAGGACAGTGGCAACAACAACAAGGACAGTGGCAACAACAAAGACAGTGGCAACAACAAGGACAGTGGTACAAACAATTAGGACAGTTGTAACAACAACAAGGACAGTGGCAATAACAAGGACAGTGGCAACAACAAGGACAGTGGCAACAACAAAGACAGTGGCAGCAACAAGGACAGTGGTACAAACAATTAGGACAGTGGCAACAACAACAAGGACAGTGGCAACAACAAAGACAGTGGCAACAACAAGGACAGTGGTACAAACAATTAGGACAGTGGCAACAACAACAAGGACAGTGGCAACAACAAAGACAGTGGCAACAACAAGGACAGTGGTACAAACAATTAGGACAGTGGCAATAACAAGGACAGTGGCAACAACAACAAGGACAGTGGCAACAACAAAGACAGTGGCAACAACAAGGACAGTGGTACAAACAATTAGGACAGTGGCAATAACAAGGACAGTGGCAACAACAAGGACAGTGGCAACAACAAAGACAGTGGCAACAACAAGGACAGTGGTACAAACAATTAGGACAGTGGCAACAACAACAAGGACAGTGGCAACAACAACAAGGACAGTGGCAACAACAAGGACAGTGGTACAAACAATTAGGACAGTGGCAACAACAACAAGGACAGTGGCAACAACAAAGACAGTGGCAACAACAAGGACAGTGGTACAAACAATTAGGACAGTGGCAACAACAACAAGGACAGTGGCAATAACAAGGACAGTGGCAACAACAAAGACAGTGGCAACAACAAGGACAGTGGTACAAACAATTAGGACAGTGGCAACAACAACAAGGACAATGGCAACAACAAGGACAGTGGCAACAACAAAGACAGTGGCAACAACAAGGACAGTGGTACAAACAATTAGGACAGTGGCAACAACAACAAGGACAGTGGCAATAACAAGGACAGTGGCAACAACAAAGACAGTGGCAACAACAAGGACAGTGGTACAAACAATTAGGACAGTGGCAACAACAACAAGGACAGTGGCAACAACAAAGACAGTGGCAACAACAAGGACAGTGGTACAAACAATTAGGACAGTTGTAACAACAACAAGGACAGTGGCAACAACAACAAGGACAGTGGCAACAACAACAAGGACAGTGGCAACAACAAAGACAGTGGCAACAACAAGGACAGTGGTACAAACAATTAGGACAGTTGTAACAACAACAAAGACAGTGGCAACAACAAGGACAGTGGTAACAACAATCAGGACAGTGGCAACAACAACAAGGACAGTGGCAACAACAAGGACAGTGGTAATAACAATCAGGACAGTGGCAACGACAACAAGGACAGCGACAACAACAACAAGGACAGTGGCAACAACAATCAGGACAGTGGCAACAACAACAAGGACAGTGGTAATAACAATCAGGACAGTGGCAACGACAACAAGGACAGTGGTAACAACAATTAGGACAGTGGCAACGACAACAAGGACAGCGACAACAACAACAAGGACAGTGGCAATAGCAACAAGGACAGTGATAAACAGCAGCAGCACAACAACACAAGGACAGTGGCAACAACACGACAAGGACAGTGACAGCAGCAGCAGCAACAACAACAACAATGACAGTGGCAACGACGACAAGGACAGCGACAACAACAACTAGGACAGTGGCAGCAACAACAAGGACGGTGACAAAGACAACAAGACGAGAACAAGGACGATGATAACAAGAACAACGACAGCGGCATCAAAAAATCAGCAGCAGAAACAAGAACAAAAGCCAACAACAACAGTAACAGAAAAATGCTACATAGCGATAACATCAGCAGCAAGAACAACTGACAGCAGCTACAACGCGGACAACAGTAAAGCAGCAACAACAACGATAACAACAAGGACGACGCTCAACAAGGACAGGCCAACAGCAAAGAGAGGGTGTTCATGTGTATGTTCCACACAACTTTCCATCCTTTCAAAAACGGTCTCTCCTCTGTGTGTGTGTGTGTGTGTGTGTGTGTGTGTGTGTGTGTGTGTGTGCGCGCGCGCGCGCGCGCGCTCGTGCGTGTGTGTGTGTGTGCAGGCGCGCGCGTGTGCGTGCGCGCGTGTTTTACGTTTAATTTACATCAAGGAGAGCAGAACTATGTTCATGGTTTCAAAAGTCAGTTCTCACTAACCCAGAGTTTCTGATTGTTCGAGTTGGGTTAAAAATCAAATAGATAAATAAAAATCGGTGGTTCCTTCTCAAGCTTTGCTGCTTGCTCAAGGGGGGAGGGGGGGGGGGGGGGGAGGCGTCCGTGTTCATGTCTTTAACTTCAGGCACCGAGGCGTGGGAAGACAATGGCAGCGAAGTCACAGAGGTGGAACGAGCGGTGGACCGGAGAAAGCTATCACAACAGGGACAGCAGGGCACCCCTCTAACTTTACACCGCAGTTAATTGGTCGGCCAGCCTGTGCTGGGCTATTCCAGTGCCCGTCTTTCAGGGAAACCAGAAAAACGACACTGTCCTTCCCTCTGGCATGGTGGGCTATGAAAAGGTAGAATGCCGGTGACAGGACAGCGAAGGGAAACATAGAGAGAGAGAGAGAGAGAGAGAGAGAGAGAGAGAGAGAGAGAGAGAGAGAGAGGATCAATCTGGGAAAGGGACAGCCGTGTGAATAGGAGAGCTGCATTGTATGCAGCGCGGGCCTAGCCGCTGATAAGGCAGTGACACCGATCCACCAGAACAACATAACGCTTTCACACTATGTGTTCATAGTGTGTGTGTGTGTGTGTGTGTGTGTGTGTGTGTGTGTGTGTGTGTGTGTGTGGGACGTGTGTACGTATGTATGTGTTGACACCGACTCGGCTCGTCACTGTCGAACATATGAGCTGGCATCGAGTTAGTTCAGGGACTATCGGGGAAGCGAAGGCATGGCGTGTTTTGTCGTGAATCGGTTTGATCTGACCTTATCATTGTGTTGTTGTGTTTGACAAGTTTAGCTGTTGTCATAATGGAAATACGTCTTGAGGTGTGCGTATCACTAAGGTTACGAATTTTACGGTCATGACAGTTGAAGGGAAAAAATGGCACGAAGGGTTTATTTCACGTTCCTGCTTCTCGACTCTTTGTGCTTGTGCTCATCTCGCCCTCCCCCACCCCGTTACTACCCAACTTTGGAAGCTACCCGGTGTGTCCTGGGTGGCGGGCGAAGGCTTTGAAACAACATGACTCGACTCGGTTCAGCTCAGAACGCCTCACTGTCAGTGGGTGGTGGAGTGGTAAAGGTCGATCAAGTGTGACCCAGATGGCCGTTATCTGGACGGGAGATGATGTGGAGACGTGATAGCGGGAGACAACCTGGGCCTCTCCAGCACGACTGGCCATTCAGAACGCCCCCTGGTAGAGGGTCCGTGCGTCTTTTTACCGGTGTCGGCCGGAATGACCGTGCAGCCGAGCCTTGGGTACTTCTCCCGCCGTTTTTCCTGCTTCCTCGCGTTGACCTGTTGCTTGACCTTTCCATCCGTCTCTCGCCACACATCGTCTGATAACCCCTGTGCATGTGTAACAGTCGTCGGCAATTATCTGTCATCGGCTGAAACCACTGGGCACAACGAAAGAGAACGGAGCAGACGACACTGCATTACCTGTGGACATGTTGACGAAAGTAATCAGTGCGATAGTCGATGAACTGGAATTTTGAATTAAAAAGAGGGTTCAGATCGTCGTGTTGTGCCGTAATTGAATGTCATGCTGGACTCTGCGCTAAAACTGTGACGAAAACCCGCGCTGGTAATGTGTGTGAAGCGGCCGTGCGCCGGGTAACGCCCCCTTATTGTCACCGGTCTGTTGTGTACCTACACTGACCCACTTTGGAAGGGGAACCATTGTGTGCCAGCGATCGTCCGCTCTCAAGATAGCCACAACTGGCTTTCTGTCGTTTCTAGTTGACAGAAACCTGTTTCAACGCTGATGTGAAGCGTCAGTTCGGAAGTTCAGAAGGAGGTTTGGTTATCGAGAGATGTGGGGATAGTGCGTTTCCACTGGGTGGTTTCCCTTCATCCTCGTCATCTTCACTTTCTTCATCCATTAGCGAGGTTCCATTCATCCCTTAGCGAGGTTCATTTGCGTCATAAGGAGAAGTACGTCATTGTTGAATTATTCTGACACGGTGCTGGAGTGTTGCCATGCCTGTCGCTAGCACTTCCACAGTCCCTAAGGGGAGGGGACGGGGGAGGGGTCGCTGGGCCGGGGATATGAATCCATCTGTTGGCTCCAAGAGCAAAACGGTAACCATCACTTCCCCTTCCGCATCTGTTGGCAGGGGCGGTGGAGACAAGGGCCCTCATCAAAGCTCCAGCCCAGGAGAAACTGCAAGGGTTTTACCTTCACCTCCCCCAGTAGGAGTAACGGGGAAGGAGCTCCACCCACGCCCAACAGACCGACGGACAGAAGGGAGGGCGCCCCACTCCTCAACGTGTGTGTTCAGAGAACCCAGTCTCAGAACTTGCGACCAGGAGACACTGGAGAAATGCCTCTTTCCCAGAACACCAGAGTACAGAAACCTCTCACCCCAGGCCTTCGACCTGGAAGCAACCTCGACATTCCGCAACCACCAGACTCTTGGATGCAGGGACCCCACACCCCACAACCACTGCCTGCAAGTCATGCAGAAATCATGGCATCATCCCCGCACCTCCACGCTCCGGGGAATCTGCCCAGAAACGCACGACCCCGAGAATGCAGGGAGCTACCGGAGTCCTCCAGAGCCTTGATGGTGCAGAACGCACCCCAGGTTCAGCCCAGGCCCGGGAACAACGGAGTCACCGTCCAAACTGACAGGACTCTTCGAACTCAACCAAGACAGAACGGGCAGGTCTTGTCACCGGTAGACTCCCTGACGCGGAAGACTTCTCCCCGAATGTCCCGACACGTAGACAACGACCCAGTCACCCCTCCCGCCAGTGCCTGTGCGCAGAGGACTCAGACCTTCTGCTCGCCCCGCAGCGGAGATGACTCTGATCCTTCAGTCAACGTGCGGGTGCAAAGGGCACAGGCCCGCAACGTGCAGTCCATGACTAATGGCGACGGTACCCCACCCCCTAGCCCACGAGGTGGAGGCAGGTGTCTCACGTCCCCTGCGCAGGGTCGAGCGTCCCCAGGCAGCCCTCGGTCGCAGAGTTCATCGTCCGCCCCTGTCAGTCCCAGGGGGAAGGGGGGTGAGGAGGACCAGCTGCCTACTCCCCCCAGCCCGCGGGGCAAAGACTGCAGCGCCAACTCGGACTCCTCTGCCGATGATGCCGGTGAGTGTGTGCGGTCTGCTGTGATGTGTCACGACAGTGAGGGTCGTGTCGTGTCGTGTCGTGTCGTGTCGTGTCGTGCGGGTGTGTTTGTGTTGTGTTGTGTGTTGTGCCGGTGAGTGTGTGCGGTCTGCTGTGAGGTGTCACGACATTGAGGGTTGTTGTGTTGTGGTGTGGTGTGGTATGGTGTATGTCGATGGGTGTGTTGGGTCTAACTGAGGTGTCACGACATTGAGGGTTGTTGTGGTGTGGTGTGGTGTGGTGTGGTGTGGTGTATGTTGATGGGTGTGTTGGGTCTAACTGAGGTATCACGACATTGAGGGTGGTTGTGTTGTGGTGTGGTATGGTGTATGTTGATGGGTGTGTTGGGTCTAACTGAGGTGTCACGACATTGAGGGTTGTTGTGTTGTGGTGTGGTATGGTGTATGTTGATGGGTGTGTTGGGTCTAACTGAGGTGTCACGACATTGAGGGTTGTTGTGTTGTGGTGTGGTGTGGTGTGGTGTGGTGTGGTGTATGTTGATGGGTGTGTTGGGTCTAACTGAGGTGTCACGACATTGAGGGTTGTTGTGTTGTGGTGTGGTATGGTGTATGTTGATGGGTGTGTTGGGTCTAACTGAGGTGTCACGACATTGAGGGTTGTTGCGTTGTGGTGTGGTATGGTGTATGTCGATGGGTGTGTGGGGTCTAACTGAGGTATCACGACAGTCAGAGCTGATTTGTTAGGCTGTTTGAGTTGTGTTGTGTTGCTTTGTGTGTTGTGTAGATTTGTACTGAATCGTGCGCTACTGTCTTGCATTCTTATTTTGAACCTTATTGTATTGCACTGATAGAGCACTGATCTCTCCCTCTCTGCCTCTGTCTTTGTCTCTTGTTCTCTCTGTCTCTCTATCTCTCTTTCTCTGTCTCTGTCTCTCTGTCTCAGTCTCAGCCTCTCTCTCTCTCTCTCTCTCTCTCTCTCTCTCTCTCTCTCTCTCTCTCCACACCTCTCTCTCTCTCTCTCTCTCTAGACATATATATATATATATATATATAAAATATATCTGTGTGTGTGTGTGCGCGTGCGCCGTGCGTGTGTATGGTGTTGTGTGTGTGTGTGTGTATATATCTGTGTGTGTGTGCGCGTGCGCCCGTGCGCGCGTGCGTGTGTATGTGTGTTGTGTGTGTGTGTGTGTGTGTGTGTGTGTGTGTGTGTGTGCTGTGGTATGGTATGTAGCGTGTTGATACTTTGCTTTTCATTGAATTCTTCTTGGTTTACGTTGTATTTACTCGCCGTTGGCCTTGTAATGGCCACTGTTCTATTGAATTAACTGTTGTAATTGTTGTATTCCTCGAGCGGGTTTTTTTGACCGTAGGTCGTACCACTCACATAGACACCACACACATACACGCGCGCGCGCACACACACACACACATACGCACGCACGCAAGTACACACACACACTCACTCTTCTCTCTCTCTCTCTCGATCACTCGCTCACACACACACACACACACACACACACACACTCACACTCACTCACTCACTCTTCTCTCTCTCTCGCTCGCTCTCTCTCTCTCTCTCACACACACACACACACACACACACACAAAGAGAGAGAGAGGATGGGTGGGGGAGAGACAGACAGGCACACACACATTCATTCACACACAAACACACATTCATTCACACACACACACACACACACACACACCGCGCGCGCGCGCGCCGCGTGCGCGCATGCACGCACGCATGCATACAAAGAGAGGGAGAGAGAGAGTGGGGAGAGAGAGAGAGAGATCGGAGAGAGAGAGAGAGAGAGAGGAGAGAGAGCACATCCACACTCACCCGAAGGTGAACTGTAGAAGTGGTGTGTCAAAGGAACTGCAGTCGCCAATGGTTGGGCTGGTGGGGAAGAGAGGGGTGGGGTGGGTGGAGAAGGGAAGCGCCGCACACACTTCTTTCCCTTTGATGAAGGCTACGCCTGTTTCTTCTCGCCGGTCAGTGACGGAATCCTGTAACAACTCCCCCCCCCTTCCCTCCCCGCCCCGCCCACCGCCGTCCCTCTAATCCGCCCTCGGATTGTTGTAGTTTTCCTTTGTGTTCGTTACGGCATTTCAGTGGGCAACGGGGAAACATTTGGCGTAGCCTACCTCCTCTCCACGTATCACTGAGGCTGTGGGTATTTTTTTTTTTGGGGGGGGGGGGGGGGGGGGGGGGTTTTTCTCACCTACCAAGCGTTGGCATGGTGTTTTGAACGGTCGGTACGCTTGTCAGATCGTCTGCCTGCGTAAAGCTCTCGTCACACGATCCGTTTCAGCCTGAACGTTTCTGAATGCTAGGGGGAGCTTGGAAGTGAGCGGGACGGGTGGTGTCATCGTGGCCGTACACTTGCAGTGTGGCTGAGGACACCCGCCGTTTCCACCTGTCCGTCCCGATCGCTTCAGATGGTGTTTCAAACGGATGAACCCTGACCTCCACCCGGCAGATGAACTAACATGCTCAGTGCTGACCCTGGGTTGGTGACCAGTGAAAAGAGAAATGGCGGGCTGTCTCAATTATGTAGTAGTTGTAGTTGTAGTGTGTTAGTAGCAGTAGTGGTATTTGCAGCAGCAGCAGTAGTAGTAGTAGCAGCAGTAGCGGTAGTAGTAGTGGTAGTAGTAGTAGCAGTAGCAGTACAGCAACAGTAACAGCAGTAGCGGCAGTCTTAGCAGCTGTAGTAGTAGTAAGTAGCAGTAGTAGCAGCAGCAACAGTAGTAGTAGTAGTAGTAGCAATAGTAATAATAGTAGAAGCAGCAGCACCACCACCAGCAGTATTAGTGATAGTAGTAATAGCAGCAGCGGCAACTGTAGTAGTAGTAGTAGAAGCCGCAGCAGCAGCAACAGCAGCAGAAGTACCAGTAGTAGCAGTAGCAGCAGCAGCAGTAGTGGTAGTAGTGGTAGTAATAGTAGTAGTAGTTGTAGTAGTAGTGATAGTAGGAGGAGGAGGAGTAGAACTAGCATAGTAGCAGCAGCAGCAGCAGAAGCAGCAGCAGTAGTAGTGATAGCAGTAGCACCAGTAGCAGTAGGGGGGGGGGGGGGGGGGGGGGGGGGGGGGGGGGGGGGGGGGGGGCAACACAGCCGGGGCCTCACGGCCTTTCTGGAGTCCCCGTAAATATTTTCACACGCATCCAGTTGGTTGCGTTTACGTTCAGAAGACGTCATTTGTGTTAATGAGAGAGAGAGAGAGAGAGGGGGGGGGGGGGGGGGACGAAAGTATGAAAAGAAAAATGTGAGAGAGAAAAAAAAAGAGAAAATAAAAGGAAAAGAAAAACCTGGTTTTAAGATCATTGTCCATAAATGTTAAAATGTGTTAGCATTTGGTACATGTTTCATATATGTATGCTATTCTGTTAGCAAACGGATTTTTGTCCCCGTAAGTGAGTAGATCTATCTTTTACAAACAAAGCATTTTTCAGGTAGAAGCAAAACGTCTTAAGTTAGTTGTGCTCACAATGTGCCGTGGGAATAGAATACGAAAAAGAAAAAGAAAGAAAGAAAAGGAAGATGAGAAAAAACAAACAAACGGGGGGGGGGGGGGGGGGGGGGGGGGAGAGGAAACACCTGAGGAATCAGCTAGACTGTGGTTGGTTAATTGATGTCATGATGAAATTGAACACAAGGACAAGATTCACACGATGCACGCAGAGAACATCTGTTCAAGGAGGGACTGAATCCAGGATCTGTGGATAATGGTAACAATTCTCCAACCAGCTGGCCCCCTTCCTCCCAGTCACCCCCCTCCCCTTTTCAATACCCATCCCTTTCCTCCAACCCCCCCCCTCCCCCCCGCCTCCTACGAGTCACTAACATATAAACTGACACAAATAGCCTCCCCACTCCACACACACACACACACACACCTCACCCCTCAAGTCTCCTGATCAAGTAACCGGAGACGCCCCACAGCGCCAATAATCGCTAAAGCCTCAAAGCGCGTGTTCAAATGTCGAAAAGCGCAAATGACAGACGTCAAAAGCGCGAACATTGTTCTTCAGCGGTACAGCATGCCGTTCCACGTGAATCACCTGACTCAATATCTTGTGAACTCTCCGACGTTGGAAGACTTCCGTGTGTACCTCTGTCCTGTGCAAGAGCTTCTTTCCCTCAGAATACTGAAGCTGACTGACAGAAATCAAACGGTAGTGTGCCTTCTTAGTTCTGTTGAAACGGTCTCTGCATCTTCTGCCCTTGATATTTAGGTCCGGAAGGAAAGAACTTTTTTTTTTTCTTTTACGCTGTCCGTCACATACCGCACACACACTGAATGTAGCATGCATTACATTTTCAAATTCGTACATTCGTGGGGCGAGGAGAAAATGGACCCCTAATATTCACTTTTTTTTTTACGTTAACATTCGCGGCTTTAGATGATTCCAGACTTACGTAACTCGACATGCATTCAACCTGAAAATCACAGGAGTTCGCGCAATTTGGTTGCACACACACACACACACACACCACACACACACACACACACACACACACACCGTCGGATGACATAACCGACGAGGATAATCTCAAGAGAGGGTGAGGGGGACAGGAGGGGGAGTGGGGAGACTGCTACTTGTGTCAGTTTATGTGGGTGGTTCAGGAAAGGAGGTGGAAAAGGGGTGGGTATGGGAGGTGGGGGAGGGTGGGGTGGGATGAAGGAGAGGAAGGGGCCTAGTGATCCAAGCATTGTTCTCTTGATCCATAGAACCCCTCCCCCAACTACTCCTTCCCTCCTCCTCCCGCCCTTCCCCTTGAGACACCCAGCAGACTCCTATTCCTCTCCGAGTCCTTTGGATCCGGCTTTTAACCGAAGCATTAAACGGCGCATGCAATCCATCCAGATGCATCCTTCGTTGAAGAGAGAGCAGCCCTTGGCGTGCCTATAGGATGAGTGACAAAACAACAACAACAGCAGCAACCAAGTCAGCAACAAGCAACACGCACACTGGTGTCGCGTGCCTGAAAGAAAATCACCTCCGAAGATGGAATGTGGTTACCTTTCGTGGCGGAATGGCAAAGGAAGTTCACATGCGCAAATGTCTTTGCTAGTTCTCAGAGCTGTTGACGAGCGGCGAACAAGAAGTTGTTAGCA
>CM065733.1:29586364-29591364 GCA_033310375.1 Conus canariensis | reverse complement strand
AGAGAACCGCTATAACCGATCTTGTCCAACGTAATTGAAATCTTTGGAAAGAATCACTAATAACAGTTACTGTGCAACATACCTGAAATCTTTTGACAGAACCGATGACAAATAGTTATTGTGCAACGTACCTGAAATCTTTTGACAGAACCAATAACAACAGTTATTGTGCAACGTACCTGAAATCTTTTGACATAACCGAAAAACAGTTATTTGTTTAATGAATTGCTAAGTGAATTTTCGTTGTTTTATTCGTTTATGTCTCACCTGATGAAGACCTAAGAGGTCGAAACGCGTTGTGTTTCGTCTTGTGACTCGTTTGTCCACGTTCTCTGGGCGGTTCGCTAACATTTATTTAAGATTTGTTTAGATTTCCGCCTGCAGTCCTCTCCTTTGCAACTAGAACAGTTATTGTGCAACGTAACTGAAATCTTTTGACATAACCGAAAACAACAGTTATTGTGCAACGTAACTGAAATCTTTTGAAGTGACAGGTGTACAGACAGCAAACAGATTTTCTGAAATAAAACTTTCTTTGTAATATACATAAGCAAAGTACAGTTAGAACATGCGCACTATCTTGAACAGCGTCACTTCCACACAGGCAACTGTCAGAAAAAAACTCGCTTCCCCCCCCTCCCCCTCCCTCCCCCCCCCCCCACACACACACACACACACACACTCCCGTTCCCCCACACTCTTCCTCCCTGGTCCTCCACCCAGCTTCCCCCTCCCCTTCCCCCCCCCCCCGCCCTGGCTTCCCAAATATTCTACGTGATGTTTTCGAACTCTTGCTTGAAACTCTCTCTCTGTGTCTCTCTCGTCTGTCTCTTCTCTCTCTCACTCTCTCTTCTCTCTCCTCTCTCTCTCTCTCTGACTCACTCTTCTGTCTCTGTTTCTCTGTCTCTGTCTCTCTGTCTCTCTCTGTCTCTGGCTCTCTCTCAAATGCTATGCCAGCATGGGTGGCCTTTAGGTAAAAAACAGTTATGTCCGTGGACTGGATAAAACCAAAAAGGTATGCAAACCAAGTGGATCCCAAGTGCATAGCGAAAATATTATATTACATCACACCACTTCCCCCACTTGCAAATACAAATGCGCATGCGCGCGCGCGCGCGCGCGCCACACACACCACAACACACACACACACACACCACACACACACAACCACACGTTGCCAGTTCAGCTGTGTTCGCTATGGTCTTCTCACGGGTCTGATATGTTGTAGACAAATGTTCACTGTTCGTGGGTTTCTGTACAGACATACACCCCCCCCCCCCCCCCCCCCCCCCATGCACTCTTATCCCACCCCCACCCCCCACCCCCACACACGCACGGCCTTGACATATGAATTTAAAGTGTTTTACAAGCGTTCTCATTTTTTCAAGCGTAAATAACGAAATGTATTGAAGAGGAAGAGAGTTGTTATCTTCTCCGTCAAGCATGTGTATACTCTACACTCTGTACGCGCAGTAAGATGACAGGTGGTCAGCATCTTGGTGTGAGTCGTGGAAGCTGTTGACATGCCCGACACACGAGCTGTGTTCACTACTGCCTGTGTTTCGTTGCAAAGGAACCGAACACCAAGGGGGGAAAAAAAATTGAACACGTGATAAAAACAGCTGTGGTCATAACGGGACTACCTTGTGGAAGACCACGTGTGGCATGAGCGATCCAGTTGTTGGAACTGTCTGTGTGTGTGCCATATACCATTATCCTTCTGCCTGTCTGCATTTTCACATTTCCCCGTTAGCACTGCGCCACTGGTAATACAAACTAGCAGACCAGATTTTAAAAGTCCAGATACTTTCCAAAGGGACGACTGGAAGGGGGAAAGAGGGGAGGGGAGGGTTAGCGGAAGACGGGCTGCGGATGCGAGAAAGTGGGAGGGGGGGGGGGCGGGGGGGGGGGAGAGGAGAGGCGAGGGATCAACACACACTCACATAATACAGAGAGAGAGGAGGAGAGAGAGAGAGAGAGAGAGAGCGCTACATGGCATCGAAATGTATTGTCATAGGCAAAAGTTCTAAGAACATCTTCATATGCGTTCTTAGACAACACACACACACACACACACACATCTCTCCTCTCTCTCTCTCTCTCTCTCTCTCTCTCTCTCTTCTCTCTCTCTCTCTCTCTCTCAGATACTGTTGTAAGTTTACAGAATCAGCTGAATAATCTGAAAAAAAACTGACAGATTACTTCTAGAGTAAATCTAGGTGAGACTAATATTAGGTTTCCGTAAAGGTGGTTATCTTGGAATAAGAGGAAGATGGACATATACAAAACAAGAGATTAAGAACAACAAACGCATACACATACTTGATGTTTATAACAAAATTAAGCATGAGCGCTGCCTTTCTAAACATAAGCAGAAAAAGTAAGATGGGCGTTATTGAAATTCAAAAACCACTAGGGAAACTACATACAATTGATGCTTTTCTGTTCTGGAAGCTTTTTTGTACTCGGAGCCCATACTGACTTGCGCAGCAGAAGTATGGGAGTTGGAAGATACAGGGTTTATAGGAAAAGTGCATACTTTGACGTTAAACGATTATTGGATGTACCACCACACTCTTCAAACAAAATGATTTACGGAGAAAAAGGGAGATATCCATTGTTCGTTCGAACAGCAGTAAAATGTGTTAAATACTGGTTGCGACTCGTAAGACTCCAATAGAATATGTAGGCCAGCCCATGGTGTTTTGTTAATACAGTTAGAAGCAGGCAATTACAACTGGGCATCAGAAGTTAGGAACAGTCTAACAGAAAATGGTTTGGGGATAGTATGGGGTATAGTGTGTTGGCTCCGAGGAGGGGTTTAGATCAGAATTTAAAGAAAGACTTGTTTCGTGTTACAAACAAAACTGGCATTCAGAAATTGAAGCTAATAATAGACATGAATGGTTTCGTTCCTTTAAAATTACGTTTGAAGCGGAGAGGTATCTGTTTTTGATAACGAATAAAAAGATGAGAGAAGATGTGGTAAAGTTCAGATCAAGGGTTGCATGGTGTGGGCGCTGCGAAACACTGGTTGATGACCAGAGAACGAAGTGCTGACTGCCCAGTGTGCGGTCACCATCAGGAAGATGAAGTGCACTTTCTTTTCCAGTGTTGCTTCCTTTCAGACAGTCGTCGAAAATATTCATTTATCAATCTACATATTGAGCCTGCAGTAAGTGATATAATACATCTTTTGACAACAGATAATGATACAACTGTTATTGACCTTGCTAAGTATTTGACTGAAGCTACCAATGCGAGAGAGAGAGACAGACAGACAGAAGAAGACAGAGAGAGAGAGAGAGAGGAAGAAATTAGAACATAATGTAGTATGTGTAGGCCTAATCTAATTTTCCTTGTTCTGTATCAGTATGTTCTTTTTGATGATAGTGGATGGCCATGTGGCATCAGTGTGTGTGTGTGTGTGTGTGTGTGTGTGTGTGTGTGTGTGTGTGTGTGACTGACTGACGTAAAAACCAATTCCTTCTTTCACCTGTCAATAACGGTATAGCGAGGAGGAAGGTGGGGAAGGATAAGGGGAGGTGGGGGGGGGGGGGGGGGGAGAGGGCGGTCGGACGGTCGGGGATTCCTGGGATCAGAGGTTGAGATGGGGAGGAAGGAGGAATGGAAGAATGTGAGCTTGTGTTTACTGTTCATGTTTATGCGTGTTAGCTGAGAGAGGGGAATGGGACCTACGTGTTGGAACTAAAGGGGAGGGAATGGTAGCACAGGACGGATGTCCTATACGGAAATCTTCTGACTGGATTTGGGTCGTTCACGTGTGAGGTGGTTATGTTATAAATATCTGTACCTTCCAAACAATGTGGGCGATATTTTAATCCATTACGCCCTGATAGTTCTGTTTCTTTGATCATTATTTATTTGCCTTAGACTTCAATGGTGCAATGTGTCAAGTCGTATGTGTACCCTCCACCCCCCTTCCCCTCTGCCTTAGTGGCTTGTTAAGCTGAAGGCAGTAAATCGTCAAAGCGTTAAAGCGTTTTTCTTCTCCTTCTCTCTCTCTCTCTCTCTCTCTCTCTCTCTCTTCCTCTCTCTCTCTTCTCCTTTCTCTCTCTCTCTCTCTCTCTCTCTCTCTCTCTCTCTCTCTCTCTCTCTCCTAACTGGTATGAAAAAGAGAGGGGGGGGGGGGGGGGATCTCTGCACTTGATCACTCATCGTTGAGGAAACAGAATCTGGCCCGAGACAGGTATACCAGGAAGACAAAAAAAATCAAGTCTGCTCCACTCCTACCCACCAACAAGGATTTCACAAACAGGGTCACACGACATTGCCACAACACTGTTACACTTCCATGAAGAAACGCTCCTTGAGACGAAAGGGGTGTGTGTGGGGGGGGGGGGGGGGGGGGGGGGGGGGAGAGGGGTTTGGGGACGAAGAGGAAGGAGGAAGAAGTTGAGGGGGGGGGGGGGGGGCGGGGGCGGGCGAACGGATAGGATCGGGGTGGTGAGGTGTGGGGTGGGGTGAGTCTGTTGACGTAATGTTTAGTGAACGGACCGTGTGTTGCTGATTAGTCGAGAATGGGACTGGAAAAAGGTGTGTGTGTGTGTGTGTGTGTGTGTGTGTGTTGTGTGTGTGTGTGTGTGTGTGTGTGTGTGTAGTGTGTGTGTGTGTGTGTGTGTGTGTGTTGTGTGTGTGTGTGTGTGTTGTGTGTGTGTGTGTGTGTGTGTGTGGGAGGAGTGAGAGAGGGTTTATGTACATAACATGGCCCCTTTCAAGGATGTGTCGGAGAATGTGTCAAATCAATCAGTGACAATTCACAAGGCAAAGCAACAACAGCACAAATAGACACATCACGAACACATCAGCTAGAACATGGGAAAAATACCCTCAAGAGTGTATTGCCGCGTGTGTGTTGATTTTTGTACCATAAATGATGTTGATAACAGGTATGTGAGCAGTTTCCCAACGAAGGCTCTTGAGAAGACAATTGTAAACATATTGAACTAGAAACGTTGGTGTGTGTGTGTGTGTGTGTG
>CM065733.1:29566364-29576364 GCA_033310375.1 Conus canariensis | reverse complement strand
AGAGGGAGTGGGGCGGGGATACTGGAAGGGGGGGGGGGGAGGGGGAGGTTGAGAAGAGGGGGCTGAGAGGGGGGGTGGGTGGGGGGGGGGGGGGGGGGCTTCATATTTCGAGTTAATTGCGGCAGTCAAGGTTCGAAGCCCACTCACAAACTTTCCGTTTCTCTGCACGCGCTTGATGATTAACATATACTGGGCGACCTGTTTGTGTGTCTGTTCAGTTCATCGTGTGTTCAGGTAGCCGTGATGTCCTCCTACTTTTCATAATTACATGTAGCGTTCAGCGAGGACTACTTTTGATAACTACATGTAACGTCAGCGAGGACTACTTTTGATAACTACATGTAACAGTGAGCACTACTTTTGATAATTACATGTAACAGCGAGCACTACTTTTGATAACTACATGTAACAGCGAGCACTACTTTTGATAACTACATGTAACGTTCAGCGAGGACTACTTTTCATAACTACATGTAACAGCGAGCACTACTTTTGATAACTACATGTAACGTTCAGCGAGGACTACTTTTCATAACTACATGTAACTCAGCGAGCACTACTTTTATAACTACATGTAACGTTCAGCGAGGACTACTTTTCATAACTACATGTAACAGCGAGCACTACTTTTGATAACTACATGTAACAGCGAGCACTACTTTTGATAACTACATGTAACGTTCAGCGAGCACTACTTTTGATAACTACATGTAACAGCGAGCACTACTTTGATAACTACATGTAACAGCGAGCACTACTTTTGATAACTACATGTAACAGCGAGCACTACTTTGATAACTACATGTAACAGCGAGCACTACTTTTGATAACTACATGTAACAGCGAGCACTACTTTTGATAACTACATGTAACAGCGAGCACTACTTTTGATAACTACATGTAAGCAGCGAGCACTACTTTTGATAACTACATGTACAGCGAGCACTACTTTTGATAACTACATGTAACAGCGAGCACTACTTTTGATAACTACATGTAACAGCGAGCACTACTTTTCATAACTACATGTAACAGCGAGCACTACTTTTCATAACTACATGTAACAGCGAGCACTACTTTTGATAACTACATGTAACAGCGAGCACTACTTTTGATAACTACATGTAACGTCAGCGAGCACTACTTTTGATAACTACATGTAACGTTCAGCGAGCACTACTTTTGATAACTACATGTAACAGCGAGCACTACTTTTGATAACTACATGTAACAGCGAGCACTACTTTTGATAACTACATGTAACAGCGAGCACTACTTTTGATAACTACATGTAACGTTCAGCGAGCACTACTTTTGATAACTACATGTAACAGCGAGCACTACTTTTGATAACTACATGTAACAGCGAGCACTACTTTTCATAACTACATGTAACAGCGAGCACTACTTTTGATAACTACATGTAACAGCGAGCACTACTTTTGATAACTACATGTAACGTTCAGCGAGCACTACTTTTGATAATACATGTAACAGCGAGCACTACTTTTGATAACTACATGTAACAGCGAGCACTACTTTTGATAACTACATGTAACAGCGAGCACTACTTTTGATAACTACATGTAACTTCAGCGAGCACTACTTTTGATAATTACATGTAACAGCGAGCACTACTTTTGATAACTACATGTAACGTTCAGCGAGCACTACTTTTGATAATTACATGTAACAGCGAGCACTACTTTTGATAACTACATGTAACGTCAGCGAGCACTACTTTTGATAACTACATGTAACAGCGAGCACTACTTTTGATAACTACATGTAATCAGCGAGCACTACTTTTGATAACTACATGTAACAGCGAGCACTACTTTTGATAACTACATGTAACAGCGAGCACTACTTTTGATAACTACATGTAACGTCAGCGAGCACTACTTTTGATAACTACATGTAACAACGAGCACTACTTTTGATAACTACATGTAACAGCGAGCACTACTTTTGATAACTACATGTAACAGCGTCGAACTACTTTTGATAACTACATGTAACAGCGAGCACTACTTTTGATAACTACATGTAACAGCGAGCACTACTTTTGATAACTACATGTAACAGCGAGCACTACTTTTGATAACTACATGTAACTTCAGCGAGCACTACTTTTGATAATACATGTAACAGCGAGCACTACTTTTGATAACTACATGTAACGTTCAGCGAGCACTACTTTTGATAACTACATGTAACAGCGAGCACTACTTTTGATAATTACATGTAACAGCGAGCACTACTTTTGATAACTACATGTAACGTTCAGCGAGCACTACTTTTGATAACTACATGTAACAGCGAGCACTACTTTTGATAACTACATGTAACAGCGAGCACTACTTTTGATAACTACATGTAACTCAGCGAGCACTACTTTTGATAACTACATGTAACAGCGAGCACTACTTTTGATAACTACATGTAACAGCGAGCACTACTTTTGATAACTACATGTAACGTTCAGCGAGCACTACTTTTGATAATACATGTAACAGCGAGCACTACTTTTGATAACTACATGTAACAGCGAGCACTACTTTTGATAACTACATGTAACTTAGCGAGCACTACTTTTGATAACTACATGTAACTCAGCGAGCACTACTTTTGATAACTACATGTAACAGCGAGCACTACTTTTGATAACTACATGTAACAGCGAGCACTACTTTTGATAACTACATGTAACAGCGAGCACTACTTTTGATAACTACATGTAACGTTCAGCGAGCACTACTTTTGATAACTACATGTAACAGCGAGCACTACTTTTGATAATTACATGTAACAGCGAGCACTACTTTTGATAACTACATGTAACAGCGAGCACTACTTTTGATAACTACATGTAACAGCGAGCACTACTTTTGATAACTACATGTAACAGCGAGCACTACTTTTGATAACTACATGTAACAGTCGAGGAGCACTACTTTTGATAACTACATGTAACTAGCGAGCACTACTTTTGATAACTACATGTAACAGCGAGCACTACTTTTGATAACTACATGTAACCAGCGAGCACTACTTTTGATAACTACATGTAATCAGCGAGCACTACTTTTGATAACTACATGTAACAGCGAGCACTACTTTTCATAACTACATGTAATCAGCGAGCACTACTTTTGATAACTACATGTAACAGCGAGCACTACTTTTATAACTACATGTAACAGCGAGCACTACTTTTGATAACTACATGTAACAGCGAGCACTACTTTTGATAACTACATGTAACAGCGAGCACTACTTTTGATAACTACATGTAACAGCGAGCACTACTTTTGATAACTACATGTAACAGCGAGCACTACTTTTGATAACTACATGTAACAGCGAGCACTACTTTTGATAACTACATGTAACGTCAGCGAGCACTACTTTTGATAACTACATGTAACGTCAGCGAGCACTACTTTTGATAACTACATGTAATCAGCGAGCACTACTTTTCATAACTACATGTAACAGCGAGCACTACTTTTCATAACTACATGTAACGTTCAGCGAGCACTACTTTTGATAACTACATGTAACAGCGAGCACTACTTTTCATAACTACATGTAACAGCGAGCACTACTTTTCATAACTACATGTAACAGCGAGCACTACTTTTCATAACTACATGTAACGTTCAGCGAGCACTATTTTAATAACTACTTGTAACGTTCAGCGAGGGCTACTTTTTCTCTTATTATTGACTTTTTTTTTTTTTTTTTACTAAGTTTTGTTCATCTAGTGCTTTTTTTTTCCACCAGCATTGAACTGCTCTTTACTGTGTGTGTCGATCACTCATCAGTATGCGTTCCCAATTGTTGGCAGCTTTGTGTTCTTTAGCCATAGATTCTTCCTCCTCTCCCTCTGACTGCTGTTTGGTACATGACTCCTTCAATCAGCACCACTTGTTCTTATCTTTTGACTGAAAAAAAAAAGAAGATAAAAATACTATTCCGCCGGACAAAAGTGACAAACAAATCACAAAAACAAAACACGACGCGTTTCGACCTCTTTGGTCTTCTTTAGGCCAGCTAAACAACATGCAGGACAATGAAAACGAAGAACGAGCAAATCACTCGTCTTCTCAAATTGGGCGCAAAATGGACGTTGAATGAAAACGAGGCTTCTGGGAAGGAACGATGCGGGTTAAAATGATAATGATGAGAATAGTAACAATGATAGTAGTAATAATAGTAACAATGATGATGATTATGATGGTTTCTTTTTAATAATAAAGAGAGGATTCCTACCACTTTTAATAATGATGCGGCTATAGTACTTGTGATATCAATAGATGTTATACAGACAGAAGAGGAGAAAGGAGAGGAGTTAGAGGATTGTCGAACAGCATGGTTTAGTGGCAACAGTGTTAGTGGCGATGAAGACGGTGATAATAATGGTAATGATCATGATGATGATGATGGCAATAATATAATAATGATGATGATAATAATAATAATGATAATATAATAAATGATAACAAATAACAAATGTTTTATTCGTAATATATAAGATATATGTAAGATGTCAAAAGCCAACACCGATAATACTTTTTTGTTTTAAGAAAAAAAAAAACAGGCAAAGGTCAGAAAAAAGATAGGAAAAAAAAAAAAAAAAAAAAGAAAGCAGTGGCCAAATCAGGTAAAGGTAGCTTTCACTGAACGCGTCCCAGTTCGGTCTCTCACACGCAAATCATGTCTGTACTCGTGCAACGAGAAGAATGTGTTCAGTGGGTGTGAATCATGACTGACCCTGGAGCCGACTGTCGTAAATTAGCTTTTGTTGGTTGCAAGCGCTACTTAAAAGGGCGGTGGTAAATTTGACAACACTGGGCCCCTGTTACGTTTATTGGGGTGCTGGCAACGTTTCAAACGGAGCTCAAAAGAGAAAAGGGAAGAGGAAAACTGCGTGTCGTAGAGTAAGAGAAGGAAACTTCTTCAGAAGGGAAAATGACAGTCGACCTCCTCTCTTGTCTGTCTGTATGTATATCTGTTTCTCTGTCTTTTCTTTGTTCACGTTTTTATTCTCTCTTTCTCTGTCTTCTCTCTTTGTCGCTCTCTCTCTCTCTCTCTCTCTCTCTCTCTCTCTCTCTCTCTCTCTCTCTGTCTGTCTGTCTCTGCTCCATGTGTGTGTGTGGGGGGGGGGGGAGGGGGGGGAGCTTTTTGCGTTCACACACAAGCACATGCACGCACGCAGGCGCGCGTGCACACACACACACACACACACACACACACACACACACACCACACACACGCACATACGCACACACGCACGCACACACACACACACACACACACACACACACACACGCACAAACACCACACCACACCAACGCACGCACGCACGCACGCACGCACGCACGCACGCACGCACAGCACCACCACCAACAACACAACACAACACACACACAAGAATAGCCCCGGAAAAACAAACAAACAAACAAACAACAACCGCGAAACAGTATGGTCAGCAATCGGCACTTTACGAGGCGAATACAAAAGGAACCATCTCACCAGGTTGAATAGCATCTGTTGTGGTCTGACAGCAGTGCCGGCACAGGTGCCTCCCTGCCAGTGCCCCAGTGCTTGTGCCCCTTTGTGCTTGATTGACTTCAAGTGCCACGAGACCTTGGTGTGCCTGTGTGTGGGTGACCGCGTTTACTCTTAAGATCTTGTGGCTCGGTCTTGTTGTGTGTTTGATTGTGTCTTGATACGGAACCTTAATGGGTGTCTGGATGGTGGCTTAATGTGTGATTGATGTGTCCGAAGGTGTCATTGATTGTACGTTCGGTGTGTGTGTGAGAGCACTGTTATGTCCGGTGCGCAGTAGCGTGTGATTGGTGGGTACCTTTAATGTGTGATTGATTGTATCTTAATGTGTGGGTGATTGATTGTATCTTGATGTGTGGGTGATTCCGGGTCTTGATGGGGCGATTTGGCTGTCTTAGTGTGTGAATTATCGTGACTTGATATGCGACTGCTAAAACTGAGCATGCGTTCATGCAGCACAAATGTCAAAATGCCAGATATTTGGTACGCTATAGTTACTTTTGCTGCTTCAGCTGCTGCTGCTGCTGCTGCCCCTCCTCCTCCAGCTCCTCCTCCTCCTCCTCCATCTACTACTACAACAACTATTAATGTTGCTACTGCTGCTGTTACTACAACTACTACTACTGCTGCTGCTGCTTTTGCTGCTGCTGCCACAACCACTGCCACTACACCATAATGACAACTTCTACTACTGCTGCTGCTGCTACTACTACTACCACCACCACTACTACTACTACTACTACTGCTACTACTTCTTCTTCTTCTTCTTGTACTACTACTGCTTCTTCTACTACTACTGATGCTGCTGCTGCTGATGATGATGAACGCAAGGGATTTTTTTTCATTTGCAGGTCAGCTAGAATAACTGTGAATGATGGAAAATAGTTTAGTGCGTCTGGGAAAGCGGTAGGCTGCAGACATAATTGAAGTTAAACGTCCATCCCCACCAAAGCTGATAGGGCAAACGGGGATTATCATCTGAGGAGAGCAGGGAGAGTGGGGAGGGGGACATACATAACTCTACACTTTACTCCTCAGAACAACACGTAAAAGAACGGCAGCTAAAAACAAACCCCAAAAAATGCCATTTGTACATTGGGTGTTACTGGAATTCTGACTGTTCACGTCTGTCCGAGTTGGCAGTCAGATGCTGCGTGTTCGAATCCGACTTGCTCCCAACAACAACAACAACGACAACGACAACAAAAACAACAACAACAACAACAAAATGGCCATTTTCTCTGTCCGTGTGAAGGTGTTGGAAAGTTGTCGCCCTTTATGAGAGGCTGGGGAGATTTGTGTGAATATCCCGAGGATTTCCCCACCAATCAGAGGACATCATTATTTCTGGTGCATGGGAAGAACATATTGACTGAACACTATCAGCAAGGATTTCCTGTTGGAAGTCAGGCCCTTAAAAGCGACATTTCTCTGGTTTGTCTGGGAGATGAAGTGGAATGTAAACAGAGAGAAGCTGACTTGGAGAGTAGACTGTTTTAAACTCTCTGTCTCTTTGTTTTAAACTCTGTTTTAAACTGGCTGTCTCTTTGTTTTAAACTTTTTCTCTTTGTTTTGTCTCTTTGTTTTGAACTCTCTGTCTCTTTTCCCCATCCCTGTCTTCTTTGTTTATGAATATTAATATACATGTCGGATGACGTGATTTACGAATTCTGTAACCGTTCTTGCAACTGGTAGAAGAAGGGGTCAAAATTCTCCTGTTCAAAAGGTCTGAGAACGGTAGTAGTCAGTGCCCTCCTTGTGTCTGTCAAAGGTCTGAGAACGGTAGTAGTCAGTGCCCTCCTTGTGTCTGTCAGTCAGTGCCCTCCTTGTGTCTGTCAGTCAGTGCCCTCCTTGTGTCTGTCAAAGGTCTGAGAACGGTAGTAGTCAGTGCCCTCCTTGTGTCTGTCAAAGGTCTAAGAACGGTAGTAGTCAGTGCCCTCCTTGTGTCTGTCAGTCAGTGCCCTCCTTGTGTCTGTCAGTCAGTGCCCTCCTTGTGTCTGTCAATCAGTGCCCTCCTTGTGTCTGTCAAAGGTCTGAGAACGGTAGTAGTCAGTGCCCTCCTGTTGTCTGTCAGTCAGTGCCCTGATTGTGTCTGTCAGTCAGTGCCCTCCTGTTGTCTGTCAGTCAGTGCCCTCCTTGTGTCTGTCAGTCAGTGCCCTCCTTGTGTCTGTCAGTCAGTGCCCTCCTTGTGTCTGTCAAAGGTCTGAGAACGGTAGTAGTCAGTGCCCTCCTTGTGTCTGTCTGCCTTGGGGATGACGGCAGGGGCTGTTGTGGCACTCTCTGGGCCCTGGCACTGACTGGACACACGAAAAAATGACAATAACAACTACTCCCGGATGACCTTGACCAAATCAACTCACTTGGCGTTGGGTCATGCGTCCCGTGCACGCAGCGAATACTGCTCGGGAACTCGAACACTAGTTGAGGCTTCGCCGTGATTTCCGTGCCGAGCAGAAGGATGAAACTTATAGGGAGCTGTCTTTTTTCTTTTTCTTTCCATTTTTTGTTGTTTTTGAGCGTGTGCTTGCTTGCGCGCGACTGGTATTTTTAAATGTTCAAGTACTAACAGGGTTCCGTCTTTTTTCTTCTTTTTTTAATTTTTCTTTTTGTTATATTGAGCGTGTGCTAGCGTGTGCGCGACTGGTCTTTGTAAATGTAGAAGTATTGCTCTTTGACTTCGTTTTCTTCGAACAAAAATTACATGCCTAACATAAATCAAATGCTGATCATTTTGAGAATACTTCGAAACCAGTTCATCAACATCGATGTAATGGCGCCTAATTTTAGTGACAGCTAGCTGGGTGGGTCAGTTAGTGTCACAACGAGGGACAGACGTGGCTGTGACTGCTGAGTGAACGGCGTGACGCCAACGCCAGCTGACCCGGAGTGGTGACCTTTATCTCACCCTGGGCTGATCACCGTTCAGGTCGTCATCGTTGTTGTCGGTGTTATCGTTATCGTGTGTCCCTTTGCAGGGGTGGCTGACGACGTGTTATCGTTCACTCGTTTGGGAGAAGCATGACTGTGCGTGTCCGTGATTTGCTCTCTGTCTGTTTGTTTGTTTGTCTGTCTGTCTGCCTGTCTGTCAGTCCCTCCCACTCTCTCTCTCTCTCTCTCTCTCTCTTTCTCCCTCCCTCCCTCCCCACTCTCTTTCTCTCTCCCTCCCTCCCTCTGCATCGTTTCTGATGTCTTGTGCTGACGAATTTTTTCTTCTATCAGATACACACATTGATGTACAGAATTAGTTGATATACACATTGATGTACAGAATTAGTTGATACACACATTGATGTACAGAATTAGTTGATATACACACTGATGTACAGAACTAGTTGATACACACATTGATGTATAGAATTAGTTGGATATTTGAAACAGGTAGCGCACAAGTAACAGCCGACAGTAAACTTGCATAAAACCAATCTAATGGTTTTCAGGGGGGAAAGGGATGGGGGGGGGGGGGAGTGGCAGGGGGGGGGGGGGGGGAGAGATCTAGCACACAGCAAGAGATAAGCTGATGGTAATTGGGAGGTTAGAAATGACTCATTGCTAAATGTTACCTTGGGATGTGTTTTAAAGTTAAAGCTGTACAAACGTTAGTCAGAAATGTAAAGGAAATGGAAATAAAGGGTTACTTACGTTTTGACAACAGTGAGCTAATTGACTTCTGACGACTGAGCTAGAAATATGGTTAATACACAGATAAAACCAATGTTTACATTTGCTGCAGAGGTGTGGGGATTGTTAGAAATGATGCCATACTTCTGCAGCGAAGTGTATGTGAACATGCTACTACCTGCTCCGAATAAAATGGCTAATAGACAGGCATATGAAATATGAAGGCTACAACAGAAAACTGGAAAATATCACTTTGGTCTCCCCAGTAAAGAAAGTCTGGATGGGAAACGGTTTTGGAATGGTGTGGCTTAGTCAAGCAGTGAGGAATACAGCGCAGTTTATATCCGAATTCAAAGATCAAGTAGTGTATTCTTCTAAACAAAAAGCAATGGCATGCTATTGCAAAGGTTGAAAACCACAAATGCGATTAGTTCATTTCTTTTAAGATAAAGTATGAAAGTGAAAAGTATCAGGCGATTGTCACAAGTGTGTGGCATGCATGTATCCCAGCACATTTCCGAACACGAACGTCTAGGCCTTAATGGGAATAATAGTTGGTTTGAAGTTTCCGACAATTACATGTTATTTAGGCGGGCTGGTACAATGTGAAAAACCACCTTTTGTCTTTGGCTGCCCATGAAACGCAGTCAGCCTATTCGTCGAAGATGTAAGATATTCAGTGAACCAGTGGTGCAAGGAAGCATTCTTACACTAATATCATCGACTGAAATCGAAGAGTTCGTCACATCCTTTGTATTGCCCAAAGTTGTCGCAGACGCAAGCGGTCTTCGGAAAAAGAACGCTT
>CM065733.1:29548864-29551364 GCA_033310375.1 Conus canariensis | reverse complement strand
CGCAGTGAGTAGAGTCATGTTCTACAATGTTTTCAGCACTGTGTTCCCTGTCAGCTATTGTCATGACAATGTTTTACGCATCTGTGTTCCTGTGTCATGTTGTTGACAATGTTTCTATCAGCACTGTATCCCTGTGTGTGTCATGAATGTACATATGTGTATCCTGTCAGTGTGTACATGTCATGTTTGTCATGGATATTCCTTCAGCACTGTGTCATGCATGGTTTTGTCTAGCATGTGTTCTTCTATGCCGGTCAGTATCTTCGTCAGTGTGCATACTGTTCTACAGCTGTGTATCCCTGTCAGTGTGGAGACAATGTTCTATCAGCAGTGTGTATTCCTGTCAGTGTTGTCATGACAATGTATCTTCAGACGGATGTCCCGTGTAGTTCCTGTCATGTGTATCATACAAGTGTATCCAGTCAGTGTGTCTACAACTGTTCAGTGATGGTACTGCATGTTGTCAATGACATGCTTTTCAGTGTTGTATACATGTTCAGTTGCTAGACATGTTTCTATCAGCAGTGGTTGCTGTTCTATCCCGGTGTATCTGTCATGACAATGTACTATCAATGTTACTGTCGAGTGTCTGTCGTCATGACAATGTATCTATCGAGTGTGTATCCTGTCGTGTCGATGACAATATTTCTATCAGCAGTGTATCCCTGTCAGTGTGTGTCATGACATGTTATCTATCAGCAGTGTGTATCCCTGTCATGTGTCAGAATGTTCATCAGACTGTATCTATCCAGTCAGTGTGTAACCAATGTTTTTCAGCAGTGTATCCCTATCAGGTGTCATGATCATGTCGTTTCATGCAATGTATCCTGTCAGTGTGCATGACATGTTTCAGTGTTGTATGCCTAGTTTCTCCAGTTTGGTCATCCTGTCATTTGTCATGCAGCATTGTATCCGCAGTGTGTGTCCTGTCAGTGTTTCATGCAAACATGTTTCATCAGTCATGTGTTGTCTGACATGTTTTATCAGCACTGTTATCCTATCAGTTTGTCATGACATTGTCAGTATTGTCATGCAATGCATTGTTCAGAGTGTGTATCATGACTAGTTTTGTAGCATGTGATCCTATCAGCTGTGATCATGTCAGTGTGTTCATAGCATGTGATATCAACTGTGTATCCTTCAGTGTGGTCAAACAATGTTCTATCAGCACTGGATCCCGTCATGTGTTGTCATGACAATGTTTTCATCGATCTGTAATGTTTACTCAGTGTTTCATAACATGTTTATCCGCATGTTTCATCACTGTTCTGCATGCTAATGTTTCTAGTCAGCATGAGTTTCTATCAGCTGTGTACCGTTCATGTTGTCAACATGTTTCTCTCAGCAGTGTATCCTGTCAGATTTCAGACATGTGTATCCTGTCAGTGTCATGCAAGTGTTATCCACTGTGTCATCCTGTCTGTAACTACAATGTTTCTATCAGCACGGTGTATCCTTCAGTGTGTCTGACAATGTATCATCAGCATGTGTATCCCTGTAGTGTTGTCATGACAATGATTTTCAGCATGTGTACCCTGTCATGTGTCATGACAATGTTTACATCATTATCAGCATGTGTACCTGTCATGTTGTCATGACAATGTGTTATCCATGCACTGTGTATCACTGTTTTGTCATGACAATGTTCTATCGCACTGTGTATCCTGTCAACGTGTTTCATGACAATGTTTATCCGGTCTATCTGGTGTTGCATGACAATGTTTTATCAGCAGTGTATCCCTGTCAGTGTTGATATTGACAGTTTTTACCACTTGTGGTCCTGCAATGTCAGTGTTGTCATGACAATGTTTCTATCAGCACGGTGTATCCCTGTCAGTGTTGTCATGACAATGTTTCTACCACATTGTGTATCCTGTCAGTGTTGTCATGACAATGTTTCTATCAGCATCGGTGTATCCCTGTCAGTGTTGTCATGACAATGTTTCTACCAGCACGGTGTATCCCTGTCAGTGTTGTCATGACAATGTTCTACAGCAGTGTATCCTGTCAGTGTGTCATGACAATGTTTCTACCAGCACGTGTGTATCCCTGTCAGTGTTGTCATGACAATGTTTCTATCAGCACTGTGTATCCCTGTCAGTGTGGTCATGACAATGTTTCTATCAGCATGTGTATCCCTGTCAGTGTTGTCATGACAATGTTCTATCAGCACGTGTATCCCTGTCAGTTGGTTCATGACAATGTATCTATCAGCAGTGTGTATCCCTGTCAGTGTGTCATGACAATGTTTCTATCAGCACTGTGTATCCCTGTCAGTGTGGTCATGACAATGTTTCTATCAGCAGGTGTATCCCTGTCAGTGTTGTCATGACAATGTTCTATCAGCAGTGTGTATCCCTGTCAGTGTTGTCATGACAATGTTTCTATCAGCACGTGTGTATCCCTGTCAGTGTTGTCATGACAATGTATCTATCAGCAGTGTGTATCCCTGTCAGTGTGGTCATGACAATGTTTCTATCAGCATGTGTATCCCTGTCAG
>CM065733.1:29531364-29538864 GCA_033310375.1 Conus canariensis | reverse complement strand
TCTCTGAGTGTAGGTCTTTACGCCTTTGTTTCCATCTCTGAGCGTAGGTCTTTACGCCTTTGTTTCCATCTCTGAGTGTAGGTCTTTACGCCTTTGTTTCCATCTCTGAGCGTAGGTCTTTACGCCTTTGTTTCCATCTCTGAGCGTAGGTCTTTACGCCTTTGTTTCCATCTCTGAGCGTAGGTCTTTACGCCTTTGTTTCCATCTCTGAGCGTAGGTCTTTACGCCTTTGTTTCCATCTCTGAGCGTAGGTCTTTACGCCTTTGTTTCCATCTCTGAGCGTAGGTCTTTACGCCTTTGTTTCCATTCTCTGAGCGTAGGTCTTTACGCTTTTGTTTCCATCTCTGAGCGTAGGTCTTTACGCTTTGTTTCCATCTCTGAGCGTAGGTCTTTACGCCTTTGTTTCCATCTCTGAGCGTAGGTCTTTACGCTTTTGTTTCCATCTCTGAGCGTAGGTCTTTACGCCTTTGTTTCCATCTCTGAGCGTAGGTCGTTTACGCTTTTGTTTCCATCTCTGAGCGTAGGTCTTTACGCTTTTGTTTCCATCTCTGAGCGTAGGTCGTTTACGCTTTTGTTTCCGTCTCTAAGCGTAGGTCGTTTACGCGTTTGTTTCCATCTCTGAATCTCGTTTACCTATGCTAACCTATGTGAAGGGCTACACGCATTACCGGATTCTGCCAACTTCTTTGTGATTGGTACTCAACAGTAACGTCGTTCACTTGTTATGATAGGGGGTGGAAAGCAGAACGCTGAGTTCTTTGTGATTGGTACTAAACAATAACATCGTGCACTTGTTATGATAGCGGGTGGAGAGCAGAACGTTGAGTTCTTTGTGATTGGTACTCAACAGTAACGTCGTGCACTTGTTATGATAGCAGGTGGAAAGCAGAACGCTGAGTTCTTTGTGATTGGTACTAAACGATAACGTCGTTCACTTGTTATGATAGCGGGTGGAAAGCAGAACGCTGAGTTCTTTGTGATTGGTACTCAACAGTAACGTCGTTCACTTGTTATGATCGGGGGTGGAAAGCAGAACGCTGAGTTCTCTGTGATTGGTACTCAACAGTAACGTCGTTCACTTGTTATGATAGGGGGTGGAAAGCAGAACGCGGACAGCAGGAGACAGTGAACAGAAGTGAGCTGTGGTAAGGTAATGTTGCTCAAAGCCCAGCCGACCGCAAAGGCCCATATCAGGGCTGTAGGGAGTTGTGGTTGACACCATTGACTTCGTGTGAAAATACGTTGGCGAGTCAACGACTGTAATTTATCGCTGGATCAGATGAACACGAAAGCATCGGAAGGGTTTCAGGAAAACTGGCTCAGTGGTAAGAGCATAGAGTTGCAGTAAGATGTCTTGGGTTCGAATCCCGTTGGCACGCCGAACGTGAAAGAAAATGGGCATTTTCTGTGTCGTTTTTAATTTGTGGTCGATCCGATGGTATCACTGTGCTGTTAGATAACCCATGGAACCAGCCACCGTGGCGAAGTAGGTAGAGTCGTGGACTCCCGGCTGGGAGGTCGTGGGTTCGATTCCCATGAGAGCCATTTATTTGTGGAATTTTTCTGCCCTGACTGGCTGCTTCCCAGAGCTAAGAATGCTATGGGCTCTGTTGGGAAGACTGGGACCACACAGTTGAGTTTCATCCAGTTAATGGATGCCTCTCTGAGAATGTTACTCAAATTTCCTGACTAACACTGCAAGTGTCTGTATCTTTCGGGCCTGGTTGGCGCTGGAATATCTTATGAAAGTGAGCCTGTCACTGTCACAGCGCTGTCACGCAGTCTCGGACAAGAATGGAAATCCGTAGCATCATCTTAATCATCCTCATCCCAATCGATCAGCATTAACCAAAACAGTTTCAAAGTCTGTGACCCTTCTTGCCTTGCTCTCATGGTGATCTCATTTTCGATTTCCCTTTCACGTCTTTGACTTTGGTTTGGTTGTGTCGGGATCACCGGTGTCGGCAAATTCATGGGGACTGTCGTTGGACGGTCGTCACGGTGCCCTCTGGAGGAAGAGTTCACGCACCCCAGCTCCGCGACAAAGCAATTATTGTCGTCAGTACGGGGCTCAGTTGGTGCTGTCCTGCCCATACTGGGTCAGAACAGGCACCATTGAGCGCGCGCGCGCTTGCACACACACACACACACACACACACACACACACTTGCAAAAGAGAGAGGCGGGAGAGGGGCGAATTGAGTGAAACAAGCGTGACCGAACTTTCACTTTTGCGGCGTGCAGACATGCGCAGACTAGCTAAACAGTTTGGCGAAGGTTGGTCGAGGGTAATGTTGACGCATGCGCATTGAGCCGTGCAAGTTCAACGCTTCAATGCTTTTGAAGCAGACGGGAGCAAGAATCAAATTCTCTTCAATACGTTCCTAACTGCCTGCCACTTGGGGGCGTTCAGTCAAGATGGTTTTGCTTTTAGCCGAACAACGCCTCCGCAACAACTAGACAGCTCGCAGAGTGACCGAATTCAAAGGAGCCAATCACAGGGCTTCTATTTTTAGCCTGCGTCGGGGTGTGGGATATTATAGGACGGTTTAAAAGGGAAAAAAAAAGGCGTGGGATGAAATGATTTTCGGGTTAGAGAGATTGAAAAAAATCACAAGAATCACAACAGAGAGATTGATATTGGAGACTGAACGACTTGAAGAGGACGGGATGAAAGGGAGGCGGCGGAGGAGGAGGAGGGGGGGGGGCGGGCAGGGAGGAGGAGGAGATACGAAGAGGGTCAGGGGAAAAGGAGGATGGATGTTGGGGGGGGGGGTGTTAGATGGAGAGGACAGACAATATGGGACACGGGTGACTTAATGCAGTTTGCTAGTTGATCCAGTATCGATTTCTGTTAGCAAATTCTCTCTCTCCCTCTCTCTCTCCCTCTCTCTCTCTCTCTCTCTCTCTGACCGCATGCTTGTTCAGGGGCCTATCACCTAACTCCTCAAACAACGGACCCAGTTAGTCAACAATGGAGAGATCCACGTCAACAATGGCCAGCTCGTGGTCAAACAAGGGCCGTCACCCACCCCGACAGTTTGTCCCAACAGCCGGACACTTGAGACCCCCGGGGTTATGGCTGCGTTCAAAAAGGAGTGTGTGTGTGCTGGCTTTTTTATTTTCCTATCTTCTTCCATCAGGTTGCTACAAGAACTTTTGTTTTTCCAATATATATATATATTCTTAGATTTATTCTGCTTTTGTCTAGATTTTTTTCCTTTTTTTTTTTTCTGTTTGTTTTCCCCGCATTTTACTACAAGTGGCGTAGTGAAGGAGATGACAACACAAAATTGCCGACAGGCAGCCCGGAACAGAAGTGATCGCTTATAGTGGGTCGTGCTTTCTCTCTCTCTCTCTCTCTCTCTCTCTCTCTCTCTCTCTCTCTCTTCTTCTTCTTCTTCTTCTTCTTCTTCATTAAACGTGAAATCTGGAGATCTGAGAACGAATAGCTGGTCATCAGTACAGATATAATTTTTTTTTAAGTCCCCGTAACCAAGCGGCCGTTCGGACCGTGAACAGTAAGACGTTCTTGGTGTCTAGAGCACGGCATGATGGAAGGCGGTGCCCATTCCCTCTTCTTCAGCCGACTTGAATCATCCCTGAACAGCTGGCTGGACAGAGAAAGTTTACAAGTAAAAAAATCAGACTCCACGTGTGGTTTGAACTGGCGACCTCCAACTCCACTGACAAACGCTCTGACCATTGGGGGTTCGTCTGAAAACGGACTCGTTTTAGTGTTTTTGTGAAGGGAACTGGCAGCCGAATGTAACTCCCACAGCTGAGATCTGTTATGTTCTCTCCTTATTGTCCTATGAAAATAGGTCGTCGGCTTTGCCGTGACGGCGCTTTCGGCAGTGAAGAAACTACACCCAACTCTCGGTCTTCGGCTGTGGGCGACACGGTAGAGATGGAACCAGAGCGGTGTTTATGTGAACAACTCTGTCTTTCACCTTCTTTTTGCAGACTGCGAAAAGTGTAGGTAGTAGGGAAATATAAACAACGAATTGTCAAATGTAGGGGATGCAGACTAAAGTATGTAAAAGGAGACAAGAGTATGAAAATAGGGGGAAAAGCTAGGAATGGACGTATGATAAGGTTGGTGAACACTGGAAATAGGTAGGCGGGAGTATGGAAAGGGTAGGAAAGGGTAGGCGACTGTAATGGCGACTGAACGTTGCCCGGGCCAGAGCCACTTTGGCTCAGTGGTTTGTCTAAAGGTGCCCGACAGGCGTCGGTCCGTGCCCTTTGTTTGTATCCCTGTCCTCTCTGTCTACGGGAGTGAAAGCTATCCGACCCTCCGGGCGTAAAGAGAAGGAAAAAAAAAAGAAGAAGAAAAAAAGATAGAGAGACAGAAAGAAACAACAGAGAAAACTAAAGAAAGAAAACCTGGACGTCGTGTCTGATTCCAATTCGCCGTCAGTCATACTGGCCGACGCTTTGGTTGGACGGGGTCCGAAAAGGAGTGTTTGTCTTTTCCCATGGGGGGGGGGGGGGGGGGGGGATGAGGAGGGCGATTTGGAAAGGGGGTGATGGTGGTGATTTGGAGTGTTTAGAGGAGAAAGGGGACAGAGGAGGGTGGGTTAGGTAACGTGGTGTCTTGTGTCAGGGTAGGTTTTGTGTGGTGGGTTGGCTGGTTTACAGTGAAGGTTATGTAAGGTGACGAGGCGAATTGTTTGGGGGAGGGGGGGGGGGGTTGTTGTTGCTGCTTTTTTTTTTCTGGAAACGCGACAAGGTGATGGAATGAGCGCCTCTCTCTCTTTCTCTGTCTGTCTGTCTGTTTCTCTCTGGATGTGTGTGTGTGTGTGTGTGTGTGTGTGTGTGTGTGTGTGTGTGTGTGTGTGTGTGTGTGTAAAAGTTATCGGAGCAAATGTTAGGCCAAAGTTACAAGACAGTGTGTCCAGAAGTAACACGTCCTTCATAGAATCTCACACAGGTTAGAGCAGCGAGTATGTCGAAGCTGATCCAGACTGAAGACGCGTCAAACACTGTACTGTAGACTTCTTTCGGCACAAAATGCTGTGTATGACTCCCATGTGACATTGGGCTTAGGCCTATGCCACACAGCAGTTGTAATACAATATTTTGTGTGAAAACAAAAAAATTGCAGAACCGTGTTTCCTGCATTCCCCGTCTGACATCCTTTTCAACGAAACAGGTTTTGAAGTTCTTTTGCGCGTGCTGTCGTTTCACAACGTTCTCTAATCTGGCGATAGATGTTTCAGAGACTACGCATCATGAGGTAATGAGAAGCGCTGCATGCTGATAGACCTATGAGGATCGCTTGAACATCAGGTAACAGACGAGAACTGAACAGGCCTGCATCATAGTTCCAGAACATGGTAAAAACTTTGTCTTTGATGGGGTTATCCCCACGTCATTTGATTGGTGGGATGGATCAGACGTAAACGATCCAGAATGGCGTCTGCCATGGAGGGTAATTTCCGGTTGAAGCTGAAATGTCCAGGGATGAAGCCCCATTGTCGGGCAGTGTTTTCAGTCAGGGTTATGATGATGGCAGACGATGACCGGGAGTGAGGTGGAGGTGAGTGAGGAGAGAGGGCGAAGGGATGGAGGCGGAGAGGTGGGGGGGGGGGGGGGCGGGGAGGGAAGAACTGTGATGTAAATCGACCTCGGTCAGTAAGCGACGTAAAACTTCTTCAGCTTCATCCTCACAGCATTCCATCATAACCAGGGTGTATAGTAAGGTGGAGAGACAGGTACAGGAACCATAGGGTTCACCACGACTTGTTCTGTCTCTTTAGAGGTGCCAGGGACTTTCTCAGTGGATACAGTTCCTTCTGGAACTTCTGTTTTGGCAACGTCTTCTTTTCTGTCACTCTTTAACTGCCTTTTTTTTTTTAACCTTTTCTTACCGTCGTCTGCTATTTATCTGCCTTTGCCGACCGTTGTCCTGCGTTCGATCTGGAAATCTTTTTGCATCAGAAGACTGTTTCACTACAAACCGCTCCCCGCCTTCTTGAAGTTCTGTGCTCTCTTTTATGCCACCCTGTTTAACTGCCCAGCATTTTGAGCCTTTCCTCACCCTCATCTACTGTTGTGTCGGCCTAAGTCCACCATTCTCCTCTCTTTGGTCCGGAAGTTCTTTTACATTTTTTTTTCTGATCACAATTTTGACATGCCAGCATTTTTGTTGTTGTTGTTGTTAATAATCTGAAGACTGTGCAGTGGAAATTGGACACTGTCCCAGAGCGGACACTAGCTGCTAGTTCTACCGTGTGTGTTTTCCTGTATGGCTTGTCTGTGTTCTGTTTGCTACATTCAGATGTTTTTCTTCATTTTGTTTTTAACCTTGCGTTTTAATCGGAGAGTGATAAATTGAACGGAGTGTCGGGCTGTCTTTGAACGGCCCGGTCTGATCCGCCTTAAGCATGCCAATACATTAGCAGCCATGTCATCCCTTGTGTATCCATGCTGCCTTTGATGTCGGCTACTTTTTCACGATGTTATCCTCCTCCCCCCGCCCCCCCCCTCCCCATCCCCCTCCCTTTTATTTTTTGTAATAGCATGTGACCGGATCTTTTTTCCCCTTCATGTTGATAGCCCTCAAAAGACATGTGAGGTCAGTTGAGCCATAATGATAGAAAAAATTGAAAAACAAAACAAAACACGTTTGTCTATGTCCTTGGCGGTAACTAACCCCCTCTCTTTCTAAATTTTAAAACAAAACAAAACAAACTGTTGGACGGCATGTGTGTTGGCAAGGGAGATAATACTTAGCGACGCTATCGCCACTCCAACGTTCCAGCCTGACGCGTTCTGATTCTTTTTTTCTTTTTTTTCTGTTGTGACCTATCGACCGCTGACAAGGGTCACACGATCTTTTTAAAGGGAAGTTCGTAGCTGCTCTTTTAATGATGGTTGCATTCATATTTAACGTCCGGCCTGCCGACTTAGGTCAGGCCTGTTTACCCATACGATTTTGCTGTATTTTGTACACATGTCTGGCGAAAACGCGATGAAGGCGACGAACTAAAGATTTAAGAGAGAAAATTAAAGTTAAAAAAAACGTCGAAAGAAATTCTAGAGACGAATTTCTTGAGCGAGAACTCTTGCTATCTTCCACGGGCGATAGTGCGTCAGACTCTGTCTGTTTCTTCGACAATGAAACATCGACAAAACCGGCGAGAGAGCATGAGCTGGTGCCCAAAGTATGCTGATGATTCAGGTTTGAAAGTAATTTGTGTTAGAAAGAATGTACGTTTTCCGTAATTAATGTAAGATTGAATGGTTATTACCCGGTACGGGTGATTGCAGGTGAAAATGGAACGAATGCCTCTGTCACAATGGCCGTGCCTCGCCCATACGCGCGCAATCGCATACACCTGCACACGAGACTCGACCTCTCCGGGCACAACCGCAATCTGATTCCAATCACACCAAATATCACTATAAAGATTTCACGAAAATTTCTCCCCCTGGCCAACAACCTGAGCGGGGTTTTTATTTCTTTCTTTCTTTTATCTCTCCACAGTATAT
>CM065733.1:29516364-29521364 GCA_033310375.1 Conus canariensis | reverse complement strand
AGGGATTGATAGTGGGAAACCTCTCCAGGGAAGTAAAGACAACATCAGCAATGAGGGATTGATAGTGGGAAACATATCAAGGGAAGCAGAGACATCATCAGCACTGAGGGATTGATAGTGGGAAACATATCAAGGGAAGCAGAGACATCATCAGCACTGAGGGATTGATAGTGGGAAACATATCAAGGGAAGCAGAGACATCATCAGCACTGAGGGATTGATAGTGGGAAACATATCAAGGGAAGCAGAGACATCATCAGCACTGAGGGATTGATAGTGGGAAACATATGAAGGGAAGCAGAGACATCATCAGCACTGAGGGATTGATAGTGGGAAACATATGAAGGGAAGCAGAGACATCATCAGCACTGAGGGATTGATAGTGGGAAACATATGAAGGGAAGCAGAGACATCATCAGCACTGAGGGATTGATAGTGGGAAACATATAAGGGAAGCAGAGACATCATCAGCACTGAGGGATTGATAGTGGGAAACATATCAAGGGAAGCAGAGACATCATCAGCACTGAGGGATTGATAGTGGGAAACATATCAAGGGAAGCAGAGACATCATCAGCACTGAGGGATTGATAGTGGGAAACATATCAAGGGAAGCAGAGACATCATCAGCACTGAGGGATTGATAGTGGGAAACATATAAGGGAAGCAGAGACATCATCAGCACTGAGGGATTGATAGTGGGAAACATATCAAGGGAAGCAGAGACATCATCAGCACTGAGGGATTGATAGTGGGAAACATATCAAGGAAGCAGAGACATCATCAGCACTGAGGGATTGATAGTGGGAAACTTCCAGGAACAAGACATCATCAGCAATGAGGGATTGATAGTGGGAAACCTCTCCAGGGAAACAAAGACATCATCAGCAATGAGGGATTGATAGTGGGAAACATATCAAGGGAAGCAGAGACATCATCAGCACTGAACGGACTGAAGCCTGTATGGAAGGACAACAAACATCTCCATCAAACACAAGGTCAGGCTCCTGCGTGCACTGGTGTATTCCATCTTCCTGTATGCAAGCAACATATTCACGCGCGCGCGCACACACTCACTCACACGCACGCACGCATGCACGCACGCACGCACGCACGCATGTGTGTGTGTGTGTGTGTGTCCGTTCGTCTTTACCTTATCCATTTGCCCTCTGTCTCTCTCTCTCTGTCTCTGTCTGTCTGTCTGTCTCTCTCTCTCTCTCTCTCTCTCTCTCTCTCTCTCTCTCTCTCTCTCTCTCTCTCTTGCTGTCACTCTTCTTTACCCCCAACATCCACTCTCTCCTACCGTCTATCTCTCTATTTTTCACTGTTTGTCTGTCTGTCTTTCTTTCTCTCTCTCTGTCTCTGTCTCTCTCTCACTCTCTCTCTCTCTCTCTCCTCTCTCTCTCTCTCTCTCTCTCTCTCTCTCTCTCTCGCTCTCCAGCCATACACGTCTCAGTCATCAAGAGGAGTGTAGGCAGGACAGTGTTTGCTGGACGGGGTGTGGATCCTGTGACAGAGTCGAGTGCTATGTCCCTTGACTGGTCCAAACATGGCATTACACTGACCCCCCACATCCATCTCCTTCACCCAGCCCCCCCCCCCCCCCTCCCCGACAGTCGCTGACTGTATCTCTCTCCCCAGGGCTTAGGTCCTGTGGGGACTGGAACGTGAAATCTGAAATAGACTGGAGTGATGATTAAGGATCTAGTTGCAGAGTGAGGCCACTGCAGGCAGAAATCTAAACACACTGGAAAATCATTCAGGAGGAAAACTTTTTCACACAGCTGAGTGAAAGAGAGAGAGAGAGAGAAAGGGAGTGTGTGTGTGTGTGTGTGTGTGTGCGTGTGTGTGTGTGTGTGTGTGTGTGTGTGTGTGTGTGTGTGTGTTTTTGCGTCTTTCTTGCGTTCAGTTTCCTCAATAACATCCTCAAGAGAGAGAGGAAAAGAGAAAAAAAACTAGTCAGAGAATGGGTGTGTATGATATTAGTGGTGGGGTAAAAGTGAATTTTTCTCCTGTATCTTTTGTACTGAGAGGAAGAAGGAAAACCACACACGGAGAAAGGGACGGCCCGACCCTTCACACAGTAAAAGCGAAGCGTTGCTGCACACATGACAATTGCGTTCCCCTTTTCGACGCTGGTAATGACTGCTGCGAACAGTAGAACCTTCAAACGTTTCGTCACTTTAGTCAGTGTGTGTGTGTGTGTCTGTGTGTGTGTGTGTGTTGTGTGTGTGTGTGTGTGTGTGTTGTGTGTGTGTGTGTGTGTGTGTGTGTGTGTGTGTGTGTGTGTGTGTGTTTCCTGATGAAGCCTAAGTTACCGTTAAAAAAATTGAAAGCGATAACTCTTTGATGAGTTGACAGTGTGTGTGGAGAGTTATCTACTTCTCAGAAACAGATGGCCAAATCCGCTAGGATGTTCATCATACACTGCACCTCCCTTGTCACAGACGGCTTTTAGAGTTGCTCAGGCTTAGTGCATTTCCCCCCTTTTCTTAAAGTTCAACATCCACTCTTTTCTTTTCTAATTCCTTGCCTATCCACGAATGCTGGCTGTCAATGCTGCCAGGTGTGATTGACAACTGATAGAAGTATGTTTTAAAGAGAAATTGTACCTAACTATTCCCCTTTTTAAAAGGGACAAACAATTCACAATTGTCGTGTAATATGTTCGTCCTTTTTGTCTGGCTGGAGGAATTATGATTTCTCTCTTCATAATTTGGGTCAGTTCCCGCCTGCAGTCAGTCCCCTCACTCTGAACGTGTTTTGTCTCCTAATTTGTTGGCCCCCCTTTGTCCGGCGGAAGCATGAATATAATCTCTCAAATTTCTGTCAGTTTCCGCCTGCAGTCACCTCCCTTTGAAACTAGCTAATAGAAAATTATTTTCTGTAGTCTGCAGAACTTCTTCTCTACGGATCAAGCTTAGCTCAGACTCACCGTACGAGAACGGGCCTCGGATCTTGTGGGTAAGACCCTCAGACTCTTCGTCCAAGGCCTGGCGGTTCGATCCCCACCCTAGTTGGCTAGGTGGAGCGACAGTTTCGTTTTGTATTTAACATCTATGCAGACTCCAACCACCAGCCCCCACCCCCACCCCCATCCTCATCCTTTCCCCTAGTTCTTCGGATGAGGCTTTAAACCGAGAACCCGTGCGTGAACGCCTGCACGAAAAATCCTGCATTCCTGTTCAATCCATTTCCACCTTCCGGAGAAGACCGGGCCAAGCTGATGGGATGGATGGCAGGAACATAAAAAAAATAAGACATGTGTACTGGTGTCGTGTTTAGACATCTTTCCTGAAGACGGAATGTGGCTAGCTACCTTCATGGTGAGATTCAAGACCGTCGCGTACCAACCGCCGTGGCGAAGTGGTTATTGTCACGGACTCCCAACTGGGAGGTCGTGGGTTCGATTCCCATCAGAACCATGTGGGATTTTTCTGCCCCGATCGGCACCTACCCAGAGCTGAGTATGCTATGAGCTTAATTGAGAAGACTGGGACAACACAGTCGAGTTTCATTCAATGGATGCGTCTCTGAGAGTGTTGTACAAATTTCCTCACCAACACTGCAGGTGTCTGTATCTCGCATGCCTGGTTGATGATGGAATGTATTATGGAAGTAAGCTTAGAGTACAGTCCTGTCATGCAGTATCAGACCGGAATGGAAACCCGTAGCATCATCTTCCTTCGTCATCCTCATCCCCATCGATCAGCATTACAAAGAAATATCTGACGTTCTGTGGCCCTTCATGCCCTGCTTCATGGTGACCTCAGTTTTGACCGCCCCTCCTCGTCTATGGCCTTGGTTTGACTCTGTCGGATCATTGGTATCGGCAGATTCATGGGACTGTCGTTGAACGGAATGGTGGCCGCACCTTCATGAGGGAGAGTTGCAATGAGGAAGCTGACCAACTGGCAAAGGAAGGAGGACAGCAGCCCCAACTGGGGCAGGAAGTCTCCTTTGAAGAAATCAAAAGTATTATCAAGGAAAAGCAAAAAAGAAGATGGCTTGAGCAGCACCCAGACTTCAACAAGAGGGATGCCCACTACCTGCTGCCCAGATCAGAGCAAGTGAACATTGTGAGACTCAGGACAGGGTACTCCAGACTGAGACATCACATGTTCACAAATTTCCCCCTTGGCGAGTCTTCAAGTTGCCCATGCAGTACAGCCCCAATGGCAGTAGAACACTCCCTGGACTATCCCACACATGAAAACCTATGGGTGGGCAGAGACCTGGCCTGTCAACACACCGATGAGGGAAAAGCTTTATGGATCTCTGGAGGGTCTCCGCCGTACAGCAGCCTTCGTCAGTGCCTCTGGGGTTCTATCTGAGTGAACGAAGAAGAAGAAGAAGAAGAAGAAGAAGAAGGAGGTTTGCTGTTCCCGGTTCTGCGACTGAGCAATTCTTGTTGTCGTCAGTAGGGGGCTGAGTAGGTGGTTGGTGTCCTGTGTATGTTAGATCAGAACAGGCACCACTAAACAACACCGGAGTGACTCAGCAGCAGCGGCAGTGTCTCCTCTGGTGGGTTGCCTCATGAATACGCGACACTGATTGCTCCCCGTGGATTGCCGGTGTCGGGGCTGCGGCCGGCCGGGCCGGGCTGTGGCTGTGGACGTGGAGTCGGAATGAGCGGCGTGGGTACAGTGTCACTGAAGCGGTACAGAAGATGGGACAGAAATATAAAAAAAAAATGTCGCGGTAGTGAATTTCGGAGTTTTAGCCTTTGGCCGGGGAACGAAGAAAGCAAAGAAAGAACCATACGAGAGAAGAAGCATACACTCAAAAAAAAAAGTCCAGGGTTATGAAATAACAAGAGGGTGAGAGGGAAAGGGATATGTGTGTGTGGGGGGGGGGGGGGGCGGGTTGTAGGCGTGGGGGTGCTTGTCCGTTGGAGTATCCCCAGGTGAAGGTGGAGAACCTGGTGACAGCCGTGGTAGACTGTCCAGCAGAGTGAATGACCGTGTTTGCCTGTGGTCAATACACAGGGCTGGAGTGTG
>CM065733.1:29501364-29503864 GCA_033310375.1 Conus canariensis | reverse complement strand
GTTCTCGTGTTGTGTGCTGAGCCTTGAAAAAAAAAAGAAGTAACCAAGTCCTAGGTCATTGAGCAAATGGATCCCAAATGCAGCGACTGAAAAATCCGTTATCATTGGAAGTGATGGCATCACCAGGGGGTTGTTGTCTGATAGTGACGTCATATATGTGACGTCTGTGGTAATGATGTGGGGGTTTCTATGAGCAACCCGGGGGATTTCTGTGTGGTATCAGATCCCAAGGGCTTTGTCTTGTCTGGAGGAAAACAGTCAAAGCTGCAGCCACAAGTCTTCGGTGTGGATACCTGAGCTTTGCAGTTCTTTGCGTCACGGGATGACCAAAAGAAAAAGAAAAAAAGAAATGTTACCACTGCCGAAGGAGGAGTTGAGCAACTGACAGTATACTTCATCTAAATCGGCGGGATACTACGTAATAAAATTACGAACAAGCAAGCAAGCTCAAAAACAAAAGGTCCGGTTTTACAGAACTTTGTGTGACTTTCACGTGAGATAAAAAATTTAAAAAAAGAGATCTCAGCGAATGAAGACATGTGAACATGTCCAGGGCAAGAGTGTTCTGATGTTTGTTTAGAAATCCGTCCGCAATCAAACGAAAGAAAGGAAATATAGGGAATCAAACAATAGATCACGGAACAAAATACTGTGAGGCAGCTTATCAACGTAGGTGTAAACTTTGATCGCTGCAGCAACGATAGTAGTAACAATGAATATTCCAATGCTTTAATTCAAAAAAAAAAAAAGAGAGAGAAAAGAGAAAGAAATAGAAAAGAAAAGACGGCAAGATTCCTCGACGATAGAGAATATACGTATTAAAGAAACGGAGCGAAGGAAAAGAAGGAAAGAAAGAAAACAAACAAACAACAGCGAAAATAAAGCAAGAAAGGGCCAGAAGAGAGGACGGTGGCCATGGAGAAGGTGGGCAACGCCCCCCAAGCCCTCCCCGGCCAGTTCCAGGGCTACCCCACCAAACGCTACAAGACCCGCATCGTGTCCTACACCGTCATCTCCAAGGCCTCCAAACCCATCATCCGGCGTCGTCGGGTCGTCCAGGACAACAGCCCCCACCACCACCCCGACACCAACGGGTTTCATCACCCTCCTCCTTCCTCGACCAGCCACCCCAACCATCACCGTCTCCCTAGCCAGAAGCACCAACATCCTCCCCCTCACCATCCTCCTCCTCATCCTCATCCTCCTCATCATCATCATCATCTCCATCCCGACCACAGGCAGCTCTACCATCACCATCACCACCACCCTGACCCCAGACAGAACCATCACCAGGACCATCATCACGACCATCACCAGCATCACCAGCATCACCATCAGTCTGGTCACCATCGTCAGGAGGTTCCTGAGCAAGGATTTGGAGAGCCTGGGGCTCAGGGAGAGGAGGAGGAGGAAGAGGAGGTGGTGGAGGAGAAAGAGGGTCCAGAGAGACTGGTTGTATCCTCTGCTCAAAGGACGTTGTTGCCTCAACGGTCGCCAGACTCCGAGGCCGACGAAAGTGAAGGTAATCATGGGTAGTCTGTGCTTATCCTGCGCGCAGGAGGACAACTGCTGCGCAGGGCGTTGTTCTCGGTTCCTCTCTGTCTCTCTGTGTCTCTTTGTGTGTGTGTGTGTGTGTGTGTGTGTGTGTGTGTGTGTGTGTGTGTGTGTGTGTTCTAGGAACGCTATATAACTCGAAACAGTTGAGGCTGATAGTCAGCCCAGTTTACAGGCGGTGTGTAGGGTTCGTATCCTTACAGCTCTGTCTATCTATCTGTCTGCCTGTCTGTCTCTGTCTCTGCTGTCTGTCTGTCTGTCTGTCTGTCTGTCCTGTCTGTCTCCTCTCTCTCCTCTCCTCTCTCTCTCTCTCTCTCTCTCTCTCTCTCTCTCTCTCTGCTAGAACTCCGAGATTGATCAGAAGTGAGACCCTCAAACATGGGACCGCTTTCAATCCCGCCACTATTCAAACAGTCCCATTCTGCCCATGGGCATGGCATTGACGCATGGAACTAGTCTGCATGTCTTTTACTTTCGAATCATCCACCCCAACCGTTACACCACGGCCTCCGCGTGCATCCACGATCTTTCATGTATGCCATCTCGGTTTGATGTCTAATGCGAAGGACCTGGAGGGAATTGAAGCATGCCCACTCGAAAGAGAACATTTCCATCTGAGAATTGGGAGTGACAATCGAACCCCGGACCTTTGAACATCACCAAAAAATGGTAGTAGGCCTCTCTTCATTTTTTTTCTCGACTATTTTTATCTTCTTTTTTTTATTATTATTATTATTATTATTATTATCATTACAATCATTATTATTATGATCATCATTATTAAGTCCCTGTGTCCCTTCCCAAAGCCCTCGTTTTTATTCAACGTCTGTCTTGCGCCAAATATGAGAAGATAAGTTAGTGATTGCTTGTTCTTCGTTTTCATTGTCCCGGACGTTGTTTATCTTGCCTGAAGAAGACCTAAGAGGTCGAAACGCGTCATGTTTTT
>CM065733.1:29486023-29488523 GCA_033310375.1 Conus canariensis | reverse complement strand
ACACACACACACACACACACACATAAGGATTTTCACATTAATCAAAGATACAAAGTTTTTAAAGAGAAGCTAGTCTGGTTGAAACTTATTAAATCTACCCGCGAACAGCTTGGAACTATTTTCTAATGAACACCTGTCTTTCAAAACAACAACAACAACAACAAAACATTTACAAGTGGTACTGCCTGTTTCCGTTTACATGTGTGAATATACAGCTTTGCCATTTACACATTTCGATCCAGTATATTGTTTGAAAACATAGGATCTTGCACTTCAAACAGAACAAACATTTCTAAAAAAAAAAATTCAAATTTACACAATTGGCTCACTCATGCGCAATGGCTTTCCGGATACTTAAAAAAACAAAAAGGCCAGCTTTAATTGGACAACTCCATTAAGAGGGTCAAATATTTCTTCTTAGGTGAATCAGTAACTTTAGATAAATGTGAGGACCGATAAGTGGGCAAAATGCTATGTGTTATGCGGGATTGCAACCATCTCAGCTGGATAACCAAACCCGTGTACATGCAAATGCTGAAAATAGTTTTCCAGGTTAGGATATCATACCATCGATTCCAGTGTTCAATGCCAGTGGCAGTACCATAATTAGCGTTAAACATTTCATGCACATCTTTATTACTCTTGGAAATAAGTTTTAAGTCACACTTTTTTGAAGTTTGTACCTTGTATTACGTTGTTACCTTCCGTTTAGTTTGATAATCCTTTACTGCCAGAATAGTTCCATTAAAAATTTTAAAAAATTAAAGTCTGTCTTAGTATCAGGATATTTATGTGAGAGAAAAAAATGTTGGCATCTCAAATAATTTTCTTCTTCGTCAAATAATTGAAAAACATTATGAATGTTTTCATCAAACCAACTTATCACAAACAGGCAAACGACGTGTTGTAGATGACAGAACTCTTGAGACTAACTGTGAAGAAAGAAATGTTAAAGAGGACAAAACTCGGGAGACCAGTGACGTAGGATGAAAATATTGTAGCGGACAAAAGCTTCGAGACCAGTGTGAAGGACGAAATGTTCAAGAGAGCCAAACCCTTAACACCAATGGTCAAGGACGACATGTTCAAGAGAGCCAAACCCTTAACACCAATGGTGAAGGACGACATGTTCAAGAGAGCCAAACCCTTAACACCAATGGTCAAGGACGACATGTTCAAGAGAGCCAAACCCTTAACACCAATGGTCAAGGACGACATGTTCAAGAGAGCCAAACCCTTAACACCAATGGTCAAGGACGACATGTTCAAGAGAGCCAAACCCTTAACACCAATGGTCAAGGACGACGTGTTCAAGAGAGCCAAACCCTTAACACCAATGGTGAAGGACGACATGTTCAAGAGAGCCAAACCCTTAACACCAATGGTCAAGGACGGCATGTTCAAGAGAGCCAAACCCTTAACACCAATGGTCAAGGACGACATGTTCAAGAGAGCCAAACCCTTAACACCAATGGTCAAGGACGACATGTTCAAGAGAGCCAAACCCTTAACACCAATGGTGAAGGACAAGATGGGAGGGGCGAAGTGTTGCAGAGAAAAAGACCCCTGAGATCAGTGGTGAGGGACAAAATGCTGTTGATGACAAAAGCTTGGGAACCAATTCTGAACAAGAAATGTCGTAGTGGACCAAATTTTGGAAACCGTTTGTAGAGGGACGGAGTGATCTTGGGGTGAAAATTTGATCCAAGGATCGGTCGCTGAGGACGAAACTTTCTGTAGGAGAAAACGTTTGGGGTCATTTCTGGTAACTGTACACAAAGTTGGGAGCCTGTTGTATAAGACGAAATGTTGTTGACAACAAAACCAAAGGGACCAATGATACAGAACGACATTTTGTTGAGGTCAAACATTGGGAACAAGTTGCTGAGCGTGAAATGTTGTTCAGGTCAACCTAATGGGAATAATTTGTCGGTAACGAAATGTTGTGGAGGACAATACATGGGGAACAATTTGTTAAGGTGGAAATGTTGAACACAACACATGGGAAATGATTTGTTGATGACGAAAAGTTGTTTAGGACAATACATAGGGAACCATTTGTTGAGGACAAAATGTTTGTTTGTTTTTAGGACAACCTATTGAAAACCCTTTAATGAGGGCAAAATATTGGAGAGGTCAGAAAGGTGGAGGAACCAATGGAGAGGACAAAATACTGTAAAGAACAAAACTTGGCGGACTAACAGTTGCGGACAAAATGGCGCAGATTCCCTATTTTCCCCATACAAAACAGCACTGCCAGCGGGTGAAAATCTAAACCGCAGTTCGAATCGGCTGTGTTTGGCCGTCGTCCCGTTTCAAAGGAAACGCCTTTGAGACTCGCAAGCCAAGCAGTTGAGAGAACAGATGATCGTGCACTCGCATATATTGATCCAACTTCTCCCCCACCCGACCCTCACCCCCACTCCCAACCATCACAACCACCACGAGCACTCCCGCTTCGCTACTTCTATCCCCACCCTCCCCTCTCTCTCTCTTCCCC
>CM065733.1:29473523-29481023 GCA_033310375.1 Conus canariensis | reverse complement strand
TGTGCCAGTCTTGAATAAAAGTTACTCTGTTTTAGGTTTTCTTATGCGAGCAAGAGTTACCCTATTTGTTTATTGTTTACTTATTCTAGTTGATGTTGGTGTTTGGGCAGAAGGATATTTTTTTAAAGTAGCTAAAAGTAGGGAGACAGTGCATGGTGAACAATACCAAAAAAAAAGTTAGCTAAGCGTACAGAGACACAGTGCAAAATCAACGATATGAAAAGTCACTGAAAGTAGGGAGATACAGTGCAGGACGAACACTGTAAAAAGCAGCGAAAAGTAGGGAGAAATAGCGTAAGCTGATCACTGAAAAAGTAGCTGAACGTAGGGAGAAATAGCACAGGCTATACAATACAAAAAGTAGCCAAAAGTAGGGAGAAAGAGGAGCGTGGGCTGAATAATTAAAAAAAAAAAAAGCCTAAAAAGTAGCCGAACGTAGCAAGAAATAGCATAGCTGAACAATACAAAAAGTAGCCAAAAGTAGGGAGAAACAGCGTAGGCAGAGCAAGACAAAAAGTAGCCAAAAGCAGGCAGAAACGGCGTAGGCTGAACAATACAAAAAGTAGCCAAAAGTAGGGGGAAACAGCGTAGGCTGAACAATACAAAAAGTAGCCGAAAGTAGGGAGAAACAGCGTAGGCAGAGCAGTACAAAAAGTAGCCGAAAGTAGGGAGAAACAGCGTAGGCAGAGCAGTACAAAAAGTAGCCAAAAGTAGGGAGAAACAGCGTAGGCTGAACAATACAAAAAGTAGCCGAAAGTAGGGAGAAACAGCGTAGGCAGAGCAGTACAAAAAGTAGCCGAAAGTAGGGAGAAACAGCGTAGGCAGAGCAGTACAAAAAGTAGCCGAAAGTAGGGAGAAACAGCGTAGGCAGAGCAGTACAAAAAGTAGCCAAAAGTAGGGAGAAACAGCGTAGGCTGAACAATACAAAAAGTAGCCAAAAGTAGGGAGAAACAGCGTAGACAGAGCAATACAAAAAGTAGCCGAAAGTAGGGAGAAACAGCGTAGGCAGAGCAGTACAAAAAGTAGCCAAAAGTAGGGAGAAACAGCATAGGCAGAACAATACAAAAAAGAGTTGAACGTAGGAAGAAACAGCATAGGCAGAACAATACAAAAAGTAGCCCAAAGCAGCGAGAAATCGTGCGAGCTGAACAGGCCTGTGTTCACTTCCCAGGTACATCCTGAGGGAGCTGGGCAGCTACAAGGGCACAGAGAAGCACGCGCTGTTCACGAGCAGCCGTCACACGGGGCTGCTGAAGCTTCACGAGGACATCCGCGTGCACCTCTACATCTCCCGCCCACCGTGCGGCGACGCCGCGGCCTTCCCCACCATCACGTGAGTCCCTGGAGTTCTCTCTTCGTCCTGCTGTCTCTTTGCCCGCTTGTTCTTCTGTCTGATCTGTCTGTCTTGGGTTCTCAGTCTGGTTGCAGAGTTTGTGGTGGGAAAGAACTATGTAAAAAAGCCATGGATGAGATTTAGTCCCGTTCTATGCACACCCAAAGAGAAATTGAGGATGTATGAAAGTCTTTGTCAGGCGCGACAACTTGCAAGGATTCCCCGTTCCCCCCCCCCCCCCCCTTCCTCCCCTACGAAGACGCATTAACAGCCATTAATGCTGTGCTCCAAGTTTAATGACTGTTGTATTTTCACATGTCAATGTTGAGTGGTCCTGAGTACCGCAGGTAAATAACGATGAAAAAACGAAAGAGAGAAAACATTTAAAGGAAACGCACTCACAATTCTGGCTTTAGTATGACTTAAAATGTGTGTGTGTGTGTGTGTGTGTGTGTGTGTGTGTGTTTCTTTTATGAATAGAATTTGAAAGCTCTTAATACCAAATGTACGTCAAACATTTTTGGACAGAAACTTTTGTCTCACACAGAAAGTCGATTCCTTCCTATTTTTATTTTCTTTGATGACAGGAACTTACAAAAGGTTTTGTAATGTTGGAGCTGATATGAACTCTTGACGTGGTTTCAGAAACTTCCCCAACCGCATGCGAGCCATTCGCAAACAGGGACAACTCAGGACAATCATTGACGATGGTAAGGGAAGTAACCGATCACATAAACTGATAGTGTGACAATGTTGATACGGTATTCTCTCCCTTTACATCCTCGTCCACGCTTGGTGACGTTGTACTGTGTTGTGTTGTATTTTTTTATTGTATTGTATTCGTCGCAGCTGATATATCTCTCTCGAAGGTAGCGCATCACCTTAGCATACTTCTCCTCCCCTTTCCCAAACCCCCATTCCGTGTCCCCCTTTTCCCCCTGTCTGTGTTTGTTCTTGTTTACCCGCTGAAGTGGAGTTTCGTACAGATTTTGGACATGGACCACCCCCCTCGTTGCTAACGGTTATTTCCTGTGCTAGGTGCATGTCGCACACATACCTTTTTATGTAGTCACTTCTGATACTGTGAACACCATTCAAACGTGTGTGTTTGCTCTCTCACTCCCTCTCACCCTCCCTCTCTCCCTCCCTCTCTCTCTCTCTCTCTCTCTCTCTCTCTCACACACACACACACACACACACTAACGTCCATACAATCACACACACACACACACACACACACACACACACACACACACACACCTCATACACACACACACACTAACGTCCATACAATCACACACACACACACACACACACACACACACACACACGCACGCACGCACGCACGCACGCACACACACACACACACACCACACACACACATGACCTCATTTTACCTGGTTTTACCTGAACAGACATTCACCCTAAATGATTTGCCATTGTACTTGATGTGAAGATTTTATCATTGTACCCTGACCTGAGGAAGCTGGACATCAGCGAATATTTGTGAAAAAATACATTGAAGACTGAAGACATGAAAAGGTTGTTGCTTTTATTCATATATATATATATATATGTGTGTGTGTGTGTGTGTGTGTGTGTTTGTGTACATACACATACAGTCACACAGAGAATGTGAGGGAGATGGGATAAGAGTATAATAAACATATTCTCAATGATGAAATACACAGCTATGAAGAAAATTAAACCTTAAGAGAAATTTATGAATAGGGACATTTTGCTTTTCAGTGAAATCGTTGACACTAGAACTATAAAACTCTTTTTCTTTTCAAGTCATTCATGAAAGTAACCCCCCCCCCCCCCCAAAAAAAAAAAAAAAATCCCTCACTGCATAAATTCTTTCAAAGTAATTTTTTTTTTTTTTTTTCTAACCATAGCTGCTTTTTCTCACGGGAAAATTTTTACAGACTCGTTGGTAAAAGCTGATCGCCATGATTAACATCCGTTGATTGTTTCACATTATTATTGTTGTAGTTCTTTCACATATGCGCTTCCTCTCCAGGCGAAGGTGCCATTCCCACGGAATATCCTCTTCCGGCCAACGCGAACGGCAAGGAAAGACTGCGAGTCATGACATGCTCGGACAAGATTCTTCGCTGGAACGCTGTGGGAATTCAAGGAGCATTACTGTCCAACTACCTGGACCCTGTCTACCTCAGCTCCGTTGTCATTGGTCAGTTGATGGCCCGTTGTCCTTGGCCAGTTGATGGTCTGTTGTCCTTGGCCAGTTGATGGTCTGTTGTCCTTGGCCAGTTGGTGGTCTGTTGTCCTTGGTCAGTTGATGGTCTTTTATCATTCATCAGTTGATGGTCCGTTGTCCTTGGTCAATATATCGTCTGTCGTCCTTGGTCAGTTGATGATCTGTTGGTCTGTTGTCATTGGTCAGTTGATGGTCTGTTGTTCTTGGTCAGTTGGTGGTCTGTTGTCATTGGTCAGTTGATAGTCTGTTGACATTGGTCAGTTGATGGTCTATTGTCACCGCTCGGTTGATTGTCTGTTGTCGTTGGTCAGTTGATGGTCTGTTGTCATTGATCAGTTGATGGTCTTTCGTTGATCAATTGATGGACCGTTGTTATTGGTCAGTTGATGGTCTGTTGTCATTGGTCAGATGATGGTCTGTTGTCATTGGTTAGTTGATGGTCTTTCGTTGATCAATTGATGGAACGTTGTCACTGGTCAGTTGATGGTCTGTTGTCAGTGGTCAGTTGATGGTCTGTTGTTGTTGGTCAGTTGATTATCTGTTGTCCTTGGTCAGTTGATGGTCTGTTGTCCTGTTGATGGTCTGTTGTCAGTGGTCAGTTGATGGTCTGTTGTTGTTGGTCAGTTGATTATCTGTTGTCCTTGGTCAGTTGGTGGTCTGTTGTCCTTGGTCAGTTGATGGTCTGTTGTCAGTGGTCAGTTGATGGTCTGTTGTTGTTGGTCAGTTGATGGTCTGTTGTCATTGGTCAGTTGATGGTCTGTTGTCAGTGGTCAGTTGATGGTCTGTTGTCATTGGTCAGTTGATGGTCTGTTGTCAGTGGTCAGTTGGTGGTCTGTTGTCCTTGGTCAGTTGATGGTCTGTTGTCATTGGTCAGTTGATGGTCTGTTGTTGTTGGTCAGTTGATGGTCTGTTGTCATTGGTCAGTTGATGGTCTGTTGTCAGTGGTCAGTTGATGGTCTGTTGTCATTGGTCAGTTGATGGTCTGTTGTCAGTGGTCAGTTTATGGTCTGTTGTCATTGGTCAGTTGATGTTTTGTTGTCTTGGTCCATTTCAAGAGCTAGTAATCATTCTGTGGGGTGTCACGCGTTTTTTTTTCTTCTTTTTTTGCTTGTCACCGTACTTTCATGTATTGCTGTATTCATTGTCTTGATATGTTCCAAAGCATTCGCTGACCAAGTTTTTCAAAGTAACGTATCAACGTTGAAACCATCCGTAAACTTTGAATTCTTATCAGATAGGTTGACGTTCAACTTCATAGGTTTCATTTCAGACGAGTTTCTGAATAGCACTTTTTTTTTTTTAAATAACACTTGAGGCCAATATTGAGGTAAGTGCATGTGTTGGGCCTATGTTTTCACCATTCCATATGAGTTAACAGTACATTCTTGGTGTGTGTGTGTTGGGGGGGGGGAGCATCTGTTTAGGAAGCTTGGATTTGGTTAGTTTATGCTCAGAGAAAACTGAGCATACCTCCGGATATACAAAATACAATGAAGACAAAGCTAACTAGGACCTTTTTGCCCAAACTCTAGTTAGAGGTTCTCTTAAGCTCAATTTTAATCATAACATAGAATCAGTAGAAGATCTTGAAAAAAAACATTATGCAGGATTGCGAAATCTCATACTGAGAGCAGCAGATTGTGCCATTCCAAAGATGAAGTTTAAAGACCATACAAAGAGAGCCTCAAACCCTTGGTGGAACTCCTCGTGTGAGTTAGCCGTGAAAACGAAAACAGAAGCGTTTCAAAACTGGATGAATAGTCATCATTCACAGTCACCCCAAATAATAAACGAACTTCACAGTAAATACAAAATTGTTAATAACTGTAGTAACAAAGCAGTAGCTCTTGCTTAAAAAAAGAACAGAATTATGGTAATTTGACCATAACTTGTTCTATACGTCCAGATGACGTTTCTAAAGTATGGAAAGAAATTTACAAAAATTAAGGGTACATTCTATCTCCCTCAGCCTGCTTTGGATGTTAACGATAAAATTTATGGAACTAACAAAGAAAAGGCTGAATTATTCGCAGAAACTTTCGGTTCAATGAGTCAGACTGAGTGTTTGTCTCAATCTGAACAAATTCGTTGAAAGGAGTTTGAGGATAAATACCAAGACTTTGAGCAGCTTAACGTAAAAAGTAGCACGTTCTTTATAAACTCAAATTTCATAATGCATGAACTCTGTTTCGCACTTAATCGTATAAAGCCAGGTAAGCTGTGCACTGGTTCAGATCCTATTTCCTATAACATGACTGAACATTTTCCTGAGCGTCTGTTATCAAAGTTGCTGGAGTTCTTTCAGATATGTTGGAGTGCTCCGTACAGATTGGAAAAAAGCTGCTGTTCTCTTAAACAAGGAAAACCTAAAACTCTTCCCTCTAGTTTCTGACCTGTTTCTTTAACACTTCACATTAGAAAACATTTTGAAAGAATAATGAAAAACAGAACAGAACATTTCCTTGAAAGACATAGAGTCTTGCCTTTATTCCAGGCTGGTTTTAGGAAAGATAAAGGAGTCACAGACCACATTGTCCATTTATCCTCAAATGTGAAAAAAGCTCTAGCCAATCGACCCTTGCAACGTTTTTTTGACGTTCATAGAGCCTACGATTCAGTATGGCATTCTAAATTGTTGTACAAAGCACATGAAGCAGGAAGACGAGGTCGGTTTTTTTTTTGTTTTTTTTTTTTCCAAATTCTAAAAGCTTTCTTATCGGACAGAACTATCCAAGTCAATGTAAATGGAGCATTATCAACCTCTGGGACTATTAACATGGATGTTCCCCAAGAAAGTGTGATCGCTCCAACACTTTTCTTGCTAATGCTTTCGATATTAAACAGATTAATATGAAAAAGCTGCTACGTTAGCTCTGTATGCAGATGATGTTGCTCTGTGGAAAAATGTAAACTGCGTGTGTGTGTGTGTGTGTGTGTGTGTGTGTGTGTGTGTGTGTGTGTGTGTGTGTGTTAATTTTGTTCGTTTTCTTTAAATGAAAAATGTTGACGTTTTGTGTTCATCATGTTTTTTAAATGTCAGTACAACCACGGGTTAATCAGACAATAAATTGGTTTCAGTCAGTCAATGTGAGCATCTGTTTAAGAAGCTTGGATTTTGTTAGTTTTCAAGTACAGTCCCTATATGGCGCACAAAAGAATGACTATATCATCTTTTTTGTAAGTGCACCCGACTCAATACTTACAGCCTTCCACACAGCCACGCAGAAAAATACAGTCTGGACCACACACATGCCTGCACATACACAACTCTCTCTCTCTCTCTCTCTCTCTCTCTCTCTCTCTCTCTCTCTCAGTGTTGTTTTTCTTTTATCTTGACGGGTACAGGTAGCCATACAGGCGACCAGCGAGGTCACGTACCACGTGCTGTGAGCGGCCGTTTGAAGTGTGGCCGTCTGCACGAGGTGCTGATGAAGCCCTTCCGCATCAGTTCCCCCGAGATCGTCTACCCGCCACAGTGAGTCGGCTCACCTCTGGGCTTTGAAGCCAGTGCCACTAACAACATGGTGCTTTCAAAGTAGAGTGTAGAGTATAGAGTTCTTGGTAAACCAGAGCGAATTGAGGTCTACCGCCTACCAGAATCAGAGGACATTACGGTTGCGTTTGTTCCTGCTCATCAGTGAGGCACATCCATCAGACTATAGAGAGGAGAGACTGGAGGAAGAGGGAAGGGAGGGGAAGGGTTTGAGGCAGCTAAGGTGGAGATGCTGATGAAGAGTTCTGGAAGTAGGATGGGGAGGGGGGGGGGGGGGACACAACTTTTTCTCGTTCAAGGAATTAAATGCTCTCACCAAGAAAAAAGTTGTTGGGGTCGTGAGTGGGAGGAGGAAAGGAAGGGGGTGATCATAACCCATCCATCATGTATATTCTGATAACTAGTTTCACTTTGATTTGTTTCTTTACTCATTGAGGCACTTTTAGCGGTGGT
>CM065733.1:29466023-29468523 GCA_033310375.1 Conus canariensis | reverse complement strand
CAACCAAATCACACCTTTCTTCGTCGCACCACAAACCCATGCTTTTTGTTGCAGATTTTTCAGTCATTCGTGTTCTTAGAGATCCCCCCCCCCCCCCCCTCCCTCCTGCTATCCATCAGTTATGGATGGCAGGACGAAAACGCTTTTTATTCGCTGAAATGAACCTCACAGAAACTATAATCTAGTCACTTCTCTTTTGGTGGAAGGTCTCAGGTGTATTTTGATACAGAAACGGATCATCCTCTTTTTTGTCGTTCCTCTCTCTCTCTCTCTCTCTCTCTCTCTCTCTCTCTCTCTCTCTCTCTCTCTCTCTCTCTCTCTGACCACACAAAGTTCTAGCTGTTTGTGTTGTGTATGAGACGGTTGAATTTGAATTAGTTATAGCACAGACTTGGCTCTGTTTTTCATAGAGATAGAGTTTTGTGTTTCTCTCCTCAGTAGAACGTCTTCATAAAGGGAATGGGAGTAAGTGGAGTGGGGAGGAAAGGCATGAGGTGTGTGTGTGTGTGTGTGTGTGTGTGTGTGTGTGTGTGTGTGTGTGTGTGTGTGTGTGTGTAAATTAGCAATGGAATAATACTGATGATGGTGCTGAAAGAATTTGCATTACTGATAAAACTTGATTCTTTTGATGTTTTCATTTAGCTTGATGACATATTTTGGTGCTTTGAAAAGAAAAAAAGGGAAATCCCCCATTGTAGCAATGCTTCACTTCATCAATCTCTCACACTGAACAAAAGCTTTTGAATTCGCCGAATTTCATGTTTTTAGAATTTTTTTTCTGATTCTTCATTTTGAACATACATTTTTGCTCTGTGCATACATTGTAACATTTTTCAAAGGACACGTTATTCATGTATGTGTAATGGAATCTTTCAAGCGTCACTGATGACTGATTTTTACATATAGCCGACATTTCCTCCAATGTTTACATTGTCAGTATATATCCAACGGTCACAAACGACCGATTCAACCCACAGTTGTTCCCCCAAAGGCTCATTTTTGTGGAATGCTTTGATTTATATCTTCACCTCAGTTTGAGTTGGGAGTTCCTTCCCCTCGTGACTGACGTTTCCGTCTAAAGGGATTGCTGGCACACAAGACTGGTCGTGCTCTGCTGTCAGGAGACAAGAGACATGCAGCCGTCTAAAGGGATTGTCGTTACACAAGACTGGTCGTGCTCTGCTGTCAGGAGACAAGAGACATGCAGCCGTCTAAAGGGATTGTCGTTACACAAGACTGGTCGTGCTCTGCTGTCAGGAGACAAGAGACATGCAGCCGTCTAAAGGGATTGTTGTTACACAAGACTGGTCGTGCTCTGCTATCAGGGAGACAAGAGACATGCAGCCGTCTAAAGGGATTGTCGTTACACAAGACTGGTCGTGCTCTGCTATCAGGGAGACAAGAGACATGCAGCTGAAGCCTGCCACTTTCAGGGAAACGTAGGCAGCAGTCATTGCCAAAACACAGGCACAGCCCACGCCTCGAATCAAAATGTTACGTCAAGGGTGCGAGGCTACCACACACAAAAAAAAAAGATACCTCCTTTTGTTGTGAGTTACAGTACTGTTGTGCGTCGAGAGCTTTATCAGTGGACTAACCTGGATGTGTAATGGCTACGATTTGTTCCCTGTGGTTGTCTTGGTTGTGTATGCAGGCGCGCGCGCGCGTGTGTATGTGTATATGGGTTTGTGTGTGTGTGTGTGTGCGTGCGTGTGTGCATATATATACATATATATATATATATATATTTATATTGTATATGCATATATTATATATATATGTATGTATATGTATATATATATATATATATATATATATATATATATATATACGTGTGTGTTTATGTATGTGTGCATGCGGGCGTGCGTGTGTGTGTGTGAGAGAGAGGTGAGGGGATGGGGCGGGGGGGGGGGGGGGGAGGGGGGGCGGGGGGGGAGGAGAGAATCGGTCGCGACGAGCGAGGGACAGGAGGGGAATATAATAATGAATAATAATAATGAATACTTATATAGCGCCTATTCTCGGCTAGACCAAGCTCTAAGCGCTTTACAATCAACACTCGCTTACACAACGGGCTGCCTACCTGGGTAGTGCCGACTGAAGAGCTGCCAGCTGGCGCTTCATTCAGTCGTTTCCCGTGTCATCCAGTCAATATCGTTCAATATCGTTCACTCAGTTTCTTTACTTCCTTCATTCTTTCCATTTCTTACGCAGGGTGCATGCTGTGTGTAACGTGTCATCCATATAACGGGGAATCTTCTCTCTACCCCCCTTGCCCCTCCCTCTCCCTCCCTCCCCCTTCCGCCCCGTGTCTCCCTGCTCACCTCGTGCTGTCACAAGGTTTTAACCTCCCCCCTCGCCCTTCTCCTCCCGATCCTCCGACCATTCTCCCTTTTTTTCCTCGCAACCCCGCTCCCCCTTCCTCCCCCTCACACACACACACACGCTCACACACTATCCCGACCTGTCCGTATGAACTGTGTTGTACGCAATAAACACA
>CM065733.1:29453523-29463523 GCA_033310375.1 Conus canariensis | reverse complement strand
TAACCTGTTATGATTACCACTGGGAAAGGGGAGGTAACGCATGACGACAGGCAAGGGAGGTAACACAGGACGACAGGCAGCCTAGTTTTGACGAGTTCTGTGGAACTATATACCTGAGACATGTAGGTCCACTTGTCGTGTTGTCTGGGACATGTCTCTGATGCGTCCACGTGGTGTTTCCTGTTTGGGTGTACAGAGAAAACCCCTTCATTTGTTTGAGGGTTTAAATCCTATGGATTCTTGCAGCCTGCCATATTCTGGATTTGCACGTGGTGCTTGGTTACAAGATAATGTGTTGTTTTTTTTTTCCTTGATGCATGAATTTTGGACAATTGTTTTTTGTTTTGTTTTGTTTTGTTTTGTTTTTTTGGGGGAGGGGTATTTTCTTTTGAATGTAAGTTTTCCTTTCAAACATTAACAAAATATCCAAATACCGTTTGTTTAGTATGTACTACACTGATTTAATCTCCTGGCCTCATTCACTATTTGCTAACTAAATAAACACCGGTCGATGAATGAACATAACCAGATATTCCATAGTGTAACATAGTAACAGCGTGTAAATAGATGCCAGAATTTTAAAAAGAACATGACCGAAGGAAGAGAGACGTCAATACATCGTTCCTTTGCGTGCAGAGGCCGAGAGCATAATCAATGCACCGTTTGTTTGTTCTTAGAACACAGTGGAACGGAGCCGTTGGAAGCTGAAGCTGTTACTTTTTTGGTGTGGAAATTGCTTGCGAAACTTATCCGTGCTTTTGAATCAGTTGACTGCAGCTTTGGGGGAAATTGGACGGAGGGGAGTGGGGGGGGGGGGGGGGGGGGGGGAGGAGAAGGAGGGGGAGTAGGGGGGGGGGGGGGGGAAGGAGGGGGGGGATCATGTCTGGGTAGAGATTTAACCGTAGACTGGAGCTGTTGGGGATGGAAACGGAGTGAGATGATGGTGGAGGGTGAAAGATCAGGATATGTTTCCAGGGGTATGTCTCAAGTGAGGGCTGTGCTTGTTGATTGTAGCGTTTGATAGGAAGCAGGTGGGTGGGAGATGTGTGTGTGTGTGGGGGGGGGGGGGGGAGAGATCAGGACATGTTTCTAGTTAGGGGTCTCCTTTTTGCCTGCATCTTTCAGGGGAAAGATTAGAACATGTTTCTAGTTGGGATGCTGCCTGTTGGTCGCTGCTTTTTTTTTTTTTCTTCTTCTTCTTCTTTTTTTGCTTTTTTTTTTTTTTTGTAGGGTGTGATGTGATGTGTATGTGTGTGTGTGTGTGTGTGTGTGTGTGTGTGTGTGTGTGTGTGTGTGTTGGGGGGGGGGGGTGGTGGTGGAGAGAGTTTAGGACGTGTTTTTCGTGAGGTCCCTGCCTGTTGGCTGTAGCTTTCTGACGGGCGTGGGTATGGGAGGAGGGGCAAAAATCATATTAGGCGTATTTTCCCCGATGGTCGTTTGACTTTCGATCTGGATCTTGCTCCCATTCCTTCTTCTGATTTTACCAATGCTGGTACATGTCCTTACTGATTCGTATAATACGGTTGTTGTTATAAATGGCAGCGAAACACTTCACAGGTTTTTTTGTTTGTTTGTTTGTTTTTTGGGGGATGGGGTGAAAGGGGGGAGGAGGGGTGTTGGGTTTTTTGTTTGTTTGGGTGAGGAGGGGTGTAGTTTTTTTTGTTTGTTTGGGTGAGGAGGGGTGTAGTTTTTTTTTTGTTTGTTTGGGTGAGGAGGGGTGTAGTTTTTTGTTTGTTTGTTTGTTTGGGTGAGGAGGGGTGTTGGGTTTGTGTTTGTTTGTTTGTGTTGGGGGATGAGGTCATCTCTATGCTGGCATTCAATAGACCTCAGGGCAACAGATGACCCTTACTCAGAGGCAGAAACGTTTCCAGACGATGAGGACCAGCATGTGGTGTGATGGCGGGGAATCTATCCTGGTCATTGGAACTCACAGAACAAATATCCTCCCCCCCCCCCCCCCCCCCCCCCCAATTTTTTCCTTTTATTTCATGGTTTGAAGTAGTTCACTTGTTTGCGGGAAGAATGGCGTTCCGATTACTTGAATTGGTTGACACCCTTTTTTTATGTTTTAGTGTGTGTGTTTTTTTCTTCTTTTTTTTCTTTTTTTTTTTAGGGGGGGTGGGGTGGGTGGGGGCGCGTTTAACTGATTGATAGTATGAAAATGTCGCTGGGCGTCATGCACAAGTTCAACAGCCGTTATTATGCACCGTTAAGTTTCGAAGGGAAATCACACCACTATTGTAACAGTGTATAATAAGATAATACTTACCACCATATTAAGTTACTTTATGTATATGTTATATCAGTTTATATTAAACCACCATAATTTAGTTAGTTCACATATTTGTCTATCAATTTATATTATAGTTTATTTATTTCGTCAGGATTTTGATGGCCTTCTATGTATAGTGTCACTGGATGTTAACTATGACAAGTTTTCTTTGCTAAATTTTGTGAAAATTTGATTTGATGGAATATTATTTTGTAGCCTATTCTTTTGTTTACATGCATTAGGTAGCTTTATATTGCCGTCGATAGAATGGCGGCTTCTGCCTTCTGGAACCGAAGTTTCTGCACGTCTTTGTGGCATGATGAAAAACCATGGCAAATTCTGCATTGAGTTGGAATGTTTTGTGGTATCCAGTATATGAGCGTTTCGAATCCTTTTTTTTTTTATCAAGCAACTTTTTGACCTGGTACATACACAGATTTGTATTTTACAAATTTTTGTGATAGTGTTTATGTTTATGTCCTTAGCCATTACGTTTTGTCGTATAGTGAGCGGGTTGTGGTGGTGATGACTCGGCCTTTTGGACGTCTGGTTCGGACCGGTGAGGTGACAGTGGGACGTGGACTTTTTGTTCTTTACATGATTTCTCATCCTGTGAGGTGAGCGCCATGTAGAGATGGGCGGAGCATTCCTGAAAGCAGGGCTGTGCTGCAGTCAGCTCTCACAGCTTCTGCTCGAGTTGTCTTCTTCTCTGGTCGGTAGAATGGTCTTGCTATACTGTATGTGTGGGAACCAGTGGTGTATGGTTATCCATTAGTCTTGGTCACCATGAAATGTTAAGACGCTGGACAGAATATGACATTGTTTGCTCTTCGACCGGCTATCTGGCAGAGTGCAGGAGAATCTAAGGTCTTCTGTTGCCCACACTGTACTACAGTCATCGTTTTCAGACCCGCTGGGATGTAGTTCAGTAAAGCATTCTGGATTCCTTGTCCAGTGACAGATGTCCACTGTTCAATTCATTGTTCAATGACAACGTTAAGCTACACCGTGACGTTCAGTCGGTCACGCTAACTTACAGCTTTTTTCCCCACACTGGAATGGACAAGGAGAGCAGGATCATTTCTTTTTCAAACAAGGCTTGGGACTTCCCGGCTCTTCGTGAGCACACGACAATGCTCCCAGATCTCTCCATCATGAAGAACATGCAGAACGGGAGTGGGTATAGAAGGAGGAACATGGACAGAGCAGACAGCCTGTCCTGGTTGTTAGAGGTACTGTTTGTTCGGCCGCTTTGGCGTGCACACACTGTGCCAGCAACAACTGGCAGACACAACAGGTGTTGTCGGGTAACCTGCCCGGTCTGCAGCAGTCTGCACAGCCATTCCTCCACACCCATCAGTCCCAGGATTCCAGTGAAGCCTCTCTGAAGACCAGGGGATGGTCCAGTGGACGAGACGCCCGCCTCGCAAAGGAGAAGTGTCCCATATTTGCGATTCGAGTCACGCATGAACTGGATTGTATCTCCCAACGCCCCTTTCACTGGACTTCAAGCTGTGGTCAGGAGGCAAGATTTTGCACAGCGCAATAAAACCCACTCCCTACTGTAACAAGCGCCACCGAACACTCGGCAGCAGTGCAGCGTCTCCTCTGAAAGGTTGCCTGATAGTGACTTGACTTTGACTCTCCCTGTGGATTGCCGGTGCTGGAGCCGCGGCGGGACAAGCCGAGTAGTGACTACATACAGGGAGATGAAACGGATGGTTTGTGGGTAGTGCCACTGAAAAGGCACAGAAAATGAGACCAGAAAAAAGGCCATGCATGCAACCTGCACCGTGGACGTGTAAAAAAAAAACACCGGTGGTAAGACGAGGGAAACTTGTCAATGGGGAACAGTCAGCAGGAAAAGACGTGTGCCTGCCTGGAAAGAAATGGTGAATCACAACCCGAGTTTATCTGGGGAAATGGGTGGTGAAGAGACAGCTGCACAATACACTACAATATTGTGCCATACCAGCCCTGATGCTGCCTCTGCGCTGGACGTGCCAGAACACAGGAAGACTTGATTCAATGCAGTGTGACATCAAATGATGCAGTATCACAAATAGAATTCTTCTTATGCCTACGTGGTTGCTCTGAAAAACAGATAAGGGGTCCTGATATTCCCGCATCACATTCTACAAAATGCTTCAACAATGAAATGAAATTCAAACAGATAAAAGCATTATATTCTGCAAAACAGCAACAACGAAATGAAATTCAAACGGATAAATTTATCCTCCTATCAGTCAGCTCCCGTTTGCAATCATGACCCGACATCTAAAAACAGGGGCAGACGTTCATCGAGCAGATAGCGAACAAAACGAGAAGGAAGCGAGAACGAAGCTATCTGCAGCCATGACGTCACGTGTGACGTTATATGAGCTGAAAGAAACCTGTTTTCTGTCTTCGAACGTTGACCCCACTTCCTTCCCCAACTGCCTCATCAGCTCGCTCGTGCAGTCCAAGCGCCGCCATCATCCCCAAATGCCTCACCAAGCTCGCTCGTGCAGTCCAAGCGGCGCCATCATCCCCAACTGCCTCAACCAGCTCGCTCGTGCAGCCCAAGCGGCGCCATCATCCCCAAATGCCTCAACCAGCTCGCTCGTGCAGTCCAAGCGGCGCCATCATCCCCAACTGCCTCAACCAGCTCGCTCGTGCAGCCCAAGCGGCGCCATCATCCCCAAATGCCCTCAACCCAGCTCGCTCGTGCAGTCCAAGCGGCGCCATCATCCCCAACTGCCTCAACCAGCTCGCTCGTGCAGTCCAAGCGCCGCCATCATCCACCCAAATGCCTCACCCAAGCTCGCTCGTGCAGTCCAAGCGGCGCCATCATCCCCAACTGCCTCAACCAGCTCGCTCGTGCAGTACCAAGCGGCGCCATCATCTTATCATGACCTGAACGGCCCACGGAACAGTGTGGTTCAAACGGATCGTGTGGCGCTGGCTTTAGGCTGCAGTCTGGTCGTTGTTCGAGCAACTGGTGGCTAAGCTATGAGAGCTTAGCTCTTTGTTACCTTTGTGTGTTGAGGGCACAGGACTTGACTCTCAAAAGGAACGGAGTATGTTTAGTGCCACAGCGCAGCCTGACAATGCGGCAGCTTCTGTTAAATGCAATGTGTTGTATCTACCTATCTAAAGTGTATGTGTGCACCTATTTACATAAAGTGTGCCTGTGTGTGTGTGTGCGCGCACGCGCGTGTGTGTGTGTGTGTCTATGTGTGTGTCTGTGTTTGTAATGGGAACAAGATATATACAACGTATAAATGATATTGTGTTAGTTTATTGCGTTGACAAAGCACAGTCTGGTGTAATGTTATTGACTATGCATAGAGAGCAGTGGAGAAAAGGAAAGACACCAGACCATTTCTTTTGTGTGTGTGAGTAATGGAGAAGGACGTATATGTCTTCTTTTTTTTTAACATACAGCTCTCGCCCACATGAGGGGGGAAATATGGGACTGCCTGCGACAAATGCATAAACTGAAGAGTAATATGAAAATACATTAACACACCGTTTGTCGTCTATCCCTTAACAGAAACGGGGAGGGGGGGCGGGGGGGAGGGGGGGGACGTTGGAACAACACGTAAGAAGAGAAACACGCTTCCATTTTTCTTTTCCCTTTCCAACACATCTCCCACTACCACCCCACCCTGCCCTTCTCTCTCTCTCACCCCACCCCCACTCCAGTCCTTCCAAACCACCTATGCATTCATTTACGCAAATGCCTATGCATACATTTACGCAAACGCCTATGCATTCATTTACGCAAACACATTCACACATGAATGCGTGCGGCGAAAGACAGCAAGAGAGAGAGAGAGAGGTTGAAGGAGGGCGAAGGCAAGGAGGCGGGGAGGGGGGAGGGGGCTGCCAAACAAACACAGAGTCAGAGAGAGAGAGAGAGAAGGAAGTAAGGAAGCTGAAGAGAGAGAGAGAGAGAGAGAGAGAGAGAGAGAGAGAGAGTTTACCTAATATAAAGTAGAGAAAGAAGACAAGCAAGAAAGAGAGATAAGGAAGGGTGTGACACACACATACAGAGAGAGAGAGAGAGAGAGAGAGAGAGAGAGAGAGGAGAGCGTTAGTTTACCGAATATAAAGTAGAGAAAGAAGACAAGCAAGAAAGAGATAGGGAAGGGTGTGACACACACATACAGAGGGAGGGAGAGAGAGAGAGAGAAAGAGAGTGAAGAGGGGTGGGGTGGGGACGGGGATGATGAACAACTAATTTGTAAAACGAACAGTCATCATATCAGCACAAACCTCACGAACAAAGCTTGTGTGTAAAATGACGAACGCGCCTCTCTGTTATCTCTAAACCAAATGAGTTACTGCTTATTGCTTTTCTTTTCTTTTTTCTTTTTTTTTAATTTCTAACAGTCGCTTTCTTCTTTCCTTTGATGCTCATGATCATGACGATGAATTCCCATAATCATACCAATGATTATGTCTTCGACGATTGTTTTAATATGACGTCAGTCAAATTTCCTTTCAGTACTCTAAATGTTATGGAGTTTACTAACGTGACGAAGCCAAAAAAAAAAAAGTCAACATACGTTTTTGTTTGTCCCGAAACATCCGTCCAGTTTTCAAAAGCAAACTGTGAAGTGCCTTGGTCCAGCTTGTTGATGGAATGGGTTGGCAGGTGAATCCAGCAGATTGTCTTGTGTAGTGGAGGCAGTGTCTCCGTTTTTTCCAGAAGAATATATAAACACATCGAGTGTCCGATACCATGTTCTGGTCAATGAAAATCCTCGATGAAAATCCAATGCAGAGAATCACTTTGGTTGTACTAGTGATGAATTCATTTTAATTATGCTGTACAAAGAGTGAATGAGATGTACATGTATGTCGGTGGATTACATCATACAAAGAACGAGTGGGCTTTTAAGTAATTCAATGGATGATATTTTAGAAAGAGTGAATGCCATGTACATCTAAGTTCAATAGATTGATTCGTGTATTGTGAATATTGGACTTTTTTCTTGTTGCTGTTGTTTGTTTGTTTGTTTGTTTTTTAATGCATCAAAGTGACTTATTTGGGGTGTTTAGAGATGCATCCTAAACATTAATCATGCAGCCTGTCTCCAAGGGAAGGACTTGGATATCAATGGATATTTGATGGATATTCGATGGATTTTATTGCAAGATTCTCCCGGACTTCCTTACTTTAAAAACGCGCTTGTCTGTGGATGACCGCAACACATAAGAATATTTTTGTTTGGATCTTACTAAACTATGTCATGAATTAACCATTATAGCGCTCAGAATCCAATGATTGCCTTATTCATGAAGTCAAGTACCATTTTGTAACCGGACATTTGTGTGGTACTTGTTCTCTGATCCCTTTAAATCGTACAGTCGCCCGAAATAAACAGCACAATGTTTGATAGAGCATCCATTTTTTACTGTGGACATTTCAAAGCCTATAGCAATCGATGTTTCAAGAATCGCGACAATCGTCGGGAAGTAAAGTGTTACAAAAGTCTACTTCTCTCGGGGCCACCATTTTTAGTGCGTTGCCTATGCCCCCTCCCTCCTTGCCTTACCTTTCCTGTCCCTGAAGAGGACCAGGTCTCAGCTGACAGCTGGGTGGACTGGTGTGGGGTGTTGAAGAGGACCAGGTCTCTACTGACAGCTGGGTGGACTGGTGTGGGGTGTTGAAGAGGACCAGGTCTCTACTGACAGCTGGGTGGACTGGGGTGTTGTGTTGAAGAGGACCAGGTCTCTACTGACAGCTGGGTGGACTGGGGTGTTGTGTTGAAGAGGACCAGGTCTCTACTGACAGCTGGGTGGACTGGGGTGTTGTGTTGAAGAGGACCAGGTCTCTACTGACAGCTGGGTGGACTGGGGTGTTGTGTTGAAGAGGACCAGGTCTCTACTGACAGCTGGGTGGACTGGGGTGTTGTGTTGAAGAGGACCAGGTCTCTACTGACAGCTGGGTGGACTGGTGTGGGGTGTTGAAGAGGACCAGGTCTCTACTGACAGCTGGGTGGACTGGTGTGGGTGTTGAAGAGGACCAGGTCTCTACTGACAGCTGGGTGGACTGGGGTGGGCTGTTGAAGAGACCAGGTCCCCATAGACAGCTGGACTGGGATAAGGTGTTGAAGAGGACCAGGTCCTCACGACAGCTGGAGGGATGGTATGTTGAACACAAGGCAGGAATCTTGTCACCGCACTCTGTCTCGCTGAAAACACGAACGATCTTACTGATGGATGCACAAGGCGATCTTCCGTTTTGTGCGTCGGATAATTTTAGTCAGAGAATCTGAAACAATGGATCAGACGTGCTGCTTTATGAAAGAGGATAATAAAGCAAGGTGACAAGGTCTGTTCAGTACAGTTTACCGTTTCACATCTTATCCGCTGTCAGCTTTTGTATGTGCGTTGTTTTTATTTACCCATGGTTTCTTTTCAGTATATTTCCATGCATACTTACTGACATTCTTGTCATGCATAGATTGTACCATACAGAAAGGCGAACCATGTTTGAATTGGAAGGCTCGTGGCCTTGTCTCATTCGGGTATGCTTTTTTTTTTTGTCTTAAATATGTCACGAATTGTATGTCATAGAATAAGCAGATGTTCTCTCCTTTTGCATATTTTGAATATCATTTGTTTTTTATGCATGTTGTCATGGGGCTTGTCTCTACATTGTCACGCGCATTTGAACTTGAACACACACACACACACACACACACACACAACACACACACACACACTCACTCACTCACTCACACACACACACACACACACACACACACACACACACACACACACACACACACTGAAGAAAGTATTGTTTACTACGATAGTATGTGTCTTAGTTGATGCCATAAAAGTGTTGATCTCTGGCTTTTGATTTGGATTGCGATTTTAACCAAAGTCTGGAATAAGCGCCCAAATGTGATCAAGATACATATCTGCACCGTGAGAATGCCTTGTGTTTCACTTTGTAGGCCGACGCACTGTAACAGAATACCAACGCACATCTTGTAATGAAGGCCAATTTTAACAAGTTAAAAAGTGTTTAAAAAGGCAACTTTATCAGTATACATGTGGGACAAGTTGATGTTAATATTTTTGACATTCGTGAACATTTTCAATGACGGATATAAGAGGTAATTATGAATTCATTAGCTTCCGGGAGAGTGGATCGGAATAGGTGGAGAAGAGTGGAGAATGTGAGGGGGTAGGGGGATGGTGGGGGACAATGTCAATATGTCTTGCACATCTTAGTGGTACTATTGGTTTGAGCATAATCAAGTTCAAAATTAGCATCCAAAGTTGTTTTCTTTTTCCATTCATGCCTTGGAAATCGGTTTGTTTGATTTTTGTGAAGATTGTTATTTTTCTTTTCATGTAGTAAGCCTTTGCTCTCTTGACTTTAAATTCTGGTAAGTTTAATTTTCCAGCAGTCTGTACATGTTTTACTACCGCTATTATTAGTCTGCAACTACTATTGCTACTGCTGCTGCTTCTGCCACCACTACAACTATTGGCTCGTTTTATCGTTGTAGTAATAGTGATGTTAATGAATATCATTATTATGTAAACATTACCCATTTTCTTTTCTTCTCAGTTCATACGACGACTGTTGCTGCTGTTAATTACTTTTATTAATCAAGTGCTGTTAATTGAAAGTTTAATACAACCTCCAAAAATGACACTCGGAGAATTCCAACTGTCAAAGAAATTGATAGAAGTTATAAGTATATAAAATGTAGCATT
>CM065733.1:29443523-29451023 GCA_033310375.1 Conus canariensis | reverse complement strand
CTACACTAACGGCTTTGAATTAAGGGGGCTGAGAGGGGGGGGGGGGGGGGGGGGGAGCAGCAGAAGACAGGAAACTCGTGAAAGGAAATTCAGTGCGGTTAACAGTCGGCCAAGCAGCAGAAGACAGGAAACTCGTGAAAGGAAATTCAGTGCGGTTAACAGTCGGCCAAGCAGCAGAAGACAGGAAACTCGTGAAAGGAAACTCGTGCGGTTAACAGTCGGCCTATCTCCGTAAAATTGTTCTTGGCAACGGAAAGCCCATAAAGCAGTCAGCCACTGAAAGTAACGAAAACTACATTCGGATCCGAACAGGTGAAGCCAAGGTGTCGTAAAGCGTGTCGTAAAGCGTGTTTCATACACGTGTCGTAAAGCGTTCTGTCGTTACGTCGCAAGGTGTCGTAAAGCGTGTCGTAAAGCGTGTTTCATACACGTGTCGTAAAGCGTTCTGTCGTTACGTCGCAATGCGATCGTAAACTGGAGCTGGCGCTTGCGTTATGCCGCAAACCGATTCTATATGAGGCAGCATATTTTGTGACAGATCGTGTGAAAATTATGATCAAACTCCCACAACATCTCTGAAATTCCAGGACGTTTCTTGATATCCCTCTTGAGAATAAAACATTCATTGAAAAAAAAAAAAAAATGAAATAATGATAGTAACAAGAACAACAACAATAACAACAACAGCGACAGCAATAGCAGCAGCAACAACGACAATAATAGTAATTATTGTGATAATGATGATAATAGCAATGATAATAATAATAACGATAATAATGATAACAATGATAATGATGATGATAGGAATAATAATAATAATGATAATGAGGATAGTGATGATGATGATGATGGTGATAACAAGAATAATAATAATAATAATAATAACAACAATACCCACGATAATCATAATAATAATGATGATGATGATAATGGTGACAAGGAAAGCGATCTCTGAAATTATTTTTGACTCTGTTCTTACATTGTTTTTGCTGTTATTGTCGTCATTGGTGGCAGTGCTCTGTGTGTGTGTGTGTGTGTGTGTGTGTGTGTGTGTGTGTGTGCGCGCGCGGCGCGCGCGTGCGTGCGTGCGTGCGTGTGTGTGTGTGTGTGAGTGTGTATGTGTGTTGTCTGTGTGTGTGTGTGTGTGTGTGTGTGTGTGTGTGTGTGTGTGTGTAGTCCATTGTCGGAATGTTTGAAGGTGACTGCCTGTCCTGAAAACAACAACAACAACAACAACAACAATACAGCTATCTAAAAATTCATTTTACCGATCCTAAAATCCAAACAAGTCACCTGACCTTGACATTAGGATAAAAAAAAAAAAAGACCAAACAAACAAAGAAATAAAAGCGACTTTGACAATACTATCCAATGTCGATTTATATGATTTTCACGAATCACATTTTGTTGACAAACATGAATATTTTTAAAATATTGTTTTACACACACACACACACACACACACACACACACACACACACACACACTCACACACACACACCTTCACCGACACACTTACTCAAACACACACACACACACACTCTCTCTCTCTCTCTCTCTCTCTCTCTCTCTCTCTCCTCGCGTGCGCGCGCACACACACACACACACACACACACACAGACATACACCTTCACCGACACACTTACTCAAACACACACACACACACTCTCTCTCTCTCTCTCTCTCTCTCTCTCTCTCTCCGCGTGCGGCGCGCGCACACACACACACACACACACACACACAACACACACAAACACAGACATACACGCGCGCGCGCACGCGCCCCCTCCCTCCACACACACACACACCACACACACACAACACACACACACACACACACACACTGTACTGAACTGTACTCCACGGTCCTCTGTGTGTATTGTGTGTGTGTGTGGGGGGGGGGGGGGGGGGGGGGCGGGGGGGGGGGTTATGTATGGTTTTTGTCCCTCATAATCTATCTTGATCGCTTTCACAGCCAAAAGGTAGAAGTCTCTCCGCCCTCCTACCCCAATCCGATCCTCAATGTATGGTTTTTGTCCCTCATATTTATCTTGATCGCTTTCACAACCAAACGGTAGACGACTCTCCGCCCTCCTACACCAATCCGATCCTCTTTTCATCCAAATACATAATTATGTCAAACACGGATCATTCACTGTGACAGTGGACGACAACAAAAAGTCATTCAGATAAACATATTGAGCGAGCCGTTGCTACAACAGAATCACGCCAATGCATCCTCGATACAACGGAAGAAATATTGCATAGGGGGCCGATGTTTTCAGATGAGCAATGCTACGACGCACAAACTGGCAAAGGTCCGCAGACTGTGCCTAACGGAGCCGACTAAGTGCTGAAAGAGCCGAGGCTTCAACAGAAGCTATGGAGAAACTAATCGTCGCTTCGGTTGCCGTTATACTTCTTCTCAAAGGTGCGTGATATTAGTTACCAACAAAACTAGTACCAGTTGTGCCTCTGCTTTCCAGCTGGGTGAGATGAAATGGTGATTTGTATTTCCGTTTGATGTTGTGTTATGTTGCCTGGTGTATTTCATGTACAGGTATGTATGTGTGTGTGTGTGTGTGTGTGTGTGTGTGTGTGTGTGTGTGTGTGTGTGTTATCTTGATCATTTATTTTAATTTGGTCCTCTCTCTCTCTCTCTCTCTCTCTCTCTCTCTCTCTCTCTCTCTCTCCCTTTTTCTTATCATCATCATCATCATCATCATCATCATCATCATTGTTACGGATGGTGTGCGGTGCGTGTTTTGCTGTCTGACTCTCGCTCTCAAAAGTTTGGATGCGTGTAATAATTATTCCCTACGCACACCCACACCAAACGCACATGGATAGCCAGGCAACACACGAGTTAGATTTCTTTTTTTCTTTATAATTATGCTGCCTGAACCATCAAACATACATTCATGTGAACTGGTACAAATCAATACATGTCACTACATAGCATATAGATCAAGATATCAATACATAGGAACTTCAGTCATCAGATATCAGCATATCATAGTACATATCTTGATATCACTCACAGATCTCGCCGGCGCCGTCCACAGTGTCTCACATATGCAGTCAACACACTCGGTTCCACAGTACCCAAGCCACAGTCTACAATACTAAAAGAAGACAAATAAGGATAACCAAGGTCCCCACATAATAAGCACAGCCGTTCACAAACACAAGCAATGAAGAAGAAGAAACAGGGTCTCCACACAACATGCACAATAAATCACGTCAAACTATCAGAAGAAGAACCGCAAATTCACAAGGCACAGTAATCCATAGCAGAAGAACCGCAGATTCACAAAGCACAGCAATCCACAGAAGAAGAACCGCAGATTCATAAAGCACAGCAATCCATAGAAGAAGAACCGCAGATTCACAAAGCACAGCAATCCACAGAAGAACCGCAGATTCATAAAGCACAGCAATCCATAGAAGAAGAACCGCAGATTCACAAAGCACAGCAATCCACAGAAGAAGAGCCGCAGATTCATAAAGCACAGTAAACCATAGAAGCACTGTAGATTCACAAGGCACAGCAATCAATATTGAATCCCCGGAGAACACGATTTCAGCAAAGTCCCATAGAACACAATAAACTTCGATTCCACGTATTGTTGATCTAAAACAAAAATTAATTAGCTTCTCCGTGTATTGATATTACAATGTTCACATCAATAACTTCAGCCCACCGACGCACATGAGGTGGTACAATTAGAGCACATAAATATTCTTGCTGGAGTTTTAAGTCACTCTCGGCGACACAGCATTCACAACATTTCTATAACAATTAAATTTCCTGGTACATATTTCGCTGGTACCGTCATCAGAAGTATCGCACATACACAGTGAATATCAACGTACTACTGACTTGAAAGTCAGCCTCTCCACATAGTAACACTACGGAGAAAACGACGATTAAAACAAAATAAATTAGGCTGGACACCAAAGCCTCGGCCGTTAGTTCTTGCTCTCCTCTTCCGTGAAAATTTTTATTATTTTCATCATGTTCTTATGTCATTTCAAGTTGACGTCATAATTTACGTTGACGTCACAATCATCATCATCGTCATTCAGTTTAGGCTTTGTTGCCTTGTTCTGTATGCTCAGAAGACAAGAATTCCTTCAGCCCAAATTTAATTTTATCATTGTCCAGGTCAGTTTAGGTTCAGTTTATCTATGTACCGTATAAATAACGGTAGCAATAGCATTCACCGTCGCGTTGTTCGCCGTTAAACGGACTGCGTAATGTACAAGTTCGAAGAAACAGATTGGCAGGACCTGTTCCAGTGAAGTGACCTGAGCGGCGCCCATGGAACTCTGCTGTTACTAGACACTGCCAGCTTCCCACAAGGTCAGGGTCACATCCGTTTAAGCTAATGAACCTTCTGCCCCCCTCTCCATTTTCTTTGCTCCCCCAGCCTTATCCTAGTTGGGCCCACCATTCCATACCCACTATACCCAACCCTACCCACTATACCTTTCTATACCCTACTATACCATACCCTACCCACTATACCATTCTATACCCTACTATACCATACCCTACCCACTATACCATTCTATACCCTACTGTACCATACTTACCCCACTATCCATACCTTACCCCACTATACCATACCTTACCCCCACTATACCATACCTTACCCCACTATACCATACCCTACCCACTATACCATACCTTACCCACTATACCATACCCTACCTACTATACCATACCTTACCCCACTCTACCATACCTTACCCCACTATACCATACCCTACCACTATACCATACCCTACACTATACCATACCTTACCCCACTCTACCATACCTTACCCACTAACCTACCCTACCCACTATACCAACCCTACCCACTATACATACCTACTACTATACCATACCTTACCCCACTCTACATACCCTTACCCCCATATCCATACCCTACCCACTATACCATACCTACCCACTATACCATACCCTACCTACTATACCACATCTACCTCTACCCCACTCTACCATACCTTACCCCACTATACCATACCCTACCCACTATACCATTCCATACCCTACTATACCATACTTACACCACTTACCATACCTTACCCCACTCTACCATACCTTACCCACTATACCATACCTTACCCCACTATACCATACCATACCCTACTATACCATACTTTACACCACTCTACCATACCTTACCCACTATACCATACCTTACCCCACTATACCATACCCTACCCACTATACCATTCCATACCCTACTATACCATACTTACACCACTTACCATACCTTACCCCACTTACCATACCTTACCCACGTATACCATACCTTACCCCACTATACCATACCTTACCCCACTATACCATACCCTACCCACTATACCATTCCATACCCTACTATACCATACTTTACACCACTCTACCATACCTTACCCCACTCTACCATACCTTACCCCACTATACCATACCCTACCCACTATACCATTCCATACCCTACCATACCATACTTTACACCACTCTACCATACCTTACCCCACTCTACCATACCTTACCCACTATACCATACCTTACCCCACTATACCATACCTTACCCCCACTATACCATACCTTACCCCACTATACCATACCCTACCCACTATACCATTCCATACCCTACTATACCATACTTTACACCACTCTACCATACCTTACCCCACTCTCTACCATACCATACCCCACTCTCCATCCTTACCCACTATACCATACCTTACCCACTTACCATACCTTACCCACTATACCATACCTTACCCACTATACCATACCTTACCCCACTATACCATACCTTACCCACTATACCATACCTTACCCCACTATACCATACCTTACCCACTATACCATACCTTACCCACTATACCATACCTTACCCCACTATACCATACCTTACCCCACTATACCATACCTTACCCCACTATACCATACCTTACCCACTATACCATACCTTACCCACTCTACCATACCATACCCACTATACCATACCCTACCTACTATACCATACCTTACCCCACTATACCGTACCATTACCCCACTATACCATACCTTACCCACTATACCATACCTTACCCCACTATACCATACCTTACCCACTATACCATACCTTACCCCACTATACCATACCTTACCCCACTATACCATACTTAACCCCACTATACCATACCTTAACCCCACTATACCATACCTTACCCACTATACCATACCTTACCCCACTATACCATACCTTACCCCACTATACCATACCTTAACCCCACTATACCATACCTTACCCCACTATACCATACCTTACCCCACTATACCATACCTTAACCCCACTATACCATACCTTACCCCACTATACCATACCTTACCCCACTATACCATACCTTACCCCACTATACCATACCTTACCCCACTATACCATACCTTACCCCACTATACCATACCTTACCCCACTATACCATACCTTACCCCACTATACCATACCTTAACCCCACTATACCATACCTTACCCCACTATACATCCTTAACCCCACTATACCATACCTTAACCCCACTATACCATACCTTACCCACTATACCATACCTTAACCCCACTATACCATACCTTACCCCACTATACCATACCTTAACCCCACTATACCATACCTTAACCCCACTATACCATACCTTACCCCACTATACATACCTTAACCCCACTATACCATACCTTAACCCCACTATACCATACCTTACCCCACTATACCATACCTTACCCCACTATACCATACCTTACCCCACTATACATACCTTAACCCCACTATACCATACCTTAACCCCACTATACCATACCTTACCCCACTATACCATACCTTACCCCACTATACCATACCTTAACCCCACTATACCATACCTTACCCCACTATACCATACCTTAACCCACTATACCATACCTTACCCCACTATACCATACGTTACCCCACTATACCATACCTTAACCCCACTATACCATACCTTACAAGTGCTGTTAAGGAAGTTGGCTTTGGCGTCACAGTCTGAAAAAAAATGTGAATACATGTTGAAAGAGCAGAAATTGTGTGTGTGTGTGTGTGTGTGTGTGTGTGTGTGTGTGTGTGTGTGTGTGTGTGTGTTGCGCGCGCGCGCGCGCGCGTGTATGCTTAACTGTTTGTTGTAATTTATGCAAGCGGTTTTCGAACCACTGTCACCCTTGTTTTACATTTAAAGATAATAATAATAACAACTATTAGAATCATGATGATGATGATGTTGATGATGATGATGATGATGAAGATAATAACATGGTTGTTTACAGGCCCGCAGGATGATGATTGTTTACGTCTTTCATTTCAAAACTGATCACATAAGTACATGGTTATCTATTGGGCCAATATTCACACATGACCACAATAATTGTTGAAGCCTCTTGGGTCAAACCAGGTGACATAGGACATAGTTATCTGTAGAGCCAATGTCTACACATGATCACAATTGTT
>CM065733.1:29391023-29438523 GCA_033310375.1 Conus canariensis | reverse complement strand
GCAATCCCTTGCTTCATCATTTAATCACAAGAATAATGTTATCTCTGAAATAAAGTATTTAATTCATTGCATTCAGTTGGAAGGGTCCAATGTTGACTTTTGTTGGATGCCATCCCATTGCGGAATTTATTACTAGTAATATTTTGACCATCTCGCAAAAAAATGGGGCCAGAAACACTTTGAATGCTATTGAACTGCTTGCAGTTTATCTTCAGTAGAAACGTGTAACATAATAGAAAATGAACGATACGGCGTTTTTTCTCTTCTGGGACAAAGTATTTTTCATTATTGAATACTCCACGTACAAGTAGATCAATTGTTACCATGTCGTGCAGACATTCGTGAAATGCTTTAAGAACAAAATACTGTCAAGACATTAAGTGTGTCGGCTCTGCAGTGCTGACAATTGAGCATGTACTGGTAAAATGTGCTTCAATTAAAACTTTCCTACCTCCGGAAGTCGTAGAACGTATTTTGCCTGTTGTCTACTGTTAAGTTATTTTGGGATCAGTGTAATCTTTTCAACCTTTAAATATTTAGATTAGCTAGTTATTTGTTATGTAGTCCTATTGCTCGTTTCTTATCTCTCTCTCTCTCTCTCTCTCTCTCTCTCTCTCTCTCTCTCTCTCTCTCTCTCTCTCTCTCTCTCTTCTTCTTCTTCTTCTTCTTCTTCTTCTTCTTCTTCTTCTTCTTCTTCTTCTTTTTTTCCCCGTTTAAAAAAAAAATGATGATGTTAAAAAATTTACAAAGTTTTGCTATTTTTGGATTTGCATGTGTCAGACACAAATACTACGACAGTCTCCATGAAAGCATGCAAGATTGTACGTGTGAGTGTCTGATGTGTGTGTGTCAGTGTGTGTTGTGTGTGTGTGTGTGTCGGTGTGTGTGTGTGTGTGTGTGTGTGTGTGTGTGTGTGTGTGTGTGTGTGTGTGTGTGTGTGTCAGTGTATGGGAAGGGGAGTGGAGGACAGAGAGAAAGAGAGAGACAGAGACATAGAGACAGAGACAGAACGCCTGTGTGTGTCTGTGTGCATCTGTATACATGCTCATGTATTTATGTATGTGTCGCGACACTAACCAACCCAGCCAGCACTGACTGGCATGGAGCAACGAATCAATGCTGAAATGGCGTCAAAGAATGTTTTAAGTTAATGCTCCTCATGTGATGTATGATACGTAATTCTTGTGTAGCAAAGAAAATTAGCAGTGATTTTACATTTTAAACATCAGACGAGCGCACACTTGCACACGCTCAAAAAGAAAAAAAAAAAAAAAAAAAAAAAGGGATAAATCCCAACTATTTTTATTTGGCTATGAGTTTCCTTCTACCGAGCACGGAAATCATGGATAAGCTTAAGTTTGCGTTCATGTTCCTAAGCAATAACCAAAGCCAAGTGAATTATTTAGTTAAGGTCGACAGGGAGTAGCTGGGGTTTTTTGTTTTTGTGTTTTTGTTTTTCGTTTCGTTGTATCCATCAAGCACCAGGGCCCAGATAGGTCCACAAAGTGTGTACCTTTGGATAGCAAAGCGTGGACGTACGGGGGAAGGGTGCATGCCATAGTGTGTTTCAGTTGATACTGTCACAATTACATTGACGTTGTTGCCGCGAAGCTGAAACGAACGTTTTCATATGGAGAACCAACAAACATTGGGCTGGTACGCCCATCTTGTATGTAACCTAATTGATGTGTGCTTTGCACAGAACAGTTACTAAAGAAAATTAAAGAGTAGAAGCTAGATCACCCAATCCACAAAGACGATGGTTAGGGGTTTTGTTTGTTTGTTTGCGTGTTGGTTAGTTGGTTGGTTGGTTGGTTTTGTTGTTGTTGTTGTTGTTTTGTTTGTTTGTTTGTTTTCTCATTCTCGCCCAGCCTTCATAATAGGCCTTGTTCTTTGATTTAAGTCATCTTCTATTGATTTTCACTCATGATCTTTATCCTTTTGATTCGTGAATTTGGACACTCGCTGCTTTTTCTGTGAGCTTTTTGTGAGCATTTTCTGTTGATAGCATTTGTACTTACTACACTGTGTGAGTGTGAGTGTGTGTGTGTGTGTGTGTGAGGGGGGTGACACTTGAGATGCGAGAAATAATTATGGGTTATTGTTAAAACATGGCATCTTGCGAACTGAGAGTACATGAACAGCGCAGTGAGATGTGGATTATGGCCCCTTGCTCGCTCTCTGATCACCAGAGGTGAAGGCGGGGAAAGGCTGCACGCCAGGAGTCGCGGCCCACTGTCTGGAGCACGCCACCTGTGACGCGAATGGCGGCAACCTCTGTCAGTGTGACACTGGTTACACGGCCAATGACGACTTCACGGAGTGCTCCGCTGATGGAGGTTTGTCTGGTTCCATTCACTGGATGACAGAAGAGATCCGTGAAAGGCTCAGCGCTGTTGATACCAATAGGCCTGCTTTTCCGAATGATTTTTTTTTTTTTTTCATTTCAAATCTTGGCAACGGTTCGTGTCTTAATGCATGATTGTGTTCATTCAGCCGTGGTTCAGCTCAAACACAGTTGAAATACACTCCCCTACCCCCAGGCATGCCCATTTCAACAAGTAGGCATTCACGATATTACAAGAATAGTTCAATCCCAGTCCGATCATATCTGTGCAACATTTCATGATAGCAAAATGAAAATCACCAGGCAAGTTCAGTTCAACAGGGAACAGTTCACAATATGAAAACAAAAAGTCCACGCAAGTCTAGTTCATTGTATTTAACAGTTCACGATCAGTGACTGGTCTTAAAAGGGGTGTCAGTTACGCCAAGTTTTGTTCACAATGGTGAACGCCACTCCTCGTTTTGATTACACTGTTTCACTGTTGGATGAAGAACGGTTCATTGAGATGAAGACTACGCAATGCCATGACTGACTGATATCATGGATAAACAAAACCCACAGTGGAGTAGACACTAAAGGTTCCGTTGACTAGCCGTAAGGATGATGACAACATCATGCTCTTGGTAAGGGAGGTGACTTTTATGTGATCAAAGAAAAGCGGTTAACCAACGAGATAACTCAGCTAACTGTCTGTAAACGTGGTGGCAACCACGACACTGGTATCTTCTCCTGGTATTTGACTGTCAAAAGTATTCCTTAGCTCTGAAACGCCTTCTTCCTTGCGCTGAACCTGCGAAGTGATCTGAAGCGATCAAAGCTAAGTGAATTTTCGTTGTTTTATTCGTTTATGTCTCACCCGAAGAAGACCTAAGAGGTCGAAACGCGTTGTGTTTTGTCTTGTGACTCGTTTGTCCACGTTCTCTGGGCGGTTCGCTAACATTTATTTAAGATTGGTTCTTTTTATTAAATTTACCACATGTATTGTAACGTTTGCTCCAAACAATTCTCACGATTTGATTTTGGTATCTTATAACAGAAACAATATTTCTGCATTCCTACTTCGTTCCAAACATGTTCTGATTTTTACGATTACGTATTTTCTATCTGTATGCTGCTCTCAACAAATATTTTGCTCTTTACACAATGCATGATTTGATAACTCTTAGGTCATTCCCGCAACGCGTTGGGGGAACGATTTTTAAAAAACCTCAGCTAACAAAACTGGGGGTTGTTACTTCATCTTATGATCACAACTTCATCTTATGATCACATGAAATCATAGTTATACGTATCTGTTTAAACACCAGTTGCAGAATACCACCTGAAATATTACTAAATTACTACATGTCACTTGCACACTTTGCTCGTGTACGAATGAGCTGTTCACCGTGTTATATTGTGTGTTTCTGTATGCGACATTATGTCCCAGTGTGTGTGTGTGTGTGTGTGTGTCGTGCGTGCGTGCGTGCGTGCGTGCGTGTGTGTGTGTGTGTGGTGTGTGTGTGTGTGTTTGTGTGTGTGTGTGTGTGTGTGTGTGTGTCCTGCATACATTTTTAGATGTTGAATTGTTAAAACTTGTAAGGCGCGGTGTATCTTACGTTGTTAGGATGGGCGCTCTGCAAATTGTCCTCACTATTATCATTATTTATTATTATATCAAACGAGCACGAAACCTTAATTCGCTGTTTCAGAGACTCAGTACTGCAGCGATTATTCCAAAATGTGCAGTTTACTTGGACACTTGTTTTCATGCAACAAATCCAGCCTGCTCTTGTTCAGTCGATCCTGCCCTTTTTCACACCACTCAGAGCAGAAGTTAAACATCGTTGTTGTAGATTCACAAACTCGTTGCTGAACTTCATTCCTGTATTTCTTCTTTTTTTTTTCCCTAGAACAAGCTGGTGTGGTTGTCTCCCTTACACTGATGGCTGTTTCCCTCCTGGCCTGTCGCCTCTTGTGAATGCCAGATCACGTCACGTCTTCAGGAGAATAACATCATCCAATATTTGTTACTCCACTGGAAAATTCCTCTGTTTTTATATGCTGTTGTTGTTGTTTTTGTTGTTTTGTTGTTTTTTTTTTTTTTTTAGTATAGTTTGACTGGAAGTGAATTATGCTGAATTTTAGAATAAGCAGTCGCTGAGGAAATGACCAAGTCCACAGACATACAAGAGGTACTGTCATTAATCTCGGACTCCATTTTATGTTAAGCTTGTCCTTCGCTTGCGAAGAAGATCACAACCTTTACTTTTAATAGCATGAGCACCTTTTAATAGTTTCTAGATTCACCCCACATTGTACTTCTGTCAAGATGATTTGTAACGGCTTGCACTGCAGAAAACATTTCAACATATTTTACCAAACTTTTTTTTTTTGACGTTCACCGTATTACTTGTCTGTAAATTAAATTATTAAGGTAATCTCTTCTTGTTATTTGTAATGTCTATGTTTGTTATCTGCATCCAGTACGAACAATTAAAATAGTTCGATCAATTTGTCTTGTGATGTGAATTTCTATTGTCCTGTGAAATTTTCATAATCAAATATGATTGTACATTATTGTTTCATTCTATAACCCTAAGATACTCAGATAATCGAACATTATACTAAAATCTCTCTCTCTAGAAAATTTGTGATTTAAAAACTTAACTGATTTTAACATTTTCTTCGAGGGAAACTTCCCCTGCCTATGTCAGTGCGAATGTGAAATACGTTATCAATATCAGTCTTTCAATATTAGGCGACTATAGCATGACATTCTTTTAATCAGAAATTTGTGTGCATTCTCTATACGACATGAAAATAAAATATGTATTTTAAGCGCGACAGTTTCAATACTTGCAGGAAAAGTGTAGACATATGTGTCGTTTTCTTAATCTAATGCTTCATCATATCCCTAGTATCACCCACCCCATGCAAATTCAAAGTCCGTATTTTGTTGCTGTACTTGTGTTTTGTTTTTAGTTTTAGCATGGAAAATCACAATTTTTTATTATACGTTTCAGCATGTTTATTAACAGCACTCGGTTTCAGAAACGGGCCAAATTGAGATCAAATAGGTTGAAACTGAGACTGAATTCATCTTCATTTAAACTGGTGTGGTCAACGTCGGTTACAAAATCAACACAAAAAAATTCGCTGCGTGGAAGACGTAGAACTTTTCCCGTTGTGATCTTAACCATTACTCAAAGTCACCGGATAACTCCTGGCTGTTGAGAATGCTGGAAGCTGCAGTTTGAAAACAAATATTAAGATGAAGTCAGCACAATAGCCGAAATGGTACCATTTCTTTGCAGAGAGAGGGAGAGAAAGAAAAAGCATGCCTAGTATGTAATATCTGTGCTTTTACTTGACACCGTCATATGTATGTTGTCACCCTCGTCTACATTTGCACACTGTTTTTGCTGGTGTTGTAATTTCCATTCATCTTCAGAGAAAGGTTAGGGTTACGTGTCACTTTTGCTTGGACATGGCAGGAATATACACCCTGACATTTGTGAACGTGCGGTGTGGAAACAACAAAATCCATGGACCTGTGAAAGAGAATGTACTTGTTGCATCACTACCACTGTACGTGTTACTTTGCTGACTGCATTACCACATGGGCGTTACATGCTATTATGAATAAACAAAGCTCTGTAAAATAAGGTCATTTGTCTGGATGATTTATGCTCTCTCCCTCTGTGTGTGTGTGTGTGTGTGTGTGTGTGTGTGTGTGTGTCCAAACGTAGGCCATTCTACAGTTTAGGGCCCCTGTCTTCAAAACCAGATTGGTTATTTTTCTTTGAGATGTACCTTCCTTCAGTTGTATTTTGAAAAAATGAATTGATTTCTATCAGAAACGGGAAAATGACACTTTTGAAAGTGAGCGCGAATTGAGAAAGGGCCCTTTAAACTCCACGCTTGTCCAAGTATTGTGTGATCTGTGCGGTATGCTGTAAAATCGCGGTACACTGTAAATGTGTTCATCCATTCACACCTGGGCACAAGACGGTTATGCCATACGTGTAGTGTAAATCACTAGGGGTCTTGAAGCCATTAATGTGTAATTGAATGCTCACGCTTGACAGGACAGAGAAGAGAGAGAGAGAGAGAGAGAGAGTCCTCCGTCTTGTTTGAACGTGTCACAAGCTTTGTGGATGGATTTCTGCATGTGGTGGACAAGGCAGCCTGGTGTGAGAGGGGAGAGAATACAGACAAGTAATCTCATCAAATACCACCCACAAAACTGACAGCAAGACACGAACACAAATTTGACACACTAAGGCTTTACACTACGCTTTGGTAAGGTAAGGTAATATTGCTTATAGCCCAGCCGACCGCAAAGGGCCATATCAGAGCTGTCTTGACCCCTTCCAGACTTCGGTAGAGATACACGATAAACAGGAGCCCACTAACCCTATCCCCCCTGATCATGCTCAACTCCCGGGGACAGAGAGCCGAGCACTGCAGGGGTTATCTTGGCCAGACTGGGAACTGCCTGTCTTGACCCAGCCCCACGCAGGGGAAGCCGATTGATACACCTGGGCCAGAGTGTACCTCCTGTGTAGAAGAAGTCCAAGCCAAAGAGATGTGTTGAGGGCCCTCTCAATCACCAGGATCTCACCCCCCCCCCCCCCCTTTCACAGGTCGTACCGCACAGCAAACGTGGCGGATCTTAAGAAGATCATAGAGAAAAAATTAAAAAAAGAGGCTTAAAGGGGAGATGAAGACAGGAAAGATCTATTAAAGAAGCCAGAAGATAGAATAGGGAAAAGGCGGGTTACCATTTGTCTGCCCTTAACCTGTCTGACATGAGAAACCTTACCAGGGGCTTAAGCCAGAGAGCAACTTGACTTTACAGACCTAGAAGCATTTTCAAAAACTAGCCTATCATATGATATTGATGCCCCCCACCAGCAGGGCCTAAGGGATCACTGGACCGCACCATGGCAAGGTTGCAACCCCCGGAGGGACCCTACACTGTGGAGAAGTTCGTTTATATATGTAGTGACGCACGGTTTCTGCGCTCGTAGGCGAGCTCAGCGGAAGTGCACCTCGCGTGAGAAGTGTTCACCGACAGGCAGGTAAACAAGCAGACGAACTCTGGTAGTACGACACGGGAGCTTGAAGAGAGCGGTCCGGCTAACTTGTTGTTAGTTTAGGGAGTGCGATGCTAGGCCTTGAAGAGGGCGGACTAGCTAACTTGTAGTAAGCTAGGGAGTTCGACACTCGGCCTTGAGGAGAGCGGACTAGCTAACTTGTAGTTAGCTAGGGAGTTCGACACTCGGCCTTGAGGAGAGCGGACTAGCTAACTTGTAGTTAGCTAGGGAGTTCGACACTCGGCCTTGAGGAGAGCGGACTAGCTAACTTGTAGTTAGCTAGTCCGCTACGTCGTACTACAGTGACAGTAACACTAGTGACAGACCAGTGCTAGGGCCTTCAGTTCATAGGAGACAGTTTTGCCCTAGCACTGCGACAGTACAGCCATAGACGGTTACAACGGCTAGGACGGCTTTGACAGTACCACTGCTGGACACTGACAGAAAGGTAGTGACTGTGTGTGACAGACCTTACTTGGTAGTTCATGCCAGTGAAGGGCTTTGGAAAGAATCCTGAGAAACCCCCAAGCCAGTCTGGACTGACCAGGTAAGGTAGAGTGCGTGTGTGTGGGTGCAAAAGTGCCGGGTATATAAATGAACTTCTCTTGAGTGTAGGGAAAACACTTCATATACCTAAGCACTTGCACATTCATACACACGCACTCTGCCTTAATAGGTCAGCCCAGACACTGGCTTCGAGGTTTCGTCAGGATTCTTTCCAAGTCCTTCAATGGCACCAACTACCAAGTCCCAGTCGGGGTCTGTCACTCTATTTGAATCTCTGGGCCTAAAGGTAGTACTGTCAAAGCCGTCCTTGCCATAGTAACCGACTACGGCTGTTCTGTCCTGTCACAGTGCTAAAGCTAAACTATCTCCTATGCACTGCAGGCCATGGCACTGGTCTGTCACACTGGTGTCACTGTCAGCACGACGTAACTCCTTAACTAATGATAAGTTAATCTTAAATAAATGTTAGCGAACCGCCCAGAGAACGTGGACAAACGAGTCACAAGACGAAACACAACGCGTTTCGACCTCTTAGGTCTTCATCGGGTGAGACATAAACGAATAAAACAACGAAAATTCACATAGCTTTGATCGCTTCAGATCAATTCACAGGGTTTTTTTCGTTGTTTTATTCGTTTATGTCTCACCCGATGAAGACCTAAGAGGTCGAAACGCGTTGTGTTTTGTCTTGTGACTCGTTTGTCCACGTTCTCTGGGCGGTTCGCTAACATTTATTTAAGATTTGTTTAGATTTCCGCCTGCAGTCGTCTCGCTTTGCAACTAATGATAAGTTAGCCGGTCCGCCCTCTCTGAACCCATGTGTCGTACTGCCGGAGTTCGTCTGCTTGTTTACCTGACCGTCAGTGAACACTTCTCAAGCGAGGTGCACTTTCGCTGAGCTCACCTGCATGTACAGAATCCGGGCGTCACTACAGCACGTTTCGCATATGATTCAAATCAATAAACACTTTCAGTCATGCGAACTCACTCTACAACAATCAGGAGGATGGTCTGAATCACTGTTGAAGGAATTCAAGAGCCTAAAAACCCCGCAGTGTGTGATAGTAGCTTTTAATCCGGGGAAGATGGAGAGCTGTAGGGGGTGTTACACTCGGACATGCTTCCGAAGAAGCTATATGTAATTATTGGTAGACCACGCCCAACGCGTATGGGAACTGTCTATTGCACTACTCGAATTGTAATACACTCACAGATCAGGTCACTTAAAACAAGACAACTTTTACACACACACACACACACACACACACACACACACACAAGAGTTTTCCTAGAGAAAGAAAAACGGCTTACGTCCCAAAGTTTTCCGTAATTCCTTAACTCCCCCCTTGAGAGGAGTCACAAAGGGCTGAACTAATTTAGGGGAATCTTCCGAAATCGTATGGCTGGATCCCCTCAAAGTCAAAAATAAACACCATGGGCTCACGTCTGGATCCCAGCCGGTCAAACGGAATTTCGCAGTAGATAAGCAGAGAGCTTCACACTCGAAGATCAATCATTAGGAGAACTCAGTGCTGGCCAAAGAGTTCAGTAATGAAATCCTTGCCTTTTCCTTCAGCCCGCAAAAAAAAATCTGTTCCAGTTCATCTCATCAAACAGTTTTGGGGGGGACTCCCGTAGGTCTTTACAAGACTGAAGACTAATTCGGTTCTTCGCAAACAAACAAAAAATCGTTTTACTTCTCCCAGACCAATCAACACACTCCTTGCTGCACCCATTCACCACGCAGACCTGTTACCCGCAGCATGAAGGTTAGTCACACATCTGTTCACGAGCAACTCTGGTCATACTGGGGGGGGGGGGGGGGGGGGGGGGAATGAAAGAAACTCATCCCGCAGAAAAGAAAGGGACCAAGGCGCCACATCCGGCACTGACGTCAACCGCTCAGGGGCAGAACAAGAGGGCGGGACTGAAAAGGTGCACTCCACGTCAAAGTGTCTTTCCATAATTGTAAATTATGATTACTGCACTCTTTACCAAAGATCGCCGGAGTAGAGGGCCAGGATCGGCTGACTAAAAATATTATACAGGATAACTTCTCTTATGATGAACAATTGTAACAATTTAGAAAAAGATAAAGAAAGAAATATACAAAAACAACGTGTTTGTTGTTGTTTTTAATTTTACGAATTCTAAAGACCATTCCCCACACACCCAAAACTCAGCTGGACCCGCCTGAGAGGTAGGTGTCAGCAGGGGAGTAGGTACAGGGCCTTTGACCAGAACACACACAACTGTGCTGGGCCTGAGAGTCGTCAATCAAGGTGTGTGTCCCAGTGAACCCTCCTCACGGGTCAAATGGGGTCACAGCCACAAGGTATGACTTAAAGTGACACACTAACAGCACGAGAACCGAAGGCCAAGAAGGGCAGAACACCAATGCCTGACACAAACCTCTCCTTGACGAAAGAAGCTGCCAGATTTTTTCGTACGCGCAAAAAGAAATTCTACTGATATCATGTCATACTGGACTCAAATCAACTTGATGCACACACATCAAAATATCACGCGCAGACACACTTGCGCGCATGCGCGCGCGCGCGCGCGCGCACACACACACACACACACACACACACACCACACACACACACACACACACACAAAACACACACATGGTAGCAGGCGGGACGCATCACCACGGCAAATTAGAGTTAGCCGCACGAACCCGCACATCGTTCACAGAGCTTTCTCTGTCAGTGTAAGTTTTTTATGTTTCTTACTTGTCACAGTCTAACACAGGAATGCCTCCCTCCATCTCCCCTCCTAGAGATGCGCTTGACTGAACTCGGAGTGTCGGAGAAAGTAGTCGTAATGTATGTACACACACACACACACACACACACACACACACACACACACACACACACACATCACACACACCAGAGAGACAGACAGACAGACACATAGACAGATAGTCAGACAGAGACAGAGACACAGAGAGAGAGAGAGAGAGAGAGGGGGGGGATGAGGGGAGGGAGACAGAATGAACAAACATGAAGTATCCAGACAGATGTCATCATTTTTAATGGAGATCTGTTTATTCGTAATGCCATGTAACACACGTATGATAATATAAACTACAAAGTAGCGTGCGAAGTAACAAGAATCGAACAAGAGAGTTCTCTTCGACAAGTCCATAATCTTTTTTATTTCCCGGCAACGTGTTCTCACGAACGTCTGGATGTACATTCCGCAAGCAATAAAACTGCATCATAAATGTACTCTGATAAAGAAGAAAAATGAGAATGTAGACAAACATGGTGTCATAACGTGGGCAAGGTGAATGACATACAAACAAATATATAGCATAAAGCAAATAAATGCAAGCCGGGTACTATAATTTCTTCTGACAAAGAATAAAAAGGTGGATGTAGCCTAAAGTGGTGTCATATCTTACGCAAGGTGAATAACGTATATGAAAAGATATAGCATTAAGCAAATAAAGCCACACCGGGTACTATTTTTCACGAATACGACTCCAGTCGGGTTGTTGTACATAAATTCATCCACAGTCACCGTTTTGGGTTTTTTTTTTTTTTTTTTTTTTTTTTTTCCCCTTTCGTTTTGTTTTTGGCACGAAGACTTCTCCGTGACCTTCAATAAAGGTGAAGGTCACTGCAGGAGCAGTCCATTTTCCCATGCAGTAAACCACAGATTAAATGTAACCTCCTTAGTCTGTGAGTAAACTGCCGTCAATTTTCTTTACCGACTTCGACCACATCAGTGCGACGCAGACAGCTTTGATTTAATTTTCAAGTCATCTGATAGCAATTTTGACCAATTTCTGAAACAATAGATTTGTTGATAAATAAGCTGAAGTATCTGATCAAAACGTGTAATTTGGGGCTCTATTTATGAAAATCTGAATAAAATACAAACGTACACAGGCTTTGCAAGATTAGAGCAACACAAATGATATTTGCGTGCATGCGTGTGTCTGTGAACGTGGGTGTGTGGTCGTCGTTCTTCTCACATACAATTTCATCATGCTTTTTTTTTTTTTTTTTTTTTTTAATGGAATAGATATAATACATCAGATTCACTTGCAGAAGATATAAGAAAAAAAAATCAATTCTAGATTTGAAATTATCCCACGAACATGGAGTATTGTTGACTATAAAATGTGCGAATTCTTTCCTGAATTTTCATTATGAAATTATTCTGCAGACTTACTTTAGTGAGGTACTGCATTTGATGATTACCTACTATTTATACTTGTGAATTCTCTCATGAATTAACATATTTCTGCATTTCATGTTGCATGTATGCCAGTTAAAAGGTGATTTTTGAGTCCAAATATATAATCTTCAAGAAATGATCTCGGTTTAAACGAAGATAGTAAACATCAAATCTTTTATGAAAACGTCCATTAGAAAATGCATACAACAGAGTTAAAAAAACAACAACAACAACAAAAACAGTAAGTGTTGTGTGTTTACTGACATACTTAGCTACAACTAATTTACTCTGAATGCTTTTTCTTTTCATTTAATTCATTTTTAATCAAGTCATATATACTAAATTTAAAAAAAAAATTAAAAAAAGAAAGCGTGTGTGCCGGCGAACATGCACACGTGTGTTTGTTAATGTATGCCCACATGCACGTAAATGAATAGGCATAGAAGTGAGTGAAGGTTGTTTTACAATGATTACTTTAGCTTTGCTGCTGAGAAACCGAATTCAAGCCTGGGTTTCAAACCTTCACTGATGTAGAAACGACATATTGGGCGGGTAGACACATCTTGTTTGAGTACGTGATGAATTCTCGAGTCTCCGACCAGGGAATATAATGTAGGCGCACAGACTATACATCTTTTAGAATAAGGCACGGCCCTCTGAATTGACACTCATTTAGACAACGTTCGCTGTTTCATCAGTCGGCTGCTCGCCTTGACATGTAGGAGGGAGAAAAATAGCACCACCACGCTCTTGCACGTATGCGTGCCTACCCCCTACAGGAGAACAATTTTTTTTTTTTTTTTTTTTTTTTTTTTTTTATATATATAAGCTACACACAAAAAGTTAAGGATCACTTTCACAAACATTCATAACTGTCAAAATAAGAAAGTCAATGCGTTGAAGTTTGGCCAACATTTAATTCCATTCTTTAGTGATAACGATACACAATTGCCTTCAATCTCGAGCAATCGTTTGGTGTGTACATTTGATTAAAGTGGGTACGTATCCAAATTTGATTTCCCAAAGTCATTGAAATCACAAGACAGGGCATACTGATGCTCCCAAACGCTCAGTAATGCGTGTAACCACCATGGCTGTTCTGGCACTTGACGCAGCGAGTCCTCATCGAGTTGACCAGGTTGGTGAAGATCCTCTGTGGAAGCGCCTGCCACTCAGCCTGCAGCATCTGGTAGAGGTGTTGAGCATCTCTGGGAGGGGGGTGGCTCCTCACTTTGCGATCCAGCTCATCCCAGAGGTTCTCAATCGGGTTGAGATCGGGACTGCATGCTGGCCACTCCATTCTGTTGACTCCAGACTGCTGCAGGAAGTCGTTGACCACCCTTGCCCTGTGGGGGCGAGCATTGTCATCCTGGTAGACAGCCCTCAGTCCCATCTGCTGCAGTGTGGGCACAGCCAGCGGTTGAAGGATCTCATCCCGGTATTGGATGCCAGTCAGGTTACCCTGTACATGATACAAGGGTGTTCTGTGGTGAAGGCTGAAGGCCCCCCAGACCATTACAGAACCTCCACCAAAGGCCACCTTTTCTTGGACAGTGGCGTCAGTAAAGCGTTGCCCTGGGCGCCTCCAGACCCTCAGTCAGCCGTCGTTGTGGTGAAGGGTGAAGCGTGATTCATCACTGAACAGGACCTGGGACCATTGCTGACGTGTCCACCTCACGTGACGTGCGCAGAAGGCGCGGCGTGCTGCCCTATGGGCTGGAGTTAAGCGTGGCCGTACTGCTGGGCGACGAGAACGGAGATTAAACCCATGTAGGCGGTTCCGTATGGTCTGCTGGCTGATGTTGATGTTAGTAGCCACCCTGAACTGCCTTTGAATTATGCTGGAAGAGGCTGTTCTTGTCTGCAGGGCTTGTCGTTCAATGAGACGATCGTCACGTGGGGTTGTCTTCTTCGGTCGACCAGATCTGCGTCTTTCATGGACAATCCCAGTGGCTGTGAAGCGTTGAATCAGTCGGACAATGACCGAGATGGACACATGAAGTCGCCTGGCCACTTCTCGCTTGGGAACACCATCTTGGAACCATGCAACAGCTCGTCCCTATCCAACTCGCTTAATTTTCGTCGTGGAGGCATTGTCAGATCAGGCCTACTACTGGTGGAATGTCTTCTTATATAGCCAAGCGAGCGACAGCATCTCACACATAAACAGCAGTGCTTGCACGTGCATAATGGTTTTTCCATCTGGCAAGTGCAATGTGTTCAGGCAGAACGGTCCAAAACAAGGTCATTTTTCGCAAGTTTCCGCTTTTCCGTTTGCGGCCCAGCTCAGTAGTAGAGAATCCCGTGCAATTTTCGCACTAACACAACATCACCCACTTACAGCTGAACAAGAATTCATGACAATTTGCTTGGACTAAGAAATAAATAACAGTAGCGAACTGAGTTTATTACGCACCTGTTTTCACATACCGATCCTTAACTTTTTGTGCGTAGTATATATATATGTGAACTAGGCCAAGACCAACGGATTTAATTCCTAATCATATCTCATCTTGAGCTCTTTGATAACCGATCGACTGGCGCCTCTCCCCCGTCCCGTACTTGCCTTCTTGTCACCATGTCGGAGCTTGTTGGACACGGTTTATTTACTCACGTAGTTAAAGACAACGTCAAAGAATTGCACTGCCATGGCCTCGTTTGGGGGTGTGTCGTTGCTACAACAGAAACACAACAACTAATGTAGGTTATGACAGAAACGTGTTTCTTTTTTTCTTTTTTTTTTTCTTTTTCTCTTTTCTTTCTTTCTTTCTTTCTTTCTTTACCTTTTCTTTCTTTTCTTTTTTTTTTCATACAGGCTGCCGTTTCGTTTGAGCCACGCCCGAACTTGCAGCTGCGCTTTAGTAAAAAAAAAAAAAAAAAAAAAAAAGACTGAGAAGGTATCTGCGTTAGGGCTGCAAAGGTCGAGCACTGAACAGAAGAAATAAAAATAATTTTAAAAAAAGGAGAAACTACTCATCACTTCTTTTGCCGTTCTGCTCCTTCTGGAAGGTAGGCTTATGTGTTATATACCTGTGAGGCAACAAAGCATATGTGTTATATACCTGCGAGGCAGCAAATCTATCTCAAAGTCTGTCTCTGCTTTTGAGCTGGATCATATCAAAAGAAAACAAATTTTGACTCCATTTAAAAATGCCTGATGTTGTCAGTTCCTATGTATACGGGCATACTATCCGAACTCCTGATTAAAAAAAGAAATTGTTTGTTAATTCCTCTGTCTGTCTGTCTGTCTGTCTGTCTGTCTGTCACTCTCATATCATTTAATTAACGCTTGGTTGCCTTGTTCTTCATGCTTTGAAGCAGTCAGAAATAGAAAAGCAGCAGACAAGATTGTCTTTAGAGGATGCTTTCATTACATGATCACATGCAGATAATCAGGTGTAGATTACAGGAGCACCAAAATGTGCTTGGTTATCGTAAGAACTTTTGTAGCCACGACAGTTTCGACCATTCTTATGTATCCTGTTTAATTAGACAAGCGTGTGTGTGTGTGTATGTGTGTGTGTGTGTGTGTGTGTGTGTGTGTGTGTGTGTGTGTGTGTGAGTGTGTGTGTGTGCGTGCGTGCGTGCGTGCGTGCGTGCGTGCGTGCGTGCGTGCGTGGTGTGTGTGTGTGTGTGTGGCGCGCGCGTGCGCGCGCGCGCCTTCGTGCATGCGCACGCGCCTGCGTGCGTGTGTTGTAACACATCCTCTCTGGTTTGATCATTCAATTCTCGCCCATATGTACACTCAATCTCCACGAAGTAGATATAAAATATCATTGATCTAATTCACAGACTTGGTGCTCAATGTCATTTTTGTTTGTGCTAGGAGACCCAGCTAGCACGATTGTCTCCCTTACACTGATGGCGCCTTCCTCTCTGGCCTACCACCTCTTTTAAACACCGGAACTGCGTCACGTCTTCCGGAGAATAATGCTGTCTGATTTCTTTTGCTTTTTCATGTGATGTGCTTAGAGGTTATACATATTAAACCAGATTACAGGAAGCAGGAATTAAAAAGAAAGTAGCTAAACACAGAAATACCAAAAACATATTGCTGTTATCTTTGGAGTCAGTTATAAGCCAGTCATATGCACTGGGATTGAAGACGACTTTGTTAAGACTTTGATATTGAATGTATCGATTTAAATCAAAAGCAATTAAAAATGTATGATTCATCTGCTCCTTGGCAACTGTTTTGTTTAGATTCGTTTTGTTTTGTTAACTAGACATGTACACTGGATTTAATTTTATGAAAATGTTCATTCTCAACATCGTTAATACACACACACACACACACACACACACACACACACACACACACACACACACACACGCACACACACACACACACACACACACACACACATACACACACACACACACACACACACACACACACACACACACACACACACACACACACACACACATCATAAATGATTCACCTGTTGTCAGTTGGTAATTAAGAGCATCAGATAAGTTTAAGCAGATAAAATACATAACAGTTTTCATTAAGTCGACTATCAGGACATATGGTTCAAGCGATGACATTCTATGAAACATATATTCAAATTATTTCTTACAAGTGCATCCCCTCACATAATATATTTCCTGTCATTGTTTCCCTGATGATTTTTACAAATAATTTTTGTCAGATGTACTCGTTTCTATATTCCTTGCCTAATTTGCCCAAAACATGTTTAGTTCGGCTAGGTTTACTTTTAGTTCCAATCAAATTTAATGTTAAGGAAAAAAATCTTTCAGAATATGAGTATTATTTTCAGAAAGGGCTTAAACTTTCACCAGAAAAAATAATGTGCCCCATCTCTGTCTGTCTGTCTGTCTGTCTGTCTGTCTGTCTGTCTGTTCTCTCTCTCTCTCTCTCTCTCTCTCTCTCTCTCTCTCTCTCTCTCTCTCTCTGCCCCCCCCCCCCTCCCTCCCCCGGCGTGACATCACAATGGTAACTCTTCATCACCTCCGTCCTCCTGTAAAGGGCATGATTCTGCCCACCTTTTGAGAACAGAGAGTTTACAGCGGTTAATCCCTCAAACATGGGATGGGATCGCAGTGAGGGGTAACCTAGCTGGTAGTTTGGAATGCCAGTTAAGAGGCTGGTCACTCGGCAGACAATGTGGCTACCTGCTGGTCTGGGCAGACTGGTTTAGAAGAGACCGCCACTGGACTTCGGCGACTTCGTAATTGGTGTTGCTTTTGCTGAGGAGGTCTTGAGCCTCTCTTTGACCGTGGCTGGTCTAGATGGAGTGGTCTGGAAGACCAATTAGCGGCCGAGGGTACGGCCCTGGGAGTCTGACACTATAGTATAGGTGGTTTTGTCTTTGCTGAGGTGGGCTTGAGATTTTAGAGAGGTAGATTTCCGCAGGTGGGAGTCGTTGGCGACGGAGCTGACACATGCAGGATTTTGCCCTAGTTACTGAGTCTAAAGGGTCTGTCTTGATGCCCCTCCAGATCCAGCCATTTACATGATGATCGGTCCTGTTGTTTGTCGGGCCGTGTGGGATATACTGTCAGTTTAAGGGCAGCCCGGCAAAGCCGGATCAGACCTCATTAGATGCTTCTAATGGTTCCATTTTGACTCAGGCGTGGCGATGGCCACAAAGGAAGTTTCTGGAAAGATCTCGTTGAAAGGAGCTAGGAGGCCTACATACTCCCAGCATCCTGGCTCTTAGGCCATTTCTTCACTGAGCAGAGTGTTGTGAAGGCTGTAACGCTGATTCTGTTATTCAGGTGTCTGAGAATGTAAAGATATGTTAATAGCTTTTGCTTATGGTTTGCCTATGTTTTACATAGAGTGAGGGCAGATAAAGTATTATCTTAGTGAAACAAAACTAGTAGATGGAAGTTAAAAGCTCTATGTTCTTACATTTTATTGTTCAAACTCCATTTTCTTACTGTCTGGAAATGTGAAATACCAAATTTCCACCATCATTTATACAAGTAACTCTGCAACTAAGGAGGGACTGGCGTGTAATAAGAATGAAACTGAACACAGTAATTCAGTATTATCGCAGATTGTAATGTTAGTAATCAACAAATCGATGCCAGAAAACATAGATTACAGACGTTGCTGTCTCTTATTGTGATTAGTGGATAAAGTTTAACGCGCACCTTGCAGGTTCCTTGTGTTCGAACACTAGACAAACTGACTTGTGAACGTCGCCCTTGTTGGCTGCTGAGACGGATAGGGTTAAGTTACATTACGACCAAGCCGCGCGGCGGCCTGTGCAAATGATTAAGATACTGTCAGTGAAGGTAGTTTTTGATGTGTGTCTGGGTTGCTACCTGTCTACAAACGACAGTTTTACCTGTTTGTTCGATTGTTTTATTATTTGAGCGACTGAATGGTCGCGTGGTTCCTTGGCTGAGTAATTAGGCAGTTAATTACTTGGATGCTGTTCGATTGTGTGTGCGTTCATGTGGCTATTTTTGCACGAGTAGCCACTGGTCGGTCTGTTTGTTCATTCGTTTGTTGCATAGGTTAGTTTGTGAGTGTTTATTTGTCCGATATATTTACACCCGTGGGTCCATTGCAGGGCTGAAAAGCAACAGCCGCTCCATTGGGCCGGTGTGTAACTGGTGAAATGTGATGAGCAGTAGCGTGTAACACGCACTGTCCTGAGCTGTGTGTCTACGGAGAAAGAAAAATAGATTTAGATGGGTGGTTGGTTGTGTGATGCATGTCCTTTTTGTATTTGGTCAAATATGTGGACACTGCGCAGATGATTGGTGGTCTCCATACAATTGTGTAACTGCTACACACCCCAAGTCACGCCTTGCTATGGAAAATTGGATGTTCATTAATTTCATTCATTGTTCATAACTCCTGCCGTTCGCAATGGGGAGTCCCTTTCTTGTGTGTTGATGTATGTTCATTGACAACACTGTTGTTCGATATAAATTTGTGATCCTTGCTTTTGACTGTTCATAACTCCTGCCGTTCGCTACAGGGAGTCCCCTTGTTAATGTTATGATTATGATATAATTATGTTATTGATGGCACAGATATGTTCTCACCTCCTACCGCTCGCAACAGGGAGGCCTTTTGTGCATTTGTGTTGTTAATCCTTGCACCTTAATTTTGATAATTTCTATGTGCTGCAGGGACAATATTCAGATATTCTTTGAAGCGAAGACCTAATGTTTTAACGTATGATTTGACAATCCCATTTTGAATGTTTGATACTTGTCTTGGCTTAATTTGAATGATTTGTGTCTTATTAATGTTTGATCTCTTCCTTGTGAAACTGTTCCTCATGTTGAATAATTATATTTTTCCTGCATATGTTTTTTTTTTTTTTTTAAATAATGCCTCATGTTCGTGATCATCATTGTTTATGTCTGAATAGGTCGGTATGATTTGAAATAAAAGAGGAGACCAACGAGCTGGTGTTGATGTGGAAGATGACGTGTCAACTCGCGCTCTTCCCCGTCTCCTACTCCACTTCTCCCCTCTTCTCTACTCATCCACTTTACACTCCCTCCTGTCATTCCACCCACTCCACAGACCTGGAAAACCCTGTCATTGAACAATCAGCAGTCTCCGATTGTCATGTGAATGAGAAAAGTGTTATGTGAATGGAAAAGTTTCATGTCAAAGAAAAGAGTGTTAAGAGATTTTGTAATTTTTGCGATTGTGGATGGAACCTACGGTTTTGATGCTTTTTTGTATTCATGGAGTGCAACCGCCAGTGAGGTGGAAGAGTAGGACGCTGAGTAGATTGTGAAGTGTGTTCACCCAATGTGAGGAAGGGTGGAAGATTATTGTTACTTCAGAGGAGCTCTGGACACAGACATAGGAGGATGTCTAATTGTAACCCTCGTTGGGTTTTAACATAGTTAGGACTAGGATTGTCCTATGCAACCCTGGGTTGGGTGTGCTATACGATTGGACTGGTTTGTCCGATGCAACCCTGGTCTGGGTGTGCTTAACCCTTGGTGGGTGTAATATGCCTGGTGTGGCAAGTTTCACTCAAGTATAGAGTGTAGATGTAGACTGGAAGTCTATTAGGGTAGGCTTGTCGCTTATTCCCTAGAAGGTGAGTATCAGTTGGGGTTGTAAACTGGTTAAAGCAATTACAGTAAAGGTGTAATTGTTATAACAGAAGTTTGATAATTATAAAGATTTGATGATATTGCGCTATTTGGGAAAAAGAGAAAGATGAACGTTGAACGCGAAAAGAAAAGAAGAATTGAAAAATAAATAAATAAAATATTGTTGTATAAAGATTTCTTTCTGTACCCCAACTGTAGGTAGGAACAGGTTGGCAGAACAAGACTCATGTGAGTATTCTATATTGATCTTGGAGTGAATGTGAAAGGAGTTAAAAAAGGAGCTATGAATAATAAGAGAGAAAGGGGGAAAAATAAATACAATTCATTTTTAGAGGTTAACCCTGGACCTAGGGTTTCGTTACAGAATCCCTCGGCGTCCAGTGGTGGTCCAGACTTGAGGTGTACCAGCCTAGTGAGGGTCCAGGCTGTGGTGGTCCAGAGGTGGTACAGCCAAGTGCACGAAAGCTCCTCGACAAGTCAAGAAGATGACTTGTCTTTACTGTTACTATTTAATATAAAAAGAACTGATAGTGTAACATGTGTGTGAGTGTGTTTGATTTTTGATAAAACTTTGAATAAGGTATTATTGTTTGTATGTGGGGAATTATCTTGTAAAGAGAAGAAATAATTGTTGGAAAATGCAGTGAAGTGAAAAGAAGAATTAAGACCCTTTTCTTTATTGAGTAAAGGGGGCGTTTTATAGAAAACTTAATTCAATTGTGATAGTGCTCCTTTGGGTGAATGGAGTGATTGCGTGTTGCGTACGAAGTAAGCATACTGTGTTTGTGAATGCAAGTGTGTATGTGCACAAACATGGGTGTGCGACACCGATAAAGGAGTTAACAGTCCGTTGCCATTCGCCCGTCAAATCACAGAGCAGACGGCAAGGAACTTTGCGAGTTCGGCCAAGTAAACACATACACGCGCGTGCGCGCGCGCGCGCGTGTGTGTGTGTGTGTAGGTGCACGTGGGCATGTTTGTGTTAATCATTTAGTTGTTTGTTTTAATATTTATCTCATCCTCATGCCTTAATGTGTTACTTTTTATGTTTTGAATTGTCATGATCATTGAACTTTATCAGCATTTTAAATTTTCATTTCATTTTTAATTTTCATAATCATGTTTGCATCCTAGGATTCATTTTACACTGTTTTATATCGTGTGTTCACAATCCTGTTTATCATGTGGCAACTTACAGAGAGAGAACGCGCCAAGGCTGATTGAGATTATGTACGGAGAGAGAGAGAGAGAGAGAGAGAGAGAGAGAGAGAGAGAGAGAGAGAGGCACAGAAACAGAGAGGGGGGTGATAACAAGGGACACCCGCAGAAGTATTAAAGAGACGCACAAAGAGACAAGGACTTAAACAAACAGAAATATAACGAGAGACAAGGACTGAAAAGCCAGACACTGAGAGATCGAGACAAATACTTTAAAAGATGGAGACTTTGAGAGAAAGAGTATGAAAGAGAGGCAGAGATAGACTGAAATAAACTGAAACTGAGCAAAAAACATACACTGATAGTGAATGAGATCGAGAAAAAGAATCGGACAGAAACAGAAGTAGAGAAAGATACAGCCTGGGAAGAGACAGAGACTGGGGGAGGAGTAGGGGAATATGGAAACACAACGAGACAGTATAAAAAAAGGTGTAGATACAAAGAGAGAGAAGTTAAAAGAGGCAGAGTAAACTGAGAATGAAAGATTGTAACACAGAGAGATGGACGACTTAGAGACAGCAGACCGAGACTGACAGATATAGTAGATATAAGAGAAAGACATAGACACCGAGAGACAAAGCGAAAAAGCGACATGAGATGCATAGAGAGAGCGAGAGGCCGAAAGAGACACAGAGACTGAATAAGATAAAGACAGCGACGAAAGAGACAGTGATACATACACAGAAAGGCAGAACAAGACACGAAAAATGACACGGGCACACAGAGAAAGACGGGGACTTGAGGAGACAGACAACCAGCTCGAGACTGAAAGAGGTTGAGACAGAGTCGGAGGTATGGACATATGGAGACACAGAAACTGAAAGAGACAGAAACAAAAACAACAAAAGACAAAGACACCAGCCACCATGGCGAAGTGGTCATCGTCGCGGACTCCCGGCTGGAAGATCGGTGGATCGATTACCATCACAGCCATTTAATTGTGTGATTTTTCTGCCCCGACCGGGTTGAGGTTCCTATGGCCTCAGTTGGGAAGCTGGACCAACAATCGAGTTTAAATGGATGCGTCTCTGACAGTGTTGCACAGATTTCCTGACCCTTCTCAAGTAAATCTACACCTCTGTAGCGAAAGGAAAGCAGAAACACGTCATGATCTTCCCATCAAAATCACAGGCCTCTTTTTCGAGCTACAAGTTCTTCACAGTCACAGTTCTTGGTTGGTTAAAAATTGTTCAGTATTGTTGTTCGTCTACTCACTTGTTGCACATGGCAAGCACTGCGTAGGGTGCTTAGTCACGTACACGAGCTGCGAAACATCTCGGACATCTGTTATGACTGAAATTTTGCAGTGCCGTCCATTCAGTTTCCGGATCACACTCGCACACACACGCACACACACACACACACACATACAACCCTACCGGAACCCTCATAGTAAAGACTGTCACAATGCTGTACCCGTCTCTTCTCATTCTTCCCGCCTCTATCTCTCCTTTTCCTTGAGTACAATCATGAGTGATCGTGTGGATGGGCTGTGGGATACGTGCCCAGGTAAAACTATGCGGATCCTGTCACAATGGATACTGTAACCGTGTTGCCGTCTGAGTAACTTGGATTTCAACCATACACGGATGTCATGACCAAAAGTCGGACTGGAACACCCATCTAGACGTGTGTGTGTGTGTGTGTGTGTGTGTGTGTAAATCATTGGTTTCAACGGTAGAGAAGCACGCACCCAAAGTTCAATGGACTGTAAAAACCGAAGCATATTCAAGTGTGGAGTTTAAAAACTTCATGTTAGGAAGATTTCTGTGATATTCAGATATATATATATATATATTTCGGATATTCAGAACATAGATCTAGCAGTCCACCATTTCCGAATGCTTGCTAATTGAACTGAACACAATTACAAAGGTAAAAATTGCATAGAAATCAGCCGCCGTGGCGATCCGAAGTACTTAGCGTTGTGCACTCAAAGCTTGGAGGTCGTAGCTTAATTCCCACCAGAGCTATTCGCGTGTGTGTGTGTGTGTGTGTGTGTGTGTGTGTGTTTGGTTGGATGGTTTGTTTTCGCCCCGATCAGGACAGACGTTGTGACAGTCTACTACCCCCACAGCCGAGTTTGCTATGCGAAGACTGGGACCACACAGTTAAGTTTCATCCACATAAATGGATGCGTCTCTGAGAGCATTGCTCAAATTTCCTGACCAACACTGTCATGCTGTCTCAGACTAGAATGAAAAATCACTTGGATCATTTTCATCAGCTTCATTGACATTTTAAAAGTCTCAAAGTCAGTGGCCCTCCATGACCTCTCTCATGGTGACCTCGATTTCATCAGATCTCCATGTGTATGCCCGTAGTTCGGTTCTGCCGTGGTCATCGTAAACTGCAAATTCATGGGGACTGTTGTTGTACAAACAGGGTGGCGTCCTCTGTCACTCACGCTGGCTCTGCGACTTGGCAATTATTGTCGACAGTAGAGGGGCTCAGCAGGTGGTGTCATCTGTATATTGAATCAGAACAGGCACCACTGAATCCCATCGAAGTGACCCGGTAACTGTGCAGTGTCGCCTCGCGAGTTGTCTCATGAGAACTTGACATTGGCCGTTCCCCGTGAATTATCTGTGCTGAAGCCATGGCATGACAAGCCACGCTGTGTCTGTGGATGGGGTGCCTGAATAAGCAGGGTCGTCGCAGTGCCACTTAGGTGGCACAAAAGATGAGACATCAAAAAAATAAATAAGATAAATGAAGAGGACGAAGAATGTCAAATTTTAAAAGTTGTTTTAATGTGCGAGTTTTAAAAACTCTTGCCATCAATGCCTTGTGGGAAACGGGGGTGTGGGGATGGATGGGTGTTGACATGAGACGGGCTCAAAATTTAGTGAAGCACGTTGACGTTCATCCCACGCTTCAACTACATACAAAGTTTAAATTTTGCACTACAGCCTAGCTTACTAAAGGTGAAACACTGTGTATAGTTTTCATGAAGCTTGCCCATGTTACTGTCAAAAAAAGAACTAGTGGCCTTATATACTAAGTACAACATATTACGTCAGAACTGTAGTTTTTATTTGATTGAAACAACCAAACGATGTGTAGTTCAATCCTCTAGCGGCAGCTTTAAAGTACACACTGTTTTGCAACCCCCCCACCCCGCCCGTTTTTTTTAACATGCTAAATGGATGCCTTGACCACATATCTGTCCCCCCCCCCCCCCCCCTTATACATTTTTGAGGGGATTGCTCAACTCGGTGGGGTCTTCTTTCCTTCAGTATATTCATTTACCACAATCACAACTGACAAGACCTACGTTCACTTTCAGAGATCTGCCGAAAGTAAACCCTATAGTATGACCAACAAAGTCAGCCCCCCCCCCCCCCCCCCCCCCAAAAAAAAGCTCCAAGTTAGTTTCACTTGGCAGGCTGCTGCCTTTCCCTTTTGGTCCAGCAGCAAAAGTTGGACTAGGCGGCCTCTAGCATCAGAGACAAGGAAAAGAGTAATTTACGATATTGTTGGCTTAGTAACTGTAAACAGCTGGGAGACTCTCGACACACAGAAGGCGGCTGTGATGGCCTTCACACCTTTCTGGGACGATTCCAGTCCTGGATTGTACATGGAAGGAATCCTGCTTGGCTTGCCAAGTGCTATCCATTTTTTTTATTATCCCCATGTGATCCACTGCTAGGCTGGACAGCGTGATTATGTCATGTTAGCCAAGTCTTCTCTGCTGGAGAGGGAGGTTGAAAGGAGTAGGCAGAACTCCCATGGTTCGATTGCAAAGTCAATGCCGTCTACTTTTTTATGACATGCTTTTAGCAGATACTCGTGTCAACAAATTGAACTGTATGAAGCAAAAGCCACCATACCTAGCTGTACTGTGGGGTTCTCCTTTGAAAAATTTCTTAATATATGTGGTGAAAATGTCGTATAGCCTGCCTAACTCACAGCCTTGGTTCCGACACTCAAAATGATAGATTAAGGATTTCAGCTTAAATTAGGACTTTAGTAATTTCATGCAGCATTGCAAATTGTCCCAAAGATAACTTGGAATCATTTTCAGGATCAGGAATACACAAACGTTCGTAGACATTCCCTGGCTGACTTTACCCACAAAAGACCTATCATTCACTGACATTTTCTTAAACATTTGATCATGGATAGTTCAAAATACAGTGATAATCATAAATTACATTGCACTTGTATATGCAAAGCTTAAACTATGTAGCAGCAGCTGAATTTTTCAAAGTGAGAAATGACTTCCTCTTTTTATATTCTTATACAATAGCTTACTCTTTTTGATATTCTTTTTTTTTTTTTTTTTTTTTTTTGCTGTCCCAACCTCTGTGCCACCTCAGAGGCAGTGCACCCACGCCGCTCATTCCGACACCCCGTCCACAGCCACAGCCCGGTCGGCCCCGCCGCAGCCCCAGCACCGGCAATCCACAGGGAACAGTCAATGTCAAGTCGTCAAGAGGCAACCCACCGGAGGAGACACTGCACTGCTGCCGAGTCACTTCGGTGGTGTTCAGTGGCGCCTGTTCTGATCTAACATACGCAGGACACCACCTACTAAGCCCCCTACTGACGACAATAATTGCTTAGTCGCGGAGCCGGCGTGAGTGAGCTCTCCCCCCGGAGGGCGCCACCACGTCCGTCCAACGACAGCCCCCATGGACTCGCCGACCCCGGTGACCCCGACGGAACCAAACCAAGGCCATAGACGTGGAGAGGACATCGAAATTGAGGTCACCATGAGAGCAGGGCATGAAGGGCCACAGAATTTGAGACTTTTTTTTTTTTTTTTTTTAAATGCTGATCGATGACAATGAGGATGATTAAGATGATGCTACGGATTTCCACTTCGGTCTGAGACTACATGACAGGGCTGTACTCTACGCTTCCTTTCATAATATATCCCGGCGTCAACAGGCACCTGCAGTGTTGGTCAGGAAATTTGAGCAACACTCTCAGAAACGCATCCTTTAAGTGGATGAAACTCGACTGTGTGGTCCCAGTCTTCCCAACTGAGTCCGCAGCAACTCAACTCTGGGTAGGAGCCGGTCGGGGCAGAAAAACCCACATGACTTCTGATGGGATTCGAACCCACGACCTCCCAGCCGGGAGTCCGCGACGCTAACCACTTCGCCACGGCGGCTGGTCCTTTTTGATATTCTTATATACAACTTCAAACAACTTATATTTTACATTAAAAGAAAAGTGAATATCTTCACTGGATCAGAAATATGGCCGCGTAATGATAAAGGTGGCAAAAAATATCCTGAAAGTGAACGTGAAATATGGCCCATTTTTAGCCACTCCAAAATCACATTCTGCTTTCACTGGCAAATGCAGTCTTAATAGGACAGCTTATGCAACATCTGTAAGAACTATGAATGACTATGTTCCAAATTTCAAGCTAAATTTCCTATATTTGAAAAAATATGTGTCAAAAGTTTCAAAAAACGATTTGAAAATGGTTGAAATTGCATAAGTCCTCACATAGATGCACCATCTCGAGTACCAGAACTAAGGGTGCAAGTTCAGCACTGTAGATTGCACCGTCGGAGGTATATGATTGATAAATCACCTTGAGCACCAAAACCAAGAGTTCAGCAGTGTAGATTGAGCTGTTGGAGGTATATGAACACCTTGAGCACCAGAACAAAGGATACAAGTTCAGTAGCGAGCATCGAGTTGTTGGAGGTATGTGACTTGCATATCGCCTTGAGTGCCAGAACCAAGGATGTACGTTCAGCAGTGTAGACTGAGCTGTCAGCGGTATGTGATTGATATATCATCTTAAGCATCAGAACCAAAGCTGAGAGTTCAGCAGTGTAGACTGAGCTGTCAGCAGTATGTGATCGATATATCATCTAAAGTATCAGAACCAAAGCTGAGAGTTCAGCAGTGTAGATTGAGCTGTCAGAGGTATGTGATTGATATATCATCTTAAGTATCAGAACCAAAGCTGAGAGTTCAGCAGTGTAGATTGAGCTGTCAGCAGTGTGTGATTGATATATCATCTCAAGTATCAGAACCAAAGCTGAGAGTTCAGCAGTGTAGATTGAGCCGTCAGCGGTATGTGATTGATATATCATCCTAAGTATCAGAATCAAAGCTGAGAGTTCAGCAGTGTAGATTGAGCTGTCAAAGGTATGTGATCGATATATCATCTTAAGTATCAGAACCAAGGCTGCGAGTTCAGCAGTGTAGATTGAGCTGTCAGCGGTAGGTGATCGATATATCATCCTAAGTATCAGAACCAAAGCTGAGAGTTCAGCAGTGTAGATTGAGCTGTCAGAGGTATGTGATCGATATATCATCTTAAGTATCAGAACCAAGGCTGAGAGTTCAGCAGTGTAGATTGAGCTGTCAGCGGTAGGTGATCGATATATCATCCTAAGTATCAGAACCAAAGCTGAGAGTTCAGCAGTCTAGATTGAGCTGTCGGAGGTAGGTGATCGATATATCATCTCAAGTATCAGAACCAAGGCTGCAAGTTCAGCAGTGTAGGTTGAGCTGTCAGCGGTATGTGATCGATATCATCTTAAGTATCAGAACCAAAGCTGAGAGTTCAGCAGTGTAGATTGAGCTGTCAGCGGTATGTGATCGATATATCATCTTAAGTATCAGAACCAAAGCTGAGAGTTCAGCAGTTTAGATTGAGCTGTCAGCGGTATGTGATCGATATATTATCTTGAGTATCAGAACCAAGGCCGAGTTCAGCAGTGTAGACTGAGTTGTCAGAGAGGTATGCAATTAATAATGTCATCTTGAGTACCAGAACCAAGACTGAGAGTTGAACAATGCAGATCAATACAGACCATGAGATGTTTGCATTTTACTGAATAAACATGCATACCAAGAAATTATGTTCGCAGTCACTATAGTGCTTACTCTCTCCTCTCACACCAAATTTTCTTTTCAGTTGTAATTCACAATACGAATATATTATATCTTATATACCGTATCTCATACTTCTCTACTGTTTCCTTTTTCTCAGGGAGATGAGCACTCCACTGGTATGACCAATACACAGGTGGGCAAAGAACAACAGGTCAACCAATACACAGTGTAAAGTGGGCACACAACATGTTCATACCCACCATTAACCTAAAAGATAACCCCAATGAAAGAAAAAAAAACAAAACAAAGCTTGCCTTGCATTAATGAATAAAACCCATATAAAAAAAACATAAAAAGTACTGAATGCAACCACCACCACCATAAGAAAAACATGTTTTTGTTTTTTTTTTCACACAGAGCTTTATTCCACATGTGGAAACATGATTGACAGTTTTTAACGGTAGGACTTCTGGTAGCGTGCTCTGGCACCAGGTCCACCAAACTTCTTGGGTTCACAGCGTCTGGGATCTGCTACAAGCAGCGAGCGGTCATAGGCAATCAGGATGTCTCGGATCTCCTTCTTGGACTGCTCATCCACAACTGAAGCAGACAAAACAGAAATAAGATCTCAGCGACATGAATTTATCAAAATATTAAACCCTCCGGAAAAAGAAATTAATCAAAATGCAACTATCCACATACACCAAAAAGAAATTCAGATTCAGATTTTTGTTTAGATACTAAACATACAAAAAAAAAGGCACAGAGTGAAGAGTGAATTAATGACATCACTGAACTCATTTTGAGACTTGATAAAAAAAAAAAATCATCTCTACAGTCATCAATAGCACGAAAATAATTTTATGTATTCACCCACAGACAACAAAATGTACAAAATAAAAATCCAAACTGCCAGGCTAATCTGCAGCCCTTTAAAATAACATACAAAATCAACTCATCAATCTTTCTTAAATTCCAAACTTTGAAAATAAAAAAAACCCCACATTTTTGAGGAAAAAAAACAACTAACACCGACATGAACTAACACAGGACATATTTCAACCTTTTTAACTGACGCAACGAGAAAATTGACAAAGCATAATTACACTTATTAATTTGAAGTGAGAAAAACTAACCCCTGTCTAATCTTGAACACAAGTTTTCTTTTCAGTGAAAGGCGAGCGCTGCTCATACTATGACACCTTTACCAGCATAAGCCAGATGATGACTGGGAGACAACTTTTAAGTCATATCAAGTCTGGAAAATGAACATATCAAGGCCAATATACTAAAAAAATTACAAAACTTGGCCACAGTATGATCAAAGTTCAGCGAAAACAAGCACAAGAAAATGCAGAAAGAGGGAGGATGTGTAGCTGGTCAAGCACCATAGGCGATTGTGTAAAATAAAGTGGAAAGCATTACCAACTTTTCAGGCTGTAATGGTCAAAATGCAGTCTATCATTACCAGTGTTGCGTCACATGACAGATCCAAGTACAAGTAAATGTGAACACACAAGAATCAGAAACTAACCAAACAAAGCACTTGTTCTGAGGGCAATATCAACACTATTTTCAAAAGCCAGAAATGTTGTTTGTTCTCAAGTCTTTGTACCCTGTAATTATGCTGTTTGAGCAACTTACATTTCTGATAGTAGGCAATCAAGGATTTGCTGATGGCTTGCCTCACAGCTGAAACAAAGAACGCAGCAAGAATGTTAACATCACAGTAAAAATGGGAGGGGGGAAGAGGGGAGTAGGAGACGGATATGCTGAAACAAAATATAGCAATAAAAATTAGGACAGTGAAATGGGATGAAGAGGAGGGGCAAGAGCAGGAAAAGATGGGCAAACCATAACAAAGACCACAAAAATATTTAAGATCACAACACTAAAGAATGGGAGGAGGGATGGTGTACTGGGGGAGACGGTAGAGTAAACAAGGCAGATTCAAACGTGTTGGAAGCAAAACATAGATTTAAAATTATGATGATCCACATGGAGTACAGAGGTGGCCACGGGAATAATCTTCCAGCCAAAAAAGCAAGACAATCCAATCTCTACAGTCGGACATTGCAAAGTGAAGCAGTTTTCTGGTAGGTTTTTTCCCCCCTCTTCTTCTTCACTATACCTTTGATGGTGGTCCCAATATTACTTTTTCAGAAAAGAGGATAGTAAGAGATCCCATAAACAGCATATGTGAGCATTTCAAAAGGTGCTTGGACCAGCAATGCACTTTTTATCTGAACAGAGTGATTGCTTGTGAAAGAAACTTTTCGTCACACTTACAGTCACACTACAGTTATTCTCCAAACTACAGTTAGATTCTTTCAAAACTTAGATTTATAAATAGAACTTTATATCCATTAACCACTGAACTGCATCAATCATTAAACATTTCTCTTAAAATAATTTTCTTCTTTCAGTGTTGATTTGACATGTGTGTTTGAGTGTGTATGTGCAATCATTTCACATTCAAATTATTTTTTTCTTTCTGTGTATCTATGTGTGAGCATCTGTCGTGTATTTCTGCATAGTCTTTCTTCTTCCAATGTTCAAAGTAAAAATTCTGACAAAAACAAATATGGTGTCGCAACTCTTGACATTGTAATTGGATTCTGTGCGACCTAGAACATTTAGGCAACTTAAAAGACATATTTTGAAATCAAGTGTGCACACTATGCATACACAACACATTCTAACAATTCACAATTCAAAATACTGGTCCTTTTTTTTTTTTCAGTCTCAAGGTAACACAACTCCAATTTGCATACTGATACCATGGCGATGGCTGAAGTGAATAAGCTTCTGATAGGTGTTACATGTATATCACCACCTCTGCAGAACAGTGTTAACAAACGCCATATTCCCCAACCCACCCCTTTCAAATCGTTTCAATGCACAATGAAAACAAACTCAGTGGAACAAATTCTGTCGAAAACAGTACGCCTTAACCTCCTGCCTACCTCATGATTTTGTGCTACATGGCTACAAGAATGCCGGTCTGAGGGAAGGTAACTTTGCAACACATACACACACCACAAAGAAACTTCAATTAAAAATTTCCTTTTTACTCAACAATTGCATAAATTTGATGAAAAAAATCCAAACACATCACTCCATCCAAAACAGCCATTTTTCCCCTATGTAGTGCACCTCAGTGTACACAAGGGAAAAAAAGAACAAAACAAAACAGACTAATTCCACTTCAGTGTTCTATTGATTTCAGCCCAAAAATCAATTAGCAGTTGATCATCTATTGTTTATAACCAGGCCACGATCAACATCAGACTCATCTCGCTTCGAAACTTCAAGGCTGCAGCCCTCAAAACACTCTTCATCTTTATCGTATCCAAAATAGATTCTAGGAGTTGCACAGTTTCTCTATCTGCCATTTTCCACGAAAATCTTTGCGAAAAAAAGCTGAACTTTGAATATTCACAGCAGCAGAACTACTACACTAAAACTCTAGCAACAAAGCAAAACAATGATCCTACCGAAAGACCCTTCTGTCAGGATAGCATTCTGGGATATGCAACACTGAAAGTCGTTGACCTAGTATTTGGGTGGTCGATCTTGATTGATCCGTTATGCAGAACAAGAAAATCTCAAGGTCAATCTCAATCGATGCGGTAGGCAGTGGGTTAAACCAACAAGATAACGAACCAATCTTTCCTTTACAGATGAAAACACTCACCGTACACCTGAGCCACATGGCCACCGCCCTTGACACGCACCCTGATGTCTACACCGGCAAACCTCTCCGCTCCCAGCAGCAACAGAGGCTCCTCCAGCTAAAACAAAGAGCAATCACTTGCTTTAGGTACTTTGACATTAAGCAAATGTGTTGTCCATCATTCACAAGCACCTACATTGTTTCTGCATGTCAAGTGCCATGCACAGCATTTTGGTTGGACTCTTAAAACAATTTACATCAAAAAGAGAAAAGAAAAAAAAAATGAAACAAAAAAGATTTCAAACCTGTACTTTTTTCCCTTTCACCTTATTAACATTTGTCATCCTGAATTTTTTCCCTTCCCAGTATGGGATATGAGGAATTATTTTCAAAACAGGTTAAGTCCTGAAGACTTCAGAATTAACTACGTGGAAGGTATCTTCAATGCCCATCTTCTGCCGAACTGGATGAAGGTAAGTTATTACTCGTTCATTTTCACTGTCCCAAGTGTTGTGTATCTTGCCTGTAGAAGACCCAAGAGGTCAAAACGCGTCATATTTTGTCTTGCGATTTGTTTGTCTACGTTTTTCAGCGGAGCTTTATCAGTAATTTTTCAAATTTGTTTAGATTTCCGCCTGCAGTCGCCTCACTTGGCAACTTGGTGTTATACATCCAAAGGTCAGAAAAAAATGATGATTGGCTGCACTTGAAAGGATATCCAGAAACTGGCATTTCAGTTAGCTTCTAAAAATGGTATTTGCCATTTTTCGTCTTAAGCAGACAGAGCTGATATTACGGTTTCATGAAGCCCCATCCCAAACTTTCACTTCGAAAACCAGAACCAAGAGCTGTTGTCATGCAGATGGTTTTCAAGAGAAAGAGCGAGTGCCTTCTTCGACAAACTCGAACTGGTCACTGACAATTGTTTCGAAGTAGCCACATCGTGCGCATGGTATAAAAGACTTGTGTGTGCAGTCTGGACATGATTCACTGAAAAATGTTGAATCTACTGACCTTTTTCCACAGTAGTTCCAATTAAGAATACTTTCCCCTACATTTCACTTTACAGGATATAAGGTATAGAAACTGCATACAGAATTTGGGAACAGTTCATGAAGTAGTTAAGAAGTTACAGCAATTATACATGTAGCAGGCGATTCTACCCCAATTCTTCCGCCATCCAAATTTCAGTATTTCCTGTTTTTAACACAGTTTTCATAAATGTTTTAAGCACACACCTCAGATAAAAATAATCACTTTGTTTAGTATAACTTTGACCAAACCACTGGAAGCTCTCAAATGGTCATTATTGCTGTGCTGCAGTGCTTCAAAGTAGCCACATCATGCAAATTTGAACAGTGCTGAATTGTGATTTCTTTCAAGTTCGACACTTTATTACACAACAGCCATGTAAACTGATACCATTAAACTTAATGTTCAAAGAGTATAAGTTGTGTAGACTCAGAACATCCATTTCTTAACCAGGTGTATTAATTATTTATAATGCTACTGGCTTTAAAACTTGGAAGATATCTTATTTAGTCAGGTGCGGAACAACGTTGCAACTTTAAACCGCAATATCTCAAAAAGTATTGAAGATAGGGACTTCATTCTTCTTGTGCTTTGCATGTTTTTTTCATACACTGCAATGATACAGGTCTTCAGTATGAAAACAATGTGCTCATTTTGGCTGCAAGTACCTAATCTTTGCTAAAATCATTCAGATATACTGAAATCATGCAAAAGAGGTGTGTACAGGAACAGACCTTAATGATCATGCACACTCAGATGCGAAATTCTTGTTCTCCACTTTTCAATCAATACATAAAAAATATATATATACATTTTTTTTAAATGTACAGAAAACAAAACCACCACACACACACTCATTCACACACACATACACCAAGGAGACCTTCAAACTTCTGGCAATCGACAAGTTAACTTTTTTCTTTATATTTGTAAACGACAATGGGCCTAATTGGACGTAATTAGAGAAGAAGGGATTGGGCCAGTAGTGGTGGTATGGTGGTTGCAGCTGAATTGAGCCTTTTGTCAAAACTGTGAAAGTGCTATCAATCTCTTTTTTTTTCTTTTTCTTTTTTTTGTTCTGGGAATTATTCATAAAATTTTGGAACTAAAAAAATAAAATAACTTGACTCAACCTTTGCTTGCTGATGTTGCCTAAGCTGTCAATACAATTACCACACATTATGGCACATATAATAATTGAAATACAGTTAATTCAAAATGTAAAAAAAAAAAAATCTTTCATTGGTTTACTGGTTTGAATGATCTGGCTTTTATCAACTTTCCCAATTCTTCTCTAGAGGCATCTTGAAATAATTTGCTGTACTGTTCATGAACCAGTGAAGTCAATATTATAAAAAGTTAAAACAGCCAGTCAAAATACACAATCACCTCAGCTCAAAAAAAGTTTCTCACTTTGTTAAAATTGTAGTTGCAAACTCTGGCTCAATTAAATGCACACTGTGATTTGTCACAGTGATCTCAAATCGGCCGGTCGAGATGTACCTCACAAACACATCTGGTCAAAGTATTATGCATCATTTTATTTTTGTGCAAATGGCGCAAGAGCATCAACAATCTGAAACTCCTTTGGATATGCCACTGAAAGGCTGAAAATCTTAAAACATCACACAAACGACATCTTCTCCCAGTAAGCATGACTATTTTTTGTGTGTGCATGAAAAATACACACTTGCATTACAATAAATAAAAAATTAGTGTTCTGCTTACCACTTACAACTTTATTTTCTCTGCTTATATTTATCATGTTAAGCAGGTTTTTTTTCCCCCATGACTCCAGTAATATTTATGTTCTCCATGCATAAGCCTTTTAAGAAGCCTTTCTTTGTTCCTGGGCGTAACTTTCTCCTGTAATTTTTTTTTTCCTCTAAAAGTTACCATGACTGTCTATTTGATGTTAGAGTAGTCTAAAATTTTAATTTTCTTCATAAAACAAGAAAAACTGTGACTTTCAACCCACATCTATGTAAAATACTTTGGTAAATTCTTGATCAATAGGTCTTACCTTAGCACGCAGGATAACCGGTTCCACTTGATCCAGGGGGCGACCGTTCACCTTGATCAGGCCATTGCCCTGTTTGCAGTGGGCAACAGCAGTGGCCGTTTTCTACACACACACAAAATTTATAATCATACTAGAAACTCATTTATATTTCAATCATTTCTCCCATTTTCTTTTCCCCTTCTTTCTGATCAGAGTGCTTAACCCGTAGAGTGCCTTTAAGCCGTCAGCCGACGCCGCATTAAAAATGCTTTCCCAGTGCCTATGGGCCGTCCACTGACGTCATGCATTTTTCTTGAATTTTCATTCGTTACTATTTCTATCAACGGACTTAATTAGAGTGTGCGTAGTAAGCCTTATATGTCTGTAGTATTAAAATGATATGTAAATGACCACACGTGAGGGGAAAGCCCATTTATTCTCATCACTGACTGGATGACCAGCCAGCACTTCATCTCGCTTGCAAAGATGGCGGCGCAACCTTCGACAAGCGCAGCGACCAAATCAACGTATTTACACAGCTGAGCAGGCTCTGCTAATGATTTTTGACAAAGACAATAATCTTTTATTCAACGACTCACTCGAGCATGAAGGTGAGATGATGATAGTGATGGAATTGCCAACCGTATTCGTCAGTTATTGTATCGGGCTGTGTGACCTCAATGTGTGTTCAGCTGACTGGTTTGCCAGCGTCGAACGAGCTCGCCTAGTATGTACTCTGCACTGCGTGCCAGTGGTCAGTGACGTGGTAGTCAGCGTGAGAGGGGAGCGCGGCCTGCTCGCGGTGCGGCACAGGGCAGAGGGAAAGGTAGGGGAAGAGGAGCAGTGAAAGAGAGGGCTGAAGTCCAGCAAGGGGGCGTGGTGGGGAGAGGGGGGCTGGTCGTGGACTGACCTGTCTGCATAGAGTGTGAGCGTCTTGATAGACTTCTAAACTGTTTTACTTTCATTTACAGGTGTAGTGTGACAATACAAACTTTATTTTCAACTTTTTTGCTTTGTGTTCTTGTTTGGATGTGAAGATGTAGTGGTAAATACATATGCTTTTGATCGTGCAAAAAAATCTATCCAAATCTAATTGTCTAAATACTTTTTTATTATCAAAATTAAAACAAAAGAAGCCCAGATTCAAAATCTTCATTCAATTTCCTTCAAAAATCATATATATTTCATTGTTATATCTTTTGTAGTTTCTGAGCTAGAATTTTTTGTTAATTATTACCCCCAAATCATTAGATTTCCCTGGCACTGGGAAAGCCTTTGTTTGTAACATTTTCAAGCAGCGAACGGGTTAAACCTCTCTCCCTATTTCACAATTTCGATCAACCCTACTCTTTGATCCATTCTTCAGAAAAACCATTACAAAAAAAAATGAGCTAAATGTTTTCATGCAATGTGTTTCTCATTTGAAGATACTGCGTGCACGTGTGTTGTGTGTGTGTTGTTGTGTGTGTTGTGCGTGTGGCGTGCGCACGCATGGTGTGTGTATGTGGTGTGTGTGTGTGTGTGTGTGTGTGTGTGTGTGTGTGTGTGTGTGTGTGTATTTTTCAACTCTGTCCATATGCATGTGGACAAATATGATGAACTTGACATTTTTTTTATTTTTGGGACAACAGGACTGAGTCAAGATTTTGTTTGTGATGCTGTTGTTTATTGAGACTGAGATTATGATCCTATTGCTTGTTTTAGGTGTCACGAGTGTCCTGAAGTGGATGCACAAGACAGCTGTCCACTTGATCACCACCAAAATGGACCAGCTGAAATGAGGGAGGTCACCCCAAGGACAGACAGGACGATAAAGCCCAAAGCTGCCCAGGACTTCACAGTCAACATGGTAGGAGAGGACCATGCTGACCAGCTCATGGCCAACAGTGTCCGACTGATGTTTGTTCACATTTGAAACTGTAGAAACTTTCAAGTGATCACTGTGTACATACTGCCTGCATTCTAAATTTAGTTTTGTGTAGTAAAGGCCCTTTTTTCAAGAGAAGCATAGGCTCACACATGCTTATATTTCCACCTAACCTCATGAAAGATACCTCATCTCCTTCCTGTTACTGACAGACTACTGAATAAGCAAGAGCTTTGAAATTATGCACTTTTGTGTTTATACAGGAATACACTTATTGTGTGTCAAAATTTAAAGAGTATATTTGTAGCCATTATTTTTTCATTATTTTTTATCCAATACTAAACAATAACCCAGTCTTGTGAGAAAATGCTGAACAACAAACTACAAAGTACTCTGTCATATGTTATTTATTTTAGTTCCTTTCCCTAGTAAAGAAACTGTCAAGTATTTTTTTACACTCTGCTGGGTTTCTCTAAATGATTTATGATGAAAATGGGCCTGTTTTCAACAACAGTAAAAATTTCACATGCTGAGAAAGAAGAAGTATTTTGGGACCAATATTATTTACGGTGTTTATAAATGATCTCCCTGTAGAATTAACGAGTACACAAGATAAGATAATGTTGCTTATAGCCCAGCCGACCGCAAAGGGCCACATCAGGGCTGTCACCACATTAAAATCAACTCACAAGTCATTCATTCACACAATTCTTTAAAATACATCGAAAAACCATCCGTAAGTTTGTTAAAAATCTTTCCACTGTAAAAACTCAGATCCGATGAAAAATGTTAATCTCTTTCAAGAACTCAAAGATGGCATCAGGTGGGACATCTCTGAACATGAAGAGTACATGTAAAATCTTTGCAGATAACACAAAACTTTATAACTCTCCGAAATTACATAAGGAATTACAAAAGGATCTTGAAACATTAGTACAGTGGTCTGATACTTGGAACCTATATTTTAATGCAGAAAAATGTGAAGTACTTCATATTGGTAAAACAAACCCACAAAAGGAGTATATAATGAAAATTGGGGACAAGGAAATAAAAGTATCTAAATGTGAGGAAGAGAAAGACCTAGGTGTGACTTTTGACAAACATTTGCTATTTGACAATCATATTGTAAATAGTATTAATAAGGCTAACAGAATGATTGGAATAATAAAAAGAGCCTTTACATTTATAGAAAAGGACATTTTACAATCATATAAGACACTAGTTAGACCTGTTCTTGAATATGGAAACACTGTATGGTATCCAATGCTAAAGAGACAATCAGAAGCTCTAGAACAGGTACAAAGAAGAGCAACCAAGATGATTCATAACATAAAAGATTACTCCTATCAGGAAAGATTAAAATATAGCAACTTCCAACACTTAAGGCAAGAAGAACAAGAGGAGACTTGATTCAAGCATACAAGATATTTAATGGAACTGATGATGTTGATAAAGCATGCTTTTTTTGTACTCCGCAGAAGAATGTTACAAGGAACAGTGAAGATAAGATATTTAAACAATATTCCAGAACTAATTTGAGAAAATATACTTTTACTAATAGAGTAACCAATTTTTGGAATGAACTAACAGTTAACATCAAACATGCACCTAGTATTAATGTTTTTAAGAACCTCATAGATAAACATGAATTATTAACTAAAATTAGATATGAATTTGATGGATAAAAGGACTGAGCTAGCCTATGACTGGACCAACAGGTCACGAAAAAAAAAAGAAAAAAGACATATACATATACAGAAGGGGCGTGCAAAAGCCTAAATAACCTAAGTTGTTTTTCATACAACGCCCCTGATCCTGATCCTGATCCTGAAGGAGAAGCCTGTTGATTGTGGAAACTTTACGGAAGTTAAATTTAGAAAGGAAGGTGTTAGTTACCGCCAATGACATTGACAAACGAAGCACATGACAAGACACGATGCATTTCAACCTCTTGGGTCTTCTTCAGGCGAAAAAATAAATCACATTTAACATTTAAGACAGTACAAACAAAGAACGAATTTTTTCGTTCTTTGTTTGTACTGTCTTCAATGTAAAATGTGATTTTTTTTTTCGCCTGAAGAAGACCCAAGAGGTTGAAATGCATCGTGTCTTGTCATGTGCTTTGTTTGTCAATGTCATTGGCGGTAACTAACACCTTCTCTTTCTAAATTTTGCTTCGTTCGCCGCCGTCAGTCACTCCATTTTGAAACTTACAGAAGTTATTGTTAACCGTATTCCGTGATGAACGCACGCATTAAATTTCTCACACACGATGAAATCCCAACACTATTCTTCGATAGAGCAGGCCCCGCTGAGCAGGAAAATATCCCCAAAATGGAAGAACTGGAAGGAAAAAGTAAAAAGAACCACATGTACAAGGTTTGGGATCAGCTCACTTTCGGCCAAAAACTTGCACAGCCTTCAGAGGTCCTTTCTGCGGCATTATCTGGAAACAGAACAGAATAAATTCTATAATCGGCATCAGCCACATAACTGTGTGGCATAAATCAAAACATTTTCGACGTATTTATCTTCCTTTTCATACCAAAGGTTTAGCTCAAGAAACTCACGTTGTCTTCTTCGGCAAATGGTTGACAAAAGAGGAAGTCCAGTGGGGACTACACACTTCCTGTGCACGGACTCCGGATAATCTCTACACAAGACGTATTTACATTAATGTTCTTCCCGTGTTTGTCTTCTTCAACATTGTGACATACGAATGACTTTTTTTTAGGGAGAAAGCTAGATTTTCAAATATGTTCAACGTTAAATAAAGATTTACTGCAGAAATATTCTACGTAGATGAATTTAGTGGTTCGAAGTTTATCCTTTTACCAAACTCGAACCCAAAAAGAAAAAGAACAAACTAATAATGTGGGAAATGAAATGAGGCAGGGAACAGTAAACGATAAACAGTAAACAAGTTGGGTATTTTTTGCTCCCATAAGAAAACCTAACACAGAGTAACTTTTATTCAAGACTGGCACAGCCTTTGAAACTTGAATAAAGTCAGACAAATACATAGACGAACAATCTAATAGTGGGGGAAAAAAACAAGCGCAGGCCAACAACTGAACTATCTTCATAGTAATGACTTGGCAAAGATTTGGACTTAAGGAGGTGTGTGTGTGTAGGGGGGGGGGGGGGGGGGGGTTGAAGATGGAGAAACTGGGAACATGAAATTAAGAAAATATGTTACAGATATGAAAACTCTTCACTAGCTGCATAAGGGAACCATCGCAATCCTTTTTGAAGGCATATATATTTGTATTGCCTGCTCCGAGGCCTTTCGTCCACTGGGTCGGACTCATCAGGGAGACACGGCTGGTTGTGTCTGCGCTCCTGGCGTCAAATAGAGACACACCACAGTCCATAATACTGTGGTATTCTCACCACTATTTTTCCCCCACTATTAGATTGTTCGTCTATGTATTTTTGACTTTATTCAAGTTTAAAAGGCTGTGCCAGTCTTGAATAAAAGTTACTCTGTGTTAGGTTTTCTTATGGGAGCAAAAAATACCCAACTTGTTTACTGTTTAATAATGTGGGCTCAAGAGAAAACCGATGTCACTATCACACAGAGCCTAAAATAAAATAATATATATATTGCAAGTCATTGCAACACCAAGCTGCTCTGTAAGTTGCTGGAATGGTGCTCGGTACTTATCCTTGGAATTTATTAGTTTATTGTATATATTATATATATATTATTTTATTTTAGGCTCTGTGTGATAGTGACATCGGTTTTCTCTTGAGCCCACATTATTAAACACACACACACACACACCACACACACACACACACACACACACACACACACACACACACACAATAATATAGATAGAAGATAGATAGAATAGATAGATAGATAGATAGATAGATAGATACATTCATTCTAAGAACTGGCCCTCATCACTTGTGTCTTAAGAGGTTATCTCTTTATATTTTCTACTTTTCACAAGAAAATGTAGCTTGTTTTGCTGTTTCATGATTTTCTTTTGCTTCTTAGGTGGCACCTTTGGTTGGTTTTTTGAAAACTCAACAAACATACTATGGTATTGCACACCAGCCTTTTTCTGGGATAGCATTCTGCTTAAAACCGAAAATGCAGTGGAGTCTGACCAGGAGTTATGATATCCTCTCTCTCTTCCTCTTCCTTAAAAGCTGGCGCACTCAAAAATGAGTACGTCACCAGCGCGCGCATATTAAAAAAAAAGAGAATGCGACTCAGCCTGTTGGCCCCTGGAGCAAAATTTGGCAACAAGGGGTCGCACATGATATTTAAAAGGTTAAAAGCAATGGCCAGGTTAAGGCCTAGGTAACCATAAAATATATGGGGAAGTTAAAATAGAAAAGTCAATCAATATGCAGATCTCAAGATTGTCTTATCAATTTGATTTTTAAAAGAGACTGCATTTGTGGCAATCTTGATGGCACCTGGCAGCGAGTTCCACAGCCTTACAGAACTAAGAAAAACGAATGTAAATAGATGTCAATATTTTGATGTAGGTATGGCATAAGATTGACCGCCACTCCTGGTGCTACTTTTATTAAAATACTAGTTGTTCCATTGGGATATCAATTAGTTTAGCTCTGCCTTTGAAGAAGGTATTAAGTTTAATAAAGGGTCTTCTCTCTTCTAAGGGTTTCCATTCTAATTTCCTCATGTTCTTCCTAGTATTCCCTTTCTCTCTGATATGGTTCCCTGTTACGAACCGTGCTGCTCTCTTCTGAATCTTTTCGAAGTTATCAATGTCCTTTAGATTGTAAGGATCTCAGACTGAGCAACCATATTCCAGTACTGGTCTAACCAGTGTTTTATAGCAGTCGTCCTTAACCTTTTGGGGGCAGTCGTTGATGTTCCTGTATCAGAAAGCTAAGATGTTGTTTGCTTTCTTATATACTAAATTGTAATGTTCTTTCCATTTGAGATGACTATCTATAATCACGCCTAAATATTTTGCAGCATTGGTTTCTTTAAGATATGTTAGTGAGTATCCTCCCCTTTGGAGAGACGATAAACTTGCTGAAGGCTCATTTTGAGAAGCATTTATTATTCCCCATTCACCCACTCAAGCACATACTGTTGGTTAGGCAGAATTATCTACCACTGTAGATGTGGATGCTTATCTCCACCTATTTCTTCAATCTAAGACAAACAGCAAGTTTGTTTATCATTGAATATATATATAGAGAGAGAGAGAGGACAATCTCCAATAGGGAGGAAACTCACTAACATCTAACTCCTGGTCAGATACTGATATTTCAAAACCTGATTCATTCCAAGAACTGGCCCTCAGCACTTGTGTCTTAAGAGGTTATCTTTTTATATTTTCTACTTTTCACAAGAAAATGTAGCTTGTTTTGTTCCTTCATGATTTTCTTTCGCTTCTTAGGTGGCACCTTTGGTTGGTTTTTTTGAAAACTCAGCAAACATACTACGGCATTGCACACCAGCCTTTTTCTGGGATAGCATTCTTCTTAAAACCGAAAAGGCAGAGGAGTCAATTACCACTTTCCGCGGTCACTGAGAAGAAACAATCAGGTTTCGAAATATTGGTGTCTGACCAGGAATTATATGTTAGTGAGTTTCCTCCCTATTGGAGATTGTCTCCCCCTTGGAGACTATAAGCTTGCTGAAGGCTCATTTTGAGAAGCATTTATTTTATTTTATTTTTCCCCATTCACCCACTCAAGCACATACTGTTAGTTAGGCAGAATTATCTACCACTGCAGATATGAATGCTTATCTCCCCCTATTTCTTCAATCCAAGACATAAGAGCAAGCTTTGTTTATAATTGAATATTTCTTGCAGTCATTGCAACACCAAGCTGCTCTGTAATTGCTGGAATGGTGCGGTACTTATCCTTGGAATTTATTAGTTTATTGCATATATATATATATATATATATTTAACTGTCTTGATGGGACCGAAAAAAAGCCAAAGGGAACTAACCAGAGGGGTTCGAGTGAATCGCAAGCGAAGCCGAGGAAGAGCAAGAACAAAAAAACATGCCTGGGTGACAACGTACGACCCACGCTACCCTCCCAAGTCAAAAATCATAAAGGAGAATCTCCACCTGCTCTACGTGGACAGCGAAAACAGGAAAATATTCCCACCCAAAACTTGATCGAGCTGACAGACGCAGGAGAAACCTAGGGCAAATATACAAACCCACGATTCCCCGCCGTTTTGTTCAGCATGGACCAAGTCGAAACCAGGCTTCTTCAAGTGCCAAGCAAAGCGATGCGACACTTGTGCCCATGCCACAGACATCGAGAGATTCATATCCCCATGGGACCAAAGAAGGTGGGAGATTAGGAAAACACTGGGCTGCACAACCCCCAACACTGTTTACATCATCTGGTGTAAGATCCATCAAGACGCCTGGTACGTTGGTTCTACCAGAAATCTAAAGCAGAGATGGGCTGGTCACAAATCGGACATCAAATTAAACAAGACGAACAAATGCCAAGTGGCCCACCACATGAATACTTTGAAGCACCCATCTGAAGACCTACACTCAGACGTCGAAATATTTGCCATAGACTGTGTAGAGGATGAAAAATACTCGGTAAGAAAGACACATGGTGGATGACTAATATCGGGACAGTCTTTTGCGGTCTGAACTGCAGACTGGACATCTGTTCAATACTCCGTAACAGGATCCAGTTCCAGTAAAAGTGCTTAATGTGTGTGTGTGTGTGTGTGTGTGTGTGTGTTGTGTGTGTGTGTGTGTCAGTGTGTGTGTGTGTGTGTGTGTGTGTGTGTGTGTGTTTGCATCTATGATTGTGTGTGGGTGTGGGTGTGTGTAGGTGTACATGTGCACGGGTATTTGTGTGTGTGTGTGTGTGTGTGTGTGTGTGTGTGTGTGTGTGTTGGTGGGGTGCATGTATGTGTGTTTGGTGGATTGGAGGAGGTGGTTATGTGGGAGTGTGGGTGTGTATGTATGTGTCTGGGGATGTATATGTATGTCCTAGCAAGTGTGGGGTGGGGGGTTGAATGTGTGTGTGTGTGTGTGTGTGGTGTGTGTGTGTAAGAGAGTTTTTATTTGTGTAAGAGTGTGTATTTGTGTATGTGGGTGTGTGGGGGTCGGGGGGTCTGGGGGGGGGGGATAGTGTACTGGGGCCTAGTCTGTAGCACTTTGGGGCACTTGGGGAACGGGGGACAGTTTTTGCATGATAGAAAAGGTGTATAAAGGCACAACAGTTTTTGTAAACATATCTTTTGTGAACATTCGCTTTTTCTTTGTATATGTATCAGATTGGGGATGTGGGAGTGCATTTGTGTGAGTGTACAGTCTGCACTTTTATGACCCTGAGCCCAATTACCACCACCACTCTAACCCCCCTCCCCCCCCCCCCCTTTCCTCTGTTCCTTCCTCCCCCCCCCCCCCTTTTTTTCCCACCCGCCCCCTCCCCCTTCCACCTTCACAACAGGTTCCCCCCCTTCCTCCCTTCCCCCCTCCTTCCCCCCCCCCCCCCCCCCCCCCCCCCCCCCCCTTATACAGAGTATGTATAAGTTTATGTGTGTAACTTTCTCTACATATGTTCAGGTGCTTATGCCTGTTTGGATTTTGGGTATGCATCTTGTGGTTTCTGGGAGGCATGGTGGTTGGTCTGTTTTGTGCGTGTGGGGCCTGTGCATAGCCGCAGTCCTGTTTTGATTGACATCCGGTCTACGGGGGTGGTACCCCCCTCCCCCCCCCCTCTTTTTTTTTTTTCCCCCCCCCATTTATTCATTTTTTCATTTCTTGAGTTGAGTGACCAACTGATAGGATTCCTTTCTGTGTAAGTTTAGTTCCTTATTCTGATTTTGATGTGAAGTGTGTCCGCAATAGGCAGAGGGGGAATATGTATGTTGATTGAGGGGTATAAATTGCCTGTGTGTGTGTGTGTGTGTGTGTGTGTGTGTGTGTGTGTGTGTGTGTGGTGTGGTGTGTGTGTGTGTGTGTGTGTGTGTGTGTGTGGTGTGTGTGTGTGTGTTGTGAGTGTTGTAGAGAGGGAGAGAGAGAGAGAGAGAGAGAGAAGAGAGAGAGAGAGAGAGAGAGAGAGAGAGAGAGAATGTATGTTAGATGGGGTGTGGAGGTGGTGAGTGCGTGTGTGTTTTTTACCTGTGAGTTGTTCTCTTGGTGTGGATATTGTCGCTTTGTCCTGCTCGTGTTACAATCAGAAGCTTGTTTGAAGCCCAAGTTGGGCGAAAATTCACAAATAAATAAATGTTTGGAAAAGCAGTGGCCGGGTCTTATGACTCCTTTTATATTTCTGCCTGCTATTGCAGGCACTATCTGGCCTAAGCCTTTCTTTTGTGGAGCGGTGCCCAAACTGCATGGAGACCTAAATCAACCTGTAACTATATAGAGACATAAGAGCAAGCTTTGTTTATAATTGAATATTTCTTGCAGTCATTGCAACACCAAGCTGCTCTGTAAGTTGCTGGAATGGTGCTCGGTACTTATCCTTGGAATTTATTAGTTTATTGTAATTTAGTCCCTTGTGGATTCATTCCAAGAACTGGCCCTCAGCACTTGTGTCTTAAGAGGTTATCTTTTTATATTTTCTACTTTTCACAAGAAAATATAGCTTGTTTTTGATTTTCTTTTGCTTCTTAGGTGGCACTTTGGTTGTTTTTTTGAAAACTCAACAAACATACTACGGTATTGCACACCAGCCTTTTCTGGGATAGCATTCTTCTTAAAACCGAAAAGGCAGAGGAGTCAAATTACCACTTTCCGCGGTCACTGAGGAGAAACAATCAGGTTTCGAAATATCGGTATCTGACCAGGAGTTATATATTAGTGAGTGTCCTCCCGATTGGAGACTGTCTTCCTCTTGGAGACTATAAGCTTGCTGAAGGTTCATTTTGAGAAGCATTTATTTTATTTTTCCCCATTCACCCGCTCAAGCACATACTGTTAGTTAGGTAGAATGATCTACCACTGCAGATATGTATGCTTATCATCCCCTATTTCTCCAATCTAAGACATAAGAGCAAGCTTTGTTTATAATTGATATTATTATATATATATATATATATATATATACTGTAAACTACCTTGTTAGCGCCCAGTATCCAGTAAGCGCCCACCCCCCACTTTTCGTTCAATATTGTGCTAAGGGTATACTACCTTGTTAACGTCATCCCCCACTTTCCAATCTTGCTGTTGGCAATTTTATTTCCTTCCTTTTTTTTTTTTTAAACGGATGCTATGGGTTGGGAGGGAAAGGGAGGTTACGTCGGCCTGAATATGATGTAAACAGTTTCTTTTGACGTCATTCTAGATTGTGACGAAAAACTCTGTAGATAACGGTTTTTATTTCACAGTGAAAATTCATTCCGTTTGCTAAACGGGCTTCTGTCTTGGCTGTGTGACAGGAAACTCATAATGCCACGAAGCAAATCCTACACTGCTGAGTTCAAGCTTGCAGCCTTGGATTTTTTTTTAGATCATTTCGCAGGAGGGAATGTTTCCTAAACTGCCCAAGAATTTGGGGGTTGACAGACAAAGGATTCGAGAATGGAGAGAAAATCGAGATCACCTGATGCAGCATCAAACAGGAACAGAGACAAAAAACGAAGACTGCACCACGCGCGAGAAGTTCGCTCTGAAGAAGTTGATCAAGGTATCCTCGATTATCTTAATCAAGAACGAGCTGAGGGGAGGGGCGAGTTGTGAGAAACAAGCACTTACAGTGAAAGGCCATGGAATTGGCGGGCGCTCAAAGACTGGAAGGATTCCTCGCTTCACCCATGTGGGTGAAGCGCTGGGGGGGGGGGGGGGGGGGGGGGGGAAACAAAAAAAAACGGCATGGAATCTCCACCCGGCGAGGCACTTGCACCACCAACCAAAAGGTGCCTGGCGATTTTGAGGAACAGTTGTTAGAATTTCGTCGCAGTGTACTTCGGCTGAGGCATCGTCATTTGTATCCTTTGCTGCATATCCTCAACATGGACCAGACCATGGTCAGGTTCGACATGTTGCCCAACCGCACCAACGACATGAAAGGGGCAAAAGTGGTACGGACAAACACAACGAAGGCTGAAAAACGGGGATTCACCGTAGCTTTGCTGGTGGCAGCAGATGGAACAAAGTTTCCAGCCTTTGTTATCTTTCGTGAGAGAAATGGGCAAATCCCTAACCGAGTCCTCCTCCAGCTCCAGGTGCCAGACAATGTGCGTGTGACAGCAACAAGAAATGGGTGGATGACCCGGGAGTCACTGTTTTTGTGGATGGAAAGGGTTCTAGGTCACTCAGACCAACGTCGTCTGCTGGTACTGGATCATGACACGGTACACAGGACGGCTGAGGTGCGGGCTACCATGGCTGCCCGGGACGTTGACCTCGTATTTGTTCCTGGGGGCTGCACCGCTCTCGCCCAACCCATGGACGTTAGCATAGTCAAGCCATTCAAGGATGCACTTCGTGATTGCTGGGTGCAGTGGATGACCCAGCCCAGGCTCCTGACAGCAGCCGGCAACCTACGGCAGCCATCACGGCAAGACGTCGTCACTTGGGTGGGCCAGGCATGGGGCAGAGTGGGTCAGGATACCATCAGCACATCATTTCTCCGATGTGCCATCTCCAATGCGCTGGATGGGTCTCAGGATGACCAGACACTGGAATGGTTCCCAGAACACATCCAGGCCAATCTGCCCCACAGAGGTGACGGCGGGGGTGGAGAAGACAG
>CM065733.1:29326023-29378523 GCA_033310375.1 Conus canariensis | reverse complement strand
GAAGTTACGTATCCCGTGAACATCTTCCCGTCCACTTTCTTGTTGAGAAGCTTCAGGAGCAGTCCAGCTTTCCATACTTTGTCGAAGGCCTTTGTCAGGTGCACGAAGACGGCGAGTACCTTCTTTTTCTTTTGAAAGGCATTCTATCTGTCTCTTGGCCAAAATACACGAGCTGTACTGCGGTTCTTCCGGTATGCTGACTGTGTGTTGCTGAGCAGGTGGTTTTCTTCCAGGTGTTTCCAGTCGTCGGGTCCAGATTCAGTTGTCGGGTTACCTTTTTTTTTCTATTCGTCTGTTTGTTTGTTTGACTATATTCAAGATCGAAATGGCTGCACCGATCTTGAATGAATGTCAGTTTGTTTTGTTCCTTTCTCCAGTTGTTGTTGCTATGTAAGCTTGGAACATCGTTGTGTGGAGGGCGGGGAGTGGCAGTGGGAGGGAGAGATGTCTTCCTTGTTTGTTCTGTGTGCACCGTGTTGGCGTTTCAGCTAGGTGATTTGGTGTCGTAAGCAGCAATCGTTCAGAATTATAGGTGTTTGATTTATCTCATCATATGAGTAAGAGTTACCCTACTTATTTGTTAATTATAATGTTGTAGTGATCTTGTCAGACATTTGGTTTCAACTTGTCTGCTGGACGGGAAATCAGTCAGTGGAGAGATGCCTGTCCCCACCTTCACTTTGCACTCACCCCACCCCCACCCCCCACACACCCTCCTCTTCCTCGTTCCTACAACACAGATGTTCTCTTTGATATTTTGTAATAACACGTGTGCCCAAGCAGCGTACGAAGTTTCTGGTGCGTTTCTAGAAGATGTCATTTAAAGAGATGTGTGAAAGTGTTGTTTTTTTATGACTTGTGAGTTGATTTTAACGTGGTGACAGCCCTGATGTGGCCCTTTGCGGTCGGCTGGGCTATAAGCAACATTACCTTACCTTACCATGCAGCGTACAATTCAGTTGTACTTTGTTTGTATAAAAAGTCTTTTCCTGTCCCGCCAACAATGACTATTTGCATAGAGGATCGAAAGTTACATCCAAATCAGGTTTTTCTTTTCTTGATTTTAATGACAAAGTGTTGTGTCTATAGTTGTATGCATTCTGTGACCTCTTCTAGCTACACCATTAAAGTCTTCATAATTTTTGTTTTTGGAATTAAATGCATCGTAAACGTAATTTCCGTGCCGTTGGCGCCAAACCCGCAGGAAGGACGCGGGAATTGAGATCCACTAACATCGCTGTTGATCATGTCTTCACATCTACGGGAAGTTTCTCAAGTCATTTCTCCAAATGAAATCACTGCAAAAAATGCTGACAATTGTCCTGAAGAAAAAGAAAACACTAAACCTGGAGTCGAACGGTGAGTTTGTTGAGTGTTTCAATTCTCTGTCAACTTTTTCTTCCGTTGACGGTTGAGTGGCTGCCATAAACTGGTTGATCATTCTGCCACTTCGTGGGGTCTGCTTGTGAATGGTACAGAGGTGCAAGTTAATTGAAAATTTATCCTACGGCCTTAATGACAGAAAATTGATTATATGCTGATTGTATGCTGAGTGCCAACGTGGATTTCGTGCAAAAAGGTCTTGTGCGACTCGGTTTGAATGACAAATCGAACTGAACGTCAAGTCCATCGGATGGGGACTATAAGCGAGCCGGACCCGTGTGCCTTCCTGACCCCCTGCACACGTTAAAGAACCCACGGCAGTTGAAAATCGAAAAGAGCAGGGGGGTTCCCCGCTGCCCTGGCAAAATTGATGTAGATTGAAGATAGCCGCCTGGTATTTCTTACCAAGCCACAAAAATTGTCACTAACTGTTATCGTGTGCCATCGTGCACCGGTGGAAATGGACATCGCATGCATCCTATGTGAGAAACTGGAGGAATAAATGAGATAAATGAAAATGAGTGACTGATATTTGAACGGTACGGGAAACGACTGAATGAGCGCCAGTAGGCTGCTCTTCGGCCGGCTCTACCTGGGTAGGCAGCCCGTTGAGTGAGTGAGGTAGTGTGGTTTACTGTCAAGCGCTTAGAGCTTAGTCTGTGACCGAGGATAGGCGCTATATAAATACCCAATATAATAATAACTTCTAGAAGTGATGGAAGACTTCACCAAGGAGATAGATAAAGGAGAAAATATAGATGTATTAACCCTGACAGTGCTCAGTATATCAATTGAAACTTTAAAAGAAATGTAGTTAAAATCTAGGACGGGAAACTCGTCACACCACACTTCAGAATTTGGCTTGTGCATACATATTTGCACTAGATGTACAAACATATACATTTTTAGAAACTAGAGATGTTGTAGAATCTAGTGAAATAACTGAAAAACTGTAGGTGGTACCTACTTGGAGACTGACCTCAAAATATAAGCAGAGAAAATTTCAGAAAAAGTTATTTGAAAAGTAAGTCAAATGTTAGGAGAGATACAGTTTATCTTCTGTACTACCTAAACACTTTAGACTGGAGATAAAATGAAGAAAAATATGTGCTGGAAAGATGTTAATGAATTGTGCCTCAAATGATATACCTATAATTCAGCATCCGAACAATCAAATTTTCTTATATTAGGAAATGGGGTTTGTGCAGACTTGTCTTGAAGCTGGATAGGTAAAACTATATGTTTTTGTAAACTAGAGATAATGAGGAATCTGAAAAAAATACTTACAAGACAGTACCCTGATGGCAGCTGAAGATATTCTTCACAGTGTAATCCAGAACATTGGCGAAAAGGTAATCCAAAACGTCAGTCACATTGTTTGAAACACCAGTTTTCCTGCTTAAATGTCAAAACACTTGAAACTTGAGAGAAAACAAGAAGAACATGGCCTTGAAATATACACAACAAAGTTAGGGCCATGGTCTACTGTGGAAGGCTGAAAAGCACTTATGGCAGAGTCCCATGTCACATCCAGAACATTCCCAGCCAGAGCACACACGAGTAGGATGGCCAGCAGCACAGTTCCTCTTTCTTCACCTCCACTCTCATCACTGCCCTCTGCAGTAGTGCTTCCAGATTCTGGATCACACAAGAAAACATATATCCAAAGTCTTAAGTTCATTTTATTGTTTCATAATGGTACAAGAGTTGTTACAGAGAGCTTGACTCAGTTTCCACTAATTAGTCTAATTTTCAGAAAGAAAAAAATCCGAACAGCATTACTTACTCATTCTATGAAAAATGAAGTCATGCACAAAATAATATATAAGAATAAAATCTGAATCACTAGCATATAAGGAAGGGGAAGGGCTATAGCTTTCATTGGAGACACGCCCACTTGTGACACGCCCACATTGTTTCCAAACTAAAAAAAAACAAACAAAAGTTATAAATTGTTCTCTTCAAATCACCACTTTTATTCATCTCTAAAGTGCTTTCAACACACCTATAAACACCCAGAAACGATCTTCTAGTTTGATCAGGCCAAAGCCTATCACTCCTGTAAGTAGCCATGTACCCTGCCCCCTCCATTCCCCCTTCCTTCATGTGGCGGACCAACAAATGTAAAATAACCAATAACCGCACGCAGCAAGTGTTCCATCACTCGACAAACAAAACAATCAGTTTATCAACTCATCTGCTTCACTTTCGTTACTACTGCTTTCGGCAACTGATTCTTCGCTCGTGCCACTTCCACTGAACTCCTGCTCAAACTTGGTCGCTGATTCACCTATTATTTCAGTCAAAACAGATGAAAAACTTAGAGATAACTGAGTGACAAGGCTTGCCGGTGCACAGTGGATACTAGCAAGTCGCGTGAACTGATCAACCCGGATGTTTAGCGGCAGTGGTATAACGGTTCTCGTCTGAGCCACGATCGTGGCCCATTGCACTTAGGCGGTAAAGCCATGATCGTGGCCCATCGCACTCAGCGGGTTAATCCTGACAGTGCTCTGTATATCAATTTAAACTTTAAAGAAATGTAGTTAAAATCTAGGACGGGAAACTCGTCGCACACCACACTTGAGAATTTGTCTTGTGCATACATATTATTTGCACTAGATATACAAACCTATACATTTTTATAAACTAGAGATGATGTACATTCTAGTGAAATAACTGAAAACACTGTAGGTGGTACCTACTTGGAGACTGACCTCAAAATATAAGCAGAGAAAATTTCAGAAAAAGTTATTTGAAAAGTAAGTCAAATGTTAGGAGAGATACAGTTTATCTTCTGTACTACCTAAACACTTTAGACTGGAGATAAAATGAAGAAAAATATGTGCTGGAAAGATGTTAATGAATTGTGCCTCAAGTGATATACCTATAATTCAGCATCCGAACAATCAAATTTTCTTATATTAGGAAATGGGGTTTGTGCAGACTTGTCTTGAAGCTGGATAGGTAAAACTATATGTTTTTGTAAACTAGAGATAATGAGGAATCTGAAAAAAATACTTACAAGACAGTACCCTGATGGCAGCTGAAGATATTCTTCACAGTGTAATCCAGAACATTGGCGAAAAGGTAATCCAAAACGTCAGTCACATTGTTTGAAACACCAGTTTTCCTGCTTAAATGTCAAAACACTTGAAACTTGAGAGAAAACAAGAAGAACATGGCCTTGAAATATACACAACAAAGTTAGGGCCATGGTCTACTGTGGAAGGCTGAAAAGCACTTATGGCAGAGTCCCATGTCACATCCAGAACATTCCCAGCCAGAGCACACACGAGTAGGATGGCCAGCAGCACAGTTCCTCTTTCTTCACCTCCTCTCTCATCACTGTCCTCTGCAGTAGTGCTTCCAGATTCTGGATCACACAAGAAAACATATATCCAAAGTCTTAAGTTCATTTTATTGTTTCATAATGGTACAAGAGTTGTTACAGAGAGCTTGACTCAGTTTCCACTAATTAGTCTAATTTTCAGAAAGAAAAAAATCCGAACAGCATTACTTACTCATTCTATGAAAAATGAAGTCATGCATAAAATAATAAATAAGAATAAAATCTGAATCACTAGCATATAAGGAAGGGGAAGGGCTATAGCTTTCATTGGAGACACGCCCACTTGTGACACGCCCACATTGTTTCCAAACTAGGGAGAGAAAAAAAAAAGTTATAAATTGTTCTCTTCAAATCACCACTTTTATTCATCTCTAAAGTGCTTTCAAAAACCTATAAACACCCAGAAACGATCTTCTAGTTTGATCAGGCCAAAGCCTATCACTCCTGTAAGTAGCCATGTACCCTGCCCCTTCCACCCCCCACTTCCTTCATGTGGCGGACCAACAAATGTAAAATAACGAATGACCGCACGCAGCAAGTGTTCCATCACTCGACAAACAAAACAATCAAAGTTTCATGGGTGAAACTTTTCTGTCTATGGATGGAAATCCGTCAAAATGACTTTCAGTCTTGACGGAACTTCAGTCGATTTAAAAAAAAAAAAAAAAAAAAAAAATCACGACTTGTCAGTTCCGATTTTGTGTTCAATCCAAGCTTTCGATTTCTTACCGGAAGTAGCAGTTTCTGTATTTCCGGCGTCTTCACAGGCTAACATTGGCGCATTTGTCTGACCAGGAAAGTTTGCATGGTGCTCCGGAAATTAAGTAGTCATTGACGAATACAAAGACCCAATTCTCACATGGGCTTTCCTGTCTACACTGTCTTCTTCTCTTTGACAACGGGCCTATGGCTTGAAACGTCAGTTTCCTCTCCAACGGATTCAACTACCACCAAAAGGTTTTTATAAACTTTATTATTTTTTCATTTTAACTTTCCTGAGCTTGTACAATAAGCTAAAAATATTATTTTTATCCATTTAAATGAATTAATGGAACATAAAATCTAACAGTAACTCACAAAAGCATGTTACAGTTAAGCTTTTTACTGCAGAAATCATGTTACAATTAATTTTTTTCTGGTGCAGGAGAGCCAATGAAATTGGCCTAAAAAAAATTTAAAAATTCAATTTCGCCCAGGGGGCTTCGCACTGCCCCTGTACCTCGCCGGGCCTGGACCTCGGTCTTATTTCAGTCAAATCAAGTTTTGTAGGTTTCACCCATGAAGTTTATCAACTCAGCTGCTTCGCTTTTGTTACTACTGCTTTCAGCAACTGATTCTTCACTCGTTCCACTTCCACTGAACTCCTGCTCAAACTCGGTCGCTGATTCACTCATTATTTGTCAAAACAGATGAAAAACTTTTGAGATAACTGAGTGACAAGGTTGGCCGGTGCACAATGGATACTAGCAAGTCACGTGAACTGATCAACCCGGATGTTTAGCAGCGGTGGTATAATGGTTCTCAACTGAGCCACGATCGTGGCCCATCGCACTCTGCGGGTTAAAACTTTAGAAAAGCATTCGATTCAGTACCACATGAAAGACTCTTAAAGAAATAGGAGTCTTATGGAATAGTAGGAAATGTACTTGGTTGGGTTAAAGACTTTCTATTAAAAAGAACTCAAAGGTAAAGGATTGGTAGTTCCTTCCCTCATACTCAATAGTGCTGATGTTATTAGTGGGATACCACAAGGCAGTATTTTGGGACCAATATTATTCACGGTGTTTATAAACAATCTCCCTGTAGAATTAAAGAGTACATGTAAAATTTTTGCAGATGACACAAAACTTTATAACTCTCCAAAATTGTATAAGGAATTACAAAAGGATGTTGAAACACTAATACAGTGGTCTGATACTTGGAACCTATATTTCAATGCAGAAAAGTGTAAAGTACATCATATTGGAAAATCAAACCCACAAAAGGATTATATGATGAAAAATGGGGACAAGGAGGTAAAATCTAAATGTGAGGAAGAGAAAGACCTAGGTGCGACTTTTGACGAAAGTTTGTTATTTGACAAACATATTGCGAATAGTATTAACAAGGCCAACAGAATGATTGGAATAATAAAAAGAACATTTACATTTATAGAAAAGGACACTTTTTTTTTTACAATTATACAAGACACTAGTTAGACCTGTTCTTGAATATGGCAATACTGTATGGTATCCAATGCTAAAGAGACCATCAGAAGCTCTAGAACAGGTTCAAAGAAGAGGAACAAAGATGATCCATAATATAAAGGTCTACTCATACCAGAAAAGATTGAAATATTTACAACTTCCAACAAAGTCAAATAAAAAAGAATAAGAGGGGACTTGATTCAAACATATAAGATATTAATGGTATTGATGATGTTGATAAAGCATGCTTTTTTTTTTTGTACTTCACAGACAAGTAATACAAGGAAGAGTGAAGATATTTAAACAATATTCCAGAACTAATTTGAGAAAATTCACATTTACTAACAGAGTAACCAAAATTTGGAATGAATTAAGAACTAACATCAAATGTGCACCTAGTATTAATGTATTTAAGAACCTCATAGATAAACATGAATTAATAATTAAAATGAAATATGAATTTGTTGGATAAAGTAGACTGAGCTAGTAGGAAAAAAAAAAAAAATATATATATAGAAGGGGCGTAAAAAGCCTAAATAGGCCAAGTTGTTTGATACAACGCCCCTGATCCTGATCCTGATGACCCAGCAGGCGATGTGGAGCTGCTGCCCTGGCCACATGCACTGTCAGATAGCCCAGACCCACCGTAAGGGAGGGTCAAGCCCACACCTTGCGCCAGACCAGCAAAAAAAAAAAAAAAAAAAAATTTATGTGACAGTTTTGTGACCCACTCGGGAGGGACAGTTCTGTCCCTTGTGAACAGGCCATTTGTTATGGTCAGTTAAAAAAAAAAAAAAAAATTCACCAAAAATACAAAGCAAGAGATAACTCGAGGAAATTTTCAGAAAGTGTTATTCATAACCTGTGTTAATAGAATACAAAAGAATAAACTTCCCACTTTCATATGATTTCTTGTGCTTGAAGGTGAAAAAATGTCCAGTTTTTTTCTGGTGCATCACAACACTCTTGCACAGTCAGTGGGTCCATAGTTTCACATTCAGCAGAAAAAGCCAGTAAATACACTAAATGAGTTGAAAAAATAGGTAGATACATTCCGGGAAATAAAATAAGATATATGAATCACATGCCTACTATGCACTAGCTAACTTAGAATAATGCAAAAATGGGGGCGTGGCACTCAGCTGACACACGAAGGCCAGAAGAACCAGAAAAAGGAGGCACTGTCGGAAAAAACTCGAATCTTCGCGCCAGTCGCATAAAGGAAAGCCAATGAACTCTTGCTCACTCAAATCCCCAGTCTTTTGCGGCACGCAAACGGCCTGCTCGCGTGGCAAAGTGGCCCACCCTCACCTTCATCATCACTGAGCTCCACAGACGAGTCGGTGTCAAATTCCTCTTCTCCTCGAAATTCTTCACTGGAATCACTTTCGTCAGCTCCGTTATCCTCTTCTTCAGTGTCTGAACCTTCCGTTTGTAGCATTTCAATAACTTCAGGAATGCTGTAACGTTGCTGACGGGCGCCACTTTGCTCTGACACATCTGCAGAAAAACTTGTTTGAGACGCCATGTTTCTATGCAGATTAGTAAGTCATGTGGGTTGGTCTGGTCAATCAGCCACTGAGGCAAAGCGGGTGGTGGTGTGCCTCGAAACCACTGTGCAGGCGAACGAAGGAATGCTGACGATACTATTTATATCTTGTTGCTGTGTTTCTGATCACACGTGCCACCGCATGAAAAATCAGTGAAGGCTGAAACCTTGATAGCGTTCGTTTGTACTGAAGCGTTGCGTCATAGGAAAACGCTGTAGCGTCTGTTTGTGACAAGAGAGTAAACACAAAAGGGTCAAGAGTGCACTGGTTGAAATTTGCAGATCGTAAGCAGTTCCAATCCCTGATGGTCCTTGGGAGAAAGGAACCCTGTCGGCACTGTGTTCTGCAATGAATTGGGGCAAATTGCTAGTCATGTCTGCGTTGCTCACGTGGTTTCAGCTGCTCTTTCAGCCTTGATGCCTGTACCAGATCGTTGCTTAAAGTTTATTTTAAACAGCATCACAGTGCAGGCTGACTTCTTGCGATTCTCCAGTGAAGGCCACATTGATTATATCACTATCACAGTTACTGTACCATGATCACGTTTCATAGTGTTGTCATCTTGTGATGATCATAATGATTTGGTGACTTTGAGTTCACTCACTGTGACTTGAGTTTGACCGAGTTAAGCAATGCTGCAGGGATGTACTCTTGACGTGAGCACTACACTCACTCGGTGATGACTCGACAGTGCAGTGAAGGTATATGTTTTCATAAAATCTCTTAACAGATAGATTGTTTAATAAATAAATAAATAAATAAATTCCACCATCAATCAGAAAGAGCAAAAATTGCAAGGATATGGGGCCAAAAGTATCACATTCTCATTCTGACATCCGAGAGGAAGTTTCAAATTGAGATGACTGCAGGCGGAAATTGAAACAAACTGAAACTTCAAAGAAAAGTTACTATGCCAGCAATGATACAAATTACAAGACAAACAGAAACACAAAGCGTTTTGACCTCATAGAACTTCAGGCAAGACGAATATCTTTCAAGACAATGTAAACGAAGAACAGTCATATGTCTCCTCAAATTGGGTGCAAAATTATTTTAGGGGAGACATCTGAGAGGAAATGTATAATGTCTTAACAGTTTTTCGCCCTGTTAAAATAATACTTTTGTGAGTCCAGAACCAAACAAGGTTATATGTCCCCCCCAAAATTCGCACAAACGATGAGATCAGGAATTAAGATATTTGCACCCCTCTTACCTGCCATCAGATGGAATGCGGCCAGTACTTTCGTAAGTGAAAAAATCAGTTTTGTGAATTGCAAGGACTAAATGGGTCTAGTTCACAGACAAATATATGTGTCAAAACTGTTGAGGTGATGGATGGCAGACTTAGAACTAAAAGTTTAAGCGGCAGCAGGAATGAAATTAACATCAGGCAATTTGCATACACCATAAATTGTAATTTCCTTACCGCTGGCGCCATTTGGTGTACATCATGCTAAGTAACAAGTGTGGTTGGGAATCACGAGTAATTTACATGACATAGGACGCACTAGCCCACAGTACATGACAACAACATGTCACATACAGCATAACATGCTGATTAGTAGTAAAACAGCAAGATTTGTCACATTCTTGTGTTGCTAGTCCCAGTCAGCCCTGATGTGGCCCTTTGCGGTCGGCTGGGCTATAAACAACATTATCTTATCTTATCTGCTAGTCCCAGTGACTGATGGACCAGTGAACTGCACTGACACTAACCAATGCAAGTTAGGGTGGTGTCCGACTCCGTGGTTACTTAATGTTCATTAAAGTAGCTTGTTGATCATTTATTAGGATGCTGGCAAAATCCTTTTTATAGCCCTCCCCTCGTTAGCTGCCTTTCCTGTGGCAAGTATGTTAGAATAAAACAAAAATCCATGGATACCAATTACTATTCACACCATGGAAGAGCACAAAAAAGCTTTCTCATGATGCCAGGATGAAATGATTTGATAAAATTCAAAAAACAAAAGTTAATTTTTTTTTTGTTCATCAAATTTTCTCACTCGAGAGGGAAACTTGCCAACAAAGGGAAATTACTGCGGCTTATCCATAACCAAGTTGCTATCCTTGACGGTTTTAAGTACAAACCCCCACAGCCCTTTGCGGTCGGCTGGGCTATAAACAACATTATCTTATCTTATCTGCTAGTCCCAGTGACTGATGGACCAGTGAACTGCACTGACACTAACCAATGCAAGTTAGGGTGGTGTCCGACTCCTTAGTTACTTAATGTTCATTAAAGTAGCTTGTTGATCATTTATTAGGATGCTGGCAAAATCCTTTTTATAGCCCTCCCCTCGTTAGCTGCCTTTCCTGTGGCAAGTATGTTAGAATAAAACAAAAATCCATGGATACCAATTACTATTCACACCATGGAAGAGCACAAAAAAGCTTTCTCATGATGCCAGGATGAAATGATTTGATAAAATTCAAAAAACAAAAGTTAATTTTTTTTTTGTTCATCAAATTTTCTCACTCGAGAGGGAAACTTGCCAACAAAGGGAAATTACTGCGGCTTATCCATAACCAAGTTGCTATCCTTGACGGTTTTAAGTACAAACCCCCACAGCCAGCATATTAGGAAGTGTAAAGTTTGAACGACACAATTGACTGTTTTATAATGCTCAGAAACCAATTAGGAAGTGTAAAGTTTGAACGACACAATTGACTGTTTTATAATGCTCAGAAACCAAAGTCAGCAAACATAGGTGATTCGGTTTTTGACAGATAGTGAAGAAACAAAATGTAATTAGATTTCAAATAAAGCCGAAGAAAAAAACTTGTGGTTAGGTAACATAGCCTGCCAGGAAAAGAAAAAAGGGGATCATTAGGTCAGCATGAAGTTTAGTGTGTGGGCTGAAACGCCTGTATCCAACAACTGCATAATGCACAGTGTCAGCATTTGTTTCTGGATCTTTAGTCAAATCAGGACGCCAGTCAGCAAAAGACTAAATCATCCACCATCATCCGCTTCCCCTTTCCTCTTTTTCCTCTCTGCCTCTGGAAAATTTGGAACTTCAATGTGGTATCATCAGTATGATGAAAACCTGCGCATCACATGGGTTATGGTCCTCTTTCCAGTCCAGTCTGAACCAAGACCATTTGTTCAGCTTTTATCGATGCCTTGTAGGTTCATAGCATCTTGCCAACGTGGGCGGGTAAAATGCCAACGACAACTTTCAACAAAAAGTTTACACAAGGTTTACTGTCATTGGTAATGAGTTTATCCACAGTGCTACAGATGGCATGATTTGTTAAAGCTTACAGACATCCTAGGTACTATGGTTCTTTGACATTTGCGATTGTTATTACTGTTTTTATTGTCATTATTATTGTTAGTGGTGGTGGTGGTGTTGTCATTGTTATTATTATTAATATTTTTCTGTCCTTTTGCCTGTTAACAGTGTATACTGATTATGTGTGTGACTGACAAATGTACTGTTGAGCTGAAATCTGCACACTGTCCTCTTTAGTGAACCTGTGAACTCTGATAACTCGGTTAAGAAGGGGGTGGGGGGCATGGTGGTAGTTTTTTTTTTTTTTTTTTTAAGTTTACGAAAGGTCTTATGATGTTAGTATTATCAGCTACAGTATGGAAAACATGACTTGCGCTGCGTGGATTCGTTGATGCTTATTTTATTTTGTTTGTTTCTTGTTGCAGCCTTTGATACTTCAGATCACATGAAAATTACCTCCTCTTTCTGGTTTCAGAGGCGAACAGCAAGACATAATGAGTGGTTTTGTCACTTTTAGTCTTGTTTTTTCTTTAAGTTTTGTTTTATTTTAGTGCTTTTTTTTATCATTCGGGCGGGGGGGGGGGGGGGGGGGGGTTAGGATTTCAGATAAAAGTAGAGGTTGGTAGGGTTACAGTAACCACAGATTTTTAATTGTTTTGCCTAACATGATTTTCTTGCGTGCTTGAGTCATGGGTAGTCCAGGAAGTGTGATGAAGGTTAATGCACGAATGTCAAGCCAGTCATCAATTGCTGTATCTGAGAACACCAACCACTGCGCTCCAGAGAGCATTACACAGGCACACTTCTCAAACCAGATCTTGGATGATGATGTCAGTTGATTGTGGCCCATGTCTTGAGTTGTTTTGGGTGATTTGGCATGGTGTATTCTCATGAACTTTTCCGTTGTAGCCATGCAGAGTTGCAGTATTTGGAGATGGTACAGCGCATCATCTCGGAAGGGGTCCTGCGACCAAGTCGCACTGGCATTGACACCAAGACCATATTTGGGATGCAGATGAGGTTCAGCCTAAGAGAGAGTGAGTGTTATTTGATGTTTTTAATTTAACATTGGGGGAGGGGGGGAGGTTACAAATTTACAATACAAAAACATAGGAAGTCATTCACTGTTCAGGATGTCATGCATTGGAATACTTTAACTCTTCTACTACCAAGGTTTTCTGCTGCTTACTTTCCGTTGGAAACCAAGTAATTCTTAGACGTTTGTGAAAAATTTCACTTGCTTTCATTTAAAAAATTTTTTTTTAATAGAGTAATGCGTGAATTTGCATACAGTTTTGTGTTCATGTGCAGAAATGAATGAATTAAAGTCTGAAATGAAAATAAATTGAATACAAGTTTTCTAATGTGTATTTCAAAATCTTTTGGCCAATGATCAAAATCATACACACACACAGATGGATCGCTGTTACTTGCATCTTTGTCCTCGGAATCGCTCAAAAGATCCCTGTAACCAACATTAGCTTCAAAGTTCTGTCACTTCACAATCTCTTTTGATGCGTTTAAGTTTATTTACACTAATTTCTTCAGCAGTAAAACCCTGAAAGGTTTCATGGCCGCTGTCTCCATCTTGTAGGAGCTCTCGCCGCAAGTTTTTGTTCGGTTCCATTGCAAAAATTGCTCAAAAATATTACTTTTTCTTCGGTTCAGACCAAAACAATCTGCCATTTGCAAAGCCAGTCCATCCGGAATTGACTGGCATGCATGTATTAACGGAAAGTGTGATGTAAGTCGCAAAAGAAGGGATGGTAGGGAGAGACCCAATGGCTGCAGGCCTCGGCGGTTGTGCCTGCCCACGGTTCCTGTACATAGCAGAGATCGTCGGCAGTTCTACCCGCCAACGGTAGTAGGAGAGTTAAGAAGTTGCTGTGCTAACATTGGATTACTTGATGTACATATAGGCCCAGGAAATCTGTTAAATTGTTTGTTCAAAAATAATAAGAAAGAAAGGATTAGGCATAGCCAAAAAATATATGTATGTAAACAGAATTGTGGTTCAGACATTGCAGTAATGGTTAAAATTGTTAGCTACAGGATCCAGTATGTGTGTGTGCGTTGCCGCTGACTGGAATAATTCAGTGTTGGTATGCGGTCCTCAGGTTTCCCTTTGCTTACCACCAAGCGTGTGTTTTGGCGAGGGGTGGTGGAAGAGTTGCTGTGGTTCATCAGGGGAAGCACCAGTGGAAAGGAGCTGTCGGAGAAGAAAGTCCATATCTGGGATGCCAACGGTTCCCGTGACTTCCTGGACAAGAGTGGTTTTGTTGACAGGGAGGAAGGTGAGGTATTGGTGTATTCTTGTTTATTTAGATTTTATACTTGTTTTTGTTTTTCTTGAATTCTGTGTGTGTGATATATATGCATTATTCATGTCTTTTATCCTACATTAACTCCGTTTTACCCCCAAAAAGAGAAGATACAGAAAATGTTCTGCAGTTGTACTGACCTTTTCCCCAAATCTTAAAAAGTTAAAGTTCTACATCCACCAAACATGAACAAACGAATCGCCAGACATCATAAGGTTTGCCATGCTGTGCAGGGCTCTAATTCCGACCTAATTGTCCTGGACAGCTAAACCGTTTCGCGAACAAATGGAAATGCTTTATCCATTTGCCTATAGGGGAATACATTTTTGGCTCTGTTGGTGAAAGTGCGACTAAGCAATTGTCTTTAAGGCACACCAATCACGTTCTCTACTCCCTTTTTCACACTTGCAGCCACCGATCTGCCATCCCCATTCCCTGGTTTGTATCAGAAGGAAACCTTGCAGATTGATGTCTGAGGAAGGAAATGCGTGGGGGTGGGTTGTTGTTGTTGGTTTTTTTGTTTTGTTTTGTTTTGTTTTTGTTTTTTGTTTAAAAAAAAAAAAAAAAAAAGCATTCTGGCAGTGTGTTCAGTCTCTTTCTTTTTAGATGAGTGTGGATATGAATTGGATTTATTTTGGAAAATTACATAGGCGATGATGAAGAGAGAGAGAGCGAGCGCATGTAGAGACTGAGAAATCAGCTGAAAAGGGACAATAAATACAACTTTATTCATGTTTTCAGAATTTCTTAAATCCATGAACAACTCGCTTCTGGTGAAAACCAACAGGCATCTTCAAAATAGCATACTTTGGTCTTTGGCCGGACCACAAGATAGTCTGATTCAGTCAAAAGCTGGATAGATCAAGGCAAAGAATTCCCAGACAATTCTTCCTTGTCGTGGAGACGAGAAGATGAAACAATTTACTTGTCCCCTCCAATTTCTGCATGCCGGTCTTTAGTAAAGAGACTGTCCATGTAAAAGCAAATACAGGTAGTTACATGACGAGTCAACGGGCAAAATTCAACAACGTAGCACACTGCCTGCATGTAAAAGCAAATACAGGTAGTTAAATGACGAGTCAACGGGCAAAATTCAACAACGTAGCATACTGCCTGCATGTGCACGAAGGCTTGAGAACGAAAAATTAGGCATAAGACAAAAGAAAAATTAGTCACCAGCCGCCGTGGCAAAGTGGTTAGCGTCGCGGACTCCCGGCTGGGAGGTCGTGGGTTCGAATCCCATCAGAGTCATGTGGGTTTTTCTGCCCCGACCAGCTCCTACCCAGAGTTGAGTTTGCTGCGGACTCAGTTGGGAAGACGGACCACACAGTCGAGTTTCATCCACTTAATGGATGCGTTTCTGAGAGTGTTGCTCAAATTTCCTGACCAACACTGCAGGTGCCTGTATCTCTCGGGCCTGGTTGACGTCGGGATATATTATGAAAGGAAGCATAGAGTACAGCCTTGTCATGTAGTCTCAGACCGAAATGGAAATCCGTAGCATCATCTTAATCATCCTCATTCTCATCGATCAGCATAAAAACAAAAATGTCTAAAATTCTGTGGCCCTTCATGCCCTGCTCTCATGGTGACCTCAATTTCGATGTCCTCTTCACGTCTGTGGCTTTGGTTTAGTTCTGTCAGGGTCACCGGTATCGGCGAGTCTATGGGGGCTGTCGTTGGACGGACGTGGTGGTGCCCTCCGGAGGGAGAGCTCACTCACGCCGGCTCCGCAACTAAGCAATTATTGTCGTCAGTAGGGGGGCTTAGTAGGTGGTGTCCTGCGTATGTTAGATCAGAACAGGCGCCACTGAACACCACCGAAGTGACTCGGCAGCAGTGCAGTGTCTCCTCCGGTGGGTTGCCCTTGACGACTTGACATTGACTGCTCCCTGTGGATTGCCGGTGCCGGGGCTACGGCGGGGCCGACCAGGCTGTGGCTGTGGACGGGATGTCGGAATGAGCGGCGTGGGTGCACTGCCTCTGAGATGGCGCAGAGGTTGGGACAGCAAAGAAAAAGAAAAATTAGTCTTCCTCCATTCAGAAAGAGTAAAAATATTTACAACTGTGTGTAAAAGAGTAGAACAAAAGAAATTGAACATCTAAGAATAAAACTGCCATGCTCCTCCCATTCACATGTTCTTGGACCAATTTGAATTGAGAACATCTTCATGTTGATTTCAATCTACATGTATGCTCTCTCTCCGATGAGCGGATGGGAATAGCCACTTGAGAGGCCAAGGGAGATGGCACACAACGACAACAGCAAAGATCAGGCGCTGAAGCGTAGACACATAATAAAGCTATATGAAGCATTATAATAATTATTCATATCATAGAACATGAGACTGAAGAACTGGGAAGAGAGGAATATTGTGTTCTAAGATATGTATGGACATCATTTATATATCAAGATGGATCAGGTCTCAGAAATGGTATTGAACTCAGATTTTCTGACTAGAATCAGAAGAATGAAAGTCAGTATGTTTCTGTTCATCGTCTCTTTCTGTCTGTTCCCTTCCCCCCCCCCCCCTCTCTCTCTCTCTCTCCCTGTTTCTGTCCCCCCCCTCTCTCTCTCTCTTTCTCTCTCTCTCTCTCTCTCTGATTTACAGTTTCTGTGTTTATTTTCCAGGTGACCTAGGCCCTGTGTATGGCTTCCAGTGGCGGCATAGTGGAGCCAGTTACAAGGACATGCACACAGATTACACAGGCCAGGGTGTTGACCAGTTGAAGGAAGTCATGACTTGATCCGCAACAATCCAGAGTCACGCCGCATCATCATGTGTGCCTGGAATCCTTCAGGTTGGGTTTTTTTGTTGTTGTTGTTTTTGTTTCTTTTTTGTCATAAAAGTGACTTGAAGAAGACGGTACTTTTGATAATGTACACGTATCTACACGTTTTTAACTCTTTCATTCCTACTTTTCTACGAACCATTACTTCCTCTTGTTCCTAGATTCTTATAATACGAGTATTCCCTTCGTTCCTGGATTTATAGAGAAAAGCAAAGAAGTGTAAAGTAAGAACTGCCACGTATGCTGTAGCAGACCGGCCAGAATAGAGCGGCGACCACTTTCCCACTCTGTAGGGGCCATCTGGCAACCATTCCATTCATAAACACTGCCGCGCGAGCAACCCGGTCGTGACGTGTACCGATGACGCGACTCGCGCGAAGTTCTTCTTCTTCTTCTTCTGCGTTCGATTGAAGCTGGATGCGTCAGACTTGTAACCCGGCCGCCATGATGAAGCCCGCGGTCTTCTCCAGGTCAGAATGGGCTCCCCAAAGCTGCGCCTGTAACTCCGCTCCCCCCGGCAAGCGCTTACCGTGAGAACCGATTTTCCGGGCTGCAGGAAGGAAAGGAGGGATTTATGTGCTGCCCGGTTTTCCGGACTGCAGGAAGGAAGGGTAGGATTTCTGCAAACCGGAAAACCGGGTTGCAGGGATGAAAGAGTTAACCAACCATGTTTTGGCATTTCCTCTCTCCCATACTGTGAAGCTTACTCATGAGGCTGAATTGCTTTGGGTGTACCCACTTGTGCCAATTGTTTTATGAAAACAGCAGGGTCACTCATTGAACACGACACACCTCCTCTTCCCTCCCCCCCCTTCTGCAGATTACCTTCATTGCTGATTTCATAACATTGTTTGTCGACACATTTATACATACTCCTGAAAAGTTTTAGGCTTCAAACTGTAAAATTCAGGATGGGGTGAGTAGTCCTGGAAGTGTATTTGGGATGAGATTGAAAACATGTCAATTGTCTGGTTTAGACATGTGGGTATCAAAATTATGTGCAACTTCACTTGCCAGTATTCTTTTTCCATGTGTTTTGTTTTGCATTGTTGTAGTCTTTGATCTTGAAAATATGTTATACAGGCCTCGTTGTTTTCAGAGGAATTTGAACACGAGAAACTTAAGGAAAAGGGAGGAATTTTCAGGGAAATTTTTTGCATTCAGGGGGGAAAAAAGTGGGGGTGGACAGACTTTGTGTAACACTTGATATGTCAGCAGACGACTCTAGTGTCTCAGGATTTTGAGTAAAGTTTTACATGAGAAGGGACGGTCACCATCTTGTCATTCATAACCCGTACGCCGTGCATGTCTGGTTTCTGCGACCAGGTGGCTCACCGCCAACATCACCGAAATGCGACCAACTAGGGTTACCTAACTCCTTCACTCTCACTCCCCAATTTGATGAGATGGAAAGCCAGCAATAAACGTCAAAGCTGGTGGATTTCCTGACCTGTGCTCACAGCCATTTGCTTCGTCAGAGTGCTGTTCAGTTGTGTTTTTATCGATTTATATTGATTGCTATTTGATTCACAATGAAGTCACAGCAAAGCATTTGAGATACTCAGCCACGGCGTACATTTACCACAGATCAGGTGCTGGAAATATTGAATAGACGAGTCAGTTGATCCTGATTCAGATGAAGAACACCCAGATTGTGACCTGGAAACAGTATAGGATAGGGAGAGCTTGACTGAATGACTACAAAGTGAGACTGACTCTGTTGGATGTATGCCAAGTGGTGGGTCAGATGCAGGCCAGTGTGCTGTAAGCCAGTGTGTTGTTGGTTTTGGGCCAACTAGCAGTGACTGAAAGCAGAGCGAGTGAGACATGATAGTGCGGGGGCGACCAACACGAAGAGCTAAGAGACAACTGTAAGCACAGCTGGCTTGCAAGGGGGTCGAGGTGATGGGGGCATGGCCCCAGAGAAGTGCTGCAGAGATGAGTTTGAATGGGAATTTTGACCAGCTTGACTCGTACGCCCCAGGAGAATTGCTCCCCAGGTTCCAGAGACCAACAGGCAAGTTAATGACTTTGTTTTCATACAAAAATTATTGCTTTCAACAGTGAGAATGAAAGGGTTGTGTGTGTTCCCTGTTTCTTTAATGTGTGTCCCAGTGTAAGAAGGTGTGTGTGTGTGTGTGATTGCTTTTCTGCATCACCTGGTAAGTTGTACCACAAATTATTCCTCTGAATGTTGTTTCAGGAGTGCTGGTGAACAAGGATGATTTTCAACCTGTGGACTATTTCCAGCTCTTCTTCCCTGTTGCTGCAATCCAGCTGATGATGACGACACAGTCCAACCACTGGCACGCTTGACAGTGACATTTTTTTTAACAAGACAGATGATGGCAGTCATCCTGACTGCACAGTCTGTAGCTCCTGGACACACAGAAGGTGGAAGAGAGTGCAAACTAGTTTTCAGTGTAAAACCTGTGAGCTGTCCATGTGCCCCACTCTTGTTTTCAACTTTATGATACGAGGCAAGATTTCTGGAAGGCCACCAGTCGGGCTGACCCATGGGCTGGGCTAATGACTTGAAGTTTGGCCAGTCATCTTCTATATAGCTTAGACCATAGGAACAGTATCATTTGTAGCTGTAATATACTTTTTTGTCATTCTTTCTGAAAACTGAACCCTGGATATGCCCACAAACTTGACACTTTCTTGTCTATTGTGCATTGCCATCACCAGTTTTCTGCTGTTGGAGTATGTGGATTTATGGCTGGGTTTTTTGTTTGTTTGTTTGTTTTCTGTTGGATATTACATACTTCCTGGTCGTCATTTGGTGGGTGGAGTATTTTTCCTTCCTTGTTGAGAGTTTGAAGGCATGGTTTCTTCTTTTTTATCTTGAGAATAAAAATTAACATTCAATTTTTTTATCGTGCTTTTTTTTTTTTTTTGCACTTGAAATAACCAAAAATTAGAAATAGTTGTTGACTAACCATTACTAACATTCTATAATTTAACAAAAGTACAGTTTATTTCCTCCATTTCACACACAAAAAAAAACAGCATGAGAGAATTGGTTGCTTAGTTCTGGAGATATCCGCATGTGACACATGGTGGTATGAAATAGGTTTTTTTTTTTTTTTTTTTTTTTAATGGCTGGCGATGGGGATTTATGCAGAACAGGATGTCTGGTGGTAAAAGGGTTAAGGGCAAAATATTGTATCACTCTGACACCCAGCGTCGGTAAGATGCTAAAGTGAAAGATATCAACGAAAGCTGTACAAATAAAAGTCCTGGTCATGTGATCTGACCTAAATGGAAACATTACTCAGTGGTCAGATTGCACCATTGCGTGTCGAGTGGGAGGAAGGGGTGATGGAGATGCTCCAAGACCCCACTTTCCTGTAGAACTCTGGGAATTGTTGCGTTTCTTCAGAGGGGGACATGTATTTTTATTTGAAACGACAGTTTGTGGCCACTGCTTCCAGTGATTGTTGACATGCCTCTTCTTGTCTTGCATATGAACTATGTAGGTTTAAAATGGAAGATGGCTTTTTTTTTTTTCAGATGTTCCCCTTATGGCGCTGCCTCCATGTCACTGTTTAGCCCAGTTTTGTGTCCTGAACGGCGAATTGTCCTGCCAGCTGTACCAACGCTCGGCTGACATGGTAAATGTTTTCCTCTCGTCTCCATTTTATATGTTGTGCTAAACCAAGACCGTTCAACATGAATGATTCCCCTTTACACAGCAACACTGAGATTTGTCCTGTCGTAGCCCCAGTAGTGGCACTCCTCAGAGAACTATTGATATTTGGTCATCTTGAGGCTACCCACCAGAGCAGGCATTGCACTGCTGTGGAATCACTTTGGTGGTGTTCAGTGCTGCCTGTTCTGAATCAACTTAGACCACTATCTGTGAAGCCCCTAACTGACAAGAATAGTAAACTGTTGTGGAGTCACAGTCTGTCTGAGTGAGCAAGCCCCCAGGAGGGCGATACCAGGTCCATCCACCAAGTTCCCATGGCGCTACCAGGTCCATCCACCAAGTTCCCAGGAATTGGTTTATCCCGATGGCTTTGAGGCAGATTAAACGCAAGCAGGTTGGTAGGGAGAATATAAAAACCAAGGCAGTGCGTGAGCAGATCATGAAGGGTCCCAGGTGTGTGTGTGTGTGTGTCCCCTGTAATGAAGACCAGTAAAGATTATCTTTAGAGTTTCCATGTAAATGGGAGACTTCATGACATGGGCAGTTCTTTGCGCTTTGTTCACAGTGCCTCCAAGATGTGCGTTAGCCCTCTCACATTCAGTTTCTTCAGAACAAGCTTGCCCATAGTTTTCAGATTATTTGAGTAAAGTGTAAGATGGAATAAAAATTTGGCAAACGAAATCAAAAGGCTGTGTTCTGTCATGTGAATCATACTCCGACCGAGAGTGAAGCATCATGTCACTTGTCTGTAGTGACAGTTAGATCACAAGATCTGAATTTTTTGTCTCTTCTCAATCAAGTGCAACAGTCGAACAGCGTAAAATAAAAGCTTAGGCCAACCTGATATGATTGTCTGACAGTATAAATTTTTTTGTGGTGGTGTTTGTGAGGCAAGCCGGATTCCCTGTCACCTCCCCTTCCCCCCCCTCCAAGATGCCTGTGTTCAAGTGACAGTCATGTTCTGCACATATTTCGGTGTCAGACACAACCAAGAACTGAAGTAGAGTAGCACAACATAATGATTTTTTACACAAAGATTTTAAAGTACATGCACAGTTTTAAAGTAATGAAGTACAGGTCATTGACATGTTTTAAAGTAATGAAGTACAGGTCATTGACATGCACAGTTTTCAGATTCCATCACCACTGGCGTCAATGTTACTTTTTGTATTTCCAAGGAAATTTTAAACCTGAAAGTGAAAAATAGTTTCATAGTCTGGTGTTGGACAAAAAGTTCATTTGGTGTGTGCTTGCTTTTATTGTTGTCTTGCGCTCGGAATACTTGCATTCGTTCATCACATTTTCTTATGTATCCTGTCAGTTATTACTTATTTCACCTTTTTTGTTGTTGTTAATGTTTTCATATGAATTGTTACTTTGCCATTTTTATAATCAGATCAGTACAGCCTCATTGTTACTTTGCCATTTTTATAATCAGATCAGTACAGCCTCATTGTTACTTTGCCATTTTTATAATCAGATCAGTACAGCCTCATTGTTACTTTGCCATTTTTATAATCAGATCAGTACAGCCTCATCAGAAACATAACTGAGAAAGAGATGCAGATCAGTCAAGTGGCCCATGTTGATCTTGGAAGATAATGTGTGCGCGCGCGAGCACACACACACACGCACACACTTACTTTCTTACTTTTGCCTAAAAGACTCGGAACACTTTGATATGTTCATCACCAGTTACATTTCCAAATAGATCTGTCATTTCTGTGTACGACATTCATACCAGCACTCTGCCTTCACTGCTGGACAGAACGGTGTTAGCTGCTAGTAATAACTGGTCAGTGTGTCTCTAAAACATTGCCAGTTAAACATTTTTTGTTAGAATTATTGTAAGGCGATTCTGAAGGGCATAATGCTATTATGTATACAGGCTTTATAAATCTCTGTTATTTACAATAATGTGTTGAAATAATTTTTTGTTAGAAAGAATTGATGCTAATGCAGCAGATTTATTTTTTTTTTTTTCAAATAGGTCTGTTTTTGTTAGTTTCACTTGATTCAATATAGTAGATGTAGAATGATATCTAAAAATTACTGTTTGTAATTGTTTTCTGCAAGGAAAATGATCACAGAATTCTTAGACCTAAATGTTCTACGTGAATGGTCCCAGATCAGGTTTGGATGTGTACTAATTGAATCTATGCGCCCTCCCTCCGTTTCTTTGCAGGGTCTTGGAGTGCCCTTCAACATTGCCAGTTACTCCTTGTTGACGCTGATGATCGCTCACATCACCGGACTGAAGGTGAGAGCAGGGAGGATGTGCATGTGTACCTTCGCAGTTGCAGAAAATACAGGATTTAAAAAGATGGAAACTGGGTTATCAGATTTGTTTCGACAAACAGGCACTGTGGAATACAGTTAAACTGAATCATCTAATACATGCTAGCACACATTGTGTTCATAACTGAAATTGGCTTTTTTTTTTTTTTCCCATTTAGAATTTCTTGATTAAAGCAATGGTTTTTATATTGTTGTTCTTCCCCTTTCAAGTGAAAAAAAAAAAAGCTATTTATAGAAGGTTCAGTGACTAAGAAGCTTTAGGGGTCTGGTCAAGATTTGTCAAAAAAATCTTGGGGCAAATGTTAGTGTTGTATGCTGTGCCATGTCAAACTATTCTTGCTTGAGAAATGTGGTTATAGCTCCCCCCCCCCCCTCCCCCCTCCCTCCCTCCCGCCCCAAAGCACATCAATGAAGGAAAGATCGTATGAATATTGAGTGAGGAGGAAGAAGCGTTTTGCATTTGTTTCCGTTAATCTAATTGCAAGCTTCCATTTGCATAATGTGTACTGCTTGTTTGTTTTTTTTTGTATTTTATTTACTGTTATCAGGATATTGGATAAACAAGCAAAACTAGCATACTTTTTTTTTTTCAAAGGGAGGGAGAAATGGTTAATCCCAAGACTATCATGTAGAAGATGTATAGAATTCTTCTAGTGAATGTTGTTTGATGTGTCCGTGTTTCTGACCATTTGGGCACTGGCTGATCATTTTGGTCACTGACCTCTGCAGGCATGAAAGTCATGTGACCCTGGTTGTATTTCTGATCAAGCAGGTTTTCTGCTGCGATCAAGATTTACTTGAACAAAAAAAAAAACAGTTTGGATGTGAATGTGTTGCTCTTTTCTTGCTTATCTGCAAGCAGAATGTTTGATATGCAGCCAGTTCTTCTGCTTTGCTTGAGCCTAGTTCTTGATCGTAATGGTGCTGATTCGGCAGACAAACACTGGTGGCTTCAGCATATATTGCCATGACATTGATGTCGATACAGATGGAACTGGGGATGGGTTAAGCTCCTGGTTAACTTCTGGGGGGGGGGGGGGGGGGGGGCATGAACTGATGGCGGACAGTCGACGTGTAAGACTTGTAGGACGCTCTCAAAACACTGCTTTGCAAAGTATAGAATTTATCACATGTGAGTAGCTGTTAGTGATAAAAATCGGAGAGGGGAAGCGAGGCATTCGTTGTTGCTTTCTTGGTCAGCATGTGAGCGTCGGTGTGTGTGTTTTTTGTCTGTATTCTTTTTTTATATTATTTTGGAGTAGTTTGCTATTCTCAGCAGTAGATAGCTGTCTTGCTGTTCTCACAAAGAAAATGTTGCTCTTTAATGACTATCATGCAGCAGTTTCGTTTTTTTGTTAACCCGTTCGCTGCTTGAAGCTGCTTGAAAATGTTACAAACAAAGGCTTTCCCAGTGCCAGGGAAATCTAATGATTTGGGGGTAATAATTAACAAAAAATTCTAGCTCAGAAACTACAAAAGATATAACAATGAAATATATATGATTTTTGAAGGAAATTGAATGAAGATTTTGAATCTGGGCTTCTTTTGTTTTAATTTTGATAATAAAAAAGTATTTAGACAATTAGATTTGGATAGATTTTTTTGCACGATCAAAAGCATATGTATTTACCACTACATCTTCACATCCAAACAAGAACACAAAGCAAAAAAGTTGAAAATAAAGTTTGTATTGTCACACTACACCTGTAAATGAAAGTAAAACAGTTTAGAAGTCTATCAAGACGCTCACACTCTATGCAGACAGGTCAGTCCATGACCACGCCCCCCTCTCCCCACCACGCCCCCTTGCTGGACTTCAACCCTCTCTTTCACTGCTCCTCTTCCCCTACCTTTCCCTCTGCCCTGTGCTGCGCCGCGAGCAGGCCGCGCTCCCCTCTCACGCTGACTACCACGTCACTGACCACTGGCACGCAGTGCAGAGTACACACTAGGCGAGCTCGTTCGACGCTGGCAAACCAGTCAGCTGAACACACATTGAGGTCACACAGCCCGACACAATAACTGACGAATACGGTTGGCAATTCCATCACTATCATCATCTCACCTTCATGCTCGAGTGAGTCGTTGAATAAAAGATTATTGTCTTTGTCAAAAATCATTAGCAGAGCCTGCTCAGCTGTGTAAATACGTTGATTTGGTCGCTGCGCTTGTCGAAGGTTGCGCCGCCCATCTTTGCAAGCGAGACGAAGTGCTGGCTGGTCATCCAGTCAGTGATGAGAATAAATGGGCTTTCCCCTCACGTGTGGTCATTTACATATCATTTTAATACTACAGACATATAAGGCTTACTACGCACACTCTATTTAAGTCCGTTGATAGAAATAGTAACGAATGAAAATTCAAGAAAAATGCATGACGTCAGTGGACGGCCCATAGGCACTGGGAAAGCATTTTTAATGCGGCGTCAGCTGACGGCTTAAAGGCACTCTATGGGTTAAGGGCCAAGTGCTTTTTCAGGGCCAGTCTTGTGAAAACCAACCACCACATCATCCTTAAATAGACGATGCTGACAGCTGATGCAGTCATGTTTGATTTCAGCATGCAGCGTGACCTTTATCTTTGTGTCTATTTTCAAATTTGCTATTTTCTCCCAATGGCTGAAAAAAAATTTTTTTTTTTAAAGACAAAAGGTCTCGTACTGTATTTTGATGTTCCATGATAAATGTTGGTGGTAGTACTCTCAGATACAGTTTTGCTACTGTTAGAGAACAAAAAAGTCCTCATGACAATAGTGGCATTGGCACAGAGAGAGAGGGACTGTGTGTGTGTGTGTGTGCATATATCATAAAATTACAGGACATCAAATGACTCTTTGCTAAATGTTTGCCTTCACTGCAGTGGATTCTGTTGTTGGTATCATGTGACAAGTGCTTGGAAAAGCTAGTTTAGAGTTTATAAATTGATCATCGCATGTACACCAAGGCACTCTGATAAAATCTGTTAAATGTTATTGGCATTCATTGTGTAAAAAGAATGCTTTTAAGTAGGAAAGAAACCACACACACACACAAACACTTTGGAAAAATCGGCTTCTACAGTAAAGTTGCATTGAAATAACTTTAAGAAGTACAGTGGGGTCATTTTGTCTTTTCACGCTTACTTTCAGATAGGGGTGGGTTTTGTTTTTTTTTTTTAACAACAAAAATTCTGTTTCTCCAAGTGCGGAAAATATGAATGTAAGCATTCCTTGTAATCATTTTTTTTTTTAATATATAAACAGTAGACAAATATTTATTAACTTGATTCCTTAAAGTCATGTCTTTGTTGTTTTCAGCCAGGTGACTTTGTGCATGCTGTTGGAGACAGCCATGTGTATGTCAACCACATTGAACCTCTGCAGGAGCAGCTGAAGAGGGAACCGCGTCCTTTCCCCAAAGTCATGATCAGACGCCAAGTGAACAGTATCGAAGATTTCCAATATGATGATTTTGTGCTGGAGGGATACAAACCCTACCCGAAAATTGAGATGCAGATGGCGGTATGAAAAGCAAGAATCGGGCGTTGCTGTTAGTGTTGTGGATAACGAGTGTTGCGTAAATTCAAAAGTAAATAGAGTGTGAATGAGGAATATTGTTTTGACATTTATTTAACAGATACTTTGTTTGTTTATTCATGCCATTGTAAGTACTAAACTGCACTCGAACGGATTTTGATAAGCCCGTGGCAAAAACTGATAGAGGCTCTTTTTTTTTTTCCCCCTAAGGTATTTGACTGCTTACAAAAATGAAGTCCATTTGGTTCTTTTAAAAGAAAATGTCAGTATGCCATTTTCACTTCCAAATTAAGCCTTTTGCTCCGGGCCGCGGATGTAGCCATGGTTCATGATTGTGAGTTATCTCATCCTGTCAACATGAAACATTTTATAATAATTATATTCTCCATTCATATTCCTTCAGTGAAATGTATGCTTTCGAGCAATACTTCAATTTTTGTGATTGTGTAAGGTTGGTGTTTTTTTTTTCTCAAAAATTACAAATAGTTCTGGGAGACAAAGGCTTAAAAACCTTTATACCTGCAAGATTATTACTTGTATGGTTTTGAACTTAATAATAAAGCACAGGAAACACATGTCTGCAAGGCCTCCACACACACACACACACACACACACAACACACACACACACACCCCCGCCATTGGTAATTTTATTGTTTGAAGTATGCAGGATTTAAAGTTGAAATTTGAAGGTTTTTTACTCATTTGGTTTTGTCTTTCATAGGCTGAAAGGTATTGAAACTTGGTGACTCTAAACTGCATCCCCCAAAGCTCATTTTGGTGCAGACACACCACCAACAAGCAGTGGATAAGAAAAATTTGTGTTTATCCATATTTAGTGTTTAATGGAAGTTACAGGATCGAAGGTTCTGTATGGATACTGGTGGTAATAATGTGTTTGTGCATGTGTTTTTTTTTTTGTTTGTTTAGTGTGTGTGTGCGCTTTTTAGTTGCATGGTTTTTGTTTGTTTGATTGGTTTATTTTCCAGCAGTGAAGATAATGCCTGGTTGTAATTGAATGTAACTTGTAAGTAGAGAACAAATGCCCTGTTATTCATTGTGGCTGCCGAAAGTGCCTTGACCATGAAGCCAGCTTGGGTTTGATCAGAGCTGATCAGTTAAACATAGCTGTGCTTTATTTAGTATGCTGGTGTACAGAGAACTGTAATGTATACGATTACTTATTGAGGTTTAATAAATGTACAACACCATGTGTTCAGATTTAACTATGCAAGAGCAGTTATGCTCGGAAGACTGGTCAACCACCAAACATGTGTTCAACTGTACAAAGTTCTTCCTTTTTTTTTTTTTTTTTTTTTTTTGGCTGTGTGTGTATGGGATGTGAATATAAAACTTACTCTTTGCATATAGTGCCTTTAGTTAACTGGCAGGAGACGTCACACTTCTGCTACAATATTTGTACACAAGACTGCAAATATTTGGTCTCTAATTGGCTGATTGTGCTTTGGTCTTCAGAGCTTTCTTTTGTGTGTGTGTTTTTTTTTAATGTAACCTTCAATATTCTTTTTATCAGACAAGAGAATCTTATTGATTTTTGTCACTGAACATAAAATCTTGGTTTTTGTTATTTCTTGTGCAAGATTTGCTTTTATTTGGCACATGTGTGCTACTGCAGGGTTCATAGCGTTTGGGAAGGTTTGGGGAAAAAAGATGTTAATTTCCAGGCCCTGAAGAAAACATGAATATGGTTTGTGAAAGTTTGTAAATTTGGATTTATATCACCAATATAAGAAATCCACTTCGAAAAAAAAAACGGGGACCATGAAATTTTAACATATAAGAGGAAATAACTATAAAATAAAAATAAATGCGATCGGATGAACTGCAGCGAATTGAGCAGAAACGAACTTTCAATTTCTAGCGTAACGCGAGTTACTTCCCTTGGAATATCAGGGTCTCTCAGAGAAATCAGAATGCCAGGCCAGAGCGTTTTCAGCGAGCTTTGGCTTGAAAATCCGTGTTATAAACAATGGCTGCGGAAAAATGCTGGCAACAAGCAGTCTGTGTACTGTGCAGCATGCAGAAAAAAACATCGATATAGGATCGATGGGTGGAGCGCCCTCATCAGCCATAATGGTGGTAAGTTAATACAGTGTTCATCGCGTGGGATCACAGGTCACATTCTCTTGGCCACAGGAAGAAAAATGAGATGAAGACGGAATATGATTTTTGGTGAACCTTTTGTTTCAGTAGTTAGCCAAGCTATCCAAACACTCTCCCACCAGCCATACCTCAACCTTTTTGTTTTTTTACGTTGTTCAGGTTGACGTTTTTGCCCATTAAAAAAAGGAAGGAAAAACGTGTGGCTGTGAATGAGTTAGACAAGGTCATTGCTGAAAAAAATGGAGGACAGTAGAGCCAGAAATTCTGTTACCGATGTTTGAAATATGTGTGTCAGTTCTTTTGCATTTAATTTTAAAATGAACTTGTTGTCCACTACAACACATTGACTGCCTTTGGAATTGACAGCTGTGACTCTTAATGACATCTAGGACAGAATCCACTGATTCATTTTTCAAACAACGGCAGTGCATTGTGGCTGGAGAAAAGGAATATAATAGTCTACATTTTCTTTGGGTCATTGTGAACAGACAGTGATAAGGCCAGAAGATTGATGTGATAACGAGGAACTGTTCTATTAAAAGGTAATCTGTCTGTTGTGTGTGTGTGTGTGCTTATTTACGTGCCCCTTTTATCTACTTAATTTCAGGTTTAGGGCCGTTTAAAGGTCTTTGAAAAATCCAGAAAGTGGTTTTGAAAGTTGGGGAATTTTGGGATACTCTTAGGCTGTGAACCCTGTATTGTACAACTGTTGAAATTGAATATTGTGTGTTAACATTTTACTGTATACAAGCTGATCTTCAGTACGATTAGATGTGTTTGTGCAAAGTCCATGTCACCTTTCCTGTGTAATGTTCCAAGAAATGGCCTTGGTTTGGAACACACTCGAGGCTTGAATAACCCGACCTTCATTATTATGATGAGGAAAATGAGTATATTCAGATTCGAACAAATACTGGAATATGGTCAGTGTTAAATAGTATACAGGTATGCTTATTATTTTGAAGAAAATATGGAACCAAACAAGGTGCACCTTTGGAACATCTGAATGTTGGAAAAACATGAGGCGTGCTCCCATCAGCATGATGGATGTGAAACGCTGTATTGGGTGAAACTCGGTATCTTCTTGACCTGGATGATAATTGACAAATCCATGTGTATTGAAATGCTTTCCAAAACGCTTGCCTTGCTGTACTCAAAGAGCACTCCAGTCTGCATGGGGATGCTGGGGGCTTTAGCTCCCCTGTCTTCTGAAAGTTATGTCTTCCTTCGTCTTCTGCGGGCACTGTGCTTCTCTTTTTATAACATTTTTTTCTCTCTCTCTCTGCTGGTTACTGTTTTTATACCTTTGTGGACCTTTTTTTTCTGATTTTTGTGGTCACAATTATGACATCCTAATTTTGTTCTGTAATCTGGAAAGGAGATCATAGAAAGTATTCAGTTTGTCTGAGCTAGACACTTAGCTGTCCATATTGCAGCATTTATTTGCCCTTTTGACATTCCTTTGTTTTTGTTGTTGCATTTCAGTGTTTTTCATCAAATTTTTGCCTGTCATGAGAGACCACGAAACGGTCTTCAAACTGCAAAGATTCCATTTCCATCGTGGGTTTCGCCTCTCTAGAAACCCCACCATGGGGTTGCTGCTGGACCACACTGGGGCTTAGCTGGACCCTGGACCCTGGCCTTTTTCAGGGATTTTTCAAGTCAGCTGTTCTCCAGTCGGATTCTGTTAATATGAAAAGTTTTTGTCTTTCTGTTTTAGAATGGGTGATCAGCCTTTTCTTTGCACAACAACATGTGAGCTACAGAATGGCATATTTGCGAACTTGCTCACATTTTTAAGAAATTTGGCTACTTTAAAAAAAAAAAAAAAAAAAAAAAACTTGACTGAATTTCGGGAAAATCATGAAGGATTTCATTGTTGTGTTTTAAAAATATGGAGTTCAGGTCTTTTTGTGGAAAGTATTGTCAAAAATATTTCACAATAAAACCAAAAGGATGCTTTTCAATGTCGCCATCTTCCATGGAGTTGTATATATGCGTTCTTCTGACCTTCTTGAGGGGATACCTGATAAAACCCATTTTCCTTTTCATTTGGATCCCATATTTGTGCAGTCTGAATACTTTTTACAACATGCTTCCAACTTGGTGGAAGGAACATATGATCAAGCGTCAGAAAACATCTATTGTTTTGGTTTGTGTAATATCTTTTTGTTTTTAAATGTTTAATGTGATCTATGCAGTCTTCTTCTTTTTTTTTAAATTGGGGTCAGTTTGTTTTAGTATGGACATGATGTACATTGTTAGAATTATGAAAAAAACTGCCTGTTCATTGCAGACCTGTTTACCCATACAATTTTGCCATATTTTGAATGCATGTTTGATGGAAATAAAATTAATATGACAGACTAAAAAGAAATGTCGAGAAAATTCTGGAGATGAAGTTCTTTACTGGTGATTGCACTTGCAGAGTCTAACCATGGTGGAGGCTTTCACCAAAGAGCAACAACTCGTGCTTACTTCTATGTGCGAAATAAACGTTAGGCAGTATCTGTTGCTCCAAACATCTAAAAATCTGGCGAAAGAGCATTGGCTCATTCTCAAGTATGCTGATGAATCAGGGTTCCCAGGGACTTCAGCTTATGCCAAGTAAGGACCTATAAGGACCATTTTCTAAATTAGTAAGGACCTCTAATTAACATTAGCAGCATATATATTACAAAACGTATTGTGAATATGGTCTAGCACAACCCTACATTGCCATCGACGCCAAATGCAGCGATCTTTTGCACACAGAACATCGAGCATAATGTTTGTTTTGGGGATCCTTCATCAACCGGTCCTTCAGAGCTTAATCTATTATTTTTTAAAAAGGGGGGCAGTCCCCCCCCCCTCCCCCCCATATCAAAAAAAGGCCCCCCCATCCAGGGCCACTTCTTCAGCCAATCGTCTTGAAACCAGTGTTCCCTTGCACTGGCACTCTTTTCGGGCTGCTTCTCCGAGCTTTTGGATGTAGTCGTGGTTTCTTCATGATCTTCTCCACCCTCGCATGGCACAGAATCTTTTTTTTTTTTTTCCACTTTTCCTCCACGCAAGTCGAAGTCAAACAGGGTGGGTGCACGTTTCATTTTGGAAAATATCCAATATGGCGCCTTAAACTATCGCAACTTCTCGAGAGATGGAGGAGATAAACGCCGCCAATTGGTTGATTTACACTAACAGCCAATGAAATATCAAGAAATCGTTCGCTCCTGCTCAGTCCTAGTTTCAGTTTTTCAAGCAGACAACAGACGAGCACCCGCAATGATCAGTGAACAGGGCGGGCAGTTCTGCAAATGTGCGGGAGTCTGTCCGCGTTAAGACTCGATAATTGCGGGAAGGAACAGATTTTGGGGGGATTGTACCAATCCCGCGCTCTAGATAAGCTCTGTCCTTGTGCTGCTTTTCTTTGACCAAACGATCCTGAAATGCACACTTTCCTGGCATTTCGATAGCCTTGAGCAAGGACTGGAAAATGGCGGATGTAAGTATCGCGTCTTCACGAGAAACGAGACTATGCAAAACTAGGACGAGACATTGAGAAAAATCAATACTTCCAAGCTGAAAGTGGTCTGCTAGGCTAGGGCTGTTTGTCAGAACCCATTGGCGAGCAGATTTCAGAGTGAGTACCGCTTGTTTTTGAGATTTTCCGACCAGCATTTTGCCATCAATGATTTTTGGGGCTGTTGTAAGGACTTGTAAGGACCTTGATGCTAATATAAGCACTTGTAAGGCCTTACTTGAGGTGTTTCAAAATGTAAGGACCCTACGAACCCTGTGAATTGGGTTTGAAAGTTATTAGTATTAGACTGGAAAGAACCTATTTCACCATACAGAGCTTAATCTAGGATTTTTGAAAAAGGGGGGCAGTCCCCCCCTCATATAAAAAAAAATGCCCCCCCCCCCCTCCAACCCCACGTTACATACCTCCTCCACCTTTGTACACAGACTTCAACACACCTTGATCAAATCATCTAGATTAAACAACTGCGGTTTCTTCATGATCTCCACCCTCGCACATACCTGTCAACCCCCTGAGAGACCAATGAGTAAGAACTGAAGCTCAGTGAGGCAGAAATGTGTAATTTCTGAGAGCTAAGAGTAATCAAGTGCGACACTTACCTTTTTTCAAACAAACACGATGCGATGACATTGTTCGCACCATTTTTGTGAACTTTACTTTTCTTCAAAAACAAACTTTTCTTTTAAGTGTCACAAGAAATCTTTACAAATTATGAAAATGTAGAATACACTGGAAACACACAAATCCCCTACACCATCATTTCATGGCACACCAAGGCTTGATAGTGCGCCAGAAACAACCTCAAAAATGTTCTCCCCTGTTGCTGATTCTGTGCATGTGGGGTTGGCTATCAGCTCAGTGGCGATCGTGTCATTTTTTAAGTATCGCACCACCCCAGGAAAGAATTTGTCCCCCCCCCCTTCCCGACTTCCATCAGTCCCCAACACAAACGGTCCATTCTGCAGTCAAGATGCAGCAGCAGTTAGGGCTTCCGTGGCAAGGGTCCTCACAATGTGTGTTGTCTTTGACCTCTCTTGAACTGTTTGGCGATCTCCGAATCTGAGAACGCTTCTTTGAACAGCTGGGATGCATGGTCGGCTGCACTAAGAGCGATGTTGTGCTCGACAAAATATCCGGCCACCAATGCTTCAGCCCGAATTACCCTTTTCCTAATATCCTCTTTTGAGGTGTCTACAGTCTGAAAAAACTGTGTGATGCTGGAAGAATTCGGCGCGTTAGAGGAATCGATGTGCTTGCATGACTCAAGGTGACGCTTCACATCCACCATCCCGCCATGGGAAATTATAAAGTCCGACTCGCAAGTGGTACACCGTGCACAATTTACACCTTTAGCCGAAGGTCGTATGCAGGGCAACTTTTCCAAGTATTCTTTTCAGAACTTTTGACCAAGTTTTTTCTTTTTCGCATCTTGTCCAGAACTTTCTACTCCATGTTTCGATATTTTCGTAGCTAAAACTTCAAAAGGACGCCAACTTCCCTGAACGGTAAAGATGGTGAAATGAACTGCGCATGACCGGAAACACTTCTTGAAGATTACTGGTTATATGCACGGCGCCGTGCGTGTCTGTACATAAGCCGATTTTTTTTTTTTTTTTTTTTTTTTTTTTTACTTTCAATGCGTAATTTTTTGGCTGAATGCATAAGGGCGTAATAATTATCACTTGGACGTAATGAATTACGCTAAATGCGTAATGGTTGGCAGGTCTGCTCGCATTGCACAGAATCATCTTTTTTTTTTTCACATTTCCTCCACGAAAGTCGAAGTCGAATAGGGTGGGTGCATGCTTCATTTTGGAAAATATCCAATATGGCGCCTTAAACTCTCGCAACTTCTTGTCGGTGATCGAGATGGAGGAGATGAATGCCGCCGATTGGTTGATTTACACTAACAGCCAATGAAATATCAACAAATCGTTCGCTCCTGGTTAGTCCTAGTTTTAGTTTTTCAAGCAGACGACAAACGAGCGCCCGTAACGATCAGTGAACAGGGCGGGCAGTCCTGCAAATGTGCGGGAGTCTGCCCGCGTTAAGACTCGATAATAGCGGGAAGGAACAGATTTGGGGGGGGGGTTACCAATCCCGCGCTCTAGATTAAGCTCTGACCATAGTTTATGACCAGGTGGTTACAGCCGGGCAAATGGTTCTCCGGTGTGATGGCAGCTACCCCCTCCCCCCACCTCTACAGAAATTTGGAATTTTGCACGCCCTGTAGAAAGCCGTTTTAGGTTGAACAAGTCTGATAGTTACTAGTAATGTAGTATTCCACTACTGTGATACAAACAATGCGTGTTTGCCGCAGTGTGGTTTAAACTTTCTCGTTGGAGTACTCCTGTTATGTAGAAAATACTCTTACTTTGGATTTGGAGTACCCTAGGTTAAATTTCGGGGTAAACAGGTCTGTCATTGACTCTCGAGTGTAAAGTTGCAAACAGATAATGTTGGTAAGTATACGCCAGCTTTGCACTGCCATTTTGTATAATAACCATGTTGCCCTTTTTGTTTACATAACAAACTGAATAAATGAAGATATTGACATAAATGGTCTTTTGTGAGCTTTGTCTGTTTGCATGAATAGTACACAGTGGATCCTTAATCTATCGACCACTTGAGCACCAGTTCAGCACCAGTTCATGTGCCAGTTTTTCATAGTTAGGTTCATCTGGATGTTCCTATTTCCAATAATTTTGCACATGGTTTTGACAAATTCCTGACTTCTTTGTTTTTATTTTCCTGCCCCTCTCTCTACACATCGGAGCTAAGCAGATCAATGACCTGACCATCACTTCTTCAAGCTTGCTAGTAATCACACCCGTTATCTAGATAGAAACCTGTTTCTTTTGTTTTCTATCACGCTGTACTATACAGAGTTGAACAACGAACAGAATTGCACTGGCAAACAAGATCTGGCCTGGTGAATTTGCAAAAGACTTGACTGAAATTGCATCTGAGAAATGTGATTTTAAGCAAATGTAATCTTGATGCTGTTTTGCCCAGAGAAAATCTGATTTTGACATTTCGGGGAACCAACGAAGCTGAATACCGACTTTTTTTCCCATGCAATGCGGATTGTGACAATAGCATCGCATTCACTTGAGGAAAAGGCAACTTCTGTGTGATTCCTGCAACACACACACACACACGCACTAACACACAAAGAAAATGTTGGACTGCAATATATTTCAGTCTGGTATGAAAGCATTTTTGGACACAGTGGTACAGATTCATCAAAGCCATGTACCATTTGAATTAATGTTGCACAGTGTAGTTGAGAAAAGCAAGTCACCTCTATATAACACGAAAAATGCAAGCAACACTTTTTAGTGCCAATCCATTTTATTTCTGATCTTCCACTGGACAGGAAACTGTACGTGGCCGATTACAGCACAGCTTCAAATGAATAAGTAAACCACCCAACCTTCAGTTCTGATTATTACATACACAAACCAAAAATAGTTATTTGACTGGTTTACATTGTAATCGAGATCAAACAACACAAGCATGAAATAATGCTACGCATGGTTCATGAGCAATACTTAGTACTTGTGTGAATCGCATATATTTATTGGTTGAGAGGAATACAAAAGGACGCCCAACAAACCCAGCAAGCCTTACGTGAAGCTGCATTAGCAATCTCAATTGATGAGCGTTTGCTTTCAACTTGTGTGAGAAACATCTCTGCCACCTGGGAAGCACAAGCAACACTGCATCATTCAACATGCAGCAGAGATCTGGTTGACCAAATAAATCATTCATTTAGAATGGAGGAAGTGCAACGGTAGCTGCATTTTGCCCAACAAAATCAAATCTATCTGGCATGAACATTTCTGGAAAATGATAAAAAGCGTCATTCATCCTGTCAAAATCAATAGGGAGGGGAGAGAATACGTGACTCTCCACATGCATGGCAACAAAGTACTAGTGCTTAACCCTTCAGGACAACGGTGCAAATAATAACAGGAATTTTCTGTGAGTTAGTGCATTTTGCCATGTCCCTGAGTTGCGCCTGTAAACAGTGAACTAGGCCTACTACGGGGAGGAAACACTAGCTCACCAGTCAACTTTCTAAATATTACACACAAAAAAATACACTAACAAGGCCTCTGATTAGTAAAATTGACACTTGATGAAAGGTAACAACTCCAAAATCAAGTGTGGGAGTTGCAAAACATGTGTTCATTACTATTAGGGTGGGCATGCGTTGTACTGTAGGGCACGGTGATTATTTCGTACAGAATGTTAAGTTTTTTAAGTTTTTGTTCCTGTATGAGTGTACACACACACTTTTTTTTTTCAATGGAACTACTACTAAAATACAGGTAAACTTGTACCCACACCATATAGGATGGTTTATACTTTGTTTTGTACACATCTTTTTAAATATTTTTGGACTGCAGATGATGTATGGGTAACAAAGGTTGTACAACTGAGTTCTGATGGTCTGAATGCAGGTGCAGATGCACTGTCGACCACAGCATCCAGTAAAAGTTAACACTGTACCTTTGAAGTTTCTTTGGGTAAACGATAAAAATTAATAGACTTGGCCTACTGGAAATTTTTCTTTGGAAAATTTACTTTTTTAATCCTGACTTTGCCATACCAGCATCCTGGCAAAGTGTTTTGATAACCCATGTCAACCCTCTGTGACCTGGGAGGGGGGGGGGGGGCTACTGGCAAGTGGTCAGTTTGTTTTTGCTGCCAGTAGGCGTTGTATTGATATTCGTCTGGCATAAACATTGTCCACCATTCATCACATTCCCTGATGGTCTGGCAGCACTGTGTTTTCTTTCTTTTTTCTTCTCTCTCTTTTTTTTTTCCTGTCGCAGGATTAGCCACCTTCATCTGACTCGTGTTCTGAATTGGATGATAACAGCAAGCTATCTTTTTCAGCTGTTTCATCTTTTTCAGCTGTTTCTCTTTGGCTTGGGTTAGTCTCTTCCACAGCCTGCTGATGGACATGTGCACATCGCACGATGAGTTACATCTGCCCTCCATCAGGTTTGTCCACATCATTTTTTTCTTTTCTCGATCAACATGCAATGCACAGCCGTAACTCCAGAACCGTCATAGGTTTCCACATTTTTCAGTAACATATTCCATGACAGAAGGCATGACTGCGTGAACTGAACTTGCACGAACTACCTGGTACATGAAGACATTCCTTGTCATACATATCCCAGATTTTGCGTTGGGGTTTTCTCTAATAAAAACCATGCTAACAATTATTTTTCTGTAACATCAATTGTACAGCTTCAAGGAAGCTTGGGTAATCAGCCATCTCCTCAGCCCTCTGTTAACTGTGCAACCGTTGTCACTGTGCACGACAATGCTGGTTCCAATACTGCACATGTTTCTTCAGAATTGTGCCTTCATCTTTCCTTTCATTGTCCATAGCCCATTCAACTGCAAGGGCTACCTCCCACTCTCTGACCCCCATCCGCTCTGCCCTCAAATATTGAAAAATTGAATCACAAAAAAATCTGTCAAACCTCAAAAACAAACAAAGGATAATTAAAAAGAACTAGCCTATTACATTCCAATAATAAAAAAAAAAAAATGAAGGCCAGGCATTGCTGGAAGTGCCAACCATTTTGACAAAATTCATTCGGTCCTGTTTCTTGTTTGTTGTTGCTTAAATCAATGAATTATCCAGAAAAATCAGTAGTACATCTACTGTCATTGCACAATGGGCAGCATGCATCCTTGCTGATGCTTTCAGTCACAATTTTCGTAAGTCAAAAGGCCCCTGACGCCCAGAGGGAAACAGCTGTAGACCACAGCAAAGCCAGACATGGCAGCAAACATTAAACCTCATAAACCAAAACTGGTTTTTATTCCACTTCATATGACCTGGCTTTCTGATTGTGATTGAGTATGCAAAGATGGTACTTTTTTTAAAGTCGAAATTCCATTCATATCTCCCACTTGCATGATTCTGAATAGGTCAATTAATCTATTGGATTCAGAACCATATAATTTTTTGTTTCAAAAACTGGCCACAAACCTATGCACTGAATTAAAAATGCAGATCTTAAATAAATGTTAGCAAACTGCCAAGAAAAACAGGGACAAATGAATCACAAGACAAAACACAACATGTTTCGACCTCTTAGGTCTTCTTCAGGCAAGATACAAAACAATTAGGACAACGAAAATGAAGTGATTGAAGATGAGTGATTGCTTGATCATTTTCGTTGTCCTAATTGTTTTGTATCTTGCCTGAAGAAGACCTAAGAGGTCGAAACGTGTCGTGCTTTGTCTTGTAATTCGTTTGTCCACATTTTTCTTGGCGGTTCTCTAACATCTATTTAAGATTCGTTTAGATTTCCGTCTGCAGTCGTCTCACTTTGTAGCTAAAAATGCAGATTTTGAAGAAAAGGACATTAAGTTAAAGCTTTCTATATAAACAAAATCTGGACAATATGAAACGATACTGCCAATGGTAGAGTGTAAACAGCAATATTGGACATTTTTTGGCATTAATCAAATTACCAAAGAGAAAACAATCTTTAATTACAAATCAAAAGGAAGCATTTGTCGATGGTTTTCAGAACAAAACGAGGAATGAATAAAGAATGTGACGAACGATCACGACTGGCGAAAAACCAGAACCAAGATTTTAGTCATAATTTCACAGCCATGCCTGACCTTATTTAGGGGAAAAGAAAAGATGAAGACAATACTAATGCATCTTCAATACTAATGCATCCATACCCATGATAATTCACAGCTATATGCATGAACAGGATTCTCCATTATATACATTGATAATTCAGCTCATGGACCTTTGTAGAGGGATAACCAACAACGACAGGCAAGCTGAATTCACAGCGCCTTTTGTGATCTTGCTAATAAGTGGGAAATATGTAGTAAGAAGTGTTTTGACACTTGCTGAGAAGACTAAAATACTTGCAAACCTAAGAATACAGAAACCTTGTTTTCAATTCACACCCGCAGGTAAAATATTGATATATGTTGTCCACAACACATCATCTGTGTGTGTGCGACTGAAGCTATTGTAAGCAAGACTGTGACGAAAAGAGTGGAACAAACTGCACTGTTGCTGAAAAGAAGCCAAAATACAAATAAAGCATGCACACACAGTGCAAAGCAATATGCTAGTCTTTGTGTTTTTTCTGTTGTTTTCTTAAACACACACCACAGGAAAAGACAGGTGCATTTTCAACAAATGCATTGTTTTCAGACTGATGCAACTGATTGTAGGATTGAATGTCGCCCACCCCCTTCCACTTGGACATGTTATGGATAGGGTAGCAGACGTTGCAAAAGTGCCGATTGGCCAGAGTAAGAAGAATCTATTCCTACAGGCTTTGTGGTATTATTTTCACAGGGTTCAGACAGACTTCCAAACAAAACATTCAAGGACATTTTAAGGACTTCAGTACTTCTAAAATCAAACTGAAGGGCTGATTTAAAGAAAACAAACTTTTATGCATACTTTGATGTTTCATGCGGTCACTTCAATAGAGTTCAGCAAGTACCAAACAACAGAAGTGGACACTGTTGGCAGTCACTTCAACAGAGTTCAGCAAGTACCAAACAACAGAAGTGCACACTGTTGGCAGACACAAAATGAACTTGAATTCATCTTGCGCTCACATGAAATCCCATCACCAACTTTGGGAAGAGAAGGCCAGTTTGGCTGTTGGCATGGATGACACATTACAATTAGCATGCACCCTGCGTAAGAAATGGAAAGAAGGAAGGAAGTAAGGAGGAAACTGAGTGAAACGTATTGACTGGATGACATGAAAAAATGATTGAGTGAAGCATCGGCAGGCAGCTCTTCAGTCGGCACTACCCAGGTACTTCAGGTAGGCAACCCGTTGCGTACACGAGAATGTGGATTGTCAGCACCTAAAACCTTTGGCAGGGTGCTTATAAATATGTTATCATTATTATATGTCTTATCAATTCTCTGCATAATTTTGTGATTTTTTCACTGAAATGAAAATTGCTCCTTCAAAATCTCAATTTTTCAAGCACTTTTAAGCACTATGAGATTACAATAACCATCATAGTCCAAATTTCTAGGACTTTTTTAGTCCTAGAATAAGGATATTCAAAATTCAAGGACTACATAGACCCTGTTTTGGACTGTAGGTTCTTTACTAGATGACACATTTTCCAGAAGTAGATCTGTCCATTATTTCTTCCCCATGCCAACCCCAACCCACCATCTCTAGTCATGTTGAAATAAAGCACTAGCTATTTTCAATTTCATTGGCAACAAGTCAATGTTTTCCCCAACAAACACCAATCCAGTCTTCCTGAACATTCTGGATGTGCAGTTGAACCTGCATGTCCATCCCCCCTCCCCCCTCGCCCCCTCCCCCCCAACCCTCTCCCCACCCCCATTAGACCGCCTGTGCAGATGTGTATAGATAATATGATTTATTTTGGAAACTTAAAATCCAGTCTCAGTTTTGACACCATGAATACTGCCATATTTTGTACATGTATTAAATGAGATTGACTATATCATGATGCTGAATCATAAATGTGTCATACAAATAAATGGAAAACACTTTTAAGAAAAGAAAACCTGACCATACCAAGGTACATAACAGGCATACAGATAGATAGATATATATATATATGTCTTCTTTTAAAGGCAGTTATTCAAACAAAGATTGACTCCGTTGTCTAAAAAAACAAAATAAAGTCACTGCTTAAAAATCACGCTTGTAGAAAAACAACAGCAACAATAAACTTGAAAGAAACACAAGTACAAATATGAATAGCTATCCTTGCATTTTCTCTAAAGCATGTGAAACACACACACACACATACAGAAATCAAGCCATTTGAATTATTAGACCTTTTTCAATTGTTATCAGAGGATATGTATCATAAAAGCTCACTCTTTAAACAGGGTTCATAAAGATTTCTGACCAAAAAAAATTCAAGAACTTTTTAAGGACTTTTCAAGCACTTTAAAAAACATTCAAAAACTTACTTCAAAGGTAATTTTAAGAAAAATAGTCATGAAATATTGACACAAATTAGAATATTCACTGACTAGGACATTTTTGCATATGCAGCAAAAGGTCTTGTTTTTGTCTCCACCTAGGTCTACCTGCAACCATTCTTTGTACTCTTCTTTTTCCAGCCAAAGTGCGTTAAACTAACACTTCTCCTGCGTGCTGGCTTCTCAATTTCAAGACGGCGGATCATTCTGTCATGTGCACATGCTCCATGAAGGCTGGCAACGCTGGTGTTTTTACCTGTAGCAGATGACTTATTGGCGAGATCAACAGTCTACTCTGACTTAGACTTTCATATTTTTCTTAAAATTCGATTTCAGATTTTCTTTTTGATAGACTCCAGATTTTACACACACTTTTTTCAAATCATTGGCAGTGACAAAATTTAAGCACTTTTGTAGGACCTATAAGCAAAAACCTGATTTTTAAGGACTGTCAAGCCTTGAAAAGGGGACCCCTAAAATTAAGGACTTCTAAGGATTTTAAAGGACTGTACGAACCCTGTTACAGGAAAAAAAACATAAAAAAACATCCATTTTTAAAGATATCTATTATCTCTGACTCTCACTTTTATCTTGAAGAAAATACTCAGATATGGAGGGAAAATACATATAGTTCTCACTAACAACAACTGATGATTCTTTTGTATTGGACATTGGCCAAATATGAAGCACTAAGAAGAGGCTTCTTTGTAACTTTTTTCCAGCAAAAATGTGCCTAATGAACATTCATTTCTAAAATCAGCTGATTCAGAGCATACAATTCTTTGCATCACATGAAAGGAATCAAATTCTGTTCTTTTTATGCTGGAGACTGCTGGTGCGTCAAATGACTTGGGAGCTTGTCTGGGTTAAAAAAAAAAAAAACTAACTAAAAATGTTTCTAGATATCTAATGAAGTACCTTGTGTGTCTTGAATAATCAATGATTATCTGATCAGAATAAACAATCAAAACCATAAAATAACACATCAAGATACAATTTTTTTTTTTTAATCCCCAACATGGAGTTCCTTTTTCTTTTCTTTCCTTGTTTCTTTTAACTTTAACACCCCATCCTGATCCTGTTCAAAAAAAAGGGTGGAGAAGGTAAAAAAAAAAAAAAAAGATAATTTGTTCATTCTCCAAAGAAAATGGAGAAAGCCTGCAAGGCAGAAGGGAAAGTAGAGGAGTAATTCACATTAATGTTCACTGTAAAAAAAAAAAATCAGATCACGAATGTTCTTACTACATCACTCACTCCCACCTTCTGGAGAAAAAAAAAAATATAGGAAGAGCACATGCTTGTCGTTTTGGTCTTACTGTACTTTTTTTTCCTTCAAAACACCACTTTTGTTTTAATAAAAAAAAAAAATTTTAATGCTAGCTTGTTTGTCAGAATTCAATACTTCATTTTCATAAATGCCCTCTGATTTTAACACTGATCACACAGAGAATCAAGAAACAGCATTTCCTGCCTCAATAAATGCAAAATGTTTCTGTACAAGTTTGATCAATCAAGATATCATCGAAAGCACAAGATCAAAATCATGACCCAAACTCCGCACATTATGCCTGGATCATGCAAAGGTTTCAACTGATTTTACTTTTCTAGCAAAAGATACCATATTGCACTGCACTTTACAAATTTCCGATTATGATTAATCCTTTCATGTAATTTTCAAGCTGCTCCTACTGTTCTGTGGTACAGCCCATTTCCATGGCGATTACTCCCTCTCTTCCCAAAGCTGTTTTTCTGTTTCATCCACTCCATCTTCAGATACTTTTCCTACAACAAGAAGACTGTCCTCTTCCCCCCTATTGAACGACTGTTTGTGTGGGCTTTCATTTGCACCCGCCCCACAGCTGGCTGCACTCAGAGCCTGGGTTTTTGTCGCCTCAAAGACTAGCACCCAAACTTGCATCAGTGGACATCTCAGTGTCCAGCCAGCCACTCCAATGGCTAGGAAACTGCCCACTTTGACTCTTCACTTTGACAAGTAAACATCTGATCTATCTACACAGGTACTCCAGTCTCCACAATCTCGTATTTTATACATGTAAGCCACATGAACCCATACACATTCCTATGCACATACAGTAACAATACAATCCCCAAATGTATTGAAACATAAAGGCTACCACTCCATATTCACTTGCACTAGCACATAATGATACATTCACATGCAACAACAACAGGAACAGCAAATAAATGGACACAATAACAAAATAGTAACGGCTATCACTATGTGAAACACAGGAACTGTACAAGCCAAACTTAAAACACAACTTGTGTCACATCAGACGCAATTACAAAGTTGATTGCTGACAATATTTTAACGGCTGATCCTCACACATACATAAACACATCATGCTCTTTCAAGCTTGCTCTCTCGCACACATCACTCTCGTTTACTGGTTCACTCTGTCTCCCATGCAGCGACATAATGCTGCAGAGGGTCACTCTCCCTGTTTTTCGTTTATGCACGTCTTTCTCTTTCCCTTGTGGTTCACTCTCTCTATTTCACAAACTACAAACTAATTCAGTGATTAACTCACACATGCAGCAGCACGTTGGTGCAGTGGCTTGCCTTCTCTCTATTACACCTGTCCTCCTCTTTCAGCAGCTCTCTCATAAAAACACGTTTTTCATTCAGTGGCTCTCTTCCCATCATTTGAATACACACATAGTGGCAGTCTCCTACTCTGTCATATGATGCACACACATTCATATAATTCTCATGCAGTGGTTCTCGGTGCCTCTCATACACAAACATGAACACCATTCCAATTCAATGGCTCTCTTCCCCTCACTTATACATTCTAATCCACTGTTTCTCTCTCCTTCACATATGCACATTTTGGTTCCTCTCTCTCCCTCTCATACAAATATCATTCTCTTTCAGTGGTTCTCTCTCCCTCCCTCACACACACACACACACACACACACACACACACACACACACTCTCTTATTATTCTCATACAGTGGCTCTTTCACTCACACACTCATCATTCTCATTCACTCTCTCTCTCACTCTCATCATTCTCATTCAGCAGCTATCTACTCCTCTCTCTCTCATATCAGTCAGGTCAATAGTTAGCTATGCACATTTGCCAAATCTGAAAGTGACCACTGACTGAACTTTTTAAGAAACAAGATCAGCTTTGTTTTCTCTTGGAAATCATTCTTTTCTTTCTCAAATCACAGTTTCTCTTGGAAATCATTCATTTTTCTCCATGCAGCAGACGCAAGCAAAGAAGCATATGTACAAAAAAAAGACACTCTCCTCTCCAAACAGAAAAAGAAAAAAAAATCACTGTTACTTCCTCTACAAAAGAAAAAAAAATAGATTAAAAAAATGGTAAGGAAAAAAAAAAAGACTTGGGTGAATAAGTTTAAAAGCTGTAACATCAATAATGAAAAAAAAAAAAAATTAATAGATTCAGTCTTTTCGGTCCATTGGAACAGCACAATGGATGCATCCATAAAACAAAGCTGTGTTTTAAAGTTCAATGTACATTATTTTAAAGACGACTGATTTCAAGGACTTCAGGCTCACAAGTCTCACATCCAACCCTCCATTTTCAACTTTCACCATGGCAACAATCTTTGCTAGGACATCTCCGTGTCTTGGGAATGGTCATCATGTATGTTGGTATTTGTGGAACTCTGAAAGGACACACAACAAAAGAAAACATTATCAGTCCCGGGTTGTCGTCAAGAAATCACGCACACTATTTCTGTGATCATCATTTTTTACTCCCATCCTTATCCTCTAAACATCACTTCATTGTAGTAGAATACTAAGCAGTATTCTTTTTTAAGTATCTTAACTGTTGCTGACAACAATTCAAAATTTCATCCTGCCATTGTTTATTTGAACTGAGATTTAAAACAGCTGTCCCTGCTGTGCACACACACACACAAAAATAATGTTGAGATATTGCCATTATCTCTGCAAACATAAGGGGGAAAAAAACACCCTATAGTGGAATATGGATCTTATCTTCCAAAGAACAGAACTAGCTACCTTTTCTTTCTTCTACCAGAGATGCTAAGGTCTCAAAAGCACCAAGCGTAGAATTTTGACAATTTAGGTGTAGCACTCCAAACTGAAGTTTAGCACTCATATGCTGTATCACAAGAGCGCTTTTCGTGGCACTTATTAAGAAGACACAAATGTCACTAGTATCACATGGTTTTGACATGACCTCACAAAAAAATCTAAATGACCAACGAGTCCAATCAATACAATGGCAAAACTGCAAACGTCTTTAGCAAATTTTCTTCTGCTTGTTCATCCTCTCCTCACTGCACTCGGTCATTTTTTGACCAAATTAGTCTGCAGTCTAAAGGTACACATTTTCTTGGTTCTGTATAAGCTACCACTAAGCCTGTGATGTGCTATTTTCAATCTTTTTTTTTTTTTTTTTTTGCTTAGCAATTCGTCACTTAGTGTGGAAGCAAAAACAACACCAAAAGTGAAACACTGGGCAGCTCTGGTAAAGAACGGGTATATGCAGGTTCTTCTTTTCTGTAAAAGTTTGAGATTAAGAGTCCACAATGACATACACTGAACAGAAACAGCAGACATTAACCCTTTCACCGCCAGACGTTCTATTTTGCATAAATCCCCATCGCCAGCCATTTCTCAAAAAAAACTTTTATTTCATACCAGCATATGTAAAACGCGGATATCTCTGGAACTAAACAACCAATTCTCATGCTGCTTTTTGCGAAATGGAGCAGATACACTGTATTTTTATCATATTACATGTTATTAATGGTTAGTAAACAACAAATTCAAATTCTTAGTAATTTCAAGTGTAAAAAAAATGCAAAATACAAAAAATGAATGTTATCTTTCTTCTCAACATAAAAAAGAAGAAAGAATGCCAACAAACTCTCAACAAGTGGGTAAAAATACTCCACTCACAACTGAAGACCAGAAAGTATGGTATATCCAACAGAAAAATGGAAGAAACAGCCATAAAACCAACTACTCCAATAGCTGCACACACACACACACACACACACACACACACACACACACACACACACACATTCCTATGCCTAACTGGTACACATGAAAGAAAGAAAAAGGGAACACACACACCCAAACACACACACACACATTCGTCTAATATCACTTTATGTGGAAAGACGTTAAATTGAAGACAACAACAACACACACACATATCCCTTTCACTCTCACTGTTGAAATCAATATTTTTTATGAAAACAAAGTCATTCACATGCCTGTTGGTCTCTGAAACCTGGGGAGCCATTCATAATTCCCACTCAAACACATCTCTGCTGCTCACCTCTGACACGTGTCAGTCAGCCACGCCCCCTTCAACCTCGACCAGCAAGCCAGCTATGTTTGAAGTTCATAGCCTTCAGCTATTCCTCTTGCTCGCACCCTCACACTCTCAACTCTGTCATTGCTGGTTGGCTCAACGCCGAAACACTGGGCACACACACTGAGCCTGCGTCAAATCTGTCTTCTCTTCTTTCCCCATCCGTGGCCCACGCCCCACTACTTGGCATGCGTCCAACGCCTCACTTTGCAGTAATTTGGTCAAGCTCTCGCTATCCCACGTTTCCTGGTCACTATCTGGGTCTTCTTCATCTGAATCAGGATCAACTGACTGTCTGTTCAATATTTCCAGCACTTGATCTGTGGTAAATGTATGGTGAGGTCGAGTATGTGAAGTGCTTGGTTGTGACGTCACAGTGAATGGAAAAACAATCGGAATAAAATTGTTTAAAAACACTTAACTGAACAGCGCTCTGACAAAGCAAATGGCTGTGAGCACAGGTTAGGTCATCCCCCAACTATGACGTTCATTGCTGGCTTTCTATCTCATGAACTTGGACAGTGAGAGTATCGGGAGTTAGGTAACCCTAGTTGGTCGCATTTCAGCAACGTTGGCGGTGAGCCACGTGGTCACCGAAATGCGACGTTGGCGGTGTAAGGGTTAAGTTCACATCCAACCTGCTCAAACCTGTCCCTTACTTCCCTGTTCAAACCTGCTGCACTAAGTTGATGTAATGTCACTTTGTCACCCATGACAATCAAGTCCACTGAAATAAAGTTCAACACAAACTGAAAATGTGACACATTAACATCCACAAGAGAACTGAGCCCTCACCTGCATGAGCCACTGTGAATGGTAAGGAGGCGTTGTGGGATGCACATGCTGCTGGACTGACCGGGACTGCTCACCACTGAAAGAACTGCCTACAGATGTTATATCAGATGCTGACGAGACAGGAACCAAAGCCATCTGATTTCGACAATATTGCTCTTGCCGGTGCTGGTGAGGTGTTTCAAAGTCTCCTATGCGTGACATCTGCTGGGTCAATCCTAGAAGGCCATTCTCCTCCACAGTCACCAGCGCCCAGATAGATTCTGATGACCAAACACAAACATGGTGGAGAGAGGTATTTTCGGTTCTATGCTATAAACATTCAAAATTCTAAATGGAGGAAAAAAGGCTTTAAACTCCAGGATCATGTATCTTTTCTAATTCCTTTTCAAAGGAGAAAATTTTTAAAGGGCATTCAAAGTGCCACAACATGGTACCTTCTCCATTTAGCCTCTGTGCGTGCGCGTGTGCGTGTGTGTATGTGTATGTATGTATTAAGTTCTCCAGTGGCATTACTCTCACACCACTCATCCTATGGAGCGTCAACCCTGGCAGTTGACAGGGAACATAATGTCAGGTCCTCATGAGGCAACCAGCCAGAGGAGACACATACTTTTTCCAATGTCATCAATGATTTCTCTGTTATCAATGTTCATTTCAGCATGCTTGACTCTATCACCCTCATATGAAATGCACAACAGTCAACTGATTAGCAAGAGTCTGTGGTGAACCTTGTGAGGGGGTGGGTGGATTCCTGTTAAAGATTTGGTAAGCGGAAATGGGAATTTTCTTATAAAGTTATATATGAGGGATTTACCGAAAAATATTTTACAATCACAAGAACTAATTTTCTTTTAATGTATGAAGGAATTATCCAAGTCTTATAACAATATTAATGCAAACAAGCTATTTACTTATTGCATAGAAAATGCTCTAGTCAGTGGCCCGTGGCAATGCATCTGAGATGAGAATCAAACTGTGAGGACTGTGTTTGCAGGCAAGCCAGCTATATTGACTGCACAGATTACAAAATGTAGTCAAACTTCACTGGGCTAAACTGGAATCTTTGAGTCATCCTTGTTGATTCAAAATCCAAGGCTACTAAAATCATCCAGTCATCCCATGTTTATTCTCTCCATCCCTTTCACTTCAAGTTGTAGCCAGTCACATCAGTTGCAAAGAGAAGAGTTGAAGGGTATGAGGGGGAGGTGAGGGTGGTGGTGGAAATATACTTTATTTAGTGTAAAAATGGTGGCTAAAGAAAGGGAAGCAACCCTGTTGAAATCCACACATTCAAATCTTCCCAAATAGCCAGCATCACAGACAATGGAAATACAGCCTTGCTATCAACTGGCAGATGGACTATGGGTCGGTAATAGTGGATTGGTCATAAAAAATTGTAAGCACTGCTTCCCTACATAATGGTGGCATTATTTTTTGACCATGTTTTGCACAGAAAAGAAAAGAAACTCACCAGCTATGTTGTCTTGATTTTGGACATCATTCTAGAGACATGCTGGCTTATATGCAAGCACATGCACCCACACACAAGTATGCGCATACGCACGCACATTCTACAAGCCACAGGATATGTACAGCAGCAGTGTCACAGGCACTGCACTGCACTGACCTCCAAAGTAGTGACCAGTGGGTGTGGCCATTCTCCACTGTCCCTGATGAACCCCAGTGGAAGCAGGACTAATCAGCTCCAAGCTGGCGATGCAGGACTCGCCGGGATTCAGGGCCTCCACCATGAGCCAGCCAGGGTGACCCATGTGGTCTCCTGTCAAGCACCGCAAACTGCATCCAGGTGGCCAGCGCTCTTTACCTGAACGACAATGTACAAAACTTTGGAAACAGATATCATCTGCATTTGTCGTACAACCCCGCCTCTCTTAACCTGCTGGATCAAGATATTACCAGTACAGCTACCAAACCTAAATTGTCTGACAGTTTCTGGATAAGGACATTACTGACATTACAATCAAACCTTAACTCTCTTAACATGGTCCAGGGCATAAGTCATTACTTACAGGGGGAAAACTTCAAATTCTCTTATAGCTTCAGATTTGGACATTACTGACATAACTGCTGAACCTAAATCCTTAACCTGAATCAGGACATAACTAACATAACCATCAAACCTAAAGTCTCTTAATCTGGATCAGGACATTCTGGTACAGCAACCAAACCTCAGATTGTCTTCTTATTTCTGAATTAGGACATAACTGATAAAACTGTAAAATCCAAACTCTCATAATTTGGATCAGGACATTACTAATAGCAATACTACAACCAAATCTCAAACCGTCATTTTAATATTTTTGTTTTAGGACATCACTGATACTGCAACCACACCTCAAGTTGTCTTATTTGTATATTTGGACTTTATTAATAATGCAACCCAACCTCAAATTGTCTTATCATTCTGAATCAGGACATTACTGATACTGTAACAACCAAACCTCAAACTGTCTTCTGGATTAGGACATTACTGACATAATTGTCAAATCTGAACTCTCTTAGCCTGAATCAGGATTTTACTTTCATAGATGTCAAACCTCAAATTGTCTAAATCTTTCTGGACTAATGACATTTTTATTAATATAAATGTCAAACCAAAACTCTTTCAATTGGATCTGGATGACCTGATCACAAGTATCAGAACTCTATTCTCTAAACGTGGATTATGGCATTACTGATACAATTGTCAAAACTAAACTTTCTTTTCATGCAGGGAACAGTAAACGATAAACAGTAAACAAGTTGGGTATTTTTTGCTCCCATAAGAAAACCTAACACAAAGTAACTTTTATTCAAGACTGGCACAGCCTTTGAAACTTGAATAAAGTCAGACAAATACATAGATGAACAATCTAATAGTGGGGGATAAAACAAGCGCAGGCCAACAACTGAACTATCTTCATAGTAATGACTTGGCAAAGATTTGGACTTAAGAAGGAGGAGGGGGGGGGGGGGGGGCAGGGGGGGGGGGGGGGGGGGGGGGGATTTGAAGATGGAGAAACTGGGAACATGAAATTAAGAAAATATGTTACAGATATGAAAACTCTTCACTAGCTGCATAAGGGAACCATCGCAATCCCTTTTGAAGGCAGATGTATTTGTATCGCCTGCTCCGAGGCCTTTCGTCCGCTGGGTCGGACTCGTCAGGGAGACACGGTTGGCTGTGTCTGCGCTCCTGGCGTCAAATAGAGACACACTACAGTCCATAATACTGTGGTGTTCTCACCACCAAGGGTGCAAAAAAGAATCCAATAGCACCCCCAAAGCAGCCAGCGAAGAGTAATAAATGAAACCAAACGAAAGTGTGGGGAGGAAAAAAGTTGCTGAAAAACTAAAGACATTCTGCAAATAGTATAAAATGTAGGGGACAATCTTTGAGCCTACGCTTGAGGATCCACCCAAAGATGCAAGGGAGATCAAAAGACAAACACACAGACGGACAGAAACAAATACAAATAACCTCAATTTAATCAAAACAAAATCGGAAATGAAATGAGGCAGGGAACAGTAAACGATAAACAGTAAACAAGTTGGGTATTTTTTGCTCCCATAAGAAAACCTAACACAAAGTAACTTTTATTCAAGACTGGCACAGCCTTTGAAACTTGAATAAAGTCAGACAAATACATAGACGAACAATCTAATAGTGGGGGAAAAAACAAGCGCAGGCCAACAACTGAACTATCTTCATAGTAATGACTTGGCAAAGATTTGGACTTAAGGAGGAGGGGGGGGGGGGGGGGGGGGGGGATTTGAAGATGGAGAAACTGGGAACATGAAATTAAGAAAATATGTTACAGATATGAAAACTCTTCACTAGCTGCATAAGGGAACCATCGCAATCCCTTTTGAAGGCAGATATATTTGTATCGCCTGCTCCGAGGCCTTTCGTCCGCTGGGTCGGACTCGTCAGGGAGACACGGCTGGCTGTGTCTGCACTCCTGGCGTCAAATAGAGACACACTACAGTCCATAATACTGTGGTGTTCTCACCACCAAGGGTGCTACTGGATTCCCCCCCCCCCCCCCCCCCCCTCCCTCCTTAAGTCCAAATCTTTGCCAAGTCATTACTATGAGGATAGTTCAGTTGTTGGCCTGCGCTTGTTTTTTCCCCCACTATTAGATTGTTCGTCTATGTATTTGTCTGACTTTATTCAAGTTTCAAAGGCTGTGCCAGTCTTGAATAAAAGTTACTTTGTGTTAGGTTTTCTTATTTTTCTTCTCATGCATCATGACAATACATAGAACAATCAAACCTTAATTCTTTTAGTTCAGAATCCAGTCATTATTGATATAACTGTCAAATCTCAGCTCTCTTCACTTCCAGATCAACTTCAAAACGTCACGGACACTATTTCAAACTTCAGTTGAATTAGTTTTAGTTCAGGACATTTTGCAGCAGTAATCAGAACTGTCTCAACTTCTGATTTAATTCATACTTTTTACATCCACCGTTTCCTCGGGAACAGAAAAAGCAAGCATTCATTTTAGTCAAATAACATTTTCAGTGACTAACTTTCCCAACAGTAAAGGCACCCTTACTATAAAACTGAACTGAACTGCAAGTCTTTTCAAACTAAATTGTTTTCCATCTATAGGATAGTCCCCCTCCCTCCCTACAGCATTCAGACATTCTTACAATGACACTAGCGATAAAATGTAGGAATATTTCAACACTACTTTTTTCTCCTTTTCCCCAATACATAACTTATAAAAGGCTGTATATCACAAAGTTAATGGTGCCGGTAATTTTTCCCAACCTGAAAAAGAGTTATAAATATAAAACAAATTCAAAGGAAAAAGCACCGTCTCTGACCTAACAGGCCAGGTGAGTTACCTGAGTTCTTGATGCGCCATGTCTTATAAAATTTGGTGTTTGGTGGAATAGATTCTCCTTCTCCAATGGTAACATCATCCACCACCGTCATAGATGGGAGTGTCACAGCTGGCTGTTCGATGTCGTAATAGGAACAGATTGCTGCTTGTAGATTCCTGTGCAGCAAAACAGTTAGTGAAATATAGAAAACATCTAAGTGAATAAATAAGCAGATAAACAACAGAATCCACTGTCTTCAAAAGTGATGTAAAATTATTAAACTGAAGACAGGAGAAGTGAGGTCTTCAGAACTTATCGCAGGAATAATGAATCTGAATGTGTGGTATGGTGAGGGGGGGGGGGGGGGGGGGGGGGGGGGGGGGGGGGGGGGGGGGGGGGGGGGGGGGGGGCTGTAAAAGTGAGAATCTAGATTTGTTAACAGAAGCACACGGCTCTTTAATGTTATGACCTTAAAGATGGTTTCTACCTTTACTTTTTTATTTCAGAAGATTAGTGTTCTACATCTTTCTAATAATCCCCTTCATGCAAATGATAACAACTCTATCACTCTCT
>CM065733.1:29308523-29323523 GCA_033310375.1 Conus canariensis | reverse complement strand
TTCAATTGTGGTCTGAGACTACATGACAAGGTCTTTATTCTAAACTTCCCTTCTTGCATGACATTCATACAGATACCTGCCTTGATCACTGCTGCCCTGTTGGTCAAGAAATTTGAGCAACGGTCTCAGAAATCTGACTATGTGGCTCCAGTCTCCCATTTCAGCCTACAGTGTGGCTACACTATACTCAACTCTGGATAGATGGAAGCCAGGAAAGAAAAACCAGACTTTTATCAAACCCTTGATAACAATCCAATTCGATTGCAACCATCATTATATTTAAGCAGTGACTGCATAGCCACAGCTTTTTTTTTCTCTCCAATACATCATCCCTGGAAAGAAGCTCAGCAAACAAAAGAAGACAATCAATTGATGGAAAGAAGCCTATAAATTATTTGTTGAGCTTCTTTTCATCAATAGGTCATCTTCTTCTGCCTGTGGCTTCCCAGATACTGCCTGATTTATTCAACTAACATCTGATTCTAAAATCAGAATCAAATAACCATTTCTTAGATGTGTTCTATTATAAGAAAATGCAATACACTGATTATCTTTTCAGAAGGCCTTAACACTGATGGAATTATTTTCTGTAAACACTGAGTTGGCTCTTTGTGAACTCCACCTATATAACCCCCCCCCCCCCCCCCCCCCCCCCCCCAAAAAAAATAAAAATAAAATAAAATAAAATAAGGAACACTCTATGTGATGAAACTAGGTCACAGATCAATAGTAAGTACTAAATTCATACGCAGTGTGACATGGTATGTTACATGGGCACACTTATGCCTGTGAATTTTCTAAGTCATGTAATTTCAGTTTTGGTGGATAAGATTAACAAAACCGATATCTTCAGGATCTATATTGTTGTGTGAGACAATTTCAATATTTATCGTCAATGCTTAAAACTAATCCAAATAATAAATGAATAAATAAAAATAATCAAAACAGCCAGCAAACACCACCAAAATAGAATGGGAGCTGATTTTAGTGATGCTTGTATGCTTGTTTCAGTTTCATTACTTTAATTTTTTATAAAGAACCTAGTGCATTTATGATAATATCAGCAATTCAGCAATTCAAACAAGAACTGAAGAAGGCAGATTTTGAAAATTATATTAATTTCATTTTATCTAATCCACCCACACTGAAGTTACATGATACCAAAGTTTACAAACTGGACAATTACAGGTGTCCCGTATAACCATCAAACTACCTTTACATGGATGTCCATGATACTGGGGAATGGCTATGGGTCACAGGAATTGAGGAAATGATCACAACAAAGCATGGTTTCTTAATGGTTATTGATCTACTTTATGAACATTTGTTCTGCTGATTTACAAACATTAAGGAAAATCAGTGTGCAAATTTGAAAATAGTGTGCTCACCACAGCAAAAAAGGTCAACTCAGTTGAAAATATCCTCTCATAGTACTGATCATTTGAACAACTAACAACTAAACAAGCAAGAGTGAGATCTACAGTTCAAACCAATACAACAATGGCAGATCCTCATTGAACTCAATGTAAAATGTACTACTGATCTGACCTAAAGATCTGATCTGATCTGTTGTAACTGATCTGATCTGACAACATACACTAAAATTTAAAAGCTTTATAATATGTGCAATGATAATCAAAAAATAACAAACTTGGCATATATGCAAGGTGATCAAAGTACAAACCAACCATAAATCACAAACCGCGCTTGATTTAGTGAAAACTTTGCTTGTTTGCAGTCATGACATTAAGCTGCACACACATACATCGGAGGAATGACACACATGTGAAATAAAATTTTGCCCTTAGATTCTTGTAACTGGGTCATGGTTGCAAGATTGAAATTTTTCAAACAGTACCAAGTCAAGAAAACATGATTTCATGTAAGTCTTGAGATTCAGCAGGTTTTCATTTGGTTTGCTCAGCACACATTACACTTTCAAGAAGTTTGTAGAGCCGAAGGTGCCAGTGGGGCCCATAGAAGTGCTATCCACAACTGACGAGCCAGTCAGCTGGGAGCAATTCTGCACTACATTGCACTCCAAACTTCCATTGAAACAAAACCATATTAAGTCAGGAAACAACCCTTGAGTTTACTACTGACCACTGATATTTCTAAGTCTTGTTTAGTCATTTTCACAAATTAAGCTTAGTCATTAAGATTAATAAATATGCATGATATCTGTTTTGTCAAAAAGAGGCAATTAGTTCCCAAAACATACCACACGGAAATGAAAGCGACTTACAAGACTCTTTCAGGCACTACAAAATCCTAATATGATTAAATGTGAAATACACAAACACAATATATATATATATATATATATATATATATATCACTAGACAAATGCACTACACATCACATAAAACCATCAAATGAACTCAAAGTTTTGCATGAGTAAGTTAATAGACCACTGAATTTGGTTTGCAGTAAACATTTTTCACATTACTCAGTTTTGTGGGCATTCAGCTAAACACTACTGACTATCTCACATCAGAGAAGATCACTGTCGCACTCAGAACATGTATGTTGTGAAATCTATGGCCTTTAACTTTTTTTGTGTACGTGTTTCTTTCTTTCTTTCCTCCTCATATTTCAGCGTATCTGTGACTCTCACTTTTAGATCCACACACAAAATCTGTTTCATATTAACACATGAAAATTTCCGATTCGAAATTGACCAGTTTCTTCCTGAAATCAAAACAGCTGAAAATCAGCTGATTCATTTGATCAATGACATGAAACAGCCCCTCCCACTTTAATACGTTTCTTTGAAAAAGTTCAGAATTACCAATGATCGAGATGGGCGAGTACTACACGACTGATAGATAAGCATATAAAACATCACCATATCAACGACTGACCGTTGTCGAAATAGCACAGATTGATTTTTTTCCGATAAAATGAACTTACCAATTGTTCATGTCCAAGAAAAACGCACAAGAATCAGGATTCACTGTGTTCCCCAGGAATTTTTGGAATTCTGCGATGAGGACTTCTCGGTCTGTAGTACCCATGGCACTGAACTGCTGAAGTAGCTTTCCATCGAGATCGTTATCAACATCCATCTTGCTGACAGTTAAAGCGATGCATGCATACGACCGAGAAAACGTACCTTCGCCACCTGGTAGAAAACTAACAACATAAGTTCACACGCAATGACGCTGACAGCTCTGACGAGTTTCCTCTTCCTGCGCATGCGCATATGAAAAAGAACGATTCAATGTCACGGTCGTGTTGGATGGAGCGTCGTGGGGCGGGGTGAGGGACAGAGCGAGGGGGGGGGGGGGGGGGGGGAGGAAGGGGGCAAAAATTTGGTTCGTGAGGATAGAGAGAGAGAGAGAGGAGGTTGTTACAATGCTAATCAGTTTGTGATGTTGTTGCTGTTGTTTTTTGTTGTGTGTGTGTGTGTGTGTGTGTGTGTGTGTGTGTTGTGTTTTCACGCTATCATAAACTGAAAGGACAGCAGTTGGAAATTATCGCACAAAGTTCGTGCACACAATATGGGGAAAAGTAGAAGAATCTCTGCAAAGAATGTAATCCATGATGACTACAGTTACAAAATGCACTAAGGAGAATGATCTAGGAGTTATACTTGAATAAAGAACTGGAATTTGATCCCCATATTCATAATGCGGGGGTGGGGAGGGGGTGAATCGTTTAAAATGTATGGTATTTTAAGAAGGGCTTTTTCTTTCATGGACTGAGACGTCTTTCTGAACTCGGGTGTGCACGTGAGTTGTCAGTGGATTCGCGTCTGGGGTATGGTGATGCTGTCTGGCATCCATACTAAAAATGTCAATCCTGCAGGTTGAGAAGGTGCAAAAAAAGAGCAACAAAATTAATTGGTTCAAAGGATCAGGAATATAGACAGAGACAGCTGCAGTACTCCAACTTTATACTTGAAAGTAGAGAATTAGGGATGATAACAATCAAACCTCTAACATTAACTCTCTCTCTCTCTCTCTCTCTCTCTCTCTCTTCTCTCTCTCTCTCTCTCTCTCTCTCTCTCTCTCATCAACATTATCGGTTGTAGTTGCTACCTTGTTTTTTTTTTTCTTCTTGATAGGCCTCATTCTTTTCTCTATTTCCCCCCCTATTTTCTTTTTTACGTACCTGTGTTATAGTGTGTGCTATCTAAATGTAGCTGGTAGGATCTCTCTCTCTCTCTCTCCTCTCTCTCTCTCTCTCTCTCTCTCTCTGCCTCCCTCCTTCTCCCCCCACTTCTCTCTCTCTCTCTCTCTCTGTCTTCTCCTTGCCTCCCTCCTTCTCCCCCCCCCACCCTCTCTCTCTCTCTCTCCCCCTCTCTTTCTCTGTGTGTGTGTCTCTCTCTCCCGCCTCCCTCTTTCTCTCTCTCACTCCCTCCAATCCTTCCCTCCTTCACACCACCCTTCCTGAACCATCGTTTACCACATGACAATCAATGGGTTGACTTTCATGTAAACTGAATGTCTACCGTTTACCACATGGCAATCAATGGGTTGACTTTGATGTAAACTGAATGTCTACCGTTTACCACATGGCAATCAATGGGTTGACTTTGATGTAAACTGAATGTCTACCGTTTACCACATGGCAATCAATGGGTTGACTTTGATGTAAACTGAATGTCTACCGTTTACCACATGGCAATCAATGGGTTGACTTTGATGTAAACTGAATGTCTACCGTTTACCACATGGCAATCAATGGGTTGACTTTGATGTAAACTGAATGTCTACCGTTTACCACATGGCAATCAATGGGTTGACTTTGATGTAAACTGAATGTCTACCGTTTACCACATGAGAATCAATGGGTTGACTTTGATGTAAACTGAATGTCTACCGTTTACCACATGAGAATCAATCGACTGACTTTGATGTAAACTGAATGTCTACCGTTTACCACATGAGAATCAATCAGTTGACTTTGATGTAAACTGAATGTCTACCGTTTACCACATGATTATCAATCAGTTGACTTTGATGTAAACTGAATGTCTACCGTTTACCACATGATTATCAATCAGTTGACTTTGATGTAAACTGAATGTTTACCGTTTACCACATGATAATCAATCGATTGACTTTGATGTAAACTGAATGTCTACCGTTTACCACATGATAATCAATCGACTGACTTTGATGTAAACTGAATGTCACGTTTACCACACGATAATCAATCAGTTGACTTTGATGTAAACTGAATGTCTACCGTTTACTACATGATAATCAATCGACTGACTTTGATGTAAACTGAATGTCACGTTTACCGCATGATAATCAATCGACTGACTTTGATGTAAACTGAATGTCTACCGTTTACCGCATAATAATCAATCGACTGACTTTGATGTAAACTGAATGTCTACTGTTTACCGCATGATAATCAATCGACTGACTTTGATGTAAACTGAATGTCTACCGTTTACCACATGATAATCAATCGATAGACTTTGATGTTAACTGAATGTCACGTTTACCACATGATAATCAATCGACTGACTTTGATGTAAAGTGAATGTCTACCGTTTACCACATGACAATAAATCGGTTGACTTTAATGTAAAATGAATGTCTACTGTTTACCACACGATAATCAATCGACTGACTTTGATGTAAACTGAATGTCTACCATTTACCACATGATAATCAATCGACTGACTTTGATGTAAACTGAATGTCACGTTTACCACACGATAATCAATCGACTGACTTTGATGTAAACTGAATGTCTACCGTTTACCACATGATAATCAATCGACTGACTTTAATGTAAACTGAATGTCAGGTTTACCACGTGATAATCAATCGACTGACTTTAATGTAAACTGAATGTCTACCGTTTACCACATGATAATCAATCGATTGACTTTGATGTAAACTGAATGTCTACCGTTTACCACATGATAATCAATCGACTGACTTTGATGTAAACTGAATGTCACGTTACCACATGATAATAATCGACTGACTTTGATGTAAACTGAATGTCTACCGTTTACCTCATGATAATCAATCAGTTGACTTTGATGTAAACTGAATGTCTACCGTTTACCACATGATAATCGATCGACTGACTTTGATGTAAACTGAATGTGTACCGTTTACCACATGATAATCAATCGACTGACTTTGATGTAAACTGAATGTCTACCGTTTACCACATGATAATCAATCGACTGACTTTGATGTAAACTGAATGTCTACCGTTTACCACATGATAATCAATCGACTGACTTTGATGTAAACTGAATGTCTACCGTTTACCACATGATAATCAATCGACTGACTTTGATGTAAACTGAATGTCTACCGTTTACCACATGATAATCAATCGACTGACTTTGATGTAAACTGAATGTCTTTTTGTTCTACATGAAACTGCAGACCACTGGCTTGGTTCTGATTGAACAGTTGGTTCAAAACAGTTCAGTATTTTTATTGTAAAACAGACTGGTGACTCACGATCGATTATTTCTAATGTTTACAAAGTTATCATCAATAAATATCTCCTCGCCTGAACAGTTGTGGATCAGTTGTGTGGCGAAAAGGTGCAAACAATGGAGGAGAAAGTATGATTAGCGCCCCCCCCCCCCCCCCCCCTCCGTTAACCAAGAGAATACCAGATAACGATGGCTGATGTGGTATAAAGAGTGTGGAGCGTCGAGAAGAGAGGGAGAGAGGAGATTCTGCCAGGCCTGTTTATTTGTCTGTTAATGTGGATGTGTTTTTGTCATCTAACAGGTACCTACTGTGGAAGAAATACCTGTTCTTAAACCATCTTCATAGGATTGATTAATCCCAACACCTGGTGAGGTGTTTGTGTGTAGACAAACCACAATATCCCCATTTTTTGATCTTCTCCTTGTGTCTTGGTCGCTGGAAGAAGAAAAGACCCTTTTGAGTAATTGTGGCGGTAGACCTGCAGCATTCAAGCTTTATTTTAGTCTGTACTTGTACTACTACATTATGCTTCATGCAGGAACAAATGTCGTCAATGAAATTTGATCCATTTGTGGCCTGGTCATCAAACAAACAAATAAATATTCAAACCTTATGATGTACAATAAAAAATAACAGATAGCGAAAGGATTTCTATGTAGAGCCTCACCCGCGAACCCCTCCTGTCTTACGATTGCCTCTGGTAAACATGATATGAAATGAATATATGTTTACCCACATCCTCACATGCACGTGCGCCTTCACTCCCCCCCCCCCCCCCCTCCACACACACACACACACACACACCTGCACACGCACGCGTGTGCACATATACTACAATTTATGACACGTGCCGATACATTAATCAGCAGAGAATGACATACAAACCACTGTTATGATCTATTCTACAATGTATTGGTGTTTTTGACTTCTAGTCTTATGACAGTTGGTTGTACTGTTCCGTTGAGGGTTTTCCGTTCTGATCGACACAAGTTGATATTGGGTTCTCAGGAAATAAGAGGTCAGATTATCTTTCAAAATATTTTTCCGTTCCTCATCCCCTTCTGTCTGCCTTTAGCCCATCCTACCCCTCCCCTTCTCTCTCTCTCTCTCTCTCTCTCTCTCTCTCTCTCTCTCTCTCTCTCTCTCTCTCATCTGGGAAGCTGAATTTTTATGTATCTTTTTCCCTCACTGCGTGTTACGACACAACACCTGACGCCGGCTCGCCTATTCAATGTGAACATCACTGCTCCAGTGACGCGTGAAGGTGACTGCTACTCTGCTACTAGATGTTGTGGACAGAGTCCAGTGTAAATGGCGCGTGAAGGTGACTGCTACTCTGCTACTAGATGTTGTGGACAGAGTCCAGTGTAAATGGCGCGTGAAGGTGACTGCTACTCTGCTACTAGATGTTGTGGACAGAGTCCAGTGTAAATGGCGCGAGCCCGGGGCCATCAGATGTGATGAGTGGAAAAGTCCCAGTGTTTTTACTACCAGACAGAGACATTACTATTTGCAGAACAATGAGAGAGGTTAAGAAGAAGAAGAAGAAGAAGAAAGAGAACAGAACAAAACAAACAAACAAACAAACAAACAAAAAAGACAATATGATCTGAGAAGATTTCCGTTTACATCTCTGTCAAAATCTCTCATACAAAATGCATCTTAATTTTGCTTGTTATAAGCTACACACAAAAAGTTAAGGATCACTTTCACAAACATTCATAACTGTCAAAATAAGAAAGTCAATGCGTTGAAGTTTGGCCAACATTTAATTCCATTCTTTAGTGATAACGATACACAATTGCCTTCAATCTCGAGCAATCGTTTGGTGTGTACATTTGATTAAAGTGGGTACGTATCCAAATTTGATTTCCCAAAGTCATTGAAATCACAAGACAGGGCATACTGATGCTCCCAAAAGCTCAGTAATGCGTGTAACCACCATGGCTGTTCTGGCACTCGACGCAGCGAGTCCTCATCGAGTTGACCAGGTTGGTGAAGATCCTCTGTGGAAGCGCCTGCCACTCAGCCTGCAGCATCTGGTAGAGGTGTTGGGCATCCCTGGGAGGGGGGTGGCTCCTCACTTTGCGATCCAGCTCATCCCAGAGGTTCTCAATCGGGTTGAGATCGGGACTGCATGCTGGCCACTCCATTCTGTTGACTCCAGACTGCTGCAGGAAGTCGTTGACCACCCTTGCCCTGTGGGGGCGAGCATTGTCATCCTGGTAGACAGCCCTCGGTCCCATCTGCTGCAGTGTAGGCACAGCCAGCGGTCGAAGGATCTCATCCCAGTATTGGATGCCAGTCAGGTTACCCTGTACATGATACAAGGGTGTTCTGTGATGAAGGCTGAAGGCCCCCCAGACCATTACAGAACCTCCACCAAAGGCCACCTTTTCTTGGACAGTGGCGTCAGTAAAGCATTGCCCTGGGCGCCTCCAGACCCTCAGTCGGCCGTCGTTGTGGTGAAGGGTGAAGCATGATTCATCACTGAACAGGACCTGGGACCATTGCTGACGTGTCCACCTCACGTGACGTGCGCAGAAGGCGCGGCGTGCTGCCCTATGGGCTGGAGTTAAGCGTGGCCGTACTGCTGGGCGACGAGAACGGAGATTAAACCCATGTAGGCGGTTCTGTATGGTCTGCTGGCTGATGTTGATGTTAGTAGCCACCCTGAACTGCCTTTGAATTATGCTGGAAGAGGCTGTTCTTGTCTGCAGGGCTTGTCGTTCAATGAGATGATCGTCACGTGGGGTTGTCTTCTTCGGTCGACCAGATCTGCGTCTTTCATGGACAATCCCAGTGGCTGTGAAGCGTTGAATCAGTCGAACAATGACCGAGATGGACACATGAAGTCGCCTGGCCACTTCTCGCTTGGGAACACCATCTTGGAACCATGCAACAGCTCGTCCCCTATCCAACTCGCTTAATTTTCGTCGTGGAGGCATTGTCAGATCAGGCCTACTACTGGTGGAATGTCTTCTTATATAGCCAAGCGAGCGACAGCATCTCACACATAAACAGCAGTGCTTGCACGTGCATAATGGTTTTTTCCATCTGGCAAGTGCAATGTGTTCAGGCAGAACGGTCCAAAACAAGGTCATTTTTTGCAAGTTTCCGCTTTTCCGTTTGCGGCCCAGCTCAGTAGTAGAGAATCCCGTGCAATTTTCGCACTAACACAACATCGCCCACTTACAGCTGAACAAGAATTCATGACAATTTGGCTGGACTAAGAAATAAATAACAGTAGCGAACTGAGTTTATTACGCACCTGTTTTCACATACCGATCCTTAACTTTTTGTGCGTAGTATAGAAGATGAAGTGGAATTTGACGCAACAAAGATGTTACGTCAACTTTCGTCTCTTACGTATGTAAACATCATACATATAAATGTGTTGAGTCTTATGAACCGTCGTATTCTGTAAAGTTCCTCGTGGTTGGTGGAAGATGGGCTCGGTATTCACTTGCTGCGATTCACCCCTATCCACCCCCCTCACCACTATCTCCACCATCACCATCTCTCACCCTCTAGGCCCCCAGGCCCCGAGCCCCACCTGCACTCCCACCTCAACGTGTGATGAAACCATAGGCACGTGCGACTGCACACTATTGCACTCACTTTCGCTTCAGATTTGAAGACAGTACCCTGTTCTCTACTGAAAAAAAGAAGTATTGCCTTTAATGTATAAGTAACAAGCCAATTTTAGTTATATGGACCGGAGATATGTTATGAGCATGAACCACCAGCAGTGAATAAGTTTTTTTTTGTGTTTGTTTTTTTGTTTTTTTGTTTTTCTCTCACATATTAGAAGCGAAAACAACAGTTTGATGAGTGGACGCAGATCCCATGTAAAATGTTCCCCAACGCACACAAAAAGCACTGAATCTGTCCTAATTCTTCTTGATCCAGTCTTCAGTTTATGTGCCGTATGTCAATATATCCATAACCACTATTGCAGCGCAATCCCAGCCCCACTGCTCACACGAACATTCGTTTTGTACTGTGGTGGCCGGATCTCTCTCTCTCTCTCTCTCTCTCTCTCTCTCTCCACACACACACACACACACACACACACACACACAAGCACGCACATGCACACACACACATACATACGCACACACACACACACACACACACACACACACACACACACACACGTGCGCATGCGCGCGCGCGCGCTCCTAACTATATCTTTCTATCAATCTAAATGCAAATTCCTGCTAATTTTCTCAGTAGGAGTGACACTACCGGACTCGCTGGGGACCGTGCACAGTGGAGTGCCTTGACTGCCTCATGCATCGCAAGACGCGGGAGCATGTAAGTCTCAGTAAGTAAGTTTACAGAGGCGGCATTTTGTGATAGCATGGCGTCCAAACTGTTGCACACATCAGCCTGCAAATAAGTACAGGTGGTTTTTGTGCGTCTTCTCTCCACTTGGCCCTGATCGGTTGTGAAGAGCATTTTTCGCCCAAACACTGTCCTACTTTGAATTTCCGTGGTAGGGGAAAGGTCGGAAACTGTTGTAAATCTAAGCAATGTCACGGCTCTCTTCTTTGCCTTCGATTTTCTAAGTAGATAATGTTGTTTCCTGTAATACTGAGTTTAGCACGCTTTCTAGAGCACATGGGAGATCTTCGACAGGCATGACCGTTTTTTGTTTGTTTGTTTGTTTTAGATATAAGGCAAAAATTGAGGAGCACTGATGAAAAGGCATCTTGCAGTGAGCCAGACAAGCGAAATCGCTGACACAGAGAGTGAGAGAGAAACTGAAGGGGAGAGAGTGAGAAAGAGAGAGAAAGAGGGCACAAAACAACAGCTACACACACACACACACACCAAAACTGCTCATGCAAACCAGAAGATCACAAAACCTTAAAAAATAGTGACACTGAACACTACTAACAGACAAACTCACTAGCATTGTTTTTTTTGTTGTTTTTTTTTGCTGTCCCAACCTCTGCCACCTCAGAGGCAGTGCACCCACACTGCTCATTCCAACACCCCACCCACAGCTACAGCTGGGTCAGCCCCGCCGCAGCCCGAGCACTGGCAATCCACAAGGAGCAGTCAATGTCAAGTTGTCAAGAGGCAACCCACCAGAGGAGACACTGCACTGCTGCTGAGTCACTTCGTTGGTGTTCAGTGGCGCCTGTTCTGATCTAACATACGCAGGACACCACCTACTAAGTCCCCTACTGATGACAATAATTGCTTAGTCACGGAGCCGGTGTGAATGACTACGTCCGTCCAACAACAGCCCCCATGGACTCTCAAAATACCGGTGACCACGACGGAACCAAACCAAGGGCACAGACGCGGAGCGGACATCGAAATTGAGGTCACCATGAGAGCAGGGTATCCTGGCGGGGCGACTATCCCCAACCCAGCGGGTCTCAGGGTGGCGGATAGGGTGTCGGTCCTCAGATATGAGGGTTAGCTGTGATATAAATCAGGCTTGCCTGGTCGAATAAGCAGTCCCGGACCAACTGGCGATGTTCCTACCAGGACGGGGTGGGGTAACAGGTGGCACTGTTACAGCATATCAAATTCCCCGTGTGTCCTGTGACAGGTTCATCATGCGAGCAAGAGGTGCATAAAAACCTCTAGCCCCGGGGAAGGAAAACCTCTGAGAAACAAACCAGGGTAGGGGATGCTCATTAGTCTTGGTCGGCAAGTCGCCTATGAGAGGGAAACTCGGACAAGAAAACGAACGCCAAAGACGGATGTACTGGGCCCTTGGCGCATAATGGCAGTACAACGCATCTACGTCATGGATGGACAAACTCATAGATTTTCGATATGGTGCTCTACTAGAGGAGTCCTGCCGGGCTAGTAGAGTGCCGGGCCCTGTGCCTCAAAAGGGCCTACCCAATGCGACTGGTGGTCACCCGTCCCGTGAGAGGAGCCAGGCATCGGAGGTGGAGGGAAAATGCTACTGGCCGAAAAACATCTAAACTCCGCATCGGCAACACAGAGCAGCACCCCTGCAGAACAGGCAGCTAGACAACAGAACATCTGCTGCAGTCCTGCCCGCTCCACCAAGCACTTCGAGACCTGGCCCGACCCAATACCAGTGGCCCGGAAGCTCTACGGAGGACTGGAGGACCTGCGAAGTACTGCCACCTTTGTCGAGACAGGGGAATCCGTCTAAAGAAATGAAGAATGAGACAACAACAACAGAGCAGGGCATGAAGGGCCACAGAACTTGAGACTTTTTTTTTTTTAATGCTGATCGATGAGAATGAGGATGATTAAGATGATGCTGCGGATTTCCATTTCGGTCTGAGACTACATGACAGGGTTATACTCTACGCTTCCTTTCATAATGTATCCCGGCGTCAACCAGGCCCGAGAGATACAGGCACCCGCAGTGTTGGTCAGGAAATTTGAGCATCCATTAAGTGGATGAAACTAGACTGCGTGGTCCCAGTCTGCCCAACTGAGTCCGCAACAAACTCAACTCTGGGTAGGAGCCAGTCGGGGCAGAAAAACCCACATGACTCTGATGGGATTCGAACCCACGACCTCCCAGCCGGGAGTCCGCGTCGCTAACCACTTCGCCACGGCGGCTGGTCCACCTAGCATTGTTTATGCGATCTAATAAGTGACCAGTTACTCACAGCCCAGATATGGCCCCCTCGTAGCTGGCTGGCTTTCAATCAACATCAGCTGAACTAAACTGACCCACAGTTACTCGTAAAGGTCAACTGATTTTTGTTCGCTCTGCCACGAAAGAATATGTCTGTAAGTGAAACAACACAGAAAATATTGTGAACCTGGAAAGCGACCCTTCTCACTTCACAGTTTCACTGCCCCCTGTGCATCTGCTCCCCCACCCCCACCTCAAACCCCCACTCATTTCCTCATCCTCTACTTTTGTCTGTGTATGTGTGTGTGTGTGTGTGTGTGTGTGTGTGTGTGTGTGTGTGCGTGCGTGCTGTGTGTGTGTGTGTGTGTGTGTGTGTGTGTGTGGGGCGTGCGTATGTGTGTGTGCGCGCATGCACGCGCCTTGTGTGTGTGTGTGTGTGTGTGTGTGTGTGTGTGTGTGTGTGTGTGTGTGAGAGAGAGAGAGAGAGAGAGAGAGAGAGAGAGAGAGAGAGAGAGAGAGAGAGAGAGAGAACGAACGAAATGTTGTTTATTGGGGGAACGGAATAAACACACAAAGTCAGTGGCTTTTTTTTTTCTTCAGCCAACCCTTAAACAAAGGAAAGGTATTCAAACATATGAAAGAAAACATTGCACAGAACTGCATTTAGAATTTAGGAATTTAGAATGAATAATGCAATACATGATTAGAGGAAGAGTGTGTGGGAGGATGGAGAGAGAGAGAGAGAAGAGAGAGAGAGAGAGAGAGAGAGAGAGAGAGAGAGAGAGAGAGAGAGAGCAATCACAATTCCTCAACCATTATGGATAGCACGTGTTTCCCAACATCTGGTAGTGAAAACTAGTCACACGACAGTGCACATGAGAACCTTTTCAGTGTTAAACCAAGAGAGAGAGCGAGCGAGAGAGAGAGAGAGAGAGAGAGAGAGAGAGAATTGACATTACACTGTCACCTCATTAACCAGGTGATGTACACCTAACAGGGACCATAACCATCTTAATCAAGCTTGTTAACTGCAGGGGAAGTAAGGAGGGACGGGTTGAGAGGGAGGTAGGGAAGCGATACCCAAACCACCACGATCAAAAGAGCACTACGGTGTGTGTCGTTTAGCTAGAAAAGGGAAGAAGGACGAGGGGGGAGGGGGGGGCTTGTTGACTGAACTGAAAGGGGAAAAAAAAAGCTCGTAACATTCAGGTCTCGGGGACAGCACTTCCCTGTCTGGTCATCATGCCGACAGGTACTATGACCATCCTAAGATGAAGAGGGAGGAGAAGCGGACGAGGCGGTGGGGGTGGGGGCTGGGGGGTGGGAGTGGGGGTGTTTGGGGTGGGTGGGTGGGCGGATGGTAGGAGGAAAAGGGAGAGGATCTACCCGACAGATTAACTGGAAGCGACAGCACCATCAAAGGGAACGTTGTTTACACGAGGAAATACCTCGGGGAGAAGAATGGACATTCTGGGCCGAGAGACGAGGAACGTTTTTCCACTGAAACACAAACAAAATGAAGCTGAGTCGGATAGTTTGAAGGCAATCAAATGCGGAGAGCTGGATGAAATTCACATCAGCTTTGGGTTCCATTCGACATTTTAAACGAGGCCCAGCTGATGCGAGTGGAAGACCCAACAACTGCCGACCACAGCTTCAGTCGTGTCAGTCGGGTAAAACTCACTCATGTCACTGGTGACTCACTTACACTCAGTGGTCTCAATTCAGCTCAATGGTAACATAACACACGCGAACCATCATTCAACCAAAGCACCGGTGTGACGGTATATTAAAATGCCAGTGGCAGTGAAAATGGACGATGAGTAGATCCGAATTCGCGATGGAGTTCGACTTGATGCACGGTATTCTCAGTTCTCAGTGTTAATGACGAGGAAGACAACAACAACAATGACAACAATAACAACAAAGATCGGAGTGGCAGAGGGTGACTACAAGAAAAGCTGACAGAATTGGAAGAGG
>CM065733.1:29091023-29303523 GCA_033310375.1 Conus canariensis | reverse complement strand
GCTCACCAAGAAGGAAAAGTACGGTCCGTAAAATGAGACGTGCCAATGTAATAACTTATTTTTTCCCCCTATCTGAAGGATATTTTGTAAAAAAAAATCCATAACAAATCCCAAATAGAAATGATGCACACATTAACGTGAAAATAAACAGACTACTAAGCAAACAACACACTAAAACTGGTACCAGACAGCGTATTCATTTTATAACACAACAACAACAACAACAACAAAAATAAAGTGTTTGATTTTGATGAGCTGATAGACTTTCTGGGAAAGCCTTTTGCATAGTAAAGTTATGTGGGGATTCCAGCTGAGACTATTGTCAATTATTAGTCCTAATACTTTATGATGAGTGACTTGTTCCACAAGTACATTATTGAGGTGTATAGGAGGGAAATCATTGGTGAGCTTTTTGTCTTTTTTTGCGTTGTTGTAATGTACATCGGTTTCGTTTTTTGAGGGTGAAGTGACATGTGATTTAGTTCGGTCCATTTTACAAGATCGTTGGTACTGTCTTGCAAATGTTTTGAAAGACTGGAAAGATCATTAGGGCTGATGTGAATTGTGGTGTCATCTGAGAGAGACCCAAAGGACAGACACAACAACACACATTGTATCAGATCAACATAAAAAACAACAACCGGAGAACATGAAATTGAATCAACAACTTAAAAATAGCAGTCCTAAATTTAGCATTCTAATAATAGTTTTTCAGAAATGGAAATCTCCAGAAATGTCTGGATGGTAATCTACTCCTTTGCTTTTGAAACGTACGGTATGCCATCACGTTCTCATCACTACTAGGATCATAAGATTTTATAACCATGCCGAAAATCGAAAATAATGATTTCTGATGCGTAGATCAAGAAAAAAGTAGGTGAGGCTGATGCAATCTTCACGACGAATGACCTTTGCAGGGTAACTTGCATAATTTAAAACAGCTCACAATATTTACCAGTAGAACAACTGAAAAATGACAAATACGTGGAGTAAGCCTGCAGTTTCACTAAAAAACGATTTCGCTGCACAATAAAACGAGCAATATATATTCCACTTTAACATTTATCAGTGCACTATTTCTCCTCTCGTACTAATATGTTGTGACGTCAGGCAGGCACTCTCTATAGCTAAGACTATAACCTCGGTTTTCATGATCAAAATGAGTCAGTCATATGTCAATTACGAAGTGTGTCTAAAATTTTAACGTGTCGTGTCAACGAAGTGATGGAATCGTCGATAGAAAATATATTCAGTGGCAACAGTTCATCGTGCAATTTTTGCCAGTTTTTTAACGCCCGACAGTTAAAATATCTGGACGATTATCACTCTTGGTGTGAAGGAAGATCTGTCAGGGACTTTACGGTCGAAAAGGAAGTGCCCGCCATCTGGTTGTCAGCTGAGGTCCATAATCCATTAACGGAAGCCCTCCTGTTGTGTGGAATTCTTGAGATTTTTGTGGGTGACGGCTCTATGGACAAACAGTTTCAACCAACGAACAGAAATATTCCTGCTGGTTCTGATTTTGGTACTCTCAGTGAAGGTGATGAAAGCAGCACATGGCTCACCGCCATTAGCCCGACCAAACCGGCATCATAGCAACAGCTCATATGATCGAACGAAAGCTGGTTCAGGAACGAACCCACATGTTCGTAGGTCTGACAAAAAGGTGATAATGCCGCCGTTTTTGCGATTAGATAGTGCCGGAGAAGTCACTACATCAAACAGACCCCAAAGAGCGGGTCATCAGAGGACAAACACCTGTCGTCAAGGGGCGTCACTTGGTGCTGTTACCGGCGGGAACGGCTTGTGGAGCAAACTTATCACCCGCATGGCTCCCCGGTCGACTTCGCATGCAAAACTGGATTCACCTCGAGGTCAGAACGGCTTTTGTGCCTTGGACCAATTGCTAAAAAGTAGACAGGTTTATGATAGTGTTCCTCTGACCGGAAAACCATCATACGCGAAGATGGCACGGACCAATGTACATCACCGAAACCGGTATGGCCAGTGGGGATCCATGTTTCCAGATTACTCAGTCTTACCACAGGGGGTATTTCCGTGTCACGTCTTTCAAGCCATACAATCACAAAGAGATCCCACGCACGTGTACTTGTCCACTTCCGGTCAGTTTGTTTTCAACTGCGGCAGGGCAATGTCTTCTCTCGGCAGCTCTTTGTTGGACGCATCGTGGAAGTGTCCTGCAGATAAAACGAATTTTCCCCCAGTTCAGAAAATGGACGCAGCGTCTTCCATTTCCTCGGACATTACCCGGTGTTGTGATAACGTTTGTGCTGTTCAGAAGCGCACATGTACATGTCCAGTGAACAGTAGCAACAAGTTGCGTGGAGCACAAAAGGCACGTGGCCCAGACGGTGACAGTGTGACAAAACCTGTGTCTCAAAAGAGTGACATACCTCAAGATTCAGGAAAGGAAAAACAGCAAAAAGAAGCGGCAGTAAGTGAAATGAAGTGTACAATCAGCGCCTCAGATGTACATGCAAGTAGTGAAAATCAAGCTGATTGTAACTTCATGACAGAAGGAATGCAGTGTGCAGTAGGCCTTTCTGAAACTGGCAGCTTGAATTCAAAAGAAGTGACCAGAGAAGTTGCAGCCCACATGGTTGATATTTGTGATATTAGGAACTTAAAGGAAGGTGAAAAGTCAGTTGAAGGCCAGTGTGAAGGGGCAGAATGTCTGGAGATACTTAAAGAAAAGCATTTTTACAGGCCAATGATGGACTACAGGGAGTCGCACTCTTTCATTTGTCAAGATGTTCAGTCCACTCTTGATCATGATGTCACATTTGACTCTGCAGAGGATGAAGATCACCATAGCCCTGAAAACATTCAAGCTTGTAACGCAGAAGAGAGCGAAGAAATATGGAAGTGTTTCATGGGGAACCAATTTAGCCTGTCCAACTTACTGATTACGCCATCAAAAAAGTTGCCCTGTGACGAGGAGGCAAGTGAAGATAAGCCGAAGGATGAGCAGCATGCTCCCAAGCCTTGTCCTGCAGTCACAGAGAGATGGCGCAAGTTCTACTCTTCACTTCCATCTGTTGCTGAACATCATTGCAAGGTAATGGACTAGCCACTCCTGAACTGGAATGGGAAATTAATGAAATAAGAAAGCTACGAGTGAGTGCGTTTTCTTTTGTTGGGAGACTAGGTCTAAATTCAGGTAGCAATATGAAATAAGATATAATTTTTTTTGTCCTGTATAGTACTTAAAATGCCTGTTAAAAATAGACAAATGACGATTCTTCATTTTATTGTACAAATGAACACTTGCATTTCAATTCCTTAACTATACACACATGCAACATGCACGCACACACACACAAACACAAACACACACACACACACACACACACACACACACACACACACACACACACACAGAAACACATGCACACACAAATGTCTGGTGCAAAATGCACTTTACACAAAGATGATGATTAGTGCATGTAGACTTTCACATGGGGCGAAAATCTTGCCAGAATGCAAATGACAGAAAATGAGTATATATAACAAAATAAGAAAGTTAAAAAAGTGGGCAAGCATTACATAAATTTACAATGTGAAGTAGCATTATGTAGAATATAATGAAAAGGTGTCTAAAACTAAAAGGGCATGATGTTGAGGCTGTGAGTAGCCAGTCCCCCTACTACTGCTGTCTTATGTGTGTAGTAATGGTTTGCACATGTACAGCAGACCTCAGTAACATAGTTATTTTCCAGCTATACACATTTACTCACTGTCTCTCAAATCCAATGCAAAGTGCTTTTATTTCAAGTAACTTTACTGATGTTTTGAAATTAAGTACAGTATGACTGGACAAATGCTAATAATGTACTTTATCATGCTTGACTTAGGGATAAAATCACTGGTGGCCTCAAAAAGAAACAATCAGAGTCATACACATTTTGCACTGGCTGTTCATTTTCCAACTTTTAGTTTGTGTAATTAATGACTAGATTTTTTGCAGGTGAGGAAGCTCCATGGTGTATACAGTATAGTGTGTCAGGATATGCATGACATTAGACCTCAGTAACATGCAGCAGAGTGCATGAAGACCTTGCTGAGGTTGTTCATCATGTTTCACTTGATACGATTTTTGGTTTTCTAAAATCTACGGTTTCAGATGCATGAAATCATTACAGTAGTATCCGCCCCCCCCCCCCTCCCCCTCCCCCCGTCCTCCTTTCTGTCGTATTTTTCTGCTACTCGGTGCAAAGCAGTCTTGGAAGGCTTTTGTATTCTGTTCTTCACTCTCCTCTACAGTCTTTCCCCAGACATAAAACACCACTAATGTTAAGTACAAGATAAAATTGAACTTTATTGCACTGCCCTGCATCCATAGTATTAAATAAAAGTCTTCAAAATTTTCCTCATCACTTATAATGCCTTTTCCCCGTCCTCATAACCTACCCTATCTCAACAGCATAAGACTGAATTCTTCAAAATCAAAGTGAGGAGAAGTGGTTCGATAGATCCATGTTTTATTCAGTCCATGCATTTTTTTTTTTTTTTATCATAAAGAAAGCTGCTGACTGGACACAAATTTTTGTTTATCTTCATGTACATAAGATCATGCAGCTGTTCTTTATCCATTTCAATAGTCAAAAGTTTATCACTTAACAATTCATCATCAAAATTCCTCTGATCACAAAAATTGAAAAAGTAACGCAAACTTACATCATTGAAATTCGAATCACCTCTGATCATAAAAGGGAATACACTTTGACTCTGACAATATATTTCAGTGACATTGACTTGTAACACTTTGATGCATTGTCACTTGTATCACTCATTGAGTTGTTTATGGAGTCAAACGAACAATTTTTCCTTTTGAACTTGATTTGTTTCGAGACATATGGCACATGAGTACAGATCCATTCTTCTGCAGCCAGGTGAAGAAAATGTCCCATTGTTTGGCCAGAAAAAAAAAAAATTGCGAAGTATTATCAAAGCACAGCAAGAAGGCCATTAGATCACAATAACCAGTAGAAGGTAGCCTTTCATTCACTTTCAAATTCGTATCAATGTAAAACACAGAATGAGTTTACTCCTAGGGCATGATTGGTTTCAGTTGGCTTGGAATGCTTTTTTTTTTTTTTTTTTTCTTCTTCCTTTTTTTTTTTTTTTGTGGCATCAGTTATCGGATCGCTGGAGCACCTAAGGCGGTAATTTTTTAAAATTTTTATTTCCCCCCCTCCCTAAGGCCAAAATCCACCTCTTCATTTTTTGGTGCTTCACACTGTCCTCTTTATCTGCCAAAAAAACCCCAACAAAAATCGGAAAAAAAAAACAAGAAACAATTTCCACTACTAGCTTTTTTTCTTTTTCTTTTTTTTTTCTTCTTTTTTTTCTCTCCAACCAGTCTCCTTCACTCCATGCATAGTCTGTATGTTCATTAAAAATGTACATATTTTTGCTGATTTTAGTGTTTTTGCGTTTGATACAAAGTGTCTGGGTTTGTTTATGTTCTAATGTGTGGTGTACTGGCACTCTCACTCTGATAATGTGCTGCTTATACAAAGAAAACAACGTAAGTTAAACAATAGACTTAATTATTTTCTTTTCTTTCATTTTTTCCAAGAGAGAGAGAGAGAGAGAAAGAGAGAGAGAGACAGAGACAGAGGCAGAGAGAGAGAGGGAGAGAAAGAGAGGGAGAGAGAGAGAGCGAGAGAGAGAGAGAGGGGGGGAGGGAGAGAGAGGACCGACAGACAGACGGACAGACATAGGCGGCATGGTAGCAATGAATGCAAAATTTGTTCCAAATCGTCTGACAAATTGGCTATTCCCCGATACGGCCAGCCTGATCGCGAAAAGAAGCTTGGAATGCAGTTAGATGCGGTTTGGTATTGGTGGCCATGCAAGTGTGAAAAGTTTGAGGTGATGAAATGGGGTCAAATCTATTTACAGAGATATGCAGCATTAGTCATAGTACTTACGATTTTATTCAGAGTTTTGGATTTGATTTAATTAAAAAATCTTAAATAATTGTTAGCGAACCGCCCAGAGAACGTGGACAAACGAGTCACAAGACGAAACACCCTGGTGAAGAAAATGTCCCAATGTGTGCCCAGAAAAGATTTCCGCCTGCAGTCGTCTCGCTTTGCAACTAGATCTTAATTAAAAAAGTTTCAGTGTTTCAGATTTGCCTCAGACTAAGGTGTAGTCATACTGTTTTCCAGAGAACCAGGGGATAAGCATATCTTCAGAAAGAATTTTCAGGGGGACGGATAGAATGGAAATGAGTGTGTGTGTGTGTGTGTTTTTTGTTTTTTTGCTGTCCCAACCTCTGCGCCACCTTAGAGGTAGTGCACCCACGCCACTCATTCCGACACCCTGTCCACAGCCACAGCCCGGTCAGCCCCACCGCAGCCCCGGCACGGGCAATCCACAGGGAGCAGTCAGTGTCAAGTCGTCAAGAGGAAACCCACCGGAGGAGACACTGCACTACTGCCGAGTCACTTCGGTGGTGTTCAGTGGCGCCTGTTCTGATCCAACATACGCAGGACACCACCTACTAAGCCCCCCTACTGATGACAATAATTGCTTAGTCGCGGAGGCGGCGTGAGTGAGCTCTCCCTCAGGAGGGTGTCACCATGTCCGTCCATTGACAGCCCCCATGGACTCGCCGATACCGGTGACCCCGACGGAACCAAACCAAGACCACAGACGCGGAGAGGACATCGAAATTGAGGTCACCATGAGAGCAGGGCATGAAGGGCCACAGAACTTGAGACATTTTTTTTTCAATGCTGATCGATGAGAATGAGGATGATTAAGATGATGCTACGGATTTCCATTTCGGTCTGAGACTACATGACAGGGCTGTACTCTACACTTCCTTTCATAATATATCCCGGCGTCAACCAGGCCCGAGAGATACAGGCACCTGCAGTGTTGGTCAGGAAATTTGAGCAACACTCAGAAACGCATCCATTAAGTGGATGAAACTTGACTGTGTGGTCCCAGTCTTCCCAACTGAGTCCGCAGCAAACTCAACTCTGGGTAGGAGCCGGTTGGGGCAGAAAAACCCACATGACGCTGATGGGATTCGAACCCACGACCTCCCAGCCGGGAGTCCACGATGCTAACCACTTCGCCACGGCGGCTGGTGAAATGAGTGTTTTCGTTTTAAGAGTGCTTCACCAGTAAAGTGCCAGAAGTGTTTGCACTATCAGTGGACTCTTTCACTCTCGGACAAGGATCAGGATGATTTTGCGACAAGTTGGAAGTTTTCAAAGCAGTACTTTCGTGGCACTGGAGACAATCATTTGGTGCAAAGAAGCTGAGACGAAGCTTTTCATGTATAAGTGTTAACTGTTTATTATAATGACTCACTGACTGACAGTCTTTTGAGGTATATAACAAAACAAGTGTTGCGAGTCTGATGGAGGTGATAACATTTTGTTCAAACTGCATACCTCCATAGGCTATTAGTACTAGATTGGACCTCTAAGAAGTAATATAGGGCATATTCTTACCTTTTTTATGATTTAACAGTAGTTTTTAGTTTCAAAGGCAACTATCCCCTCATTTTTGTGTGGTTCACAACACTAGGTTTTGTCTGTAATTACAGAGAATTTAAGCCGCTGACACAAATCCACAAGTGTATGCCACAAGATGTAGGAAATTATGTAAGCATATAGTGTATGCATGCACATGCATAGAGGTGACACAATCTCATCTAAAACATTACACACACTGAGATAATGCTGGGACAAATTATCTCCGGGTGTGAACTATAAAAACACCACATGTGAACCACTCTTCCGCCAAGATGACTGACTGGTGCCTTTGAAACATGTTCTTTTGATCCTGTTTTGTAGGTGTGGTTTGAATGTGGTGAGGGCAAGGACGAGGTGTTTGAGTACGAGAAAGGGGAGGAGGAAACATTCACTGTAATGGAGCTACAGAAGACACGGGACTTGAACCGACAACACGGGAAAAACGCTGCCAGACTATTGCAGAAAAAGTGTGCAGATGAGGAATGTGACGAGGATCCCACCACAGGAAAGGGAAGCGATGTGGAGGACTCTGATGGGGAGGTACAGAGAGAGACGACCAATTCTGATTCTAGGAAACAGATGTTTGATGAGCACACAGGTCTCATACTAGCTGAGGAAGATAGTGAATCTGAAGACAGTGATTCTGATTGTGAAGACAGCGATTCAGATGAGGAAGATGATGTGGATGATGATGATTCCATAGTCTTTGAGAATGAATGAGATATGCAAAATGATCATTCCAGTTAGACAGTCTTGTGAGATGCATAATATCACCTTTTCATTTCATGGAAATTAATTGATGATGAACTGAGTTTGAACATGGTGTTGTGAAAGTGTGCTCAGTTTTATTTTCTATTTTACATTATAAGGGATCGGATGGAAAGCAGCCATTCTCATGGTACTGAAGCTGCCTAGCCAGATGAGCAATGACCACTAAAATCATATAGTCTAGAGTCTTCAAGAATTTAAGAAGTCACTTTGTGCTTCTTTTGTCAGAAATTTACAGTGATGAGTTGTGGAAATACCAGTGTTCTTGGGAAAAAAAAAAAAGTTTGATTTTGCAGGTTTCGTCTTGAGTACATGGTCTGTTGATGTTTAAAAAAGAAAAAGAAGCCAACGGGACAGTTAATATACAGAATGATCGGAACCATAACTTGAACACAGTGAAGAGATCTGGAAATGCAAAATATCAAAGTTACCATGGTATTATTAGGCATGAAATATTTCTGCTTGCAGCAGAAAATCTGTCAGTTTTGTTTTCAACTTAAATCAAAACAGTTTGGGAAGAGAGGCAGGGAAGGAGGGGGAGGGGTATTCTGAGATTGAGAAAGGCTGTAAAAAGCAAATGTTGTCCGGGGCAGGGAGAGGGGAGGGGGAGTGTGCTTAGGGTAAGTGTTGTCCCATAATCGTCCAATATAAATGGTGAGAACACTGTTACGGTACAGTTGAAGCCCCCCCCCCCCCCCTTTCATAGTTGTCACATTATATCATGAAAAAGGTCTGAAGACCAGAACAGTTTGATTATTATTTGTAGCAGTAGAAGTGTATGATTACTAATGACAAAAAATGGTTCTGTAACATCTAGTTGATTAACGTTATGATCAGTGAAGGATAATTATATAGATGTACTTTAAAATAGGTAAAGAAAAAAAAAAAAAGGTAACCTTTCCTGGCTTCAGGTTTGTGAACTTTTCAAGTCTTTGTCAACCAAATAAATTTTAACAAACTCTTCATATTCTATAATATATATGATGTTGGAATAAAAGAAACGCTAATTGTCATGCTGATGAAATAGTTGAAGCTGATGAAATAGTCAATGCATGTATACATAATCAAGTTACTGAAGGCATGACTAGTCGTAAGTTAGTAAGAAGCTAAATATAGCTGGTAAGACATGCTTGACTGCAGACCTGTTATTAATGTGCAACCGAATACCTTTGGACCCTGTGGAAATCCTGTTGGTTATATCTCTGCTGTACCTGTACATAAAGGAAGTTGTACTCTAGTCTGTCCTGTACAGTCAACAGGTGCTATGATTAACAAGTACTAATGCTGTGTGTGCCTGCTATTTATTATGGAGAGACATGGTAGCTAGTAAGTTGAACAGTAAATAAGAACATGGATGCAAACTTGCGCAATGTGTGTTCAGTATTATGAAGAGTGTTTTTGTTTTGTTTTAAACATGCAAATGGTGTTTGGTGTGTGCCCAGCTTATACTGCCGCATTTCTCCAGCTTGCAGTAAGGTTGTGAGGAGCTGTAAACATTGTCAGCATCTCATTTAACGTTGTAAACTCTTATTTCATTTCTGTAGCTGGGTTACAGTTTTCCTCTCTCTCTGTGACACTGACAGTGTGAATGATGGAAGCTTGTAAAGTACGCGTGCATTCTCCTCAGTCATTGTTCTTTTCTTTTTTGGCATCACTTGACATGTTACATTACATTGTGAATCAGCTGAAAAATAGAGAACTTTTATGAATGTCATTTATTAATCAATTGCTATGTGAAAGTAGTAGCAGTTCCATGTGATTCATTTTCCCATTCGAACATTGTGCAGTTTGTATTTTTTGGCAACTGATATGATCCACAAATGGCATGGTTTTTCAATTTGCTTGCTTTTTGTGTTGGGTTGATAGGTGAAATGAATTAACCTCTTATTTAGAACCTTCCACCCTCTTCTATGTACACATACACACACACACACACGCGCAGTTTTGTCATGTTTTTGTCAGGACTGAAATCTGATTTGCTGTCATTGATTTTAGGCAGTTACTAGTATTAGAGATGGCCTAGCAGTTGACATATCTAGAGAGTATGTAGCATTAAAGTTACCGTCTTTACATTCTGTCACTAAATGCTGTCAGCCTGAGAGGCTTTTGCAGAGCAATTTGGGAAATGAAATATGTTACCAGTTTTGAAGGCTTAGTCAGCACAACTGATATTCTAGACATAATGTTACTGATGATTCTTGGGATGAGGGGTTTCTCAGCAGTGGTCTTGAGACTTTCGTTGTCTCTCCTTTTTTTCTTTTTTTAGTATATGTAAATTTATCTGAAATGCATGAACATTCATTTGTATACTGAATAGTGGATAAGAAAGTGTGAACTGATGTGCTTTTTAGAAATTCCGAATTGGAACATTAACCTGTGTAATTGATTGAGTTGGGGAAAAAAGAAACGTGGGGTAGCAGGACACTGTATTTCAAAAGTATCCAGAGAGAAAATATTGTATAGCTCATTGTGTTGTGAGATAGAGAGGAACACAGTAATAGCATGTCTATATATACACAAACTTTGAACTTTCCATTCATTTGCTTTTTTTTAGTCTAGATTTTAGTGCTCTGTACTCCTTAACTAGATTCATGTCAGGCAGTCATACTGTAGATTTGTGGGGTGCATTAATGATTGGGGTTTTAATGTGTAGTCCAATCCTCTGACAAGTTTTGACTCGAGGCAGCAGCATGTGAAGTTGACATTGTAATGAGTGTGGTCAGATTTTAACAAGCCATTTATTGCTTGGCAAGTCGCACATTGTTGCCTTGGTTTCAAACATCTGGTATTTGATCATTTTGATGCAGGGAAAGGGTGTAGGCTATTTCTTTCCCCTTCAACATTTCACTTTACTGTTGTGCAGACTGTTTCTGTTTGTATGCAAAGTTAACTTCTTCATATGGGAATGTTCTTTAAAGCCTACCAGAACCATTAAATGAAATTTTAGAGACTTCCCTCTATTTCAGTATGAATTCTGTCATTCAACTTTTAAAATAGACTTTGAATTTTTTGATCAGCACACTGTTCTTGGAGAAGAATGGGTTTGTTTTCATTTCAAATTTAAGCAGCCATGTCTAAAGCGGGTGAGGGGTTCTCTCTTTGCAGTGTTTGCTGCTAGAAATGAATGCTAGTCGTGTGCACCGATGATGCCGATTTTATTTGTTGTTTTTTTTTTTTTTTTTTTTTTTTTTTACCCACCCTTCAAGGAAAGAAAAAGGGTAGGGTGGGGGGAGGAAGCAGATTGGTGGTGCATGTGCATGAATGAATGTGGGATGATACATACGTGCCTTTCCTCACTGAGGCATACAAGGTCATTCTCATCTCGGGGATATTCAAACAGGCATGGCAATGATGTATACATATATACGCCTCAGGTTCTTTCCAAGTATTTTTTGTGCTTTGTATAACCTCTGTCATGATTATTTGCGCTTTTTTTTTTCCTTTCTTTTTCTCAGTGTGTGTTTCTTTTTTGTGTTTTCTTTTTTTACTGACAGCATGTTGTATTGGAAAACCATTCCAACTTTTCCCAATTTTCCATAACTATACAATGTCGGCATTTATGTGTTGGCAATGTTACTTTGGACTTGGTTGATTTAGACTTCTTTCTTTTGTTGGAGTGGAAAAGGTGATAAAAAGCAGCAATTGTTTTCCTGATGTGCCAGTATTTTTAAAATTTTATAAAAAAAATATGAAATTGCAACTTCTGTTGTTCTCAAGCAGTTTGACCTTGGTACCTGCATAGATTTATATATATCTCTTCCTCAAAATCAACAAGTTGATATGCAAGGTTTACTGAGTGGTTCGAACTTATAAAACATATTGGGGGAGGTCTTGAAACATGTTTGTCAACAACAAAACATATGTATTTGGTGGTATAATGACAAAGATTGGATTTTTTTTCCCTGTTAATGTCATGAAATGAATTATGGGTGTTATGGGCTTTTCAGAACTCGACTTGTATTCAAACCTCTTTTTAAAGCATATCAACACATTCAGTTGGGCATACCCTTGATAATATACTTGAGCCGATTGCTTGTGAGAGAGCCGATTGCTTGCCATTCAAAATAGCCTTTGGCAGCCTCTATGAAAAAAAGCACAGTGCATGGACTAAACCAGTTGTGAAAAATGACTGTGGAGTTCTTCAGCGGGTAAACCTGTGCCTGAAGAGAGAACGAGAAGCCGAGGGCTGGCAGTCAAAGGTTGCAGAAGAAAAACAATGTTGACTGCTGGGCCATAATGATCGGGTCGGTTTAAGATGAAAATGTTGAAAAGATATTGATGACGGCTGGATCAGGTGAACAAAGATGAATGCACAACAGTTTGCCTGTTTTCATCTTGGTTGTGGAAGGATCCCTCATCATGAGGAGGTATAGAAGAGGTGCCTGTGAGCTGCAGCCTGTAAGGTTTACCCTCTGTGCCTCAGTGGTTAATAACACAGTCCTGTTCCTTAGATGTGCTGGCCAGTTGAGGCGTGTGACATCACTGGGTAAAAGCTTTGTAGTAATTGTACTTTATTATATGTATTAGACAAAGGGGAAAACAAGAGGAAATGCTGTATTATATGTATTAGACAAAGGGGAAACAAGTGAAGAGGAAATGCTGTATGTTAGACAAAGGGGAAACAAGAGGAAATGCTTTATGTTAGACAAAGGGGAAACAAGAATAAATGCTTTATTATATGTATTAGACAAAAGGGAAACAAGAGGAAATGATGAACTGGTCAAGAGGCAAATTTATAACCTGATGAATGACTTTGGTCATTTATGTCCTCAGGCCAGTAGTATGAAAATAAAATGGCAGGTTTAGTCTTTGTGGGGCACGCCCTCGAACTGTGATGTTGTCCAGTCAGTGATCGTAACAGGTAACTGGTAATTTGGCGAAGATGGGCACTGACTGTGGATTATTTCAGTGCGCTCCGTTTTGGTTGGCAAGAGGTGTATGAAAACATGACGGAACAGTATATCGAGCCACGGTAACTGGGGCAGAATACAAGACACTATGGAATGACAGCAAAATGACCTTTGTCTTGCATTAAGCCTCTGTCTGTGCTTGATGATTTGACAAATTAATTGATCAAACCAATGATGGTATGCAGTAATGTTGATCTGTATAACAAACCTTTCCACCCATTTTGACAAAATTTCATACATTTTAACTTGTCATTTGTCCCAGAGAACGGCTTGGTTCCTTTGGCAGTCTTATGCCAAGATTCGTTTGTATTTTGAAGTGAGAACACATTTTTTCTTCTATCTGTTTGTTTAAGTTTGTGAAACATTATCATCTGAGGATTATTCAGTGTGCCAAGGAGTCGGATGTCATTGAATCTGCCTGGGTTTTCCCTCCATCTTTCCTGGGGTATGACATTGTCAAATCTAATGGTGTAGATGATCCACTGGTGCCGTGTCTCCTTGATCTGTCCACTTTGGGCAATGCTTGTCGCGCACATTTTGTAAAGTATGTTCCAATCTGTATTAAGATTTTAGTTAAATATTGCATGCCTGTAACTTTTTAAGAATTGATTGGATGATGGATAACTTTTATGGGAATGCTAGGAACATTGACGGACTGTGTGTTAATATGCTTTGTGCATGAACGAGTTATGGATAGTATGTGCTATGTGAATGAACGAGTGATGGATTATATGCTTCGCTAATGAAAGAGTGATGGTTCACGTATGCTTCCTGAATGAATGAGAGATGGACATTGTGCTTAGCTAGCTAATCTGTTGACAGTTGTGAGGTTGTGGTTTGTTAATTTTAATATAAGGAATGGTTTTATGTAACCTTGTGCTTCTTTGAATTGTGAAATCCGGTCCAATTTTTAAATTGAATGATGAGAAACAATTGTTGTAAATATTAGTGCCTTCATCCCAGTGAATTAGGAAATAATGTGTACATGCAAGCGTCAGGTGGAAAACCAGAACTTGTTACATGCCAAATTACGGTGTTATTTGTATAAATTTGTTCCGTCTGCTTCCTTTGAAAGATCACATGAGGAAAAGAAAGTGTGCATGCATAATTTTATGTTGTCTTTTTTTGTCTGAGTAGGCAAAAATGTCTGCACATTTGTGGCTGAAGATATGTGTGTCTGTGTATGTTTACCTGTATGCTGTATGAAAAAAAATTACATTGATTGACCTACCTGACAAATGTCTTTCAAAATTGGAACTTTTGCCATGGCAGAGATTCCAGAGTGGGTTTGTGATACAGCTACTGGCACATAAACACAGATTTGAGCATGGGAGAAAAGACTCCTAGTAAAGGGTGAAAATGCACATCAATGTACGGGGAAGAAGCGCTCATACCATGTCATTGATGGTCTACACATTTTGGGAGAAGGGATAGTTGTCAGTTCCTACATGTATACATTCCCACATACTCAAATGCTATTTTGATGGAACAAGGTTCATTCAGAATGAAGTTGGCTGGGGAAATTGATAAGAGAATAAAGATATGAATGAAGTACATACCTTGTGTTTGTCTTGAGAGAATGGGTTTGTCCATGGAAAAAAATCTTTGTTCTAATTCTTTTCATGCTTACTTGTCGTTTCTTTATTAAGCTTTTTTGGTATCCGATACAAAGTCCACAACTCTGCAGTTAGTTTTACAACCACCAAGTATGTATTCTGTCCAAAGTGACTGCATAGTAGATAAAGAATTGAAATGAAGCGTTAATTTCTGAATATTATACATCAAATGTATTGATCATGTTGCCAATGAACAAGTGCATCAGACCATCAAGCAGCACTCGAGGACCTTACGAAGATCTGACATCAGAACATTACATGGCCATATAATTCTCAGAAATTGTTGAAGGATTGAGACAGAGAAATTGCTGGACTGACAACATTGCAGAATGGGTCTGGTAAACACTGGCAGAGACCTAAGCCTTGGCAAACACTGACAAATGGAAGAACCTGGTGAATGGTTGTTCAATGTAGCACTCCAAAGGCTACCCACAGAATTAAGGGAGAAGAGAAAAGAATGTGACCTAAAGTAAATGCACAAAACTTGAATTATTCACATACCAGGGCATCATTTGCAGTCATCTGATGGGAAGTGATGCATATTAAAAAAAAAAAAGAACATGTTTGATGATCTGTAAAAGAAACTTGATTAGGCATCAAGACTCTACAAGGGAGTGATAGATGCGTGACTTGTATGGCTTGAGATGGAAGAACTGTGTTGTTTTCACCCTTCCACCCCAAAAAACAAAAATACCAAACTCATTTCAGGTAAAAGAATGGTCACCGACATGTTCCCTTGTTCCCACATGCTGTGGAAAAAGTGTTGATGGAAAACTGAGATGGCCAGGAAAGTGTTATGTGAAAACTGAAATGGAAGGATAACGGAAAAATAAAAAAACTGTGCGGGATCACCAGTTTAATTCCCATTGCAGGCAGGTCTTAAACCTTTTCAGCATTGAAGATTACACAGCATGCCTGTTAACTTTTGTGCCCAACAGTCCATTGGTTAGATCATACAAGATGGGCACAGACATTATGTAACCATCCAGAGTTCATACAGTTTTGAAATTTTGAAAATTTTCCAGTTCTGGGGAAAAAAAAAGGGTGGAAAATACAGAACTTTGCAAAATATCCAGGGCCATGCTGAAAGAGGGGAAAATAATAGATGCAGTCAGCCACAACACTTCTTACGCGTTTGATTTTGAAATTCCTTTCTCAGACAAAAGGCCGGCTGTTAACAGATTGAGTTATGTGATGTATTACAGACTGTTTTAAAAATGTTCTTGTAGAGTACTGGGACTTTCTTGATGTCAAGACATAAACACTCTATCATGGACTCTATCAAAATCATGTTCAGAGGTGTTCCACCAGGAGTTCTCGAAGATTAGAATATTTTTCGTTTGATTTAAATTTCTACAGCAGAAAGATTTTCTAATCAGTATTTGCATGGTTCAAAAATTGGTTTACTGATGCTTTTTTCCACACTTCTTTTATGAAAGGAACTGATCTTGCCAAAGCCCTGAAAGATAAGATACAAAGAATGAATTTAAAAGGGCTGTGCCAGTACACATGCATCCTCTCTTTCATTGTGTGATTTGGCAGGGATCTTGGTGATGATTTGAAAAACTTTCAATCTGGTTTGGACAAAGTCTAGAGTTTTGTTTTTTGAGATCTGTATGAACCGTGAGAGTCAAAAATTAATTTTTGTGAGATAAAACGGCAGCCCAGATCTTTACAGTCCTCTGATAGGTGGTTGGGAGATCGGAGGGTTGGAATGGTCTTGGAACAAATAAAATCGTGGAGAAAATTGCTCCTCTGTCAGGTCTAATAAATAATTCTCACCAGCTATCAGTTGTCTTGGAGTCTTCACAACAAGTCCAACCTGAGAAGGAAAATGGCTTCATTCCGTCATTACACTTTCTTTTTTACCACTTTTTACCACTTTGGACATTGTCAAAATCACATTTTTGAAAGAGCCATTTCAGTAGGCTTATTCAACTATTGAGAACGTAGCTGGCTTGTTCAACACAGTGAGTGCCCACCACAGTTGAATCTGCTCCTACCTAGGCAGCACTACTGTAACTAAGTGCAGTTATGCTGTTCAGCAGCACTAAGTGAAGGGAAATAACTGATTCTGGCTGATGCGCTGTCATTTCAATCCAAGATGGCATATGGAAGGTCACATAAAGAATCTGAATTATAACATGCCACACATCTGACAATGAAATTAGAAAGATCAAAAAGATGCTTGTTCTCCAGGCTTATCATTCTGTCTAACATGAAAATACAGCTGCCTTATGCCAGTAAAAAAAAGGTCCTGTCTACATTCACTTCTGCCTGCAGTTTGTAATGACTAGCTGCATGTAATGCAAAGTGTTACTGACAGCATCTGGAGAAATCTGTTGAATTGCTGTAAGTGCAGAAGGACCATGGACGTTTTGTGATGCATGCTTTGAGATGACTTCTCGCCCACAGATCACTATCCACCAGAATAACTTTTCACCCATTGATGACACTTTCTAGCCGCGCATCACACTTTTGATCAGAATTTCACCCATGGAAAACTTTTCACCCATAGAGTAAACCCACCTACGACACTTTTCACCCACTGATGACTGTTTCACCTACAAATAACTTAATTTTATTCCATTTTTTTACCCACAGAAGACGCTCTTCATCCACAGATGACACTTTAACCCACAAATGAACACAATAACACACCATGAAAATAACAGAAAGAGCGGAGAATCGCTGGTTATGACGCATTTGATTTACAGCACTTGCACACCAACTTTCGAACACTGGTTGTTTGTACTAATCATATAGCAGCATAAATTTTCATGTAGTAACATACACACAAAAAAAAGCACAGAATTACTGACAAACTTGATTCACAGGATTACATACACAGACTATTGAACACTAGCCATACACATTGATCACACAGTAGCATGTTTCCTCGTAAAAAAAAAAGTGCAGAACTACAGATCAACATACATTTGATTCACAGCACCCATCCTATACACACAGACAACTGAACACTGCCAGTGTACACACAGCAGCATAGGTCTTCTTTGCATGGAATTCAAAGAAGCAATGTGCAGTGCACATTCCCTTCCCACACTCTGGACATCAATATCTGCTTTGCTTGACGATCTTCTTCAGCTGGTCCCTGGAAACACCACTTGCCCTCTGTTTGGTGTAACACACTACACAGTTTCTGTATGGTGCATCATTCCTTTCAGCGGGAGGCAGCACAGCAGGGAAATGATGACCAGGCATCCTGATTAAAGGCAGTCAGGACCATCGCCTTCATGGTCAGGAATCTAAACATCCCCGACAGTGGGAAGGTCCATCGGAAGGGATGTCACCACTCTTCTTTCAGTCCTGTGTTTGTTTAGGATGATCATGGTCTGGATAGTGCACAGGGTGAGAAGATGGAAAAAGGATTGTTCTGTGCATGGGGAAGTAGGCCACCAGTTGATCATGTGATCAACGCCAGCTATGTATTTGATACATTCAATGTCCGACGTTGGCTTTTGTTTTTCCTCTCTTCAGCTGTGGCTTGCGAAGGGTGGACAGAGTGAAGACATCCTTGTTTCAACTGGGTAGCCACAACCTCATCCTGATGATGGAAGTCCATCTGGCCTCTCCATGGGCTAGTTGCCAAGGTCAGGAGGCATGCCAATGCTGTTCTTTCGCACAGTTAAACAGACCATGGCGCCCTGTCTCGCCAGTGATGAACAATTGTGGGATCACAATGATAATTGTCAATGTACAGATGATAATCTTTGTTTACCATCGGGCCAATGAGTCTGGTCACCATGTCTTGGGGCTTGTTGCTAGGACATTAGTTGCAGCAAAACATCCCAAACCTGTATACGTAGCTTTACTTCTTACTTTCACAAAGTTCATAGAATTTAAAACCCCACTCAATGGGCTTGTCTTTCATGTAGACCTTGAAGCGGACATGTCCTTTGAAAGGGTACATTCCCTCATCAACACATCCTTGCTGGGCTTGTAGACCTGAAATTTTCTTTGAGGATGGTGAAAGATGGCTGAATTTTGTGGCTTGGTTCATGATTTTCCTGGCCAAAGGGCATGTATTGAGCATTGTCATTGACCTGCTGAAAGACCAGGATTGCCTTGACACGATCTCTGTTCATGATCTGTCCAGCGTAAGATGTATGGAGAGCAGGGTTAGTTAACCAGTAATTGTTGGCTATTTGGGACTTGTTGACAATGCCCATGTGAAGGCAGATGGCCAGAAAATTGTGAATATTTGCCTCTGTGACCTTTTCCCCATGATGCATGAACACATTTTGAAGTCAGCGGACTCATTCGCAACTTTTCCTCAATGATTTTGCATACCTGTTTGTTTCCCTTTTTGTCTTTTTTATTAATATGTTGTCAACGGTTGGTACACATCAGTAGGTAGAGGGTCAGTTCCCAGGTCAGGCTGAATTCCAGCTAGTTCTGAAAAAAAGCAGCTTATGCCATGCTGCTAAAACACCAATACTGCAAACATACACACAAAGCAACGTCTTGTCTGCTCATTCTTTGTATTAGTCGGCAATCAAACACACACACACAAGGCGCGCACAATGTATATATATAAGTCAACATTCAAGCATGCATATCCACTACATAGACACAGACAGACGCACACATGCATGTATGCGCGCACACACATACACTGAAGCATGTACATTAGCGCAAGCATCCATGCAGGTATGAACCAAAGCACACCTGAGGAGGGAGGGAGGAAAATGGGGAAAGTTTATATTTACCTGTGAGTTTGGGAATTCATGTGAAATCGTCAGGCATATGGCACACCCACTTTCATTTTGATCTTGGAAGGGAACTCTTCGTCTACATCAGTGTCCATACATGGGTGATCATGGTTATCCGACTCATAATCATAGTGACGGTCTAGTTCCCATCAGAATCAGAAGCAAACAAGTCAGCGAAGTTGCCATTGTTTGCAGAGGCCATATATTGATTAAATGGATTTGTGTCCAAATCATCTGAATCGGCTTCATCAAGGACAATGTGTTGCGGTGGTGTCTGCTGCAGTTGATGTTGATTCATCATCAGAATCATTATTTTCGGCTGCATCTTCAAATAATTTGCTTTCCTTTTCCCTTTCATAATTTTCAATTTGTCTTTATCGTTCCCCTCATCATCAGATCAATTTTGTAATGTAATTTGAAGCGCTTCATTGAGTGAGAAATTTGTACCACCCCTTTGCCTGACCGACATTTTTTCTGGCATATGAAATTCCAGCTGTTCTTATATGAACCCTGTATTTGTACTCATGAATTTTAAAATGACTCAGGATTTGCTTCGCTAAGAAAATGTCTTGAGAAAAGTATTTGATTCAAGAAATTCGTCGGAATTTCAACACCTCTGTATTCATTAAAGAATGGCCACTCTGAAATCTACATTTCACATCTGACTATTAACTGTCTTTAGTAAGGACTTGGCTTTGTCTACAGATCCTTTTTAGAGCTGGTTACCAAACGGTTGATTGTAACCAACTGCCAGCTAAATTCCCTTCCCAGGAAACAGATTCTAATGTCCAATCAGAATATGTACATGTGTTAGTATGCCTGTCTCCTGGACATTACAGCATTCGCGCTTACAAACTCAAATGAAAATCAATGATGTAAAAATCCTAACACCAATAAAAGACATACGTACATTGCAGACATGACACACTGTGAATAAAGAATTAAAAAACCACTGACCACTTTTGTCCTGATGAATGGACTGTTTGCACAATGAAAAAGACAATATTTATGATCATAATATTCATCTGCTGCAGTATAGCACTTCACGGCCAGAAATCATCACACGTCATCTCCACAGCTTGCCACGACCGGACAACGAAACACACACAAGTCAGGGTACAGAAATTCATCAAAAAGATCAGACACAGACAAGTGGAAAGGCATGCGCGCACTTTGTTCACAACATTGCTCATGGTCGCCTCAGACACACTGACTTCATCACAAGTAGAAAATCATTAACAGTTGAGAATTTGTTTTATTTACAATTTGTTTATAGCATGAATATGAAGATGATTCTCTGCTTTTATTAACTGTTGCACTTTATTTCAATCTTTTTCATCACAAAGCAATATGCTTTCATATTTCTACCCCCTACTCCTCACCTCCTTTTGTTTATCTTCGATTTGAACAAAGCTGACATGTAATCAATATCAAGCATCAATATCAGCAATGTTAATGAAAAAACATATCTGTGATGGCTAAGTATGTTTTTTTTTCTAAATGCGTGACAGTTTTGATACTTTTCTATTTGGTTTACAGTTCTATGATCACAAATGAAAATTACACAGGGTTTCCCAAATTTACTTCTGATCGTGAAGGAGCAACTCAATAGCTACCTCATTACAACCAAACGGTGAAACTCCTACTACTTTTACATTTCTCACCTTCTTGAACAGAACATCTTTTCTGAAGCAATGGTTCCTAAAATGTGCTAGTTGAAGGGGAAAAAAATGACATCTTCAATAAAAGTTACTGTTGACAGATGTATATACCACTGACATAGCACTAGTTGGTACTCATGACAGAGCGAAAAGCAAGAACACCAAACTCACTGGTGACACAAACAACTGTCAACTAAAGCTGTCACAATGCTGCCCACTTAAAATGTACAGCTGCATGACAAGAACAAACCCAAACAAAAAATGCACATAAATTTGTTCTGATTTCATGCATTCTTGTTTTATCATCTCTCTCATTTTGGCTTCCCATACTCTTTGCTCTGCGACAGTCCCATGATTTGTACAGGAACACTCTGAACTCCATTTTTGCCAGGATTCCCACTCTTCCGTCTATTCTTAACATGAAGGACCTTTTCTCCTCTTATAATTGCACTCTCCACCCTATCTTCATTGAATTTTAACTCAAATTTGCAGTTTTGGGTATACTGTTTTACATGTGACCTTGAAGAAAATAACTGTGCAAAAGACAGTGAAACAGACTGTGACAGTCTCATAAATCTACACAGGTTATGAAATTGAAACAAGTCCATCTGTGTACACAAAAGTCATTACTTCAATTAAATCAATCTTCACATCAGAGAAAAGTGTCTTTTCCATTCCTGATCACAGAAAAAAAGAAGCTGGATGTAAGCAATGAATAAGCATAAGCTGTAGATCACATGTAAGAAAGAGTTCAAACAAACGTGAATGTGCATGTGCATGTGTGGATTCAAGATATACACAGAAAGATGCATGTGGTGAGGGCTTGTGTGAGACAGCGTGAGACTGAAATTGATGTGGACGGAAGAATGACAAAGAGAGAGAGCAATGGACATGATTTTCAAAAACATGATTCTTTCTGTTCAGTGAAGGACAGAGACAGACAGGGAGCAATGGGGAAAATGTACAGAATCAAGATGCCAGACCAAAAGGTGCTGGGAGGGAAAAGGCAGAAAGAAGCAGAGGGAGAACATGGAGGGTTTGGGGTAGGAATGGGGAGTAAACAGGTGAAACTGGGGATGTACAGGGCAGCAGCTCTCTTTGGTGAAAGATGTTAACAAAAAGAAGACTTAGGATCTGACCATTTCACATCCGATGTCCAATGATGGACAATGCCCTCTTTTTCCTTTCCATCCTTTCACCTCATCAACGCATGGTGCTATTTTTGGACGTAAGCACAGTACAGTATGCACTCCATTCTGTGTTGTGTTGACCAAAGGCATCACTTGTATTTTGTGATTCATGCTTCAAAATGTGTCATGAGTGCACATGCATGACAGGATAAGGTAGGGACTGAACAAGTTAAACATAGCATGGTGGAACCTCCAATTATCAGTCCCCAGAAAGCCTTAAGAATGGGTCCTTTAAAGGGTGGGCCATTCAGAGGCAGGTAAACAAGTATACACAAAGAGAAAAATGTTCTAGTAAAGCAAGTGTTTATGGAGGAAATCTTTATTGCATGAGTTTTTACTGAAAGGTATCGCTGTACCGATAGAGAACGAGTGTACAATGGAGTGGGAAGAATGGGTCAAATGAGATCCATGTACCAGCTCACCCTTAAACACTTTTAACTCCTCTCGTTCTCCTTAATTTCTTTTCACCTTAGGCAGTGAAAAGGACTGCATCAAAACAATAAAAAGGAGACAAGTTACTGAGTTTATGGGCCAGACGGTTGCACCAAAAAGTTTCATCCTTCACCAGGCCATGAGCTGGTGCTTGCTCCCCTCTTCCTGTTCTCATAATGGTAACATTCCACCCACCTTGCTACGGATAACTATAGACTACTGACAAAAGCACCACTGAGTGTTCCTCCTTCAGTCACATTAACAGGAATAGTTGATGTCGCAACAGCTTCTTTGTGCATATTTTCTTGTCTAGTCACTGTTTCCAGTTTTTGTAAGCTTCCCTGTATGACTGTAGCAGCTCTGAAGTTACTTCTTTTCTTGACATCAACTGTTGCGACACTCATTGCAAATATGACTCACTGCTGGTCATAATATCAGAAAGATTGTTTGACTGGAAGGCATATGTTATGCCTGATTCAGCACTGGTTGCGGCTGCTTGGTTCAGCAGTTGAGGACAATACTTCTCTGGGACCCACTGGAACCTTCGGTCACATGTTTTTCTTTCTAATTAAACTGCGTTTATTCATGACAGATCTTGGCACAATCACTTATAATGAGATGAAAATGATTTATAAGGACGAGATAATGTAGGCATCTGTGAGGCCATATTTTGCCGATCCAACTGTACAAACTTATGTGCATCAGTAAAAAGCTTATGAACCATTCAAAGCGTCTTTCAACATCATTAAGAGTAACAAATAATCTGCTGTCTGAACACCCTTTCTGTCAAATTCTCAACACTGTAGACCAAATCCACTGCTGATAAGTACAATTCATTGTTGATGTCTTTTTTTCGAGTATAAAAATGTATATACACATAGCATTCCACAAAGGCACCGTGGTCCACATTTTTACATCAGAAGCTGTCTGCTGTAAGCAGTTGACTTCCTTGGCTAGTTCTTTTTAACCATTACTGACTACTGGCTAACGAAGGAGCCTGGTAGTCTGCCAACTCTTCATAATGGCGTTTTGTGGATAAGAGGCGAATCTCCAGTTTATCCATAGCATCTTCCAGGGTACCAGGGCAGGACAGCTCCACATTGTAAGTGTTTGCCTGTCAAAACACACAAGTAAATTTTTCTCATTTTTTTTCTTCCTCTATAGCAATCGCACAACCACATAATTTGGCTATTTCTTCTGCATTTCTAGGATATGATGCAAACATCAGCAGTAATATCATATGCTTGTTTATTCTCTTTCAAAAACCTGTGAAGAAAAAGCTCACAAAAGCAAAACAATAAACTGCCAAACAACCAAGGGTAACACTGCAAAAGGCTTAAGAAAAAAAAGATGTAGATTTACTTTTTTTCTGTCTCGTCTTCTGTACCCACATCGCAAATTCCGTCCCATTGCAATCCCAACCAGCACTGCAGGAGGCAATCATCACCATCCCTCCACTCCCCAAAATCTTCAGCCGAATGTACTAAGAATTTTCAATTTGTTTTTTTCTTTACACGCTAAATCAAGTTCTGAATCAAAGACAGACTGGGAAACAGACAATATTTACCAAGAATGAGGTCTTCCACATAAAATGAGAAGACAGTTTTCATAGCCCCTAAAATCTAACAATGTTACTGTCTGAAAGTCTTCATGGAAAAGACTGCACTGTGATGCATGCCTTGCTCCCATGAGTAAAACCGTTTTGAACAGTGTGAAATCCTTCAAGTAAACATGACAAAATCTATGTCCCAGATAAATGATTTTCTTTCTTTTTAAGCAATTTACCTGTTATCAAGTATTCGAGATCTTTTTTCTGTAATATCTTCACAATAAATTGTTTATCTCTCACTTCTTTGGCTTCAGATTGGTATGAAAGAGTTCAGAAAGGAAATCTTTGACCCTGAGTATGTGTATGCGTATGTGTGTGTACATGCGTGCGTGTTGGTGCGTGTGTGTGTGTGCATACCCGCAAGTGTGTATGTGTGTGAGTGTGGACAAAGAGATACATGATTACAAGAGCAAGTTCACAAGAAAAGAAATCAGAAACTTAAGCTCACTAGCTGCAACGTGGCCAGAAACAGTCTGCAGATCTGGAAGATGGGCTTGCCACAGACAACACGCCGGAAAGGTACTCTCTGGCCTTTGTGCAAGCCTGCTATGACATTGGTGCCGTACTTGTGGATGTCAAAGCTTTCCCTCTGCTCCTGGGTAGAATGCGTCACAGAATAACTTCAGCTTTTACCGAGGTTTTCATATACTGCATTTGATGAAAACCAAGCCTTTCCAAGAACCTGACTCACATTAAACACAACAAACCTGTACACTTAGAAGCCACACATACATGTACTGCCATGGCAACAACAGCATGAATAAAATCAATCTGGTAGTGTGGCATGTATCATATCAAAAGAAGTTGTTAAATCTGTTAGTCTGCAATCATAGATAACGTAAGTCATGTTCCTAGTTTGCATATGAAAAAGGATCGCTATGACAAAAGGTCATTCAGTTGAGACAATGATTTACAGAATGTCGTGACACAATCCGTATGAACAAGATCATCAGCTGTTGAGTTCAATGAAAAATTAACGAGTAATCATTTTCAGTACTGAGTTTCTGTGAACTAACAGTTTGTTCAATCAGCAATTCCTTTAGTTATTACTTCCATCACCCCCTTTCCCCCTCCCTTTCTTTCTAAGAGTTTCTTCAGTTTTCTTTTTGGATTGTTTTTAATCCTACAAACAATTATAGTTTAACCAAGACAACCTTCCTGATTAAAGAAATTTCTGGCACCCACGAGTCCAGATGTTTATTTACAAATTATTTCATAATTATTGGCAACTGTAGCTCCACTGAAGGATGGACAAGCACCAAAACTTCCACAAATGCAATCAACAAACGGTATAAATGTTGATGTCTGTTAAACCCCTTCCATTTATTTTTTGTCAACACAGAGAACCTCTTCCCTTCCCCATCCCATCCCATCAGCCTTAAGATGCTCCCAATAATAATGCTGTCCTTCTGCAGACACTTGATTTTCAGGGACACTTCTGTCCACACTAGAATTAGCACACAATCAAGACTCCCTTTTTAAGGTAGTTGTTCAGAAGTTCCTCTGTGTCAAAAAAAAAAAAAGTTTTTTTTTTTACAATCCACCAAGTACAAAAACTCTACAAATGATGTTGGTCCTTCACCACTGACCTCTTCTTGTAACCTTGGATTTATCTTCTCCTCCCACTCAGCGACACGTTTTGACAGTTCTGAAATCTGTGCGAACTTGGCTGCTTGGGCCAAGTAATTTTCCTGGGCAGAAAAGATTCAAAATGCAAGTACTACAGCTGGTTTGTGCACACTCTGATTACATATGTTGATTTAACCATGAACAACCATGATATGCGAAGGACTCACACGCAGGACAAGATATTTCATACTTTAAACACACGGTCTAGAGCAAAATAATTAAAATAGTCAGTGAAGAAATCTTTTCTGTTTACAGTCTCATTGTAAGCAATTCAAATGCTGCACCACGTGCTAACATGAAAACAGAACCATCTCAGTTCCTTTGAATATCATCATAATAATTATGAAAACAAGCAAGCAAACAAACATATGATCATTATCATTACAAAAACAAACAAACAAAAAGGCGATTTTCCTATTTCAATGCCAGAGTGATGAATACACCCCACTGGGATTCCAGAAGGGGATGATGAAGGGTAGATAGTGGGCGGGGGAAATGTGAAGGAACAGAGGACTACATATTTTCCTGCAACCAACTTTCAATTTCTCTCAATGGTGAAAACAAGATCTGTCCTTCCAAGTGATCTTGCTTCCAGCCTAAGCTGTCAATTACTTGCAACTTGACTGATTGGCCTTTCAAATATATTAAAAAAAAAAAAAACTTGCTCCAAACGTTTATCACAAGCTAACATCATCAAATTTTTGTTTACATTATTTGGTGCATCCATTACAAATTTCTTCCTCTGCTAATAAGCTTAAATTGCTTGATTCAGGCCACAAGGACTTTATTCTGATAATTGTTACTGATCAATTCGTTTCTTAGAGGCAGTTCCACTTGTGATTCAAATCATTTATAATAATCTGATAAAGTCTTGTTTTGATAAATGTATTTTCACAGTAGCCAATCTTTGTTCTGTATCTAAAAAGATATTCATTCATGCATGTTCCTCTGATACAAGAAATCATATTGCGTGGTCTAATCTCGATAGAATGTAACTTGACAGAATGTGATTCAGCACTTCTTTTTTTTTGTTATCAAAGAATAGAGCAATGACTTTAACGTACCATTTATGAGAAAACTTAATTTTGCAATATTGAAAACATTTCTGAGAATTTTATCACAGATTTTTCGTTCATTCATTCTTCATGTTGTGGATGGTAGAAAAGATCTTTTCCACATACGTTGATCTGCCAAATATGGCTCTGCTATCTCTTCCCCCCAAAAGTTGTTTTTGAGCTGTCTGATGTTCCACTGGCATTATCCCCATGCTTCTCATTCTGATTTCCCATCTACAGACACATCTTGGGTCATCTGGTCACAACCACAGAACCAGCAATCCATGGGGAGCAGTCACTGTCAAGTTGTCTGAAGGCAACCCACAAGAGGAGACACTGCACTGCTACCATGTTCTTTAGGTGGTGTTCAGTGGAGCCTGTTCTGATCCAACATACACAGAATACCACCTCCTAAGCCACCTACTGATGACAATAATTGCCAGTCGTGTAGCCAGCACGAGTCAGTGTGCTCCTGTGGATGGGGCAGCCACATCCGTCCAATGGCAGTCCCTATGAACTTGTCGGTATTGGAAACCCCAACACAAACTCACCATGGGCATAGATACAGAAAGAAATCGAAACTGAGGTCACCATAACAGCAAAGCAACAAAGGCCACAGTATCTGAGACTTTGTTTTTTAATATGGCTTCTTGATGAGGATGAGGATGAGTAATGTGATACTAAGTTCTGATGGCAATCAATCTACCACCTCCCAAAAGGGAATCTATGATGTTAACCACAGTGCCAAGATGGGCGATTGCCATCAGTTGTTACTGTGGAGAAAACGCCAGTGTAATATCATTATGAACATACAAAATACACACACAGACAATAAAAACAAAATACACACACAGACAGCAAAAACAAAATACACACACAGACAATAAAAACAAAATACACAGACAATAAAAACAACAGGGTTACATCTAGTAAATCAAGCATGAACATCACTGTACAACAGGTTAAACTGCTCTGCAGATTGCAGATATGTCACCCCCCCCCCCCCCCCCCCCCCCCTCTCGTTTTTATTGTAACATTTCGTTTTTTTTTTTAAATGAAGGGGAAAAACCTTAAACATTTGAAACTAAAAGGCTTAAAGAAAAATCATCCATACCTCCCAAACCTGCAACCCCAAAAATCCCACGTCCTTAGCAAGTCCAAGCAACACACCTTCTGCCCCAATCCAAGTGCCCCCCCATTCCCCCACCAAAAATATCATGAACTATTCATGTGACTTACTACATGTTGTCTGACGACATCTTCATAGGTACTGCCTGCCGAGCCTGTGTGACAAAAAAAAAGGTAGAGATCTTATTACGATCTCTTTTCAAGACAGGTAACTTTTTTATGTTACAGTAACAGGAAAACAATCTCTGGCAAAATGTATACTGCATTTTTCTTACAACTTTCTCTCCTGACAAAATGCACAGCCCTGAGGGATAGAAGTAGAATGTCTATGGATAGACATGGGGCAGTAGTCAAGCTTTAAGAGACAGATGTTAAACTTTGAGAGGAAGAAGTGAAACACTGGGAGATATAAGAAGTTATGAAGGGCAGAAATGAATCCATGTGGAACAGAGAAGAAACTACAGGGCAGAAATGAAGCAATGAGGGACAGAAGTGAAGCCCAGAGGGACAGAAGTAAAGCCAGGAGGGACAGAAGTAAAGCCAGGAGGGACAGAAGTGAAGCCAGGAGGGACAGAGGTGAAGCCAGGAGGGACAGAAGTGAAGCCAGGAGGGACAGAAGTGAAGCCAGGAGGGACAGAAGTGAAGCCAGGAGGGACAGAAGTGAAGCCAGGAGGGACAGAAGTGAAGCCAGGAGGGACAGAAGTGAGGCAGTGACGGACAGAAGTGAAGCCAGGAGGGACAGAAGTAAAGCCAGGAGGGACAGAAGTGAAGCCAGGAGGGACAGAGGTGAAGCCAGGAGGGACAGAAGTGAGGCAGTGACGGACAGAAGTGAAGCAATGAGGGACAGAAGTAAAGCCAGGAGGGACAGAGGTGAAGCCAGGAGGGACAGAAGTGAGGCAGTGACGGACAGAAGTGAAGCAATGAGGGACAGAAGTGAAGCCCAGAGGGACAGAAGTAAAGCCAGGAGGGACAGAAGTGAAGCCAGGAGGGACAGAGGTGAAGCCAGGAAGGACAGAGGTGAAGCCAGGAGGGACAGAAGTGAGGCAGTGAGGGACAGAAGTGAAGCCAGGAGGGACAGAGGTGAAGCCAGGAGGGACAGACGTGAAGCCAGGAGGGACAGAAGTGAAGCCAGGGGGGACAGAAGTGAAGCCAGGAGGGACAGACGTGAAGCCAGGAGGGACAGAAGTGAAGCCAGGAGGGACAGAGGTGAAGCCAGGAGGGACAGAAGTGAAGCCAGGAGGGACAGAAATGAAGCCAGGAGGGACAGAAGTGAAGCCAGGAGGGACAGAAGTGAAGCCAGGAGGGACAGAAGTGAAGCCAGGAGGGACAGAAGTGAAGCCAGGAGGGACAGAAATGAAGCCAGGAGGGACAGAAGTGAAGCCAGGAGGGACAGAGGTGAAGCCAGGAGGGACAGAGGTGAAGCCAGGAGGGACAGAAGTGAGGCAGTGAGGGGCAGAAGTGAAGCCAGGAGGGACAGAGGTGAAGCCAGGAGGGACAGAGGTGAAGCCAGGAGGGACAGAGGTGAAGCCAGGAGGGACAGAAGTGAAGCAATGAGGGACAGAAGTGAAGCCAGGAGGGACAGAAATGAAGCCAGGAGGGACAGAGGTGAAGCCAGGAGGGACAGAGGTGAAGCCAGGAGGACAGAGGTGAAGCCAGGAGGGACAGAAATGAAGCCAGGAGGGACAGAGGTGAAGCCAGGAGGGGCGGAGGTGAAGCCAGGAGGGACAGAAGTGAAGCCAGGAGGGACAGAAGTGAAGCGATGAGGGACAGAGGTGAAGCCAGGAGGGACAGAGGTGGAGCCAGGAGGGACAGAGGTGAAGCCAGGAGGGACAGAAGTGAGGCAGTGAGGGACAGAAGTGAAGCCAGGAGGGGCAGAAGTGAAGCCAGGAGGGACAGAAGTGAAGCCAGGAGGGACAGAAGTGAAGCCAGGAGGGACAGAGGTGAAGCCAGGAGGGACAGAAGTGAGGCAGTGAGGGACAGAAGTGAAGCCAGGAGGGACAGAAGTGAAGCCAGGAGGGACAGAAATGAAGCCCGGAGGGACAGAAGTGAAGCCAGGAGGGACAGAGGTGAAGCCAGGAGGGATAGAAGTGAAGCCCGGAGGGACAGAAGTGAAGCCCGGAGGGACAGTGTGAAGCCAGGAGGGACAGAAGTGAAGCCCGGAGGGACAGAAGTGAAGCCAGAAGTGAAGCCAGGAGGGACAGAAGTGAAGCCCGGAGGGACAGAAGTGAAGCCAGGAGGGACAGAAGTGAAGCCAGGAGGGACAGAGGTGAAGCCAGGAGGGACAGAGGTGAAGCCAGGAGGGACAGAAGTGAGGCAGTGAGGGACAGAAGTGAAGCCAGGAGGGGCAGAGGTGAAGCCAGGAGGACAGAAGTGAGGCAGTGAGGGACAGAAGTGAAGCCAGGAGGGACAGAAGTGAAGCCCGGAGGGACAGAAGTGAAGCCAGAAGGGACAGAGGTGAAGCCAGGAGGGACAGAGGTGAAGCCAGGAGGACAGAAGTGAAGTGATGAGGGACAGAAGTGAAGCCAGGAGGGACAGAGGTAAAGCAACAAGAGAAAGAAGTAAAGCCATAAGCATGAACTGGACTCTTCAAATAGAACTGGAATCCTGATAGGCAAGGGTCTGGGGGCCAAGACGTTGTTGTTGTTGTCGTACCTTGACTCCAGGGATCATCCAAACAGCCGAAGCATTTGAACACTGTAGTACAAATGCATCAGCTGGGGATGAGAACATTACGTGTGTGACCGTTTTTGATTACCCCGCCACATCAGCAGCCACACTCCAACTTTGGGGGATTTTGGAGACTGATAATGTTATGCTAGGAGCTTGTCATAATTGAAGACAATCCCCGCATAACTATGCAGAGCATAACAACATTTTGGTATAGCCTTGGTGTTCTAGCCTATGTCAGTTGGCCTGACACAGCGCTGGGGCCAAGATAAACCTCAAACCAACTAAATCAAACTGAGTTTAAAAAACACTGCAATCCTGAAAATCCATCCTAAAAAGTCCCACCCATGTATAAGGGACAGAACGGACACCACGAAGTTCAGAAGTGGAGCTTTGAGGGACAATAATGTAGCCACAAAGGTCAGAAGTGGAGCTTTGAGGGACAATAATGTAGCCACAAAGGTCAGAAGTGGAGCTTTGAGGGACAATAATGTAGCCACAAAGGTCAGAAGTGGTGCTTTGAGGGACAATAATGTAGCCACAAAGGTCAGAAGTGGAGCTTTGAGGGACAATAATGTAGCCACAAAGGTCAGAAGTGGAGCTTTGAGGGACAATAATGTAGCCACAAAGGTCTGAAGTGGTGCTTTGAGGGACAATAATGTAGCCACAAAGGTCAGAAGTGGAGCTTTGAGGGACAATAATGTAGCCACAAAGGTCAGAAGTAGAGCTTTGAAGGACAATAATGTAGCCACAAAGGTCATAGGTGGTGCTTTGAGGGACAATAATGTAGCCACAAAGGTCAGAAGTGGAGCTTTGAAGGACAATAATGTAGCCACAAAAGTCAGAAGTGGAGCTTTGAGGGACAATAATGTAGCCACAAAGGTCAGAAGTAGAGCTTTGAAGGACAATAATGTAGCCACAAAGGTCATAAGTAAAGTCATGAGAGGCAAAAGTGAACCAGTGAGGGAGGAAAATGAAGCTGTGATGAATAAGAGTGAAGCCTTAATGGTCCTTGGTGACATTGTGATTAGTGAACAGAACAGAAACCTTGGGGCACTCCAGGACTGAAATGAAATTATAATGGGCAGATATGAAGCTTTAACAAACGGAAGATCCTTTCACACAAATGTGAACCCTAAAGGGAAAAAAATGAAGTGCTTATGGACAGAAATGAAGCCCTGAAGGACAGAAGTAAAACCCTGAGGGACAGAGGTGAAGTGCTGAGGGACTGAGGTGAACCCCTGAGTGACAGAAGTGAAGCCCTTACAACACAAATGAAGCTCTAAGGGACAAAAATGAAACCCTGAGGGACAGAAGTAAAACCCCATAGGACAGAGGCGAAGTGCTGAGGGACTGAAGTGAACCCCTGAGTGATAGAAGTGAAGCCCTGAGGAACAGATGTGCAACCCTGAGGAATAGAAGTGAAGGGGACAGAAGTGAAGCCCTAAGGGACAGACGTGAAGCCCTGAGGACAGAAGTGAAGGGGACAGAAGTGAAGCCCTGAGTGACAGAAGTGAAGCCCTGAGGAATAGAAGTGAAGCCCAGAGGAATAGACATGAAAGGGACACAAGTGAAGCCCTGAGGGACAGACGTGAAGCCCTGAATAATAGACGTGAAGCCCTGAGGAATAGAAGTGGAGCCCTGAGGGACAGACTTGAAGCCCTGGGGAATAGAAGTGAAGCCCTGAGGGACAGACGTGAAGCCCTGAGGGACGGACGTGAAGCCCTGAGGGACAGACATGAAGCCCTGAGGAATAGAAGTGAAGCCCTGAGGGACAGACGTGAAGCCCTGAGGAACAGAAGTGAAGCCCTGAGGGACAGACGTGAAGCCCTGAGGGACAGACGTGAAGCCCTGAGGAATAGAAGTGAAGCCCTAAGGGACACAAGTGAAGCCCTTAGGGACAGACGTGAAGCCCTGAGGAATAGAAGTGAAGGGGACACCAGTGAAGCCCTGAGGAATAGAAGTGAAGCTCTGAGGAATTGAAGTGAAGGGGACACCAGTGAAGCGCTGAGGAATAGAAGTGAAGGGGACACCAGTGAAGCCCTGAGGAATAGAAGTGAAGCCCTGAGGAATAGAAGTGAAGGGGACACCAGTGAAGCGCTGAGGAATAGAAGTGAAGGGGACACCAGTGAAGCCCTGAGGAATAGAAGTGAAGCCCTGAGGAATAGAAGTGAAGGGATCACAAGTGAAGTCCTGAGGAATAGAAGTGAAGGGATCACAAGTGAAGCCCTGAGGAATAGAAGTGAAGTCCTGAGGAATAGAAGTGAAAGGATCACAAGTGAAGCCCTGAGGAATACAAGGGAAGGGATCACAAGTGAAGCCCTGAGGAATAGAAGTGAAGGGGACAGAAGTGAAGCCCTGAGGAATAGAAGTGAAGGGTCACAAGTGAAGCCCTGAGGAATAGAAGTGAAGGGATCACAAGTGAAGCCCTGAGGAATAGAAGTGAAGGGGACAGAAGTGAAGCCCTGAGGAATAGAAGTGAAGGGGTCACAAGTGAAGCCCTGAGGAATAGAAGTGAAGGGATCACAAGTGAAGCCCTGAGGAATAGAAGGGAAGGGATCACAAGTGAAGCCCTGAGGAATAGAAGTGAAGGGGACACAAGTGAAGCCCTGAGGAATAGAAGGGAAGGGATCACAAGTGAAGCCCTGAGGAATAGAAGTGAAGGGGACACAAGTGAAGCCCTGAGTGACAGAAGTGAAGCCCTGAGGGACAGAAGTGAAAGGGACAGAAGTGAAGCCCTGAGTGACAGAAGTGAAAGGGACAGAAGTGAAGCCCTGTGGGACAGAAGTGAAAGGGACAGAAGTGAAGCCCTGAGGGACAGAAGTGAAGGGAATAGAAAAGAAGCCCTGAGGGACAGAAGTGAAGGGGACAGAAGTGAAGCCCTGAAGGACAAAAGTGAAGCCCTGAGTGACAGAAGTGAAGCCCTGAGGAACAGAAGTGAAGGGGACAGAAGTGAAGCCCTGAAGGACAGAAGTGAAGGGGACAGAAGTGAAGCCCTGAGGGACAGAAGTGAAGGGAATAAAAAAGAAGCCCTAAGGGACAGAAGTGAAGGGGACAGAAGTGAAGCCCTGAAGGACAGAAGTGAAGGGGACAGAAGTGAAGCCCTGAGTGACAGAAGTGAAGGGGACAGAAGTGAAGGGGACAGAAGCGAAGCCCTGAGCGACAGAAGTGAAGGGAATAGAAAAGAAGCCCTGAGGGACAGAAGTGAAGGGGACAGAAGTGAAGGGGACAGAAGTGAAGCCCTGAAGGATAGAAGTGAAGGGGACAGAAGTGAAGCCCTGAGGGACAGAAGTGAAGGGGACAGAAGTGAAGCCCTGAAGGACAGAAGTGAAAGGGACAGAAATGAAGCCCCGAGGGACAGAAGTGAAAGGAATAGAAGTGAAGCCCTGAGGGAACAGAAGTGAAAGGAATAGAAGTGAAGCCCTGAGGGACTGAACTGAACTGTGAGGGAGAAATATGAAGCTGTTAGAGACAGAAATGAAACTATGAGATTGAGAAGTGTAAGGCACAGGAGACATGAATAAAGCCCTGTGACACAGAGAGAAAAGCCTCATGGGACAGTAGTCAAGTTCTGGGGTACAGGGATGAAGCCATGAAGGGCAGAAGTCATGCCATGGGGGACAAAAATAACTGTTCGAATGTGTATACATTAAGATTGTGCATATGTCCATGCATGTATTGCGTGAAGGATAACTGTTTCAACGTGTATATATTAAGATTGTGCACATGTGCATGCATGTATTGCATGTGCGTCTTCCTCTTTATGTATCTGAACAGGCAGTGACGGATGGAGAGATATGGAGAAAATGACTGATAAAGAGAAGAGAGAACATCAACTGACGTGTTCTCAAGTTATATATGTAATCCTAAACAAATATTTTTCAATATGTGAGTGTGTGTGTGTGCACATGCGTCGTGCATGTGTGTGTCCATGCAGTGTACGTACACATGCATATGTGTGTGTGCACATGTGCTTAGGTGTGCGTGTGTGCATGTGCTTAGGTGTGTGTGTGTGTGCGTGCGTGCATGTGCTTAGGTGTGTGTGTGTGCGTGTGCTTAGGTGTGTGCATGTGCTTAGGTGTGTGTGTGCGCGCGCATGTGCTTAGGTGTATGTGTGCGCGCATGTGCTTAGGTGCGTGCGCATGTGCTTAGGAGTGTGCGTGTGTGCGCGCGCATGTGCTTAAGTGTGTGCGTGTGTGCATGTGCGTGTGCTTAGGTGTGTATGTGCTTAGGTGTGTGTGTGCGCGCGCATGTGCTTAGGTGTGTGCGCGTGTTAAGGTGTGTGTGTGCGCATGTGCTTACGTGTGTGCGCGCGCGTGCACGTTTGCAAACAGAAAGGCACAGTACAGTACTGTGCATATTCATACGGTGAGTTGAAGAATGAAATTGCTGTATGCATCAAGCCTGTATTCAGCACTCCCTTCTTTAATGTGATGGCTCTTCTTTACTGTCAGATCACAATAAAATGTATACTTTTGTAACATCTTTATAAATGAGGAACAAGGAGAAAGGCATACCCAGTGAGTTGATAAACTCTCCCCCACAGGCTTCAATGGGAGCAAAGGCGTTGTCATCCAGCTGAAATTCCAGAGGCTCAAACTGATCAGCTCTGTCCATATCACCATCTGAAACACATGGTGGTCCAGCACCATTTGCCCTTCTGTTGGAATGAGGTGTACATATAACATGCTGAAACACCAAACAATGTAGGGGCACTACCTTCAGCGCTTTAATAACAATGAAAGTAGTAAAGGGCGAAAAGAATGACCACTGATTGTAAAAGTTAGCGTGGTTTAGTACTGCAGCCAGTTCTAAGAAGTAGTATTGGAATCCTACTGTAACACATATTTCTTCATTGTTTTTGTTTTATTGTTGTTTGGGTGAACCCTTCTTTGTGTCACTTGCTTTAGCTGTAACAAGAGCCTATATCTCAAAACCCTGTTATGTCAAACATTCTATGAATCACAACTGCTCTTTTCGTCGCAAGCTTGTAATAAAAGAACAAAACAAAATAAAAAACGAACAAAACACCTTACTATTTCAAACTTTGTTTGTGTCACTAGCTCTAGGTTACGACAAAAGCTAATTAAATTGTTCTTTGTGTGACTGGCTCTTGGTTTTAACACCCTTCCTCCCAAGAAAACCTGATGTATCAAACTGTTGTGTTATTAACTATGGTTGTAACAAAAGCCTGTTACATTACATTGTTTTGGTTTTGTCTGTTTCACTAGTTCTGACTGCAGCAATAGTCTGATATCAGACAGCTCTATTTTTCACCAGCTCCTGAATAAAAGTCTGGTTCATCAAACCATTCTTTTTGCCATTAGCTCTATGATAACAATCTTCTTTAATCAAAATGGTCTTTGAAGACCTGTTCATCTGAATAATGCTACTGGTGTGATTTCCCATTAAATATGTGTATTTTCCAAATTGTGTATACAAATCTTCCTTTAAAAAAAAACAACAAAAAACTGAAGAGGGGAAAGAGTGGAGGGGGGGGGGGGGGGGGAGGGTCCATCTTCCCAACATGTTGCTGGGTGCACATGCACAGCATTGTCAAAGCCTGACCACTAAAGTCAAGGGCATTGTTCCAACAGCCAACTGGATACAAGTCACAGTGTCATGCCGTTTTGCTGTTTGAGTTAATGTGCTATGCAAGGGACTAGCGAGCAGATCGGACAGCTTTGAGCCAATGCAAAATATCATAAAAGAAGTGATCGAACTGTACACAATGGCTTGGTCAATGGAACAGACAAAAGTGATTCATTTAACGAGCTTGTTAGAACTCAACTCAATTAGTCAAAGAACTGTTCGAAAACCAAACTTCTGTCACAGCTAGAGCAAATGACATAAGGAACAGTTGATAACAGGTCATTGTTACAACGGTATCTAGTGATGCAAAGACAGACCTATGTAGGGAACGGACTCTGACAAGTTGCCTCTCACCATGCCCAAGAAATACAGAACCTGCAGTGTTGGTATGGACATCTGAGTAATGCTTTAAGAGATGCATCCATTTACTGTGGTTAGAAGAAAGCCCGAGCTGAAGAACCTTCCCAACAACTGTATGCGCCTCTGATGGTGTTTCATCCTTCAGCCTCCCAGCGTACAACTGGTAACAACATCACTTCGTATGATGGCTGGCATGATGATTTGATTCATGTTGCTTGTCGTCCAACTAACTGCATGGGGCCATGTTTGGGCTGTCAACTTCTCACAGTCCGTTCCATACATAATCAAAAAAAAAAAGAAAAAAAAAAAGAAAAAAAAAAACCCTTATGAAAACCAGTTTAACAGTCAGTGGTACATCACACTGAATGCACCACAGAACTTCTACACCATCTAAAAGACACAAGCAGGTGACAAAGGAGGGGTCTGTGTGAAGTTGGCATGATGATGGGGTTTCGAACCACATGGAGACAGAACAGCAACATGAAGAGTGGGACAGAATGATCGAGGTACGTACCATCCTCCGCTGCAGCAGGCCAGTTTCCTTCTTCCTCCTCCTCAGCCTCCTCCTCCTCTGGCTGCATCACATTCTGTAACATCTGTCACACAAACCAACCAATATACACTGATCAACACTCACTCGTCCTCTGAACCATATTCTCAGTGTACTGTGAAACCAGACCCTTAAAGTCAAGAACACTTTATAAACACTTGAGTGAACGCAATATGAACCATCAAAAACAACTTTGAGTGCCTGGAATGTGTATGAGCATCAACACCAATGTCTTCTAGGCAAATGTGATCAAAATATCACTATTTCTTAGAAACGTTTCAAGGAAACAAATTCACAAATAAAAACAAACCAACAAAAACAAAACAAACCAACAAGAAACAGCCTTCAAAACAGACATGCACCAAGATCAAGATCATATAAACAACAAATTATGTGTTACACATTGCTTTAAGTAATTTATAAAAGAGATACATCATTGACCATGCTACATCTATGACGAATTTATGAATGTTTCCACCCAGACAATAAAACTGAAGCACAGCAGATCTAGTTGGTTCTTCAATTGCATGAAAGAGCTGACAAAGATTCAGTCAAGAGCTACTCACTATGTGCAACTTCATACGCACATTTGACAAGGAAAGAAAATGACAGTGAATAATGTGTGGGAGAATACATCTGCCTTCCCTCTTGTATAAGAAGACAATATGTCAGCTGCGACTGCAGTAAACATTTCCATTTGTCATGCAGATGAAAGGCTCAAGTTTCAAGAAGCTAGATGGACCCCATCCACAGAAAACAGTCAACAACCCAAAGACCTGTAGAAGCCAACATTTTGTTGCCAGTAAACAAACTGTTCGTGGTCTGATTGAAAGCTTGCAATCAAGGAACTCTGAAAATAGTGTATTAGGAGACTTAAAAAAGAAGACAATTTCTGAAAATCACTGAAATAAACCATACAACTAAGACACTTATCACTTCATCATTCCAGTGGCACTTCATATCTCTGAACAGTGAAATTCTTTTTTGCTGTAAGAATGATGAATACAGTCAGCAAAACTAAGGTCATGTAATTCATGAAATTTTCCTTTGATAGACAAGTTAAGAAAAAAAAAAAAAAGTGGTAACGTTTATAGAAAACTTGGAATAAATCAAGAACCAGATGCAAAAGAAACCGAAACTTGATCATTGAAAGTCCAATCAAAGAAATTAAGGGGGTCAGGCAGTTCATCTGCATTAACTACATACCTGCCAGTATACAATCATAGTGGAAATAACCGAAACGCACAAAAACAACAACAACAAAGAAAAAAAAAAGAAAAGAAAACAAACACACATAACTCAACTGATGTCAATCTTTCATCATAACTCATAGAAAGGCATTTTGGTTCATTTCCTGATCAGCGACTGCTGCTTCTCCTTTGATAAGCTCAGTGTTGTCACTCAAGCTACTCCCCCACTACTTCTCCACTCCTTGATGCTTCACCTGTTGCTTCTGTTTCTGTCGCTTCACGTCCTGTCTTCTCTTGAACTCCTTCCAAAACATGTCATCAAACTCGGAAAGGGATGGGACCAAAGAAGGATTCTTTGGGAATTTGGACCGATGTGAAAATACTGAAACATGCAAAACATAAAGCAATGAGCTGGTCAAGAAGATACCCATCCACACACAACATAACTAACATAAATAACTTCTATCTTCTAATTTCATTCAAAAATACTTCTATATATATGATATATGTTCGCTGCAGTCTTCAATGTTAATAAAGTATGCTTAAGCATAGTTTTTTTTTCTCACACAATCCTCATTGGTCTCAACTCATTTAAATGGAGCGTTTTTTGTTCTTTTGATTATCATGTCTCCTGCTAGTAACAGTTCTTGTTTTGTATGCTCCTTCCAAGACAGAGAGAATGCACTCAATGTGAAGAAAAAGGATGCAATATTCACAGAAAGAGAGAGAGAGAGAGAGAGAGAGAGAGAGAGAGAGAGAGAAACAGAGATAGCTGGAAGGGGGTCAGCAGCAAATGTCATGCCTCCACTTATCAGTTCACATGAATTGTTTATTTCTGCATCTAAACTAAATCCGAGGATCCAGATTTCCTATATAACTGCTCTTGAAACTAATTTGCTGATTCCCTTTCTCCCCACCCCTAATAACACACACATAGACACACACACACACACAAATATATATAATGAGAGGTTTTTTTTTCTTCAAGTATCAATACTAAAAAGTACTGAAACAAAAAACAAACAAAAACAATGACAAAAAACAGAACAAAACAAAACCAAAAAAAAATAGCATGTTATCAATGATTCCACACTCTATACTACACCCTTCCACCCACTGTATTACATCTATGGGAAAACACACCATGAATAAATTGGAGTGAAAGGGATGGGGGGAGGAGGGAATCATAAACAATTATGGATCTGCTGGACAGTCTCTCTTCATGAGGGAAGACTTCTGTTTGGTTGGTTGGCTGTCATTTTTAAAAAACTTCTTTATTCACTTTCTCAGTTCCCTAGTTCTTTAAAACAATAAAATTAATGTAGAAATCAGCTGGAACAGATGAAATCATGCTGATGCAAATGTGCAATACCAAACACTGATGTACAGATAGCAGTTGTCCTTGAAAACCCAAAGTCTGGCACTACTACGTTTCACTGTCAGTTTGATCTGATCCATGACAGACTGCTGCTGGAGAAATCTTAAAAGGTTTATGTGAGAAATCCACCAAACATGAACAAACCAATCACAAGACAGAACACGATGTGTTTTGACCTCTTAGGTCTTCTTAGGGCAAGATAAACAACACTCAGGACAACAAAAATGAAAAATGAGCGATCATTTATCTGGTCAAATTCGGCGCAAGATGGGCATTGAACCATGGTGGTACAGAACTAGGCAAAGGGAGTCTATGCAAGAGACTTTAAAAAAAAAAAAGGGAAAAAAAAAAAGATCAATGCCTTGATCTTACAATCTGATTGATCTTTCTTTTTGTGGCATTAAAGACAATCGCAACACATCATTAATGTGTAATGGATTGTTTGCAGTAGTTGCAAATGACTACTCCCCACTGACTGGAACCATACTTCAAAGTTTGGCTGCACAGCACGCATTAACACACATGGTAGTGATATCTTTTGATAGCAAGTGACTAACATATGGTCTCTGCATCAGACCATTCCATCTTCACCTAGTTCATCAAGCTATGCTCATTCTAAGCGATTTTTTCACATGATTTTTCACTTATTCACTGCAGTCTATCAAATGATTTTTCACCGATTCACTGCAGGCCATCAAAATCTTGTTTTATTAGCAACTTATCCTTGTTTATTGTTTTATGTTCCCGCATGGACTGACTCCCTTTCCTGTCTGAATTGATACGAAGTTGCTTCACCAATCTGAGACTCTTTAACACCTTCCCAACTGAAGACTTTAGGTAATTGTGATAGTACTTTTCAGACTTTACAACCAAAATTGCGTAGATGTCAGGAACTCAAACTAATATGCTTCTTTAGAAAACATTTAGTCTGTACTTCAAAACATGTCACAAAATAAAAATACATTCAAGATGAACCAGGGAGAAAATATCATGTTTCCAAAATATTGAGGCACTGGAAAGCACCCCAACAAATTTTTTTTGATCAGATTTCTGGTTTAACCTGGAAGACTTGCACCCCTGCAGGTGAACAATACCCAGACATAACAGCAGCACCATCTCACCTCTTGTCTGCACAAATTTTGAGATAGAAACCTCTGGTGATGTAACTGTTTTCTCCTTTGTTGTCCGTTTGCGTTTCTTGTCACCCCCCACCCGCAGCCCTGTGGGCACCCTGAAGGTCTGTGCTGTCTTCAGCCGTTTCTCTGGCAGTTTGCCCTGGCTGTACGGGTCCCTCACCGCCCAGTGGTCCACTGCCTGTCAGTGTCACAATCATACACAAGTAAACACCACAATTAACCCTTATGTGTAAACACAATTACAGGAAGATCTGAATTCACTTCCTGTTGTTGTGTCAGCATGATCCTCCACAGCAGCTTATTCTTTGGTCTTTTTTTTTTTTTTTTATTTTATTTTTTTTTTGTTTTACCTTTTTGGCAACCACAGCAGGATATATTCTCTACATTCCCATTATGATAAAAAAAAGAGTTACGAGACAAACACTGCAACTTTCACCCTCTGACAGCAACATGGGGAGTTTGTATTATACTCCCTGTTTGGCTAGTATACTTACCATGTCAGACCATAGCATTCACGGCAGTTAGTCAGCTCTGTCAGGCCGAAGATTTTGTGTGGCTAATGCAGTAATAAGCCAGTCACGTGACGCCCACCCTACTTCCGCCGAAGGAAGAAGCCGGTGTAAACTTCCTGTACCTCATTCGTCGAGGCCTGCACGCCAGGTAACCCCAAGGACCTTGGCGCTAGTGGGGAAGGTAGGGCGGGCATTAGAGTCTGACATGGTAAGTATACTAGCCAAACAGGGAGTATAATACAAACTCCCCATTTTGGCGTCATATACTGTACCATGTCAGACCATAGCAGAATTTATCGTAAAAGGAGGAGGGCGAGTGCCCTAGTGGTTCTTGGGGTTAACCGATATGGCTGCATTAGCCGCCACAAAGGATATCCCTTCAGAACCGTCAGCCCTGGTCATGCGGATGTCTCTTAAATAAAAGTTTATAAAGGGATTCTCCGAACGCCAGTAGGCTGCTTCCAGGAGATGGCGCTGGGGGACAGAGTGCTGGAAAGCTGCAGAAGCGGCCAGTGCTCTGACCTCATGGGCCCGGGGGGACAAGACGGGGAGGGCCTTGGACGTCTGGGCATAGGCCGATTTGACCGTCTTGGACAGCCACCTAGAGATAGTGCCAGCTAAGATGTCTTTCTTATTCTTGGGGTTGATGGAAATAAAGAGATGTCTCTGAGAAGCGCGCCTGGGGCGTGAACGTTCCCAGTAGTGTCTTAGACACCTGGAAGGACACAGAGTCATGTCACCACCGCTCTCTCCACCTAGGATATCCGCCAATGGGCGGATGGCGAGGTAGGGGGAGGGGCTACCGGGTTCCTGGTTTTTAGCCAGGAATTCGGGAAGGAACTTAAGGGAGACAGAGCCGTCCGTGTGGAAGGCAATGTCTCTGGGGTCCCCGCTGAGAGCGTGGATCTCGCTCCGCCTCCTGGCCGAGGCCAAAGCGAGGAGAAAGGTGGTCTTCATAGAAAGAAGGTCGAAGGGGAGGGAGGAGATAGGCTCGAAAGGAGGTTTCCTGAGGACATCGAGTACAGTGAAAAGATCCCAAAGGGGAACGCGCCTTGGGGATCGGGCCTCACGAAGGGCCACTCCTCTAGAGATCTCTCTGAGAAGGAAGTCATTCTCAAAGGACGGTCCGCCCAGTTGGCGGATGGTCGTGCAGATGGCCGACCTGTAGCCCCGTATGGAGCTGGCTGATAGCTTTAGGTGGGACAGAAAATTTCCTATCTGGATATTTGAGGGACGATTGTGTGGGACAGAGTTGTCTTTGCACCATGAGACCCATTTCCTCCATCTGTAATCGTAAAGGGACTCAGTGCCAGCTCTGCGAGAGGCCATTGCTAGGTCTCGGAGGTCCTGAGAGGCCCCGGCGTCGGAGAGGATGTTAAGGACGGACTGGGACCTGTCCGCTTGGGAGGTGGGGTTAGATGCTCGCACTCCGGCTGGCACAGAAGCCAGGCATGGAGGCGAAGCGCCTGGGGATTGGAGTGGGGGCGACCCGAGCGGGGTTGCCTGAGCATGTCCCACCAGGCTCTAGTGGAGAGGGGGAACGTGAGTGAGTGAGGGACTTGAGGTCCGGAAACCAGGACTGAGTGGGCCACCATGGGGCTATGAGGATGAGCCTGGGTCCCTCGAGTCTCGCCTTCCTGATCACCTTGTGAAGGATCGGGAAGGGAGGAAAGGCGTAAACTATGAGGCCGGACCAGGGAAGGGATAGGGCATCGATCGCGTACGCCTGAGGGTCCGGGACGGGAGACACATACACTGGCAGACGATGATTGAATCGGGTGGCGAACAGGTCGATCATGGGTGTGAACCAATGTTCCCACACCGAGGTTAGCGTGTGCCTGCTGAGGGTCCATTCGGTGTGGAGGACGGACCCGGAGCGGCTGAGAGAGTCTGCCAGGATGTTGTGCGTCCCTGCTATGTGTCTCGCGCGAAGGGTGATTCCTTGCGTGTGACACCAGCGGAGGAGGGCCTCTGTCTGGAGGGAGAGACTGATGGAGCGTGCCCCCCCCCCCCCTTTGTTGATGTAACAGGCTACCGAGGTGTTGTCCGTGAGAAGAACAAATCGGTGCGAGACCAGTGTCTGGAAGTGGAGGAGGGCTAGCCGGACCGCCTCCAGTTCCAGGATGTTGATGTGAAGACGGGCAGTCAATGGGTCCCACACCCCCGAGGCATGACTGCTCTCCAAATGGGCCCCCCAGCCCAAGTTGGAGGCGTCTGTGTAAAGATCTAGGGCCTGGGATGGGAGGGAGATGGGAACTCCGGGGCTCAGGGTGGAGGGGCTGAGCCACTCCTCCGTGGCCCAAAAGAACCAAGGCCCGTGGGGAATGGTCTGGTCCCAGCGGTCGGCGGTCTGCGACCAATGACGGCGGAACTCCCTTTGAAGCTGTCGCTTGGGGACCCTGCCTAGGGGAATGAGAGGCGACAGGGACTCCATCATCCCCAGAAGGGAGGACAGTGTCCTTGCCGACGCGAGGGGAGAGAGGCGGAGGTGGGAGATGAGGTCCATCAGGCGGGTGGACCTCTCCGGGGTTGGGGAGACTAGCATGGAGGTGGTGTCGAAACTCATGGCCAGGAAGGAGAATCTTTGACTGGGCGAGAGCTCGCATTTTTCGGGGTTGGTGACGAACCCTAGTGAGGAGCAAAGGCGCAGAAGTTTGGATGTGTGGGCTTGACACAGGGCCTGAGTGGGAGCCAAGACGAGCCAGTCGTCGAGGTAAACCAAGAGGCAAATGTCCTCCTGTCTGGCAAGGGCGGCCATCTCCTTGACTACCATCGTGAAAAGGAAGGAAGCCAGGGAGAGTCCGAAGGGGAGCGCCTTGAACTGATATACCCGTCCCCGCCAGACGAACCGAAGGTATCGTCTGTGGGAAGGATGAATGAGGATCTGAAAATACGCGTCCTTCAGATCTATAGAAGTGGCCCAGTCCAGATGGTGGATGGAATCTCTGATCTGGGCCGGGGTCTCCATCTTGAATTTGGTTGGTCTGAGGAATTTGTTGAGTGGAGAAAGGTCGAGGATGGGCCTCCAGCCCCCCGAGGACTTGGGGACCACAAAAAGGTGGGAGTAAAACCCGGGGTTTGGGTGGGGTATATGGGTGATGGCGTCTTTCCGAAGAAGATCCTCGACTTCCAGGCGAAGAGCCTCCACCTGGGCCAGGGGGGGATCGCCGAGGGAAGGAGGAGGAGAGGATAGCAGAGGGGGGCGATCGTGTGCCCAGGGCAGACGAAACCCCTCTTGTAACACTGACACTATCCAAGGGTTGAGTCCCATATGCCGCCACTGGTGGGCATGTCGGGACAGACTGCCTGCCAAAGGGGCCGCGGGGCCGGGGAGGGGCAAGAAGTCTGCCAGTTCTCGCTCCTCCGAAGGTGAGTCTACTAGTCACCTCCGAGGCCGGGCCTGTTGGCCGAACCGAAAATTCTGATGGGGGTTTTTCGGTTTTGACCTAGCAACGGCGGAAGAAGGGCGTCTGGCGGGCCTTGAGGTGCGAGGGGGGGCCTGTTTGGGGTAGGGCTGGGGTCTGGGGGCCGGACGGGAGTAGGGTCCAGGAGGGCGATGCTGGCGAGGACGATGCTGGGGAGGGGGCTTGGCCGCAAAAGACGCCGCCTGTTTGCGTTCCTCGACTGCATGAGTGATGACAGCAGTGGAATAGTCACCGAAGAGCGACTGTTCCTGACCCGGGATGCACCGTAAGGCCGCCTTGAGCGCCGGGGAGAGATTGGCCTGAGATAGCACAGCATCTCTCACTGCTAACAGGCAGTTAAAGTGACACCTGGCTGCGCTGTCTGCCGCAGCCCAAAGGTGATGCGAAATCTTGTTGACAAGGAAACGCATGAGGGGGTCACCGAATAGGCTAGAATCTGCCTCAGAGTCGTCGGGGTCCGAAGACACCGAGGCAGTGATGCCCTCCTTTGCCCAGAGCTCCTCCGCTCGCTGCAGGAACATGTCAATGAATGCATGTCCCGCGGTGGTGTGGAGAATGCCAGTCCTGGCAATTCTATCTCACTCCATCAAGTTCTTGATGAGAACAGGGGTGGATGTGGGAGGGGCGAGGTTGGGCGTGAGCCTGAGGTCGGCAGAGGAAATGGCAATGTCCCTGGTGGCCGGATTGGCAGAGAAGAGGGAAAAGACATGGGGGCCATGACGCGGGTCTTTGAGGAAAGCTCCTACTGGAGCCGCGTTAGGGGCTGACAAGAAGTCAATCCCCGGTGGGGGAATGGCATGTGCACCCCTGGCGAAAGATGCCGGTCTGTCCCACAAGGGAGAGAGGGTCTGGGGGGCGACTATCCTTGGCCGTGATCGCTGGGCAGGGGGCTCCCCAGTGAAACGGCTAAAGGAGAAGATGTTGTCAGAGGGAGGGGATTCCCTCACAACAAGATCTGGACGCCAGCTCTCCAGGATGGAGAGGTCACCAGACTGGGGGAGGGAGTCCTCGACCCCGTCCTCGAGTTGAGGGTCAGAGTAATCCAGAAGGGGATGATCAGATCCACCTTCGGAGGGCCAGGGCAGGGGTGCGTGGGAGTCCAGTCCTCGAGGGGTAGTGGGGGAAAAGGAGGACGGGTCCCTGGTGGCTCCATACTCGGCGGGCAGACTGGGGGATCGCCGATCGGACAGCGCCCGAGAGGAAGGGGGCCCCAGGTCGATCCAGCTCCGGGAGGCAGGATGCCACATGCGACCGGAGGAGGAGTCGGGAAGTGTGTCAGCCCTAAGCCACTGATTCCTCTCGGGGGAATAGAGCCACCGGTCCCCGGAGAGTACGACGGGCTGTGGCGGCCCTGGGGCAGAGTCTCCCCGGGGACCCGGGTAACCTTGGGCACCAAGGGGAGGGTAGCGAGAAGGCGAGCTGTCTCGCACCCGCCCCAGGGAGAGTACTGCCTCCTGCATCTCCCGGGTGCGGTCCGTGCCGGCCCCCTGCATGGCAAGGTGGCCGGTGGGTGGTGCGGTAGCCGAGCCTCCTGGCTGTGTGGGAGCGGACTGGGATGGCTGCGGCGACGGGTCCACCTCAGAGGACGAAGGGAGGTTACCCTTGGTCCCGCTGGTCGATCCTCCCCCCGGAGGAACGGGACCGCGGACGATGCCCAACCGGGGAGCGAAAGAAGTCCGCTCCCCAACGTCCTGTACCCCTAGGGGAAAGTTCAACGGTCGATCGGGGTGGTTCGACCGTTGGGGGTGAGGGCGCAGATCCAACCTGGTCGATGCCTGCGTCCCTGACCCGGGGTTGTGGTCAGTGGGGAAGTCACACCAAAGACTGCCCACAGCCCCTCCACCGGAGTGATGACGCTCCTCGTGTCCGAGTAGTGGCTGACCCCGGACACGGTTGGGGAGAGCGTGATTCGACTGCGTGGCGTTAGTGGGGGGGTAGCTAGCGTCACGAGTCTCATATGATCGGGTGACGAGCGGTGATTCCGGCCGCGAGTCGTCACCCGTGCTGGTCCGGGTCTCGGCAAGGGTCCCCAGGGGCCGATGATCGCCGGACGCAGCATGATAGAGAGTCTCCTTGTGCGATGGAAATTGAGCAGGCGATTTGGCCGAAGAACGGGAAGATTTTGGAGAACGGGAAGATTTTGAACGGGCAGGTCCTTTCATGGGGGCCTTGCCTTTGGATTTCGATTTAGAGGCAGAATAGAAAGAAAAACAGTCAGCAATGACGGCCGATTGCAAGTTCGATTCGGCCAATTGCCTATTCGACTTCGATCGCAACGATCGTGTGTCCGCCGATCGTGAAGAGGAGGAATAGCAAAGCTGGTCGCGCGTCCCCTGCGCGGAACCCTCCTCCACACTGACCGTACGCTCAGAGGTGTGAGCGGTTTGTCCCCTGGAATCGATACTCGGGTCCTCCGGGGCAGAGCGTGACTCGCGAACAAAGGAGCGGCTCGACCCGTTAGTATCCTTCACCATGTTGGGCACTGGTGGCGAGACAAACACGGAAAACACGATCGCAAAGGGGAGACAAAGAGGTGGATCGAGGGATAGGAAGAGCTCGACCAACCTCGGGAGGGGCACTGATAGTGCTGGAAGTGCGCAGAAGTCGCGCTGTTCGAGTAAAACAGTGCAATTGTATGTGTGCCGGTATGGCCGGTCGACACAAAATGGCGGAACGACCGACACAAAATGGCGGAACGACCGGCGAAAGGAATGGAAACCGACGAGGAAGGTCGTCGAATAGAAATCCGAATGGAAGTGAAATGGGACTAACACAAGGCTATCTTAACACAACGGCAAAGAAAGGCGAGACAGAGCACAAGACTTATCTTGCTTGGACGGCAGGCCGAGAGAGAATGAGGTACAGGAAGTTTACACCGGCTTCTTCCTTCGGCGGAAGTAGGGTGGGCGTCACGTGACTGTCTTATTACTGCATTAGCCACACAAAATCTTCGGCCTGACAGAGCTGACTAACTGCCGTGAATGCTATGGTCTGACATGGTACAGTATATGACGCCAAAATAATTTTCATCAGTCATAGGATGGACTCTGTTGCAAAAGATTACAGGTTTCAACAACTATAGCAGATTTCAAGGACTATGGCAACGGACATTTTCGTTGGGCACAACAGGAAGACATTTTGGTTGAAACAAAGAACAGAGATTCAAAAAATATGTCTGTAACAGCTCTAATATATGCAGGCTTGTGAGACCCTTCATATCACTCTCAGAGCCTTGCTGATGGACAATGAAATCTTCTAAAGAAACAGACAGGAAAAAGTTAATGAAAACACTTCTTCTCCATGGCGTGATAGCCAGCTCATTATTAAATCCACCTTGCAACTCAAGCATAGCCCCATGTAGCAGATGCAACAGGGACTGATCACAATTCAAAATACAAACAAGAAACCTTAGAACAGAATATGGGCTTGATGTTGAAATCCAACTATGTAATAACAAGTGCAAAATGGGAGGTTGTGTTAGCCATTCTTCTACACGTACCGTTTTAAAGCTACACAATCTATCCAAGACTACCTAACTCTAGAAAATGACATGACCGTTACACAATTTGTGGCATAAAAATGTGATTTATTCAGAAAGGAATAGATGAACTGCAAAGACTTACAGTGGGTTTCTCTCTCTCTCAAATTCTTGGAACAGTGTGGCTCACGTTTACAGTGGCGGTGTGGAAAAGCACTGAGTTGATATAAGAAAAACACACAACCCCAAACAAGTACCCAAACTGTACACTATCAACAACATACATACATACAGAAGAATCATGGTATGGCAAGGCTATTCAGGCTGACAGCTGCTAATGGATTAATAACTTACGGGTTTCGCTTTGGGAACGTCAAACTGCACTTTCTTTCTTTCTGATCGTCTGGGCAACATCTCCTGGTAAACAAACAAACAAATTTTACCATGGCAAACTGATGTCAGTTTTACAAATGCACATGTTAGTTAAAAAAAAAAATCTTCACTATATTGTCACTCCACCCCACCTCCAACCTCTACTTGAATATCATGTATACACAGTGAGAATTCATTATAACAAAGATGTACAATGGATGAAATACAATAATCCATTGAGAGATTCCCTATCAGGTTCAGTGCACAGTGTATGTAATTCTAACAAGTTTACTGCCACATATTCAAATACATTGTTTTGGTTCCATTATAGCGATGCCATTTTAAACGAAGCTTAAAAGTTGTTATCACTGAGGTCCTTGTGCACAGTTGGTATCAGGAAAGCAACTTCTTGTTGGGAGGCACAGGAAGGGCAAAAACAGATCAGACTTATGAATTTTATATTGTTTGATATTTTTCTTATCTAAAAATGTAAACTGAGAGTTTAATCCCCAGTCTAAATGACCGTACTTAACTTTTATAGGCATCAAAGTGGAAAAGTACCTTTCAATTATCAATGGTTTCTTCAGCCAATTTGACTTGTCATGGTAGCCACATGCATACAAAAACTAAAGCAATGTAATGTGAAGCTGGGTATCAGTTAAAAGAGGATAAGCATGATGCTTGAATACCGGCAGTCTGCAGTTACTGTAGACTACATTTCCAAGAGTTTCATTTTGAGTCTTAGTCTGTATTGTTTCTAATGTAATATCAGCTCTGTTTCAGTGGAAAACTCTCACACTGTAACCTCTTGCCTACCAATTACAATGTATTTCAGATCTGTGTATCTATATTTGCAATGGAGGATACTTCATCTACAAGTATTTTCTGAAAACAGGTGTATCTGAGAAACTTCTTTGCTGTAGACAATTTCTTAACAGAAAAGTATTCTCACTGAGGCTGAAGATGACAGCCCTTGAGAATGATCATAGCTGTATAATGTAAATGTTTGGGCATGGCTAATTTAGAAATGACAAATTGATTCTGAAATGATAAACTGTCAAACACGAGGAAATTATGTTCATGTTAACACATAATACACTTTATAACATTTTCACTAGGTGTATTTCTTATTTGGCAATGAAGTGCTTTTCACTGCATGTATAGAGTGCACAGATAGTTCATCTGTTTTTAACATGGTGTATACTGTTTGATGTTATTGGGTCTCTATGTTCTTGTTGTAGGCTATTTTTGTTGTTTATATTATGTATATGTTCTTTCATTGTAAAACACCAAAAATATGCTCTAATATAAAGATCTTGTTCAGAATTTCTAAAGACTGAAGAAAATACTATACTGTTTGCTGTCTGTAAGAGAGAATTATACTAAAGCTACATGGTTAAGGTGATGGCATGTAATCTTTCCTAGACAGCAAGGTTCTTTACTGTGCCCCCCCACCCCCCCCCCAACCCTTTTCTGACACCAATACAGCCCAGCCTGCAGCACAGTAAAATCATGATCTCACTGGCAACATACAAAACTAGACTTCTTGTCATCTCATGACATAACATTTTGGCCAAGTTCTAGAAAGGCAACAGGCTTTAACAAATGACCAAAGCATACAATCTATACATGATTTCCAGGTTTATTAAATTTCAAATTATAATGTCTGAACAGGTTTTCATTAGCCCTGTATAAATTCCTGCAGTTAACAAAAAAAAAAACTGTCTCTGAAAAAAAAAAAAAAGAAAAAACGTTTTCCTTCAAATATTTCAACTGTCTGAAGCAAACACACCCCGAAAACAATAAGATTTTTCGCTAATACCGTTTCTTTATCATTCCGCTCTCTCCCACTTTCACATTTTTGGCATCCTGATAGTATGGGATGATTTCATGCCAAGTGGGAATAAGAAATTTGGTTGGACAGGTAAGTATGAGAAAAACTTCCTGCTCAGACAAGCTGAAAAAAAAACCAAAAAAAACCATGCAGACTACAATGTACAGATTACCTCTTGTTGCAGGTCCTCCACTGGGCCAGCGGGTTCAAACCCCCCGTCATCCACTGCAACACATGGCATTTACTGAATGATCTCTCATAAACATACATCATCTGTAAACTGATACTGACAGTGTCTGACTCACCATATAATGTGCTCTAAAAAAAAAAAAACCCTAGAAACTTTGAAGTCATGACTTTGGGGCTGGGGAAGGGTGGGAGGGAGCAGGAGGGGGGGGGGGGGGGGAGAGAGAAAGAGGAAGGTGGTCAGTTTAGTTTGTGTAGCTGACAATGTATCGACATTGAAGAAAGTCCGAGGGGGAGGAGGGGAAGAATTTTCGTTTAAAAAGTAGGTGAACAGTGAATACATTTGTGTCTAATATCTTTGGGAGGAAAAAAAGGCAAAGAATTACAGCAACAATTGAATGCCAAGAATATACTGAGAGAAAGAGAGAGAGAGAGAGAGAGAGAGAGAGAGAGAGAGAGAGAGAGAGAGAGAAAGAGACAGACAGAGACTAGAAGAAGGGAGGGATGGAGGAGTGAACGAGAAAGGAGAAATAAAGATTTAGTCAAAGGCATGGGACAAGGATGAGAGAGAGAGAGAGAGAGAGAGAGAGAGAGAGAGAGAGAGAGACTACGCAGGCATTCAAAGAGAAACAAAGAAGCTACATAAAGACCTCACTGGAAATGTCAGAAAGAGGAAGCGGTGGTGGCTGATCTTCCTCCATGGGTTCTGCATCCACAGATTTTTCAACTGGGGGTCTGTCTGTTCAAAGAAACAAACGCCCGTGACAACAGTGCTTTCCTTGTACTGGTTTCTTTCCTGGTTCAGCAAACATTACATGCAAATAAACCTCACTGTTTCGTCCCATTGCTGGTTTATGAAATACAGCATGTAAATGTAACTCACTTATTCATGAAACATACCATGTAAATAAAACTTTTGCCTCTGGCTGCTTTATGAAATATAATGTGTAAATGTCATCTAGCGCGCTGCCCCCTGTTAGTTTATGATACATACCATGTAAATGTGAATCACTGCCAAGCTGTCAACCTTTTGGAATCAAAATTCGGAAAGCTGGGGATTAAAAAGGGTTGGGAAGGCTGAGGAGGGGGGGCAGTTCCACACTTAACCGAAAGCCTTTCTATCCCCCCTTTTATGTTTCACTTGACACATAAAGGGGTTTAAAAAGAAAGTGCATCTTCCATACATATAACAGCCTGCATCCACATACCATCATTCAGGATTCATTCTGAAATACTGTGTCATCCTTATAAAAAAATGACACCAAATCCCACATATCCAGAACAAATTTTGGAATTCTAGATTTTCTTACTAAATTCAGGAATATTTTGCCCCTTGCTGGATTATGAAGCATAGCGTCTAAAGGAAACCTGTTTACCCTCTGCTGTTTTATGATATATAACATGTAAATATATCCCACTATTTACCATTCCCTTTTTGAAAATAAATCTTTTATTGGCTGGCTTGGCCAGATCTTCTGTACGTCCTTACTTAACCCGTAGAGTGCCTTTAAGCCGTCAGCTGACGCCGCATTAAAAATGCTTTCCCAGTGCCTATGGGCCGTCCACTGACGTCATGCATTTTTCTTGAATTTTCATTCGTTACTATTTCTATCAACGGACTTAAATAGAGTGTGCGTAGTAAGCCTTATATGTCTGTAGTATTAAAATGATATGTAAATGACCACACGTGAGGGGAAAGCCCATTTATTCTCATCACTGACTGGATGACCAGCCAGCACTTCGTCTCGCTTGCAAAGATGGCGGCGCAACCTTCGACAAGCGCAGCGACCAAATCAACGTATTTACACAGCTGAGCAGGCTCTGCTAATGATTTTTGACAAAGACAATAATCTTTTATTCAACGACTCACTCGAGCATGAAGGTGAGATGATGATAGTGATGGAATTGCCAACCGTATTCGTCAGTTATTGTGTCGGGCTGTGTGACCTCAATGTGTGTTCAGCTGACTGGTTTGCCAGCGTCGAACGAGCTCGCCTAGTGTGTACTCTGCACTGCGTGCCAGTGGTCAGTGACTTGGTAGTCAGCGTGAGAGGGGAGCGCGGCCTGCTCGCGGCGCGGCACAGGGCAGAGGGAAAGGTAGGGGAAGAGGAGCAGTGAAAGAGAGGGTTGAAGTCCAGCAAGGGGGCGTGGTGGGGAGAGGGGGGCGTGGTCGTGGACTGACCTGTCTGCATAGAGTGTGAGCGTCTTGATAGACTTCTAAACTGTTTTACTTTCATTTACAGGTGTAGTGTGACAATACAAACTTTATTTTCAACTTTTTTGCTTTGTGTTCTTGTTTGGATGTGAAGATGTAGTGGTAAATACATATGCTTTTGATCGTGCAAAAAAATCTATCCAAATCTAATTGTCTAAATACTTTTTTATTATCAAAATTAAAACAAAAGAAGCCCAGATTCAAAATCTTCATTCAATTTCCTTCAAAAATCATATATATTTCATTGTTATATCTTTTGTAGTTTCTGAGCTAGAATTTTTTGTTAATTATTACCCCCAAATCATTAGATTTCCCTGGCACTGGGAAAGCCTTTGTTTGTAACATTTTCAAGCAGCTTCAAGCAGCGAACGGGTTAAAAGAGATCAATTGGAAAACACACACACACACACACACAGAGTTATATGGCCAACTAGTCAAAGAAGGAATATGTGTGTGTGTGTGTGTGTGTGTGTGTGTGTGTGTGTGTGCGCGCGCGCGCGTGCGTGCGTGTGTGGTTGTGTGTGTGTGTGTGTGCGCGCGCGTGCGTGCGTGTGTTATGTTGTGTTGTGTGTGTGCGTGCGTGCGTGCGTGTGCATGTGTGTGTGTGTGTGCGTGTGCAAGCACAAGCACATATGCCTTTGTGTTCCACTTGCCATGTTTGGGGTAAGGGGTGGAAGAGGCCAGCAGGCGCAGATTGGAGTGGAGAAGGGGGAGAAGGTTGGAATCAAGGAAGACACCTCCCTGGGGCTGCACGGTGCTGCAGTTCATTTGGAAGTCGGACATGTTGCCCAAGACTTCCCCCTTGTGGCTGCAGGGGTTGCCGCCAAGACAACACACACACTGAAGTTGCAGGATCATCAAGCCATAGCAAACATACTAATGTTTCAGTCAAAACTAAACAGTTATTTTGCCACTGTCATCTTAACTTATTGATTTATATACAAGTGAATGATAATGCAGCCAACACACACACACAAAAAACCCAGATAAAACTATGAAATAACTTCAATTAAAACAAAAAATTTTCATGTTCTAAACACATAAAGCAGACAACAAAAATCAAGAAACCATTTTCACAAAAGTTTCATCATGGCGACAGGATTGAAGATCTGACGCAACCAAAAAAAACTCGGCCAACGAAGAAGAAGAATAAAAGAGGAAGAGAACTAAAAGCTCAGACACAAGTCACCATTATTTTTCAATCTTTCATTTCAAGGTAAAGAGTATTTATTTTCCTCCCTACTTGTTAATGTCCTTTCTTCCCATTCTCTTTGAGAAGACCTCAGAAACTCACTTGTTGATTTCTGCTGCTAGTTTTTCACCATCTTCTTGGGCAATCAAATTCATGGGGGTTTGTGGATGAACATGACACTCCTGAGAAGAAGAGACAAAACAAAACATTTTCAAGTTACCATGACTGGGCACCCACAAACTATCTAAAACAGATTTTGTGCTCCTTTTAAAAGACTTATTTATAAGTTTACTTACCTGCTTTAGTCTTCCCCAAACTGTTAGAGGAAGTAAATTGTTTTTCAGTATAAGCCTACAACTTGTTCACTTAAGAGTCTGAACCAGTTTCCATACAATCATAATGAAAACTGAATAATGATAAATATAGTACAGTGACTATAATCTCGATAAAAAAAACTTTCAATGTCTGAATATATGTTCAGTTCAATTTGCGCCAAATGAAAATTCAAATATTTCATTAATACACAGAGACCAAGCAATCTACAAATTATCTCAAAATCAGGATATCATGGTGATTCATCTGATGATCTTTAAAAATGAATTAGAAATTGACAGCATTTCTAAATTGATGAGTGAGGAACTGAGGGTGAAAACAGAAAAAGAAATGGATTGACCTACAGAACTTTAGGAGACAAAATTGACAAATGTTGTAAAGTGATAGAACACAGTGCCGCTGAGCAAGTCCATGTCAAGAGAGCACACAGCGCTTTTCAGTTTATGCTAGATAAACAGACAGACAGGGACACTGCACTGAAAATGTCTAGTAAATAAGTGAAGGATAGTGAAAAGTGAATTTCAGAGCAATTTCGTTTAATGAACATTTCACATTAAGCATAAACTTTGACATTAAACTTTAATTCATCTACATGGTATGAAATGTATGTGTAAGAGATGATTAGACTTCTCTGTATGCCAGGGACAACAGTTAAAATTTCTATCCATGTAAACAATCAAACTTTAATTCATTTACATAGTACGCAATGTATGTGGACAAGATGATTAGACTTTTCTGTATGCCAAGGACAACAGTTAGAATTTTTATCCATGTAAACAATCATGTTCATTATTGCAATGAAAATATCTGCATGAAAACTGCATGATTGCCAATAATCCATTCAATAAAGAAAGTCATCCGAATTATTTGTTTCAACTTTTCCTTCCTGTGACATTCTGCATACTGAGACGGAATCACAGTAACCAGCAAAGAAAGCCATAAGAAGTGCATGTGAGCAAGACATAACAGAAGCTGATAATCCATGGAACACTCCTGGCTACAAACACAAAAAAGAACAATTCATCCTACAGCTGTAAGCATGGTACTGCACAGTGGGCATTTCCCACAACACTGTGTACGGAATTTTAATGATAAGAACAATCATGTTCTGCAGAAAGTTTGCAGTTTCCACACGCCAGGCATGTTAACGACAAAGGCTTGAAAGGTGTTCCAAGTATCTATTGCTGGATCTACTAATGCTTGCAGTAACTAAAGAGCTGACGATAAACGAAGTGAATGTTTTTCCTCAAGGTAAGATACATAATTATTGCCAGCTGCCAACTTGTCCTCAGAGACAAGCAGCCAACTTTACTTAAAGAGTGAAACAGTCCTTTCAAACAGAAATACAAAATGCTGTAAATGCAAATGGCAACTTTTAAAGTTGCTCTGTTCTCATTGCATCCTCCACAAAAGAGGCACAGTGTGTTAAGGCACCTACACAAAGGATTGCCACTTTGTTTGTACCTCAGGTTTGATAATCTTGATTACCATCTAGAGAAAAATTCCAGTACAGTCAAGCAAGAAGCATCTCTGTACTGGGGAACTTGCCAACATAAAAAAAAAGAAACAAAAACAAAAAACACTACTTGAGCTGGCTGTTAATTAACACTTCAAGACAGAATAGATAACCGGGATAATCATATATGAGACTCTGCATAAGATCATTTTCTTTATCACCAATGAAAGAGAGTTGGTAGCTGGGGAGAATTCTTAATGAGACTCTGTACAAGAACATTTTCATCATCATTTATGACAAAGAGTTGATAACTGTAGAAAACTACATATGAGACTCTACTTAAGATCATTTTCTTTATCCCCAGTGACTCAGTTAATAACTGTGGAGAATGAAATTTGATAGTGTCTTTAGATCATTTTCGCCATCACTAATGACAAAGTTGGTAACTATACACAACTACATATGAGACTTTGCATAAGGTAATTTTCTTTATCACAATTACTAGACAAATCTTAAATAAATGTTAGCGAACCGCCCAGAGAACGTGGACAAACGAGTCACAAGACGAAACACAACTAGTTTCGACCTCTTAGGTCTTCATCAGGTGAGACATTAACGAATAAAACAATGAAAATTCACTTAGCTTTGATCGCTTCAGATCACTTCTTCCTTGCGCTGAACCCTACGAAGTGATCTGAAGCGATCAAAGCTAAGTGAATTTTCATTGTTTTATTCGTTAATGTCTCACCTGATGAAGACCTAAGAGGTCGAAACTAGTTGTGTTTCGTCTTGTGACTCGTTTGTCCACGTTCTCTGGGCGGTTCGCTAACATTTATTTAAGATTTGTTTAGATTTCCGCCTGCAGTCCTCTCGCTTTGCAACTAGAACAATTACTAGAGTTTATAACTCAGGAGATTTAAATTTCAGGCTCTGTATAAGATTATTTTTCCATTACCAATGACAGCATCTGGAAGCAGCTTCCTTTTCATGATAATGATAAAGTTCATCTTGTGCAATGAACACACAGATAATCCATTCAGCATGATACGCACACATTCAGTTTTAAACAAATAAAAATAAATAAATGCAATAAAACTGAATGAAAGTGAGAGGCTTCTATTACCTTCATGAACACTATTAAACTCAAATAATGCACTGAAAAAAAACACCAAAAAACCAAACATAGATTGTCCTACTTGCCACACACCTTGTCTGGGTCATCACGGTTCTGCAACTTTTCCTTTTTCGCTCCCTTGGTGTCATCCAAGGACAGGAACTATAACAAGAAGCACAGTATAACCAGTTACACAGCCTCTTTTGAAATTTATCCCCACATAACTAATTATCTAATTAAAAGACAGTATATAGGGCATAGCCATTACTTACACATTAATAATTTCTTCACGCCTGTCCTAAACCAAGGTGCAGCCAATGATCTGTCTTCAAAAAGGGATGTTTGCCACCAAGGGATGAATGCCACGAAAGGAAGCCAGCTCTGAAGCCTGTGCCTTGACAATCCCAAACACTGCCATGCTGTCTAGACATAGAGTGCAAACAAGCCCAGTGAAGCCACCACATGGTCTGCAAAAGGTCATGTATGCAAACATGAGGCTCCATACTGATCCAGTATAGAAGTTATCTTGGAGAAATCAAACAGGACCTGGCCAGCGGACCCAACCTGACTGACTGTTCTCTCCCTGGGAAAACGGGAACGACAAATGCCACACACTCAGAAAATCAGACTCACTGTGCCTTTTTTCGCCGGCAAAGACACAGATGAAGAAACAGCATGCACATTACTGACATGAACAGATCCGTACTGGGAAATGGTGAAATACTAAATAGTTTGTGTTTGTGATTACCTACAAATAACATCTAAAAGATGGGGTCAGCATCTTCACAGCTAAAAATATATGCTTTACTCATGGTGTGTACCACTGTGAACGAAAAGCATCACTCTTCCTGAACTGTAATCATTCTGTTAGGCTGTTCATTTTCACAAGCTTTGGCAGCTGGAGGAAAGAGAAAAACGCTATGTCTCAAATCCTCTTCCTGATCCACCATGTAATTTGCAGGGGTACAAACTTTACATTTCTAAGGCTTATAACTGATGCAGGCATATTGGGCAAGAAAATGACTGACAGAGGCTGAGAACAAAGCTTGAAGGGCCGCTCACAATACCTCAACATAAATGAGACATATTTACCTTTCCTTTACACTGAAGGAAAGAGACAAAACCTAACACTCCTCAGGAATTAAACAAGCAAAGAAAACATTCCTGATTTAGATGATCAGGACAGGATGTGGAATGGTCATCCTTCCAAGACACCTAATGTGCACATGTTACTCCAGTACTCTAAATGATGTTCAGCCTTGCCAGTAGACTGATCACTGCTTTTCAGGGGAAACCCCGATCTTAGAGTCCAGAACTTCTACCTCGTCTCTCACTAAGTATCAAAGCCATGACACACCTTATTCCCTCCTATCCTCCAGTGTCAACAGTTGATTTTAATCAGCTGGGGGAATAAGAATGGAAGTTAAAAAAAAAGACAGGGAAACCACACCCCCAATCTGAGACACCTACAGTACCAGAAGAATCCCAGCAACTCACTCTTGTCCTCTGGCCATCACGACAGTTGAGGGATTAGGCTAGCAAAGGTGCTTTTACCCACGCTTGTCCCAAACTAGATCGCACTGACCATAAAAGACAGCATTGGAAAGAAGGTATTTACTGAACAGAGGGAAACACAGCAGCATATTCTGGCCCTAAGGAACAACCTGTGGACCAGCTCAGGAAGAACACGCTTGAAGTCCTTCACCACAAAGAGAAACAGCCAAACCTCCACCAACAACAGCAGCCAGAGAGGCTTTGCAATGCAATCCCCTACCCTTAAACGACTGCACTTCATACTTATCCTTATGACTCTATTCAGGCTTTTTGGTCCGATAACAGCACATACAGGCTAATTAAGAAGACAATCATTTATCAAAGAGTCTAGGTAGACATGGGAGACGCTTTGACTATTCTTGATGGAAACACAATATAAATAAACCTAACACCAGTCACATGCTTTCCCAGTTATGTGTCAAATCCACTTTTGCTATGTTTCTAAAATGACACACATATAGTAAAACTGTATGAATATAACACAACAAGAATGTGCATGTACTTATGAATGAGTGCACAGGTATGTGTGTTCACAAATGTGTATAATGATGTGAGTGCATCTATCTATCATTATAGATACCACAATTTATTTCTCCTGAATGCTCCTAAAAATGCATATTATTCAAAGAATGTTTTCACGAGGAAAACAAACTAGCAAATGATAAGGAGAATATTTGGCATCAAATGCAACTCAAATATAGATACCATTGTGGAACCTATCATGTTATGATCTAGTATCCAAAAGACACTTTCAAACATGTGATAACACATCAACATTACCAATCTATTCTTACTGTAGACAATCTATCTTTTCTATAAACAAAGTTCAGAGGAAACAATTGAATCTTACAAAATCTATAAAAGAAAAGGAAAATTGTATAAGAATCTTGCTTTCTTCAGTACCCAGTTTGGGGCATGTACAACATATATGAATTAAGTCTGTCATTGTCATCCTACTTTATTATTGTTAATATATCAGCAAGGCAATAAAATCAAATGTGTACATCTGCAACTTTCGTTTGGTGTGTGTGTGTGTGTGTGTGTGTGTGTGTGTTGGTGTGTGTCATATGTAAATGCACATTTGTATGAGTATGCATCTGATTTGTGAGACACAGCATTTGAATGCTTGCAGTTTTCCATTTGTAATATGTTTGTATTGCTGATATGCTGGTCAAACTATGAAGACGCGAAGTGCCTTGCAGAAAACGTTCATCCACACATTCACGTCTAGCTCAAATTCGTTCAGCTATTCATAATTCACATTCGTTCACATATATTCCCAAATCCTGTATTCCAAAAACGAGAATTCGTCCCCCTTTTCAGCACCTCCTCTTTGTCCTCTTCTGGGAAATCTGCGTCGGCGTCATTGCCCTCTGCATCCACTGAAGAGGTTTTCTGTTGTTTCCTGATCACACATGAACCTTTTTGTTTTAAATCCTGTTTTGCACAACTGGTATTACAGCCATTCATTTCTAAATCTACAAATGAAGTACATATCTTGTGTGTGTGTGTGTGTGTGTGTGTGTGTGTGTGTGTGTGTGCATGCTGCGTGCGTGCGTGTGTGTGGGTGAGTGAGGGTGTGCATGCATGTGTGTATGTTATGTCTGTGTGTATGTGGTGTATGCACAAACATAAATGTGTGCATGGCTTGCGTGATTGTGCATTGCTTGTGTGATTGTGGAAATAAAACATGCAAATGTCACGTATATATTAGGATGCATGGACACTCATCTGAGAGAAAAAAAACAGTGACGAATTCTTTCTTTTCACTTATTATTTTTAAAAACAAATGTGGTAAATGAAAAAAAAAATGCCATCATGTGGTTGCTAATGAATTCTATCGGAATTTTGGACATGTGAATATTGACTATCAATTCCTCCTTAACCATTATGAACAATGATCACATCAAACTTTACATTCAGTTGCAATACAAAAAAATCTTCAAAGTAATGCACTCACTTTTTGTTGACTATCATGTCAAGCACTTGATATGCCAGGGAATACAGATATTCCACCTGTAGATACATGCCATAAACAGAGAAAAAAAAAGTCATGATATCAGTCAAGACAATTCAATAACACCAACCAGAAATACATAACCTGCTCTGCTCAAATTCATTAAAACTCAGCATACTTTAGATAAAACAATAATCACTAATTTGCCAAATCACCAAGTATTTGCTGAGAATCTGCACAAGCAAATTTATGCATGTAGATGCTAACTCTGAGTCAAACTACTCACAGGACCAATCAGAATTGCCAAATGACACACATGTAGTAGCAAAATATTGGAAAAAAGCTTTTTGAATTTCTAGTTTTCAAAGTAGTATTTAAAGATAAGGTTGCATTGCTGTTGTGAACATTGCAAAGCAAAAATAATTTAAAATAAAAGGTGACACGGCATCCAGCCTGAATATTTATCCTTATTTAACCCATTGACTGTCAGAGAATTACAGCCCTTTTGGTTTCAGGAGCAAAAGCTTAACTCTTTATACTAAGGACCGCATATCCAGTCCCTATGTTTACAACTTTTGTATACTAAGGACCGCATATGCGGTCCAAAGCTTTGGAATTTTTCTCCGAAGTGAGTGAACCTTTTGTACGAAACTACTTGTTACAGATAGCTCCTGCATACAAATTTGAGTACAGGTGTACTGGTACTTAGGCTTTGCAAGCTGAATGCTCGCTAGCAGATGCTTTTCACACCACATCACCAGCTCAGTTTGGCTTGACGTGGCAACATAGCATTCGTTTGCTACTCTGTCAAGCATGCGTGGTGAAAGAAACACTACAAATCGCTGTTACAATGCGACTGAAGCCCTTGAATTGTTGCAAACTGTTGATAATTTCAGGGCATAAAACCAGTTAATGTAAATTTTTTGTTCATATGGTGTGTACCACCCTTATTTTTACATGACATGCAAAAATCTTATTCCTTTGTCATGCATACTGTATTACCAAATAAACAGAAAAATAACTTTGCTATGTTGTTTGTCGTTTCTCAATCATTTATAAACATAACTTGAAAAAAATCACAAGTCTCTGTCTATTCATTTTCTTTTAACGGTTTAAAAAAAAAATCTGTATAGAAGTGGTCACTTTCTGGGGGAAGTAAGGGGAGAGAATAACCAGTACAGAATGAGTTAAACCTCATTTGACCTCATCACTGTGAGAACAATTCAGAGACAAAACAAGCACACAAAAAAACTCAAGCCAATTCACATGTTTTGTTGACCGAACTGAGACGAAAACCAATGCACTTCCACTGCTATGCTCTTCACATGGCCAGTGAATGAACAGAATGCATGAGCTATGTCCCCCCCCCCCCCCCCCCCCCCCCCCATCATCACATGGGTGACACACTTTGACCTCTCTGCCAACATAGCAATTCACGATGAACGTCCTTTGAACATGTCAGTCAACTGACAACAGACTTTATTCCAAGGCAAAAAATATTAGAAATGCCCATTTTGAGTGTGCCAGCATTCTGAGATCTGTGATCACATAGCCAGTGGCTCATAGCCAACGTTTGGCCATAACTGACAACAGGGCTGGGGTACAGGATTCTATTGCACGGCAGCTGGGGCATACTGGTCATTATTCATCGTCTCCATGCCTTCTTGAGAAAATAATGGATAAGCATGCCACCCTCCACCTCCTGTTGTTTTATTTTTGTTTTTCTTCCCCCCAATGTGATCAGATGGGAAACTATTGCATACCTTTTGCTTTTCATTTTGACCATTCAAGTATTCAAAGGCCCTGAAACAGTGTAAATGCATTTTCACACTATTAATTCTAAAGCAGGAAAGCTTTCAACACATAACTTTTTTTCTCTGTGCTATTGCAGGTACATGTACCTCTTCTTTGCGCCGAGTTGTACTCTTAGCACTTGTTATTGTGGAGCATTACCTTCTAACTAAATTAGAAATGTACATACATTAGATCATATAATTCTTCTTAAATCATATAAATTCTTGAATGACTAAATCATCGATACATTTTCATCTTTCAGGCATGTAAAGCTTAACACTGAAGGATATAGAGAGGACAACTGCTTTGAAACAAGGATCATGTCTGACCTTCTTGCTGTAGACACAGGCAGATCCCTGGATAAGGAGAGCTGCTTCTGCAAAGTTCATAGTGGTCTCACCACAGTTGAAGGTGACCACTACCCTCTCCAGCTGGGACAAATGGTGTACAATTGTATTATTAATGACTGTTTCCCAATTCACAATTTTCTTTTCACAAAAAACCCACTTATCTACCATTGCACACAAACTGAAACAATTACATAAAGAATTAACCATAAAAAATGTTTGCGCATCAGGTATGGTTAACTTGCACTCTTCACTTTAAAAATTTTTTAGATAGTATAACAACAAATGCAGTTTTAGTTTTCCTGGAAATCTGCAGCTTTTTTAACAGTATTTTACATCTTTAGTCTTAACATTCTTGAAAATCCTCCCTGCCCTTAGCATTTACAGCAAATGCGATTGTTTGGAAGATTTTCAAATGATTTCAAAAGCAGCAGAATCTGTTTTGTTTACTTTAAGGCTCATTAGGCAGACCAAATGCATTTTGTTTACAGCTCATTTAGCGGACAGAATCTATGTTGTCTATAGCTCATTAAGCGGATTGAATCTATGACATTTATAGCTCAATAAACAGACAAAATCTATGTTGTTCTGATGTCTGAGAACAGAGTCTGTGTTGTTTCTAGCTTGCGATGCAGACAGAATTTGCATCATTTCTAGCTTATGAAGCAGACATAACCAACTTGTTTCCACTACCTCAAACAGCAGGCAGAATCCTTGTTGTTTATACCTCAGGTAACAATGAAGGCCAGCTCAGAGAGGTAAAGCAGGTGGTGCACAAATAAAAGACATCATGTACAGCAAAAGCAGGATGTCATTTATCTTGCCTGCTGCTGGTAAAAATAATAATGCTGCTGGGTCTTTGAGTCACTGTATCAAGAACATGACAAACAACTTGGCCAACTTACATCTCCCAAGTATTCTTCCAGGTAGCGTGCAATGTCAACTTCCCAGTTCTTGGTCAAGTCCCTGATGGGCTGCAGAAGATGGCTGAACCTGGCTTCCAGGTCTGCTGTCTGGGAGGAGCTGGTCATCGTGGTGTTGTGACAATGCCGATAGTGCTTTCTATCACTGTGAGGCAAATTCAAACACTGCTGTACAGTACACTCTGCAACAAAAACAAAATTTGATCCTTTACAATCTTACTGACATAATTACTGCATATCTGTTTTTATTTGCTTGTTCTGCCTTCTTATGCCTCCTCAGTGGCACTTATTCCTACTTTACACTACTCACTAAAATTCTCCCATACCCGTTGCAACCCAAATGGAGGAGAGGTTAGGAGACATTTTAGACCTGGACAGTCAGCCTGCGGACATCAAGGCTTGACACTCCATACAGACACACACATCAGTTGAGTCAGTTACAACCATTGCAGATGCTCTGACCAAAATACCCACAACCATAGACACACACATGAACCAGCGGACACCTGTCTAAAATCAGTTTAGCCATAGGCTTTCTGAAATTAAATAAAGTTACATAAGCAAAACATACACACATCAGCAAACACACCTACAACTTGCAGGAACAGTTAAAATCAGCGACTGTGGTAAAGATATCTCTCGTCTCAGTCTCAGCCAATGCTTGTCACAAGCTGTCTTGTTTGAATCATCCCTTTCCTCCTTCATTCACTGACATCACTTGACTCACCTCTCACTCTTTCTTCTTCTGCTGTTTACAATCGTGAGTTGATAGGACACTTGATCAAAGTAGTTCCCTTCAGCAGCATGTATATTAACATCTTATGGATATGTTTACTTGAACATTACATCATTTCTGAGGATACCATCATAACCCTTTTGTCTGTACATCTCTCTTAATCTTACTCTCTCATTTTGATTATTGTCACACTCTTTCTCCAAAGATCCCCAGTCTGTTTCTGTTTCATCAGTACATTGCAAAAAAATATAAAACCATACTGCTCATCTAATATCTTTTGATCCTCTCTATTTGATCAGATAACCCCTCACTCTTATTTTCTTTATGGGCTCCCTGGACAGTAAACAATTTACTGCAATACAAATATGCATCTTTCTGCTATAAATCCACTTAATGCTCCTGTCCTCAATAGCTGACAGATCTTTGACGTCTGTATACTCCATTATGTGAACCCTGTTCTTCACATGTTACTTGACTTTTCCTAATTCCTCTTGTCTTCATTAATAACTTTTGGACAGTGCTCTCTAACCTGTCAAGCACCATTCTGTTCAAAATCAACACCCACATCAACTTGCGAACTCTGCTCTCAGCATCCACTTAGATACATACTCTGTCTCTCTGGCCTTTTCAACCCAAACCTGTACACTTTTTTATCCTCCCGGTGACTGATGTTTGTTTGACATGTAGGGTAGGGGTAGAAAGTTGTGAGAACGTGGGATTGGGTGGTAGAACAGTTGGATGTGGCACAAATGTTTGATGGCAGCATGCATTGTGCGCACTGCTGTTTGTTCTGGTTATGTTCTGCTGATAAACTTTTTTTTAGTGGATTGTAAATGCCCAGTGCAAATGTTAAAACTTAAAAAAAAAAAAAATCTGACATTGTGTTGTGAAAGACAGCTGCATTCTGTCACACACAGCCTCCCCCTCCTTTTTTTTTCTCTCCGCTGCCCTATCTTCTGTGCAACCTCATCCACAGCCACAGCCTGGCCTGTCGCACCACAGGCACGGTACTGGCAATCCACTGGGTGAAGTCAACGTCAGGTGATTTTGGGATAACCCACCAAAGGAGACACTGCATGTAGCTGAGTCCCTTTGGTGGTGTTCAGTGGTGCCTGTTCTGATCCAACATACGCAGGGCACCACTCACTAGGCCCCCTACTGACAATAATAATTGCTTGGTCATGGAGCAGTGTGAGAGACCTCTCCTCCAGACAGCACCACTATACATGTCCAATGACAGTCGCCATGAATTTGCTGATACCTATGACCCTAACAGAATCAAGCCACAGCCTAAAACAAGGGCAGGCAATCGAAACTGAGGTCACCATGAGAGCAGGGCATGAAAGGCCACAGAATTTGATTTTTTTTTTTTGCATTCAATGCTGATCGATGAGGATGAGTATGATGCCATGGATTTCCATTCCGGTCTTAACCTGCATGACAGGGCTGTACTCGATGCTTACTTTCAAAACATATCCCGGCATCAACCAGGCTAGAGAAATACAGACACCTGCAGCGTTGTTCAAGATATCTGAGCAATACTTTCAGGGATACAAAGTCGATCAAACTTGACCGTGTGGTCCCAGTCTTCCTCTTTGGGCCCATAGCAAACTCAACTGTAGGTAGGAGCTGGTCAGGGCTAAAAAATCCCACAAATAAATGACTCTGATGGGAATCAAAACTACGACCTTACAGCCAGGAGTCTGCAAAGCTAACCACTTCACCACAGTAGCTGTTTCTGGCTAAAATTTAGATTACATAATTTGTTAAAATGTGACAAATGGCATGTTTAGTTAGTATTTTTCATTTTCTGTAGTAAAGCATTTCCAATATATCTGTTTCTAATCCAAATTCACTTCAAATTATCTTTGAAAAAAAAAAGAAGACATTTAACAGTCATGAAGTTTAATGGATCTCTATTCAAAACTTACTTGGTATCGTCCCTTTGAAAAATACATTTCCAGAAACCTTTTCTGGCCGAGTCTGTTGCTAACTTGTGTGTTTGTTTATTCAAAACAAATATATTTTCAAAAATTCATTTTAAACATAACCTTTATGGATAGCAGACACAACAAATGTTAGAAAGAAAATAAGTGAGCATTGCAGGTATTCTGGCCATAAACTCCAGGTTTACCGAAATGACTGAGTTTGAAGACCAGTGACTGGATAAGTGTTGGAACTGGGGGGGGCCTGTTTCACACCCCCCCCCCCCCCTCCCCATCTTAATTTTTTCATTCATAATTACTATTGTAGGTGTTAAAGTAGTGTGACAGCAGGCAAAACTTGAATCAAAAGAACAAAAGTAAAATTATGGGCTGCGAAATGAATGGAACAAATTACAAAACAAGTTTTGCAATTTGCTGCATTCTTTCAGTGCCCTGGAAATTCTGCTTTTGCTCTCTTGTTTGTTGTTGTTGTTTTTTTTCATTTGGATAAGGTTGCCATAAAGAACTAAATATGGTTTTGATAAACGTGGTCCTGAAAGTAGGTTGAGTAATTCAGATCAGACGGTTAGGGCAAAGACTAAAAATAGGAAAAGTAAGATAAACTCTTTCATGTACATCTTTACTGCAAGATTTCTGGGGAAAAAATTTAACATCTAAATTTCAAAATCTTATATGCCGGGTCATGAGATGCCTTTATTCCTCATGTGGTCATACTCATAGCATCTTACCTCAAGGCTGGTATATTATCATGGTAGTTCCATTGGTCTTTTACATTCCTGTGCTCTTTTCTCTTGATCCTAGTACATAGGTAATTGCAAAGGAACAGTTCTATTGACAATCATCAGCAAACAGAAATGTGGATATGACTGAAATGGGTGTAGATGAGATTAATGTCCAGTTAGCCTGAAGCTTCACAGTCTGCCATTCCCTTCTGATCTACAAGCTCTGGCAAGCATGCTATAAGATCCTCAGCCAACTGACTACCTAGATCTCAAACTTTCTGATAATGATCAGTGAATGATGTTTTATAGAGGCCATCCTGCTGGAGTCAGGAGTCCCCCAGCAGTCAATATGAGGCATTGTGCTTTTAATTCTCTTACCTCCCTGGGCAGGTAACCTTAGCCATAAGACTGTCAGATGACACTCTGCTACAGGACTGTCAACTTCTCCAAAGATCAAGTTCAATAAGCATTACAGTAACACCTCAACCAAATGACCTGCTGGAAGACAAGCTGGAAGATTTTCTTCCGTCCCTAAAAATGCCATGTCACTCCATACGTCACTAAAAACAGAAGTCCACAATCGGGCGCATACCATTTAAATGGCCAGAAATTGTGCACTAAAGGAGACTTGTCAAACGCCTTGGTTAATCACTAGGTTTCACCATCTCACAAGATCTCAGATGGGATACCCATCTCAAAAGGGTCTCCAGAGCTAGTAAGTCCCTGGGATTTCTTTGCCAGTCTCAAGATACGTTTTGAGGTAAAGAGCCTACAAAGCTTCTGTACAAGTGTTACTGGATAACCTCTCCAAGTTTGGGACCCCTAAACATTCATGATTCACAGACATTAGAACAATGGTTTAAAAACATAGTGCCAGGCTGTCTGCTGTATATCACCTCCATCAAACATTGGAAAACTTTGTCCAGCTACTCTGCAGTATAAACCACTGAAAGACCAGAAATACTTTTTTTTTTTTTCAAAATATGGAAGTTGTCATCCAAACCCATTGATTGCAAGGGCAAACTATCAGCCCTATTGCCTGATCTTCAAGCGAATAAACAGAAATAACTCTCTATGTACCATCACTGAGTGGACTGCTTTCCACCAGATGCTGTATGTCATCATCTTTGGTGGAACTGGGCAGTTTCAAAGTTCAAACCTCTGATTCATCCAACCCCACTTCCTATCTACTCTCTATCCAGCCTCACTGAATATTGACAACCACTCTTCGTCAAAACGGAACACTGATATCAATGCGGGAACCCCATCCTCTGCTTCTGACTAGTTTGGACAGTTTAAACTATCAATATGAATGTGAGGATGGTAGGCATATCCGCAGCTGTATGGAGTAAGTTGGAGACACCAAAGTCAATGCAGAAACATCAAAGGATAAAGCTTTGATGGGAGCCCTTTGGTACAAACACTTAGTTTTGGAAAGAAAAAAATGTATATGGAGGTTGATGTGACAGCAAGATGAGAGGTGGCGATTTACAACCTCTGTCATTTTGATGTATAAGCTTCTTTGCTGAGGCTTTTACAGTCTTTGACAGTTTATGGAAAGATGATGCCTGTATGCTTGTGTTACAGAATTCAATGTTAAGAATGTGTTATTTTATGCTGATATTTAGAACATTCATTCTCAATCTTTTGTGCTCCTGGGTCTGGGCCCATAATTGGGTCACAACAGTGAGGTAGTTTTGAGTTTTAGTAATGTTATCAAGATTACTTTCAAGATTAACTCCTATACACACCAAAGTAAAAATCATTACAGTGCACTTTGCTGACAGTGACATACAATGTATGACAAATGGATTTCTCCCAGTGTGTGCAAGTAGAATTGATCTGACATTACAATACAATGTACACTACAGTACAATGTACAGTCTACACTGATGAGCCATGTTCCTGAATGTGAGCCGATTCAAAGAAATTTGTTGGGATGGCATGGGCGGTGTTGGTATGGGAATCTGTTTTTATGCAAATGCAATGTGACAAATGTCACGACTCGCATTCACACTCACTGATTCTGTGATCTAGTCTACACCACTCATTAGTCCCACTTTTGCAAGATAGTAATACTAATAATACGCATAGCCGCCCGAGTAGAAGCAGTCATACTAAGTACTAGTAAAACAGCAGCAGACTTAACACTAAACTTCACTTCATTAAATGGAGAGCCTATTGTAAGCTCCAAGACCTATCAAACTCGGTTTATCGGAGTGAATGTAAGGCATCCACATTAAAAACAGGGTCACAGAAAAAAAAGCAACGATTCAGGTGATCTTAAGATCATGTCACAAGAGATAAAATGAAATTTATACTTTTGAAGTTTACACTGACCTCAGTTTGTATCTGTCCGCGTAAAAATCGTTGGTTTTGAAAGCCTTTCAACGATTTGTTGACGAAAATCCATAAAACCAATCGAAAGCCTGGAGACAGATGGAGATGCAAGTTGTTTCCCTCCTTGTCCACACTGCTATCCTTCGAGCCATATTCTAAATAAACAGCTCACCCATATGTCTAATTGATTTTCTGTGACGTTTTGCTTTAATTAAAAAGAATAATCAAACATAGACTAAAGTCTTGTATTGAATTTCATTGAAAGGTACATTTGATAGCAAAAAAGAAACTAAGTGCTAGGAAATGCATAAAACTAGTGCATTTTTAAAACCTAAAGATATCAATACAGAGACGGTATGGTGGAAATTACACAGTAATACTATTTGATTGAAATTATGTTTTCCATGACGTGAATATCACGGTAAATTTAAATTTCTTTACATAATGAGTAACCTATAACTTATCGCATAGTTTTTTCTTGATGACACCAAGACAAAGTAGTCTTGGTAAGCCAGCATATCCTGAAGCAGAAAGCAAGCTTTTACACAGGCAAAGATAGGATCTTTTCTACTTTTCTTTTGTTCTTGAGGACGAGCATGGCCAGGATTGCCTTTACTAAGGACCTTTTTCTATGGCTGATGTCCATTATATATTTGTTCGCCTTTTCGTCTCTGTACGTGCAGATTCCAGGTGAGTTTCAATCAGATTCGGGTCACTCATACTAGGTGAAACTGATGACTGCTCAGAGTCGTATTGAATAGTTATTCTGAACTTTATTTCCCAACAATTCTGTCAGCCACTGTATCATTTAGTGACCATCAGTGAGCACTTTACTAACGTACTAACAGCGAATGATACATAGGTTGATAAAATTGTGCCGAGTGATACATTGGCTGTAATTTAATGATGGAATATTTTGGAGATTTAAGTTCAGAAGTCTTGCCATTGGTGGTGATTATAAATATAATACTCCATCCGAAAATCAGATTGCATGTTAGCTTGAGAATTGCAATGGGAGACAGGTAGATCTGTTGAGTTTGCAGCTGATAGACAGGTGAGCATCCGTGATCAAGAACATTTAATTTTGCAAACATTTGCAATTAAAGTTGTTACCACGATCTTCGTCCACCTGTTGTGTGGTCTGGATAGGCACAGGGATGAGTTTACGTAATTTGTAATTCATTAATACTATGTAGTCTAATACCTTTTTTCCCCCATGATTGTAGAATCTGAAATCAAAAGAATGTTGATTTGTCTAGTCTGATTATCATGCAGTTCATTGTGTGTGAGCACCGAGCACCTGGGTTTACAAAAAAACATGCACACAGCGATAGAATGTATGAAACGCTAAATATATGCACACACACACACACACACTCATTTCTCAGGTCATGGCTTTATTTTATTTCAAGAAAACTCATGCATTTGTTTGCCATGACAATTGGTAAACTTGTTCAGTGTGTAAACTTGTTTAATATTGATCATATTATATATTAAGTAGTTACAAATAGGTGAGGCAATTTATATAAGATGGGCCTAGCTGTTAAGATACTCGGAATAGGTGTAAAGGTCGCATGTGCCTGTGTAAGCTGTATCTGATGGGTAAAGTGTAATTATAAAGCAGGATTTTTGCGATTATTCCAGTTCAAACATTTTCATAATAGCAGTCTGCTGAGCTGGTGACAGAATGCCTAGCATGAGGTCATCAATGAAGTACTTTTAATAGTTCTATGATTTTCCTACACAGACTTGTGAGAACACTTGCATACATACACACACACGCATGTGCACGCACGCATGCACGCATGTGTGTCAACAATTTTGGAGTGAAAGTGAAAGGGCTTCTTACCCCATAGACATCAGAGTATTTCCTTATGTTCCGCCACTAAGTTACATAAACATTAAGTATCAAGTACCAGAATATTAACCCTTTGGTGAAGAGAAGCTAGCTCAGATTGAAGGAAACTGCATGAGCTTGATTTGAGTCGACAGCTATGGCTCGAAGACCCAGAAGTGACATTTTATTGGAGGCCAAAGGCTCGTAATGATTCTGTGAGATGCATCATCTGCTGGCAAGCTTGAAATGTCAGCACAAGTTACATATTCACAGTTTGAGAAAATTCTTAGCAGATTTTTTGTTGTTGTTGATTGAAAGTGATTTTCTCAGTGTACATCTTTACATGTCCCCAAATTCTGATTTTCCTCTTTACATGTCCCCAAATTCTGATTCTCCTGTACGAATATGTGAGTGAAAAGCACCAGCTGACACATATGTACATAGATTGCATGTATTGCATGCCCACATATGTCCACACATGCGCTTGTGTACACACACTTATATACACACACACACACGCACATATGCACGCTCACACACACACACACACACACACACACACACACACACACACACAGAGTGACACACACACACACACACACACACACACACACACTACAGAATAAGGACCAAGTGAACAGTAGGGAAAAGCAAGTGCAGGCTGTTGTTGCCTGATTTACTAGGATAATGACATGGCATTGACGGAAGAACCGAAAGGAGAGAGTGGGGAAAAAAAAAAGAGAGATGGGAATATTTTCCTGTGATTCTTACATAGTGAACATGGACAAGGAAACGCCAATCATTCCCCATTAGTTTTGCTGATTGAAATTCTTTCTTTGAAGAACTGCTAGATAGACTAAAGAGATTCTCCCCGGAAACAGTCGGACAACAGTAACACTGTTTCTCATATGTGTATTACTGCTCAAGGCTCCGCTGCAGCCTTCTGGTCATGAGATGCAGACCTTCAGCTTATTTTTTATTATGAGGGGTCAAACATCGATGCTGGTAGGCTATTGCAGGGGATAGGATGAGGGTGGGGGAAGGAGTGAAAGAAAAGGTATACTTACCTGTAATATTGGGGAAAGAGGGGATATAGAGTTGGTGGATTGCATTTTCTGTTTTTTTTCCCCGTCTTCTTTTTTTTCTTTTGTTTAGTTTCTTATTTGTTAGTGTGTGTGTGTGTCATTGTTTCTGGTTCTGTATGCAAGTCAGAAAATGAGACCGTTTTCATGCTAAGAGTAAGAGAAGTAATAGTAAATACTGATTGAAAGGGTTGCTTCCCATACATGTACATAAAAGAAATAGGACATAGAAAACTGAAAATGTTATGTTTCTGTCAAAAAAAGTTAGTTTTAACATTTCCAAGAAAATGGAATTCATGTTCAAAAAATAATTTCACAAAGTTTTTGTTCATTGGTGATTTGTTTTTACAGAAATATTAAGCATAATGACTCTTGACAAATGGATTTCTTGCTACTACTTGCATCAGCTTTAACAAGTTAGGATGGTGTGGAGAAGTACAACTGGTAAATAACTTTATTTTGGCCTTTGAACACATGACACCTTCACTGCTAAAACAGTACAATACATTACCACTCAAGAAGGTTTATGCTTTTGTTAACTGCAGCCTGAAACTGCAGTTGCAGATAAGGTTTCTTTGTGGCAATTTCAGCCAATTCAGATGTGCAGACGTTATAACGTGTTCCAGCAATGGATGCAACCTGTAAAAGTATTTTTAGATGCCTTGGTAGGATCAACCAGTTACAGAGAGCTTGGGATGTTTACCATTTGTTGTTAACTTCTGAATTGTTATTGGAAAATGACTGGAGCCAACACAGGGGTTGCTGTGACATTTTCATCTGTCTCACATGCAGTTTTGTTCAAGTTTGTAATTTGGTCCCAAGATAAGAATACTTAGCAGTCTATCATTAAAACAAAATTGCAATAGCTGTCCACCCCCCCCCTCCCCCCCTCCACACACACACACTTCTCCCTTGTGTGTTTGTTGTTTTGATTGATTCTTACGTCTTGTTACTTTTCATATTTTAGTATATTTCAGTGAATGTGTGCATATTTGTTCAAGTCTTTTGTATTTGAGATTGAAAGAGATATGGAGAGGGAGAGTTAGAAAGAAATGTTTTGAGCTTGAAAGAAATGTATGGACAGAGAGAGAGAGAGAGAGAAGAGAGAGAGAGAGAGAGAGACAAAAAGTAGCCTATACTTTTGAACATGCTTCTATGATGCATAGATTCATCGTTTAAAAGCTGTTTAAGAACAAAGGAGGATGTTCAAATTACCTTTTACTCTGTGGCGTATGAGAAGAATATCTGCTCTTGCTCATGGGCTTGTGAACAAAATCAAGCACAAAAAATCCTTTTCCGCATCACACAATTTTGCCCACTAAAAATAATGGCTCTCACATTTAATGATTTATGTTCAAATGCAGTAAAAAAAGAAAATCCTTGTGAACTTTGTTGACTTGTGTAACATTCCTTCATCAAAATGTAAAACTGGACGGGAAAAAAAGCTTTAATCACAAATGTCTAGAGGCACACGTCACTGGCTAGCTTTAAAATTAGACAGAGCCAGACAGGACCAGAGAGAGGCTGTGATGTCTGATTTATGTTGGGCTCAATGAAGATTTGATTAGTGTTGGGATTTGCACGATGTGATACATAAACACTTTACAGCAGACTCCATGAAAACCTTGTTCAGAGATGTCCCACCTGATGTGATCTTTGAATTTCTGAAAGAGATTAACATTTTTCATCTGATTTAAGATTTTACAGAAGAAAGATTTTTAATGAAATTTCTGGTGCATTTTTAGAAGGTATATTTTAAGGACGTGTGAATGTGTGTTTTTTTCTTTCTTTTAAAAAAAAATTTATTTGTGGGTTAACTTCAGTGTGGTGACAGCCCTGATATGGTCCTTTGCGGTCGGCTGGTCTCTAAACAAGATTACCCTTACCGTTATTTAGAATAAACCATCTGATGGTTAGGTATTTTTGTCATTAGGGAATTTCAAGGAGCTTTCAGTACTTTGGCCATGTCTTTTTTGTAACTAGGAAGATTGGGTTGTGGTTTGAAAGTCAGTAGCCAGGCCACTTAAATGAAATTGTCTGCAGGCTGACATTGCCACAAAGTACCCTACTGACTCATTACTCCAACATCACCTGATCAATGTCGTCTGACGAATGCATCCAGTCAAAGTGCTGTGTGTCATTACAAAAAAAAAAAAAAAAAAAATGTTGCGTTACAGGAACACTAAGTTTTTTGCCATGATATGAGGAGTTACTGATATTTGTACTTTTCCTGACAGATATCAGTAGTTCTTCATATGGTTGGATGTGCTGCCTGATAGTAATGCACTTGTTTATTGCTGTTGATTGATGATACTGATAATTAGTACCATGCGGTATCATCTCATTTCCATGGCTTTGATTCTTCCGTGAGGGTCCATGTCTTGCATGCATTTAGGAAGATGGGATGTATCATGCATGCAGGAAGATGGGATGCATCATGCATGCAGGAAGATGGGATGTATCATGCATGCAGGAAGATGGGATGTATCATGCATGCAGGAAGATGGGATGTATCAGTGCATGCAGGAAGATGCGATGTATCATGCATGCAGGAAGATGGGATGTATCAGTGCATGCAGGAAGATGCGATGTATCATGCATGCAGGAAGATGGGATGTATCAGTGCATGCAGGAAGATGGGATGTATCAGTGCATGCAGGAAGATGGGATGTATCAGTGCATGCAGGAAGATGCGATGTATCAGTGCATGCAGGAAGATGGATGCATCAGTGCATGCAGGAAGATGCGATGTATCATGCATGCAGGAAGATGGGATGTATCAGTGCATGCAGGAAGATGGGATGTATCAGTGCATGCAGGAAGATGGGATGTATCAGTGCATGCAGGAAGATGGGATGTATCAGTGCATGCAGGAAGATGGGATGTATCAGTGCATGCAGGAAGATGCGATGTATCAGTGCATGCAGGAAGATGGGATGCATCAGTGCATGCAGGAAGATGGGATGCATCAGTGCGTACAGGAAGATAGGATGTATCATGCGTGCAGGAGCCAGACAGGTTTCAAGGTGTTTTCTGGCCTTCCATTCAGCTTATAATTTGGATAGTGTTGTGGTTGTCTTTGCTGCCCTTTAGAAGATTTTTGGTTTGGATGGTTCACTGCTTGTGATGGATCCCAGACACATGAATTGTTGAACAGTTTCTAACTTTTCTAACCATTGCCAGTTATGTATGTGTACTGATAGTGGTGTTGTGGCTGGCCATCAGCTTGGTCTTCTTGGTAATGATTTCCATGCCATACCTTGTTGATATTTCGTCTGGTCTTTCAACAAACTTGGCATTCAACAAGGTTGGCAAGTTCTTGTTCACTGCCTGCCAGGCCATTGATGCCATCTGCAAGTCAAAGGTTTGTGAGGGGTCTTCCTCCAGTGCTGACGCTGCTGACGTGATTGTCAAGTGCAGTAGTCATAATGCATTCCAGGAATATGTTGTAAAGTGAGGGAGATAAAAGGCAGCATCGACAAACTCCAACTGAAGTATGGAACCATTCTTTAACAGAACTCTGTATGAGCACCGCACTGGTCACTTTGAGTGCAATTGATAGATGGCGTTAGTAAGCCTCTGCCAAATCTTAAAACTTCTTCATTGTGGCTCACAGTGCCTCCTGCCAGACTCTGTCGAACGTCTCTTGAAGTCTGTGATTAGTGTGAAGATGTAGTTCTGAACTCTCTCTGGTGCTGGAAATGTTTTTTGGCCAAGGGTACAGAGGTCAAAGACCTGTTCGAGGATACTTCTGCCTTTGTGGAATCCAGTCTGTTCTTCAGTTTAAATGGTATCTGCTTGCAGTTGCATTTATTCAGAACGATTTTTGAGCATTACGTTGCTGGCATGGCTGGTCAAGTTTATGGTGTGGTAGTTTACGCATGAGTGTGGTGTTTTGTTTATATTTGGCAATTGTGTTAGTAAGAACATTTTCAGTTTAAACATAATATATCCTGTTTCATAATTAGAATTAGAATCCACAGAATATTATACTGCTAGTATATCCATAAGTGCACACCAGCTGTTGACATTCAACTCCACCAGCTGATCAATGATTCATGCTGGACAGATTGCCAACATGTTGAGCACAGATTGGGCCCTGATAATGGAGGCTGAGAGGAGACAAATTTTACAGTGCTGTAAAAATACCTGTCATGGCCCATAGCTTGTTTGTCTTATGGATCAATATTTGTGTGTGTGTGTGTGTGTGTGTGTGTGTGTGTGTGTGTGTGTGAGAGAGAGAGAGAGAGAGAGAGAGAGAGAGAGAGAGAGAGAGAGAAAGAGAATGCGTGTGTGTGTGTGTGTGTGTGTGTGTGCATGCGCATGTGTGTGCACATAATGTAACATTGACAGGTTTTGGCACAGTGTAAGTGCACATGCATGCATTTGTGTGTTTGTTGCAGTGATTGTATTTTAGTATGTGGGAGGAGTTGGGGGGGGGGGGGGGGGGGGGTTTGTTAGGGTGGTTGTGGTGTGACTATATTTAGACGCTAACCAAAAGCATGAGTCACTGCAATTTATCCTTGACCCTTTGCAAAGTTTTCGAACATATTCAGAATTTGTATCATTGTGTGTGTGTGTGTGTGTGTGTGTGTGTGTGTGTATGGATGGAAAGTGCTCACCAACAACTGGGTTTATATGCGTTAGCACCATTGAGTGTAGAGAAGGGTTTACAAGCCTATAGTTAATTACCATTACTTAGATATCAAGAGACAGGAAAAGTTAGAACTTTTGTGGCAGCATTTGCAACAACAAGAGAAATGATGAAAAAAAAAAAAGAAAAAAATACAAATCCTCTTCACAGCATGTTGGATGCTACTATTGTTTCATGTGGCCATAGAAACTTAAGGCAACATCTTGAATTGCGTGTTTGTGTGTGTATGGGTCTGTACAAATGTGTATGTTTCATTTTATGGGAGGACATGGCGTGATAAAGAGGGAGCGTGGAGGGGAAGGATTATTTGGTTTATTTTGGTGAATAATCTTAACCCCTTCCCCCCCCCCACACCCCACCCCCACCCCCACTCCTCCCTGAAAGCCCAGTGAGTGAAACTTGATGGATCTGACAAAAGCGATAAACCAGGTATTCAGCGTGGTAGTTTTCTGGGTATGGATCAATCGGTGGTGACTTTTCTCACTTAACCAAAGCGAAAGACAAGATCAATATCCCTGTCTTTATTGTTTTATTTTTTGACTGAGTGAACGGCTGTCTTGCTTTGACCCTCATGCGGTGTAGAGGAAGAGCCTCATATAGTAAACTGCTCTGTAAAGAATATTCAAGAGAAATACCTCGCAGTATGTATGCAACTAACATTACCTAGATCAATTCTAGAAAAAGGAATACCTCAGTGCATGCAACTAACATTACTGAGATCATTTTTAGTGAATGCATTTTATTTAGTCTGGGTTGCTATAATATTATCTGTAATGGTGCTGTCCAAAAGCCATGCTCAGACCATTCCAGCGAGTTCAAAATTCTGCCACCCAGCTCATCAAGCATTTCTGAACACTGCACACTTCTTCAAAAACTGTATTGGTTTCCTGCTAAACAAAAAATGTAATAGTCTGTTTCTGCTTCCACATCATTACAGCAGCTGCATGTTACTTTTATTAGTATTTCTGACCTTCTGAACATAATTTGAGTTCCATCTCTCCAGCCTGTTGATGACAGGACTTTTCATGCTTCAAAATCCAGTAGAGAGAAACATGGTGAAAGAGCAGCCCTTTACTGCTGTTCAAACATGGAACTATTTGCATTTTTTTTACCAGGGCTTGAAATATCTACCTGTCTAATTGTTCGTGACGATTAAATCCTCAGGCGGACAAATACAAATCCGCTCTCCACTTGTTCCTTGGGCGGCGAAGTCTTGAATGGGTCAGTGGAAGCGGGGCTGAGAAGTAAGCTTCAGTATAAACTGACTGCACTTCCCTCTTTCCCTCTTTCCGGTTCCGCTTTCACACTTTCACTACTAACACACCACTGCCCCCCCCCCCCCCCCCCCCTCACCCCCTAAGCGATCTATACATAACGTGTCAGCAGCATACGGGACTTGTGCTTGTTCCGCATGGAAATCATAGATCTACTCCCTTAATTTTTGTTCTGGGTATATGTAGATAGGATGCAGATTTAATTTGGAATGTGTGTGTGTGATGAAGAGCAGCATGATAGTGATTCAATAATTTTAGTTCAGTCAAGGGATGTATGAATGGTGGTAACACGACTTTTCTATTAAAGTATTATGTTTTCTTCCATTCGCTGAAAGATAATGATAAAGATACCTTGGTAAACAAATACATTGTTTTACAACTATTTCTCTTTGACCTTAACCACATGTGAGCAAACTATGCCATTGTTGAATTATGTTTACTGACACGTGTCATTGCATTGTGGATAGTTACTTTTATGAACCATCTTTTTACTCAGTGAGGGCAAGTAGAAATTCAGGGAGACAAGCTGAGTGAAAAAAAAAAGATCAGCTTGTCCCCAGGACAAGTGAAAATGACCAGGGAATTTCTAGCCATGTTTTGCGTCTGCCACAATTTACCACTATCATCCTTAAAAACAAATCTTTGAAACATCTTTTGAAGCAGTCTTTCACATCATGCACCTAATTCTACCCTTTCATTTCTCAGATCAGGTTTTGTCTGTGTGTGCATGCTGTCATGTATGTTGGTGTGTGTTTATTGTGTGGTGAAAGGTTTGGGCATGGCCATAGGTATTTCTGTGTATGTGTGTGTGTGTGCGAGTGCATAGGGATGGTATGGGCAAAGTGGGTAGGAGATGTTGGGGAGGGAGAAGGAAGATGAGAGAAAGGTAGGACAGCAGAACCTGTGAGCCTCTTTTGATGCAGATGTGTGAGTGTGTGTGTTCACTTGATGGGAAGCTCATTGGGCAAACATTGTGATTAGGTTTTGGTGTCAGAGTCTGTTTTAAGATCTGGACACAACATGATTTAAAAGTTTGGTTTGGCTAAATTTTCATGAGTTCGTGTTGGATGTATGGAGTTTTGTTGCTATGGCCTTGTTATTATTGTTGTACTGTGAAATTATGAACAGGATTTCATGCAAAGGAAAGAACTTGTGCATTTTAGGGCCTCATAATGGAGAATGCCTGTTGATAGCAACCGATATGAAGCTAAGGTGGAAACAAGTTGTTCTTACATTTGAAATGGATTGAATAGCATTGCTACATACAGATCCATTTGACCAACAAGCAGTAATCTCCAACAGTTATAACATCACAATGGCGATTGTGGAGACTTCTGTGCTTCTAGATTTGGCAGTAGAGGTGGGAGGGTTCAGCATATTTATTTGTGAGTGTGTGTGCATGTGCTTACAAAGCAGAGTGTGTATGTGATGTGCGTTTGTGTGTGTCTGTGTGTGTGTGTATGTGTATGTTTGTGTGTATGCCTGTATTCAGTGCATTTTTCTCTTAAATTTATTAAGTTGAAATATATATTCCACACTGCTGCCATTGAAAATTGCCCCAGTAAACTGATTTATCGAAACAAACTTCATGATCTGAGAAAGAGACCAATTTTTTAGTTCCAAAGGTCATGAATTTTTGCAGTTACATTGTTTTAAGTCATCCGGAGTTCAGAATGATATTTTACCCTAGGATTTTTCATAGTTTTCGCTGAGAGGAGCATTTGTTAAAAGCTAGTGTACTCATCATTGATATCACTGCTGCCTGTGTCATCTTCATCCCTCAGCAGGAAATGAAGGAACGTCGTTACTTATATTGACTTTCATAGATGGTGTGAAATGAAAGATGGAACAAAAACTACATGCCTTGTGCTTCTTTGTTTCAGGTTTATATGGAGACAATGGCCTTTTGCCAGCACGGCTTGTCATGAACAAAGGTAAATCATCGAACAAAATGATAATTTCCAGGTTAAGTGTTATAGAGAATTTTGCCCAAAGTCTTTGACAGTTCACAAAAATACTTTTTAAGCTATTGTAAAAAAAAAAAGATGATTTAAACTGTACAAGCAGAAGTGCAATGGATAGTGGATATAATGCGAGGTGATGTGTCATGATGATTGGAAGTGGCATTGATAGAACACACCAGATATCCTAAGTAATTGATGGAAGGGCAGATTATCTTGTTGATTTTGCTATAATTTTAACAACGAAATCATTCCCTTTGATGAAAGGAGGTCGAAATGCTAATGAACATACAAAACATGGTGCAAAGTAAGACTTATCAGCTCAGCCATCATCAAAAGTCCACATGAGTGTGTGACATGGATGCTAAAAATTAGAAACTCAACATTGTTGAGTGGCTACAGGATAAAGGTAGTGAGTAATGTGATTATGAAAGTCAAAGCCCCAGCACCAGCGATCTACAGGAAGCAGTCAGTGTCAAGTGGTGATGAAGCAACCCACCGGAAGAGAGACTGCAGTGTTGCGTAGTCACTTTGGTGGTATTCAATGGTGCCTGGGCTGATTAAATGTATGCATGACACCAGCTACATACATACTACAATAATTGCTTAGTCGAGGAGCTGGCAGGAGTAAGTTCTTCCTTAGGAGAGAGCCAGCATGTCTGCCCAGCGACAGACCCCATGAAATTGCTGATACTCATGACCCCAGTAGTATCAAACTAAGGCAGAGAAACAATCGAAACTGAGGTCGTCGTTGTCGTCGTCGTACCCTGGCTAAAAGACTCCAGGGATCATCCGAACAGCCAAAGTACCTGAACACTGTGGTACAAATGCATCAGCTGGGGATGAGAACATTACTTGTGTGACCGTTTTTGATTACCCGGCCTCGTGGGCCGTCACATAGGCCGTCACACTCCGACTTTGGAGGATTTTGGAGACTGATAGTGTTATGCTGTTAAACTACCACTCACCCTCCCACCCCCCCCCCCCATCCACTTTGCAAACCACTCCCTCCCCCCCCCCCCCTTTCCACCCTGTCCCTCCCTGTCTCCTCCTCATAGTCTGTCCTCTCCCCATCCGATTTCCTTCCCACCCCTCTCTTCCCCCTCCCTCTCCTCCCCTCCTGTCCTGTGGGACATGGCACAATCATGTGAAGAAGCACAGTGATGTTGTAATGAAGCTGGCAGAAGGGAACTGATTTTCCTGAGGATGGTGGATGCATTAGCTGCTTCGGGGTAGGTGCTTCTTCCCCCCCCCCCCCCCACACACACCTTTTTGTTCCCCCCCCCCCCCCACTTCCCTTTCGCTTTGTCTTGGAATTTCTTTCCCTTCTCCCCCCCCCCCCACTTCTCCTGTGTCACCTCTCCTTACCTTGATCTTTCTGTCCCATCGTCTCTTCTTGCTTGATGTTTGTCTCTCTTCTGAATGTCTTCTCTTCCACTTACCATGTTCATGTTTTGTCAAGTTTTGCGGTGTTTGACCTCGTTTCTGTGATTTTTTTTTTTCTCTTTGCGTGCCTGTATCAGTTACTTCAGATGTGCAAGTTACCATGCAGGTTTTTGATTGCCTGCATTCTGCAAAACCCGTTCATATTCACGCGCGCGCGCGCGCGCGCACAGCACGCACGCACGCGCACACACACACACACACACACACACACCACTCACACACACAACTCTTACTCACACACCACACACATCTTACAAATCTTACAACACAACACACACACACCACACACACACACACACACACACACACACACACACACACACACACACACACACACACACACACACACGCACACCACACACAACACACACACACACACACACACACCACACCACACAGACACACACACACACACACACACACCACACACACACACACACACGCAACACACACACACACACACACACACACACACATACACGCACACACTACACACACACACACACACACACACACACACACATACACACACACACAACACACGCACCACATTTCTTTCCTTTCCCTCCCTTCTAATGCCACACCCCTGCCCCTCTTTCCACCACACCTTGCTTTCTTTGTCCCAGTACTGTTCTTCCTTAGCACTCTTTGTCCTCCTGGCAGTCATCTCATCCACTTCTTATGTACATGATGTGCTATGTGGTTTTTAAGTTGTATACTTCATTCACACCCATTCATATTGACTCGCACACACATGCACTCGCACACACATGGACACATACACCAACACACAGACACAGACACACACAGACAGAGACACACACACACACACACGCAAACACACACACACACACACACACACCACACACACACACACACACACACTTTCTCTGTCTCTGTCTCTCTCTCTCTCACACTTGATGACTCGCACACCCACACACACACACACACACACACACACACACACACACAGCACCAAAAAATTCTGTGTTTATTGTATGCAGATGACCTGATAATCCTATCCATCTCCAAAGCTGGGCTACAAAATAAGTTAAATAATAAACTTCCAAGTCCTGTAATAAATGAGAACTTGAGATCAAGGAAGAAAAAACGAAAATTGTCATTTTCATGAAAATGGATCCTAAAATACCCCTTGTGTTTCAAATATGTGGTCTAATATACAGACTACATGCCAGTAAAATGTCTGGAGTCATTTTTCATTAAAAACAGTAAATTCTCAAGTACACAAGAGCATCACGCAAAGCAAGCAAAGCACTGCATACCCTGAGAAGGACAAGTAAAGGTACAGAGCGAAAACCAGCTGTAATGATGCACTAGTGCTGACTGCACCAGTATGAACTGGTGGCACTGAAAAGTGGTTTCATAATGCAGATCACACTATGAACAGCCCCTGTATTTCCACCTCTTTCCAACTAAGCCTCTCCCAAACATTCCCTCAAGAAAAAAAATACATTACAACATTTTTGCAAAAACTTCTTTGGTTTACGCAAAAAGACCATGAATCTCCCAACATTGGCAGAGCTTGGGTCATTTTCCAGTCAGCCTACATACAAACAGTAAGCCACACGCTAGGGTTCTGGTAGACATAACAAAAGCAGACAACGCCTCCTACCTCAAACAGTTTTAGATCAGCATGCTTCGAAACAGAGATAGTGTTACACTCCATGGCTAGAATTTATCCACGCTGTTCTACGTAAATTTGGAATGAATCATATTTGGAAAAATCTGTCACCTCTTAATATCAGGAGAGCAAAGTACGCCATCAAAAAGAAGTTAGAATCTAAATGCAGACTTCTGGGAGCAGCAAAAAAAAAAAAAGAAGTGCTGCAAGATTGTACTTTTGCAGTAAGATTACTGAAAACTACCAGTTAGAACCATACGTGATAAACATTCAAAAACTTTGAACAAAGATAGAAACTCAGCAGACTTTGTGTCAGGGCTCATGACCTACAAATAGAAAGGGATAAATATACGAAACAGTACAGGAGAAGACAGAAAATGCTCAGCATGTGGTGTAGTCAACATAAACCTTTTTTTTATATATTTTTTTTTTTTTTACAGCGGCTGTAACACAAACTGCTTCCACTGAAGCTAACAGAACTATCAAAAGATATGACAGACCCAAACTTGCATAAACTATGCCCATGCGAAATACTAGTGGGCGGTGATCAAATCATTTTGTGAAATACGTTCATGACTGCATGAATATGAAAAGACAATAATGGCTCCCTGTATGGGCCCAGAGGAATTATGGTCTATCCATTAATCATAATTTCACGTGATACCATGCTGTGTCTATTGACCCCTAAGGGTTCTCGTGACAAAAAATCTGAATCTGAGTCCGAGTCACACACACACACACACACACACACACACACACACACACACACACACACACACACACACACAACACAAGTTTATGTTTCGTTTCTTATTTCTTTCCCATCCCCACCACCTCCCCCACCCTCCCTTTCCTTTTCTCCTCTCTGTGCTTTCTCTGTCCAGTTTTCTCCTCTTCCTTAACCCTCTTTGACTTCTTTCATACATGTAGTTTTGTTTGATTTTGCAGCTGTATAGCCTGTACCGCTTCAGATGTTTTTAAGCAGTCATACAGGTTTTTCATTGCTCCCTTTCTGCCCAATCAGTTCATATAAACAAGCACACAGGAGCAAGTGCACACACACAACACACACACCACACACACACACACACACACACACACACCAACAAAAATTGACTTGCATACACACTCAGCCATGCACGCAGTTTCTAGTGTGTGTTTGGATGGTATTTCAGGTGAGAGTGAGTCATGCACCATCGTTTGTTTACATTTAAATAGGGTGAAAGCCTTTGCAGCTGTTCCTCAGTCTGCTGTTTTTTTTTTTTTTTTTTTTTTCTTGTTTTTTTTTTTTGGGGGGGGGGGGAGGGGGGGGGGTCCCCTCTCTCTCTCTCTTTTCTTGGAGGTCTTTCATTTTCTTGTTCACCCCTAGGTGCTTGGGTGAGAAAAACCGACCTGGGGTCAGACCTTGGTTGGCAGGTACAGATGATTGATCCTTTCATCCCTTTCTCTTCAGCTTGCATCAGAGGTTATTCTGTGTGTATATCGGTGCCATCCTCCTAACTTGCACACTTTGCTGTGCATTCATTTTTCGGTTGAAGAGATTACTTCCCCTGCTCCTGTTTCTTTCATTCCCCCCCCCCCCCCCCCCCCAGATCACTGTTTTGGAATTTTTCCGACTTCTACCCTTTTTCTTTTTTTTCTTTTTCTGCTTTGCTATTCTGCTTCTAACATCCATCTGGGGAGTATTGATTTGTCATTTTTATGTCTCTTTTCTTGTCTTTCACATACACAGGCTGATGCTCCTGCGGACACTGCCTGTATAGACAGGCAAGGATTAGTCCTGTCTACCGAACAAAGGAGTGGAGTTTTGTATGAATGACCTTTTTTTTTTTTTATCCTGCCATTAAGGCAGCCATACTCCAGCTTCAGGGAATTTATGTCTCTTATGTCTGACATCCTAAGACATCGAAAATTTACTGGACTGTTTTCTGTAGTGTACCAAATGTAATATTGCACCTTGTGGTGTGTGCGTACCTGTATTTCGACTTTTCAGTAATGCTGCAGTCTGTTAAGTTCCCATTGATATGAGGACTGGCAGACGACCAACTGCTGAAATTTTGATGCCATTGCATCAATGGCTATCTAAACATTGTGAAAGTAAATGTTTCAGTGCTCCAGTATATATTTACTTTATATCTGCCTAGTTGTGTTCCATTGGTATGATTATATATCATTATGTGTGTACATTTGTTTGTATAGCTTATGAATGTGTGTATACCTTCTCGGACTAAATGTAGAAAAAAGGAGGTTCAAGAAGATTCACTTGCTATTGTTAGAAAGGTATAACGTTTGTGTAAGTATTTTGTTGCTTCAGAATCCAGTGTTTGGAAGAAAAAAAAAAATGTTTGACAGAAGCGCAGACATGGGAGGACTTGATGAAGGAACCGACCCTGCTGAAACTGATGCCCAAGCTGGGTCTGGACGTGCAGACAGGCATGGACTTCCTGTGTCTGTGTGGCATGCTGCTCTCCCTTTACTGCATGGTGTCCCACCGGGCACGCGACTTCATCGACTTCACGCTGCTCTGGGTGCTCTACCTCTCCCTCTATCAGGTCTGTTGGTTGTCGTGATGATTACATGTCTTATCCATCAAGTAGCTAGGACTTGCAATATAGCTTTTAAGTTAGCTTTCATGTGAGGTTCCATTAGAGTTGCACATGCGCAGTGGTTATTTCTCCAGGCGCCAGTCGTCTGAAGAAAAACTTTGATAATTTCATTTAGAGTGATGATGCATTTAATAGAGATGTTCGTCACAGGAGTACGGATTAAAGGAGAGTAATTGATTGATTGATCAGTCAGTCAATCACAGATCAGTCAGTCAGTCACTGAGTCTGCCTTATTGTCTACCATATCAACCAAGCACTCAATCAGTTTAGTATGTATTCAGTTTCATATTTGCCGTCCATTACTGTTCACAGTATACTGACCATGGTTGTGCTTCCATTTGCAGTCGCATTGAACAGTCAGTGTACATGTGTTTGACAATGGTTGAAGCAAGTACCACACACTTGGAATTCATGCCCATTTTAGTGTGGCACTGATAGGACTGCACACTGTGGATGTGCCTGATGTAAACCACAGAAATACAAGACAGACTTAGTGAATGAACATTGGAGAATAAACAGAGACAGGTTTCAGAAATGTGTTATAAGACTAGCATTATGTGAATTAAAATAAGTGTTACATTCATTCACAATGGACAGCAACAGCAACAGATGAAAATGTGGCTCAAGATCATCAGTTTTAGGGTTGCTCTGTAGATTTGATCCTCTTTTTCTGTTCTTTTTCTCAGTCTGTGCTTAGATTGCATGTGCACCTGCAGTATTTTTGCATCGGTTTTGAAATGGCGTATCACATGTACTGGTGTGCCTGGCTGTTGCTGCAGTGGCGAGGTGTGTTTTGGTTCTTCTCTCTCTCCTCTCTCTCTCTCTCTCTCTCTCTCTCTCTCTCTCTTCCCTCACTCGACTGTGTGGAACAGGAAAAGTGGACAGGCCTGGCCATGCCACCACAGGTCATTCGGAGTTGTACTGATCAGCTTTCAGTCAAATTAAAATCAAAAGCTTCGTCAAAGTTTGTCTCCAGGACTTGATAAAGAACAGGCTAAAGTTCCTTTGCTTCACTGCCAATGTCAGTTCAGTATATGCTGGTATGGATGACACGTTACACACAGCATGCGCCCTGCGTAAGAAATGGAAAGAATGAAGGAAGTAAAGAAACTGAGTGATCGATATTGAACGATATTGACTGGATGACACGGGAAACGACTGAATGAAGCGCCAACTGGCAGCTCTTCAGTCGGCACTACCCAGGTAGGCAGCCCGTTGTGTAAGCGAGTGTTGATTGTAAAGCGCGTAGAGCTTGGTCTCTAGCCGAGAATAGGCGCTTATATAAGTATTCATTATTATTATTATTATTCAATGTACTATGCAGTCGGCATTGATCAAAATACCACTGAAGGTGAAGTGTAAGGAAGCAGAATTATAAACCGGTTAAAAGAGTGTGAACAAGATTTTTCAAGCAAATGAAACATTACACTTTTTAAACAGTATGACAACAAATCTTCTTCACATGCAAGCAATGCTCTCTCTCTCTCTCTCTCCCCTCTCTCTCCTCTCTCTCTCTCTCTCCACAACACACACACACACACACACACTCACCAACAGACACACACACATGAACACACACAGACTCACACACACAGAGAAAAAAATACAGTGACGCATTTTTTTAGGGGAAAAAAAGACGCTCACTCATTTGACAAATGAGAATGACATGCACACACTCAGACACTAACATGGAAAAACATGCACGCACACACACGCACACATGCATGCACGCACGCATGCATGCGCCCGTACGCACGCATGCATGCACGCACACACACACACACACACACACACACACACACACACACACACACACACACACACACACACCACACACACACACAACACACACACACACTTTCATAGTGTTTATGATAATATGCACAAGATGAAAAAAAAGTACAGTTAGAGCAGTGTCATGGTGTTTACTGTCAATGATTGGTAAAAATTCCAGGAGAGCTCCCAGGTACTGACTTCCATAGTCCTATGCTTTGAAACTGCCAGGGGGCATGTGTCCCATAGTGACTGGAAAAAATCTGAAGCTGTGGTTGAACCCATCATTCAAATGAAATATTGGAAATGATGTTGAAATCTTCAGTCTGGTACATGAAAATGGTTCCTAAATAAGTTTCTTTTGTCTCTTTGGCAGGTTGGACAGACCTTTTTGTGGTTTAAATGGTAAGTTGTCTCCCTTGAATTATCTCTTCAAATTTCATTAAGAATGTGCAATACAGAGATATCTGAAAATGTAAAGTGAGAATGTAGTTGATATGCTTCTCTTGTGATGTACATTTTGTTTTGGAGTTGAGGTCTGAAGGGAGAGAAAATAACAATAATAAATAGATAAAAATTATGAATGAGACACCAGAAAGAAGCTCTGAAAGAAAACCAGGCAGATGAAGAGGGTAAAGCAGGTCAAAGGAACAGTACCTTTCACTGTTCTGTTATTTCATGTGACGAGAAGCAAGTTTGGATTTGTTCTTATAATTTTTAACCTCTTAATGGTGTAATATTTTTCACTAAGAACATATGAATAACGCCACCCCCAACCCCCTTCCTGCAGTGACATGTTTTGGGAAAACTCGTTTGGTCTCTTTGTATACTGGTCTCATCTCCCCCCCCCCCCCTTCCCCCCCTTAAAAAGTCTAAAGACCTTAAATGAACATGTTTCTAGAGATTCTTGTTGTTGCATTATTTAAATAGATAACTGTTGATGGACAGTGGATGTTTGGCCAAGACTGAACAAGGCTGATGTGGCAGTGAGGGGTAATCCTCCTTTGAGGGGAGAGAAGACCTACTGAAACTGTTTTGACAACACACATACCTAGCGAGGGGTGGATGAGGAGAAAAGCTGAAATTTACTGTCTTTGGAATGAAAGTAATCCTCCGGGAAGAGAGAGGACCTACTGAAACTGTTTTGACAACACGCATTCCTAGAGAGGGGAGAGAATGAGGTGGGGGAATCAAATTCACCACCTTTGCAATACAAATGGATAAGACTCGGCAAGCGCTGACAAGCATTATTGTTCAGAGAATTAGGTACCCTGAGAATCGTTGCCAGGGATGTAGCTAGCAATGACAAAGGTGAACTCTACTGAACGAACCTTGGGTGAAAAGATTTGGTTCGCTCTGTGCCAGGACATTCTGTTGCTGGAGGCAGGGTTCCTGACGCTGCTTGTCGCCCCTTTTACCTTGCCGTTCATGCGTGTACGCTCCTACCAGCCACACGACTACGTCATGCTGTGGCTGGTGCGTTGGCTTCTGTTTCGGCTGATGTTTGCCTCTGGGGTGGTCAAGCTAACTAGCCAGTGTCCCACGTGGTGGGGCTTGACAGGTAGGTGTAAATGAGTGTGTGTGAGATGGTTTCACTTTGTGCATGCTTGTGCTTCTGTGTGTGTGTGTTTGTGTGTTTCTCTGTGTGTGTATTCATGACGATGTGTTGTGTATGCTTTTGGCTACAAGCAAGGAGGTTCAACTCTGATGCAAAAACATCATTACTCTCTCCATCATTGTGACACACATGATTTCTCAAATCATGTGTGTGGGCCTGATGATCATAGTCAGACCTGTTTTCACCCATATGATTTTACTGTATTTTGAACACATGTTTGGCAAAAGGATGATGAGTGCGATGATTAACAACAAAAAAAAAGTCTGGAGACGAAGTTCTTGAGCAGTAATAACACTGGTGTTTAAAACCATGGTGGTCTTCTGGTGTGCTTTGACCTAGGACTGACAACTCTTGTTGACTGTTGCGCTCTGACTCATATCTGGCCATATCAGCGTCTTCAACAATTTGCTGATGTGTAAGAACAATGGTGGTCACTGTAATCATGGAAATATTAAAAGAAAAGAAAAAAGAAAGAAAAAAAAACCCTGCTGGAGAGAGGGCATGAATTTATACCAAAGTATGCTGATGAGTATGGTTTGACAGTGATTTGTGTTGAAATGACCTATTCTTCCTGTAGTTGCTACAAGGTCAGGTATCTTAATGCCTTTTCTGCTGCATGCATGATCAGCAAGGCAGATGAAAATGAACACGCATACACACACAATCTCCTCCCCCTCCCACCCCCTCCCCCCCCACCCCCACCCCTCCCACCCCCCACCCCCCACCCCCCCCCCCCCACCCCCCCACCCCCCCACCCTCTACCTCCCTCCTGCTTTTACAACAGTTTTGGAGATTTGTACTCATTCTTTGTAGAAAATACACTTTTTTTTTTTAAATTGACAAGTACACCAATAGCAATTTTAGGATTAGAAAGGTCTGCACAGTGCAACTGTGGCAAAGTGACTGCAAGAGGCCTTGCAGATAGCAAAAGAGAAAATATCGAAGGACTAGCAAATGAGCCTTTGAAAGGCAGGAGTTCTTTTTCTTCTCACCTACACATGGGCCACTGAGACATCTGTGTGATGAGACATGTACATCCTAGTGGTGTGCACACACACACACACTGTCGTGTCAAAATGGTGCTCCTACAGGGGCTGAACAAACCTAAAACATGGCAAAATGAGCTTGCAGCATGTGAAACAGTTGTTGAAGTCAGTTGACCTTTACCCTTTACTGTGACTGCTTAGATGGTAGGCCCACCTCAGAGGATGATGTTACAGAGATCGCATCGATGCGTGACGCTGATAATGTTCAGAGGAAAGATGTCAAGAGAAAGTTTTATATGACTAGCACCAGTATTCTTGCAACCACAGACCTCTTACCCATACAGTTTCACCATGTTTTGTTCACTTGATTGTTGAAAATATGATTGATATGAAAAAAAAAGAAATCACAGCGCAGAAGAAAGTCTAGAGACAAAGTTCTTAAGTGGTAAATGCACTTATGGTGTATAACCAGTGTGATGTCTTGGTTTGCTCTGGGCAAAGAGGGACAGCTCTGGCACCTGAAATCGTATCTGGCTGTGTCTTGAGTCTGCAACAACATGCCAGTAAGTTGGAACAATAGCAGAGAGCAGAGACCCTGAAATATAAAAGAAAAGCTAGGAAGAGAGCATGATTTTATGCCAAAGTATGCTTGTAAATGAGGTTTGAAATGAATTTGTATTGGCAGAAACTATTTCTTCGGCAGTTACTGAAGATTAGGTATCCCTCTATCCGTTCCTGTGTTATGATTGGTGAAAAGGAATCCTCCCCTCCTCTCCTTCCCCCTCCTTTCCCTCCCCCCAACAGAAAAAGTAATGCGAGTCCAAACTGCACTAAATTTAGTATCAGAATTAAATTAGGGATTGAGTTTGATATGCATATGTATGTGCATTGCTGACATGTATGACTGACCAGTGTGGTCGTTCATGTACGCTGTGAAGGTACTGGATATTGATGCCCAGTCTCCACGTTGGGTCACCGAACTTGTCACCTATGTTTGAATTTGATTTCAGTCACAGTTGTGTAGTTTACACTTACATCTGAGTCATCATCATTGATTTAACACCACCACCAAATTATTCACAGTTGTGTTAATTGTACTGTGTCTGTCCCTGTTGCTTATTGTTTGGTCAGTCATGCTTGATACATTTATTTGAAAAAGAAAATGAGCTTATAATGGAGGCAGTGCAAATGGTGCAGATAAGAACTCAACTGACCCACTCAGAACGCTGCTTCTTAACACTCAACCCTGTCCAAATAACCAGTATAGAAATGGAAAGGAGGGTTACTCTTCGATGGATGAATATAGGGGGGCGGGGTTAGTGGTTGAAGAGCAAAGGCAGATCGGACGTTAAAGAGTGAAAGGGAAGGAGTCCGTAATTGGATCTTCTTTACTGAGATGTTTTATTGCAGTACTTGGATGTTTGAAGAATCTTCTTGTTATCTCTGTTTGTCATTCCCTCCCTCTTCCCCTTCCCTCCATTTTGTGATATGAGGTGGATGATTGTCTGGTAAGACCAGAAATTTCTGTACTAGTCCATGCTGTCTATCTGACCTTGTGCAGAACCAAGTGTGGACAATAAAGCTTCCTAGTAAAAACCCTCCCCTGAAAGGCTGCCTGTCTTACAGACTAGGGCCTTTTCATGGAGTGTTTCCATTGATGGATTTCTTTGTTTTTCCTGGAACATTTTCTTCTTCATCCATGCTAGCTTTACTTCCCATCAGGTCCCATTAAGGATGTCTGGGGATGTTTCAGTACAAGCCTCATGGATATTCTGCGCTGTAACCTCCTCTTTTCTGTCATAGTCATTGACTGTACTCTTTTTTTAAAATTTCATTTTTGTGTTTCTTAAGTACTGGTTACTGTTTGAGTTGAGGTATGTGTGTGTGTGCTGTGTGTGTGTGTGTATATGTGTGTATGTGTGTATAATTATGTGTGTGTGTGTATATGTGTGTGCTGTGTGTGTGTGTGTGTATATGTGTGTGTGTGTGTGTGTGTGTTTCTGTATTGCGAACCATGTTCCTGGCTTTGTTCTGTGAACTTGCACACTTTTTTCTGGTCAGCTGTTACAGTCGTAATCTGGTAACCAGGCGGTGAAATTTGTGCACATATCCACAGCAGACAGAAGCTGTGCTTTCTGCTGTCTTTCTAAGCCTGTATGGTGGTATTATGATCTTGTGACTTTAGATGTGCTCTGTTTTTCTTTTTTTTTACTATTTTTTTTTTTTTTATTAATTGGGGGCTGAGAAATCAAGCTGAATAGCGGGCATTGTCAGTATGGCATCGTCTTACATGCTGTAAAGATGTTAGTACTTTCCCTGTCATATCATTGATTGTTTTTGTTGTTTGTTGGTTTTTAAAGTTGTAACCTTTTTTTTTTTTAACGATGTGACCATTTTTCGGGATGTGACCTATTTGCCCAGAATGAGTTTGACATCCTTGACAAGTTCCTGTTGGATCTTTACAGGATTTTCACAGACTGCGCTGTATCGTTAAAAAACTATAAACCTTCCAGCCAAGGTTCCCTCCATTTAAAGACTTTTTTTTTGTGTGGAACATATGTATGTCTTTGTCTGAACTGAACCCATCTCCCATAAAAATTTCCTTCCCACACAGACTTGTCTTTCCTGAACAGTTTTGTCTTTGTCTCTGCAGTAAATCTGCCTCCCAGTAAACATTCTCTTCCTTTAAAAATTTGTCTTGCCTTTCCATTTTTGTTGTTGTTGTCTTTGTCTGTACTTAATCATCTGCCTCCTATTGAAGATTCCCTTCCAAAACAGACTTGTCTTTCCGTGATATTTTTGTCTTTGTCTATATTAGATTGATTTACTTGCAATATGTAGCATGTAGCATTTTTGTCTTTGTACCTCAGTTACCTCACTGCGAAGACCCACACTTCTTAAGAACTCATTTTGAAAAAAGGTTTTTGGAGTTTGTTCAAGAGATATTCCACTGTCAAGCGTTTGGTGTGGAAACAATTCCATGAGTTCTGTACCAGGAACTCTGATGTCAGGAGTTGCAGAGATTAATCTGTAGGGGGCCTTTAGAGTGAGAAGTGTGTGTGTGTTAGTGTGTGTTTCCCTGTATGCACAAATGAGTGCCAGTGTGTTTGTATGGTCTGTCGTCTGTATTTGAGAACAGTTTTGTTTTGAAACAGTGTTCCATGTATAAGACAATGTAAGTTGTGTATGTTTTGATCTGTTCCAGCACTTCGAACTCATTTTGAATCTCAGGTAAGATATGAAAATAAGAACTTTGGTGTATCATTTTACTTTCCATGCCTTTGTCTCTGTGTCTCTGTCTCTCCATCTACCTCGTTCTCACTCTCTCCTTCTCTCTCCCTTTCTTTCTCTGTGCCGCCACCCCTTTTTTTTTTAATGTCTGTTTCTTAATGTTTTTATGTATCCAGTATTTGTGCTGAAAGAATTCTCATTGGGAGACGTGAGATCAGTTTGTTATTTGCTGCCAGATTTTCTTTAGTTAATGCTGGGCAGACAATGGTTTTCTCTGACAGCACAAATAGATGAAGAAGTGGGACTATACAAATGGTACATGGTTGGGATCAGAACTAGGATTCTAACTTAAGTAATGAGAAACAGTAAACAAGTTGGGTATTTTTTGCTCCCATAAGAAAACCTAACACAGAGTAACTTTTATTCAAGACTGGCACAGCCTTTTAAACTTGAATAAAGTCAGACAAATACATAGACGAACAATCTAATAGTGGGGGAAAAACAAGCGCAGGCCAACAACTGAACTATCTTTATAGTAATGACTTGGCAAAGATTTGGACTTAAGGAGAGGGGTGGAATTTGAAGATGGAGAAACTGGGAACATGAAATTAAGAAAATATGTTACAGATATGAAAACTCTTCACTAGATATGAAATTAAGAAAATATGTTACAGATATGAAAACTCTTCATATTTTCTTAATTTCATGTTCCCAGTTTCTCCATCTTCAAATTCCGCCCCTCTCCTTAAGTCCAAATCTTTGCCAAGTCATTACTATAAAGATAGTTCAGTTGTTGGCCTGCGCTTGTTTTTCCCCCACTATTAGATTGTTCGTCTATGTATTTGTCTGACTTTATTCAAGTTTAAAAGGCTGTGCCAGTCTTGAATAAAAGTTACTCTGTGTTAGGTTTTCTTATGGGAGCAAAAAATACCCAACTTGTTTACTGTTTATCGTTTACTGTTCCCTGCCTCATTTCATTTCCGATCAAGTAATGAGGTTATGGTAGCTGTCTCACACACACACACACACACACACACACACACACACACACACACACACACACCTACTCATGCGTATTTGTACATACATTTGCATGTGCATGCATGCATGCACACATGCTTGAGCATACTCACATTCGTACACGTGTGAAGACAGACAGAAGCATGAACTCTTGCACATAAACACACACACACACATATAAGCTTACACAAATACATATGCCTGCGCGCACACACACACACACACACACACACACACAGAGGCTGTTTTATGTGTATGGGCACATGCGCGCGCGCGCACACACACACACACACACACACACACACACACACACACACACATTGATGCCATTTGTATGTACTCAAATAAAAGAATGTCTTCAACCCAACTGTTTTCAGTGTATCCCAACACCTCTGGCATGGTACTGGCATCATTTACCTGACTGGTTTTTACGCCTCAGTGTAGTTGCCACCTATGTCATTGAGATACCTGTTCCCTTTCTGTTCTTCTCGCCAGTGCGGTCATTGCGCATTGTCGCCTTTTACTTACAGGTAAGTGGGTCTGTCTGAATGGTTCTTTGTTTGCTCTTAATGTTTGTATTGTACCTGTTGGTCTGTCAGTCTGTATGTCTCCCATACTGTATGTGTTTGGTGTGTATGTGTGTATGTGTGTGCGTGTGTGTGTGTGTGTGTGTGTGTGTGTGTGTGTGTGTGTGTCTGAGGGGTGGGGGGATGGAGGGGGATAAAGGAGGGTACAAGGAGAATAGTATTCATTAGTTGTTTGTTTTTTTTTGTGAAAGGAGACTAGATTGACAGAAAGAAGCTTGATGAATAATGTATAATGCTTCTTATGTAGTAGATTATCTTCTCTTATGGGAAAAAATTAGGTTTTCTAATGTGTTTTGTTTGTGACAGAGTATTTGTTTACTGTTTGCTTTTGAAGTTTTTGTATTCTTTAGTTCTGTCAAGCGCTCTGTGTATCTTTCTTTTGTGTAAAATTAGGATTGTGTATGTGAAAGGATTGAGAGTGGAGAGATGTGGCAGAGATGTTGGTAGAGGAAGAATGGCGATGTATATAATACTGGTGTATGAAGGTCAGTCTGAATGGCATGTTTGTTCATATAAGTGTTCATGTGTAATACGCTCATGTGTGTTCATACAAGTGTTCATGTGTAATATGCTCATGTGCCTATGCGCGCGCACGCCCCACACACACACACACACACACACACACACACACACACACACACACACACACACACACACACACTGTCCAAACAATACAGCTGGTCAGGGCCTGCACATTCCCAGTTAATAAACCTGTACTACGTGGATGCCTAAGAGGTGGTCTCTGGAACGATCTCTAAGAGCTGTGAGAGCACGAAAGGGCAGTGGTCCGACTGACAGAGGAATCATTTACTGTTGACCCATCAAATCCTTCATCCTTGGAAACTCTCCCTCCCATCTCATTCCCTTCCCACTCCTTTCAACCCCTCCTCCCTTTCCATGCGTTTTTCCCTTTTGCTGCCTCTTCATCAACAAAGCACTTGCCTTTGACTTCAGCTGTCTCCCCTTTTCCCCTTAACGCCATTCCACTTTCACTGCAATGACTGTTGAGCTTTCAAACTGGTTTTTTTTTGTTTTTGTTTTTGTTTTTATCAGATTTTAGCAGCACACCTCATACATAACTCTCAATGGTGTTTGGATAATTTGGGAATGGGGGAAGGGGAGAGGGAGTGGGAGTATGGAGGAGGAGTGTTGCTGTCAGGGACTTGGCTTTCACCACTGTGAGTTGCAACGCACTGCTGCACAAGTTTTTTTTTTTTCCCTTGCATCTTGGGGAAGACTTGTTTCCACCTCTTCTTGTTTTTTTTCTATTGAGAATCTGTGGCAGAGGCTTACATGGCTTGTTTGCTTAGTAACGCAAAGAAAAATAGTATGTTTACTACATGAGAAAAATCATCATAAAGAAATGGCAGACAGTAGAACCTCTTGAGTATTGTGAAGAAATCCTTAAAAACTGGATCTTAAACAAAAGAGAATGTGGAGAGGGATTAAGGGAGGTAAACCTTATTAGGCAAAGAGAAACGTTCCACAATAAACCCTGAAGTGTTTAAAGTGAAGGAATGTGAATCAGGAGGCCTTTATGGATAGGTATCACTGTTGTGACAAAACATTGGAGCAAAGGAACAGACAGCAAACAAAGCACACAATACACAGCACAACAATGGGAAAGCAGCAGCGTGTTCATGCTGCACAGTTGTCAAACAAAAAGTAATCTTCACTCAAAAAGCAGTGGACATTCCACTACAGATCAGACACAACTTGAATTCAGATCAGATTTTATTCCTCTGCTCTGAAGCACACAGGATTTGAGGGGAAAAAAACACAGTGCACAGAACCGACGCAAGCAGAGAAAATGTGAATGCTATGTGTCATGTGTTGTTGATGTGAATGCTATGTGTCATTGTTTTGTTGGTGCAATGTTGTCATTGTGCAGAAGAACGGGCAAATCACCAGTGAATGTTCAATGAAAACTAGAAAGATACTCACAGAGTTGAATTTTTACTTTCAACTGAAATTATATGTGTTGTGTGTGTCTATGTGTGTGTGTGTGTGAATGCATGCACGTGCTGTTTGTGATGATGGTCACATTTCCTGATGGTGTGATCAGTTCAGGAAGAACATGAAAATCTCTTGATACTTTGATCAACACAACAACCCCCACCCCCATCCCTACCCCCAGAAATCGGACATAATCGGACATAATCAACAAAGAAAGGAATGGAAAGCTGATATTACAATCAGCAAAGGAAGAAAATGGAAAGCTGGTCATATTTTGATCAGCTCAGACAGAAAATGGAAGTCTGATACTCAGATCAAATCTCCAGTTACTTTGACTGTTTGATCACCACAGGTAGAAAATGAAATGAGGTGTTGGGTAACACAGGGCAAAGTCTGTCCAGCAGCAGTCACAATGTTGAAGGTCTGTTGCATGGATTATCACAGTATGCTTGGACAGATTTCAGTCATCACACTCAAACCAGACAGAACATAAACCCACACAGACAAGTTGATCTTACGGAGAAGTCACTTGATTTTATCACAGTTGATCAGTTTGTATCACATTAAGCATCCTTGTGCTTCTGTTTGAAGAAAAGTACACAACGTATCAAACAGGCTTTCAGCTTTGTACTGAATAGAGTTTTGTACAAAGTATGCTAGTTGGCTCATGATGAGCTCTGAATAGTAGATTCAGTCTGGTGAGAACAAGGGGCACTCTGGACTTAATGACTCACATGTCCTTCAAAAAGAAATTGATGTTGCTGCCTTGTACATCCACTTTCCAGTAGAGGCCAGGGAAGCGTTTGAGGAGCTCAGTCACCTGTTCCATGAGATCCTGCATCAAATCCTGCATCAGGGAAAAGTCAGACCCTCTGACTGCCAACATCAGTGTTCCTGAGTCATCCACCTTGCTGAGGTTCTTCCACACCAGGATCTTCTCTGTCTCCGTGGTGGCGAAGATGACGTCACGCCAGTCCATGCGTGTCATGACCATGTCCTGGATGGCTGCAGAGATCTGCTGGAAGACTCCGAAGGGGAAGATGACTGGAAAGTGATAGATGACTCTTAGTGACTTCTCATTGCTGGGCGGGGTCTCTGGCCACACATCTGCAAGAGAGGTCAGGTCTGTGTCCTGGTTGTAGAAAGGCAGCACCATGAGGGGGCGCTGGTAGAGAGGCATGGTGGGGATTTCAGGCTCAGGGATGGTGTAGCATAGGTCCAGTAAAGGCAGCAACTCAAGCAGGTCCGTGATGGTGTCTTGGGACATTCTCTCATGGAACCAGAGGCAGTTGAGCAGAGGTCTGGAGAGCTGGCCGTACTGCAGAAACAGATCTTTGGTGATGTCAAAGCCCTCCTGGGTCATACGTCCCTTACTGTGGAACACCTTGTTCAGATCGTATTGGAGGAACTCGTGGATGTCATGGCGGTAGAGGCAGGAGAGTAGGTCCACCAGGACGCGGGGTCTGTGGAAAAGAATTTCTGACAAGCCGTCAATGTTCTGGTACCACAGCACCTCTCCTGTGTCACAGTAATACTGCACACACTCCCTCAGTTCTTCATCATGGATGCCAAAGAGGGCTGCTGTTTGTTCCACATGATCCCACAGTAGATAGTATCCTCCTTGAAGCTTCAGATTGGCCCGCAGACGATTCCAGTGCTGGGGAACCATGCGCTGGGCATGAGGGAACAGGGAACGGTCGATGGCCAGATGCTCCAGGTCACTGACCAGCTCACGTATCCCTTCCAGGCTGTCGGTGGCACTGACAGAAGAGACTTTGGGCAGAATACGAAGGGGACAAGCCAGTATGTCATTCAGACGATCCTTTCTAGCACTTAGCATCTCTCGAATGGAGGTCTGGGCCTCGCTTAGTTCCTCTTGACCCTCGGTGGATTTGCCAAACTTGGAGAGGTCCTCTTCCAACACCTCCAGTTCTGCTTGCAGTTGTCTGCGGTGCTCCTGTAGATGGCGTTTGACAAGCTGGCAGACAATATCACAGTGATTGGGGACCTCTTCTCCCTCGTCATGTTCTAGCATGTCACACTTGGTGCCCACTAGTTTGACTACCACACCAGGGGTGTAGGCCGTCAGCATCTGAAGCCAGCAGCCAATCACGTCGTGGTAGTTTTCCTCTCTGAAGGTGTTGGCATCATAGACTATCATGGCCAGAGCCTTGCGGTCCAGGAAGAGGTGGTGCATCATACGATAGGCTTCATCTCCACCAAAGTCATTGAGCATGAAGGCCACGTTGTTCTCTGTCTTGCAAGGGGTTTGCTCCAGCAGGCGTGTGCGATCCTCCATGGCTCTGGTCAAGGATGACTTGCCTTGAGCCAAGACACGCACCAGGCTGGTCTTCCCTGCCTGGGAGTTGCCCATTACCAGGATCTGTTGACGCTGAAGATTTTCTGTCTTGATGATGAGCAGTTTCTTCAGGTAATCGTAGATGTTTTCCGGTTTCTCTGTGCGCCAGACCTCAGGGGGAGGCTGTTCCAAAGGGTTCTGATACAGCCAGAGACCATGTTTGGTCAGTTTGCGGAAACCATGGGCTTCCTTCAGATTGACTAGTTTGTACAGCTTGAGGGGCAACACTCGGATTGAGTTGTTGGTTACATCTAGAGTCTCCAGATTGGTCAGCTCACAGATTTCATCAGGTAAGGACTGTAGATCATTGTCTTCCACAATAAGTGTTTTCAGCTCTTTGAGGCCACGAATCTCTGGTGGCAGGCGACGTATTCTGTTCTTAGCCATGTTGAGCTCGACCAGGTTCTCCAGCGCCCCTATGGTGGGAGGGACACGTTCAAAGCTGTTGTTGTTGAGGCGCAGGACCTTCAGGCTGACGAGACGACCAATGTCCTCAGGGAGGGTCAACAACAGGTTGTAGGACATGTCCAGGACCTGCAGTCATACATACAGAAAATATTGAAAACAATAAAGGATAAGAGCTGTTCATTTTTGTCTGTCTGTCTCTGTCTCTTGATATGAAAGAGAAAAAGGCGTATATTTGAAGAAAAAAAAAAGATGTTTGATATCTAATATGTTTTGATAATGAACAGCTTTTTAAAAAAATCTTTTTTTTTCTTGAAACAATTTTGGATGTCAAATTCAATCATATCTTGACTTGTAGAGCATTAGGACGTTAAATGACTTGCCAGTAATCATCAGAAATTGCTGACAGTGACTAAAGGAGGGAAATGAATAAACATCTTCACAGGAAGTTATGCTTCTTGTATGGTATACCTGCAGGTATCGCAGATTGTAGATAGAGGTGGGTATGGTGTGAAGGAAGTTGCGACACAGGTAAAACTCCTTCAGGCTGATGTTGTAGACGTCAGGCAGGTTGTTCAGCTTGGTGCTCTCCAGATCCAGAACCTCCAGGGCAGGCAACTCAAACACCACAACAGGGATGTGCTCCGAGTTGATCTGGCGCTTCTTCAGCAAGTTCTCCATGTAGGGGTCTACCACTCCGCAGAAGCTGCGGTAGTTGAGGGCCAGCACACGTAGCTGTGGCATCTCAGGCAGGGTGTCGGGCAGGGTCTCGATGCTGTTGCCCCAGAGGAGCACCTCCTCCAGCTCCTGGCAGTAGGCGATCTCCGGGGGCAGGGAGGTGATGTTGGTCTGCTGGAGGTTGAGGCGCCGGAGCTCCACCAGCTGACCCACCTCGGGCGGCAGGATGTTAATCTTATTGCGGCTGAGGTCCAGCACCTTGAGTTGCTTCATGCGCCAGATGGTTGGAGGCACTAGGGCAGGTTGCATTCAGAGATCTTCAGTTCCTCCAGGTCGGTCAGAGACTCCAGTTCTTGAGGAAGTCCGGAGAAATCCTGCAACAAGCACTGGTAATGATTAGTACCAATGGGAGGACACAAAACTTGAAAGCGAAAGAACATCACAAGATTTAATATGTATTCTAATTTTATCTTCGTACAGTAATTAGAAACATTACTGTCATCACCACTTCTTGAAGGTAAAGGTTGTGACCAGAAAGAAAATCCACGAAAATGTATTATTATAGTAATTCCTAAAAAGAGAAAGCTACAGTGAGCTAAAGGTGTTGGTTCTCGAAGACTCAGACTTTACAAACAGCATTATGGGTATGTTAAGGAGTCATGTTGGCAGCACCAAAGACATCACTGTTGACTGACACATCATTCTGACTGGTCCCTTGGGAAGAGACAGAGAAGGCAAGGGGTGTTCTTTTAGTGTGAAACATGATGTCATAATGTGCACTATGTACGAGTTGATGCCCCATTTGTGGGTGAACAAACATGATTCACAAGACTGAGTGGGCTTTTCTTTTCAACGCTACATGAGGTAGCTTATGACTGCTGTATTTAGAATATGCTGGGTATTTTTATGTGTCCATAACTGTGGACCCTATCATGAATTTTTCTTTCCTCAACATACATGTTTCAACTTCTTATGTAGAATACGTAGGGGGCTTAGACACCAGAAAATCTGTAAATGGGTGAAACTGGGAAATCTGAAAAGTCTTGTAACCGTACACAGTCGGAATTTGAAGTCAAGGGTCTATGATTGAAAGGGCAAAGCTTCAACCATTTGTCCATCACACTCTTTGCCTGGTACTTTGAATCTAAAATGGTTAAATGCCTTGGCTGATCCATGACATGATAACCGTGTTCTGTCATTCCATTATCTTACATGGTAAAGTGAGGAAAAAACATATCAGACTTTCCTGTATGGTTGTCTTTGCAAACTGACATCAGAGAACAAAAAGGTATGCTGGACCTGACAGATGTTTGCTGTCATAGAATACAACAGGGGTAACATAGGTAGTGTTTGATGGCGCTGACCCCTGTAGAATAAAACAGATGTAACACAGGTAGTGTTTGGCACTGACCCCTATAGAATAAAACAGATGAAACACAGGTAGTGTTGGACGGCACTGACCCCGGGGTGCGTGCAGCGAATCCCATTGCGGCTGATGTCCAGCTTGATGAGGGACTTCATGCGTCGCACTTCCAGGGGCAGGGAACGCAGATTGTTGGAGGCAAGGATCAGGACTCCCACATCCTTGGCTGAAAAGAAAATGTCACGAGACCTCAGTGACATGATGGGCAGCTAGGTTGTGCAGTTGAACAGTGACAGACATGAACGGAAATCTGATAAGGCAGTTGTAGAGCAGGCTTCTACAGCAACCTTGAAAATGTAGAGCCGGTTCTTTGCAGAAGGTAAGCTGATCAACATAAACACACGCATTTAAAAAAAGACACAGATAGTATGTTAACATGTAGCATTCCTGCTTGTCACAGACGCTCTGTCATGATCAAGAACCGATTTCATTTTGCAAAAATTCAAATGCTCAGAACTGGTGTGATGATCGATGCGCAGAGAAATGATTAATTTCTGGTTTGGATTAAGGATCACATGTCACGATACATGCAATAAAGGAAAGGTTACAGTTTTCTCCAGAAATCCCATGCAGCAGGGAAAAAACAGCAGACGTGACTGTTAGTTGTAAGGCTGCAGGGTTGCAAATGAATGAACCATTTGGCTGTTACAAACCTGATGCTAGCATTGCGACTAGCACACATGAAACGTTCTTGGATTGTGTATCACTAAAATGGACAATTTGCAATATCGGTGAGTTGTTGAAGGGCAGGGGTGACAGTGTGCTCTTACAGAAAAATAAACAAGAATGCTTGCATGAATCCACATAACCAGAACCACACATCACAGCAATTCTTGTGAGTGTGCTTTGTATGAAGGGTACATTTGTTCATATCCAATACACACAGAGGCCAGCAATACTACTGACACACAAAAAACAAAATATTAATGCATATTTGAAGTATATTGTTCATCTATACACATTAATGTATGCAAAATCATCCATATACATACTTGTACTGAGAAACACACACACACACACACACACACACACACACACACACACACACACAGAGAAGTGTGCACACATACACGCACACACACACACACAAATACACACACACATGAGCATGCGCACATGTGTGTGCATGCACACACTTAAATACACACACACACACGACACACACACACACACACACACACACACACACATACACACCACACACCACACACAACACATGCACACACCAGAGAAAAAAACTTTACACACACTCTCTCTCTCTCTCTCTCTCTCTCTCTCTCTCTCTCTCTCTCTCTCTCTCTCCCTCCCTCTCTTTCTCTCTGAAAAATACAGGCGTGTACACGTGCACACACACACACTTGCGTGGGGGCACACACATGCACAACACACACAAAACACTCACACACACACACACACACACACACACACACACACACACACAACACACACACACACACACAATATACACACACACACACACACATGCACAGAGGCACACCAGAACTTACTGCTCAGCAGAGAGGCAGGAATGACGGTCATGCCCTGACCAGAGTAGTCCAACACTTTGAGTCCTCTCTCTGTCAGCTCAGGGGTTTTGATCACCACATTCTTTTTCTTGGACGCGGAGGCTGGGGTCGACTCGTCCCCCGTGCCAGAGGTCGGTGTCTTTGCTTTACTGGACCCAGAGCGCCGTCCGGGCGACGGTGATTTATCACCACGCCCAGGTGACTTTTTTCTGCCGGGGGAGGAGGATTTTCTGTTGGGTGAGGGGGTGTTTTTGGGTGAGGCATTTTTCTGCTTTGGTGATGGTGAGCGGCTCTTCTGTGGGGAAGGCGAAGGGGTTTTGCCCGGCATTTTGGAACCTCGCTGTTCAATGTGGAACTGGATTAGACAGAAACAAGTCAGCTGCATTAGGCTTTTATGAAATAAAACTGGGGTGGGGCAGGGATAGGGGGGGGGGGACCTTACCCTGTTTTTTTTAAACAAAATACACTTTATGATTTGTTATTTAATATGGTTTTTAATCTCCTGTGGAAAGGATAATGGCACCTGATTTGAAGAATTAAATGGATTGAATGCTATTCTGGCAGTCATCTCACAAGAAACTGTGACTGTTTTGTTCAGTGTTTGTTACCCTGTCCATCTGAACTTTTTAGACGGGTGTGTGTGTGTGTGTGTGTGTGTGTGTGTGTGTGTGTTTAGAGTAGTTTGAACATTTATATGTACAGATTGCATTTGGAAGAAAAACCAGTTGAAAGGTTAAATGGAGAGGTTAATTCTACATGGTGTGTGTGTGTGTGGCATGCATTGTGCTTTATGCATGCATGCCGAGTGTGTGTGTGTGCATGAGAGAGAGAGAGAGAAGACAGACAGACAAAAACGTGTGCACACATCTAATCAGAACAGTTTAAATAAGAAGACCTCTTGGTTCAGATTTAAATTGAATTATTGGTAGGATAAGGTGGAACGAACAGCAATTCTAGATCTTATGGGTAGCAAGTAAAGCAGTCCTTTTTTTTTTTTTTTTTGTTGCATAAACAGCTTCAGCATACGTTGAACTGATTCAGTAAAAAAAAAAAGAGCCTTTATGATAGTGTGTATTTGTTTGATATGAGTGGGAGTAGGAGTCTGGTATTGTGGATTGCTGCTGAGGAGAGGGACAATGACAATGACAGTGACAAAATCTTGACTGAACTAGGCCTTCTGCCCATGTCAGGACGAGGGGTTCACCAAGGGAAGTCGTACTGTAGTGCTATACATAAAATGAAGATTTCCAAATATTTTTGTCAAGTTTCGGCTGGGAGTAAGCGATTTAAATGTCCATAAAAGATACAAACCCAACTCTAGAAACTGTCCATTCTGCGATCAGATTGAAAACGAATTACATTTTTTGCTTCATTGTCCATCTTACCATGACTTAAGAGAAAAGTATATTTCACCCTTCTTCAAAAACGTGTATCAGTCACCGCTAACCTTTTTATTGCAGAATGAGAAAAGAGATGTAACCCGCTCTGTAGCCATGTTTATTTTTTATGCAATGCAAAAAAGAGAACTACTAGAAATGTCTAAAAATTAACATTGTTAACGGGAAATGTTGTACCTGCTTTTTCGTTTTTTCGCCTCTTCTGCACAGGAAGTGTTTTCTGTTTGTTTTGCTTTGTTCTTCCCACTCTTCACAAGTGGTGTGCGTGTGTGTGTGTGTGCGTGTGCGTGTGTGTGTGTGTGTGTGTGTGTGCGTGTGTGTGTGTGTGTGGTTATGATTGTGTGTGTGTGGATGCGATGTGCGCTAGTTTTCACTTGAGTTCTATTTTGTTCATTATTGACCTCCTTGCAGATAGGTCGGTGGCCTTTGCAATTAAAACTTTTGAGTCTTATACATAAAATGAACAAAATTAATCAACACATTCATTTTTGGAAAACTAAACGGATGAAAGATTAAGCTGAAGAGAGGGAGAGAGTGAGAGAGATCAAAAGGGAGGGGGTGTGATGTGTAAGACAATAGATGGCAGGGCCAGAGAAGAGAGAGAGAGGGGGGGGGGGGGGGATGTATAACACAAATCCCTGTGCATCAGACCCCACCTTCTCCACCCACCAACCAGTGCATACCCTTAAACTACACTCACATGTGTTTCTGAATGCCAGGTTTCTGGCACTCTGTTGTCAGCGATTAGTTTTAGTTTTGTCAGATATAGCAATATGACTGACAGTGACAAAAATGTTCTCATAGTGTGTTTCATTCACTCATACACATGCACAGTACTGTTCCACAATTCTTCCTTTTCACCTCCTCCTGCTGCATGCTTAGAGTGGCACAGCCTGGCATTGTTATTTACGACAATAAGAGGCAGCAGGGCTTTGAGCCAGGCTGATCAATATCTGATTGACCGGACTTTTTCCCGCTGTTTCCTGCTAACACCGATGACAAGCTTTGTGTGCGGCTCACAATGCAAAGAAATGCGATACTTCTCACAATGACTTCTGTCTGTTCTTTAATCTTTCATAGATGTATGGCCTCTGTGTTCGTGTGCTTGTTTGCATGCCTGTCTGTACGAGTGTGTGAGTTTTTGAACCTGTATGCATGCATAAGAATACATGCTAAATAAACCGCAAGAACTTGACAAATACTGTCTGAGTGGATCTGTTGGCTTGATCAGAATTGTAAGTTTAAAAAATGTCACAAATACAAAACGACCAGAAACACAATAATTTGTTGTGTCTTTCTGGGTGTTTTCTATTCACAATTTTTTTTTTAATTGAGAGGGGGAGAGAGAAATTTCACATAAAACCTGCACAACAGACCAGCCAAAGACAAATGAATGTTAATTTTCATTTCAACAAAATAAAGTGAAAATCTGCAAACGATCACTTGCAGTGCAGACATTTTTGTATTTCGAGCTTTCACCATCTTTTCTTTCATAAAATGTTGAGCACTAGTACTTGGCTTCTTACTGGCAGTGTGAAATGAAATATTGGATCATTTGGTGATTGGTTTGCTTCATCTCTCTCTCGTGTAAAAAGACCCCAAACCATGCTGGTTTTGCTCATGTGCATTGTGTTCACTGAGTGAACCAAACACTTTTCAAACCACCCCAAAGTTCAAGTGGGCACATTATAAGTAGGTTCAAGCTAAGCATTTGCGTTAACTGTGTGTGTGTGTGTGTGTGTGTGTGTGTGCTAATGTGTGCATGCGAATGTGTGCATGCGAATGTGTGCATGCATGTATGCGAATAGACAACTGCATGTTCATGATGGAATTGTGTATTCATTTAGCATTATGAGTAAACATGGGAGACACATATTGAAGCCATAGAAAAAAAAAATGAACAGAACAGAAGCAACTAGGAAGGTGATCTGTTGTGCAGAAAGCAGATTTCAATTTGTTGTTCTATTTATCTGTCAGCTTTATGAATTACATTATTGACTCTACTGCTCATGGAAAGACAAGAGTTCGAAATAGAAAACTGAGATTACAGCTGGTGCGTTATTTGATTCCAGTGGCAATATGCAGTGGAAGATGGAAACTGCTTACAACATGATGTGGTTTTCTGTTTCATCGGCACAAACAGTAACAAATTTATACATGTTTGTGAGACCGAGCAGACAGGCTATGAATTACTGAATGATCTGAGACATGACACTAGACTGCAGACTTTACCGTTAGTAGAGAAACATCACATGTTTGTTGTTTTCAGTCATATAGCCCATTAATGGACATTTCAAAGACTGTAGTCAAGATGACATTGGGGTGATGGTACCACAGAGGGGAAGACCTGTAGATGACCTGTATCAGAGACTACGAACAAGGCTCAGATATCAAGTTCAAGAAGTGAAAAGCTTTCAGATAATCGCAGCCTCAGTTGTCCGAACAGTTATTGTACTATTTGATTGATGTAACCAATCCACAAACTTTAATTTCTAGTTGGTGAGGCAACCAACATATTAATTTGTATGATCTGTGTGTAATTTGCTTGTCCATTTGTCAAGTTATGTTTTCCCTCAGGTAAATATTCGTTTTTAAGATGGCTTTCCGGCATTAAGTATGGAACAGGTCAGTGTGTTATCTGCCTGCTCTATCATTTCTCTGGGAAGTAAGTCACTTTCAAGTTTGTCTGTCCATCCATCAGTTCAATCATTTATTGATCCATCCTTTCAGACATGCTTGTCATTATCCCTTTTCTTCCTGTGTTCACAAACTTGCCAGCCTCTTGTTATTTTGATGGATTGATTGTTGATTAATTGAATCTATTGTTCATTTATGTATGCATGCATGCATTCATTCATTCTAGTTACAATTATCCATTTAGCCATTCAGATAGTCAACCAGTCATTAGTCAGTTAGTTAGGCATTTATCAACTCTTTTTTTCTGAAAATAAACTTAGCAAAATGGAGAAAAATAAGTTAAAGCCTCTAATAAGTAAACTCCGGTCTGATGTATTCAACACATTTGAAGCAACCATGGAAGTTTCATGAATAGTTTCATGAGGTTTCACGAACATCTGAGTAACTGAAGGAGGTGTTTTGCAATTAAAGAAAAATAACAAAAAATGAAAAAAGCCTTTTTCAAGACACTGCAGAGTATATCATTCATCCCATTAATTTTGTTCATAGTCTTACTCTTTGTACATGAGTTGATAGTCATACTCACTGTTACTGACTTGGAACTGCGTCGACCTGAAGGAGTAGCAGGCAGACTACCCCTGGACTTGCTGCTCCTCTTCATTGTCACTGAGTTGGTTAAGCTCTCAAGTGTAGGACTATTCCTAAAGTCACAGCGACTTTATTTCAGGATTTTGATTGAGTGGGTAAACAGTTGATTTGATCACATTAGTTGCTTTCGCTTTGTGTAGATCTGGTTCTGTCTTGACATTTAAAATTTTTTTTTTCACTGTTGTTAATTCAGTATGGCAGACGACTGTGATCAGTCAGTTTATTTATTATTTATTAAAAAAAAATCTTTTTCATATCAAAACTCTGCACAGTTTTTTTTAGAGGCAAAAAAACATGGCCCTTCAACTCAGCTTGGAAAGAAATTTGTGTTCCTTTAATTTATTCCTTTATCTTATGTTTGTTTCCATCTGCTTCAGGAAATGTTGAAGGGTTTACCACTAAATTGTTTTACATGTATCAACAGAGTAAGCCACAGTGTTCACTCCAAACAGCAGTAGAGTTCTCACGATCACAGAAAGCAAACTGCTACTTGGTGCGGTAACGGAGAGTCACAAAGTCCCAATGATACGTTTTGTGCAAGCAGCCAGCAGTTTGTCACTCAGGTGCCACAGTTAGGATAAGAGAGGGGTAGGCCCTGGCCCACTCAGGCCTCTCCTTCCATCATGTTTTATGACGGCTCACACAGAACATGCAAGATCTATAGAGCATACAGGGTCTATATGGCAACACTAGAAGCAGGCACAGAAATGGTATTGATTCTGCTGGGTTTGTGACTGCCCACATGAAACTGAATGGTAATTGTAGCCCACCCGGATACAGGTGTACCTCTTTGTAGGGAGAGGAGAGAGAGAGAGAGAGAGGAGAGTGTGAGATGGAGGAGGTTTAAAGTGGGGTAAGTTATTAAAATGTGTACTTGAAGAGCAAAGAGAGACTCATAAAAGTAACAAAGGTTACAGCTCGTCTGTTTGTAACCATTTTTGGTCTGTTGGTCGACGTGTGTGTGTGTGTGTGTGTGTGTGTGTGTGTGTGTGTTGTTGTTGTTGTTGTTGTTGTTGTTGTTTTGTTTTATCTGTATAGGACTTAGGAGCAGTGTGTGTGGGGGGGGGGGGGGGGGGGGGGGGGGGTGAGGCTAGAGAGGGAGTTAGAGGAAATGTATGTGCTTAACATGTACAGAAGCATGTTAGCATGTTGTTTAGAAGTCCAGAAGAGGTTGATGGGTGGCTGGAAGTGTTTTCATGAGTGTGCCAGAGTACACACGTGTGTGACAGAGACAGACAGGGAAGAGAGGGATAGACAGAGGATCAGCTACAGAAATTCATAAAAGATAGGCAGAGTGGTTGGAGAGCTAAAACTGTGTTTCAGGGCATTAAGATTACTGATGGGGAAATAAATATGACAGACAGATTTTTTCAAAGTAATGTCTTGGGGGGAAAAAAGACGTGATGACATCGGAGCAAGCAATATTGATTTGATTGCGGAAGGTCACAGTAGCCATTATGTACAAGACAGCCTAAGATATTTGTGATTCCATGCTTTCCACCACCCTCCCTCCCTTCACTAGTCTTCCCTCCCCACTCTCCTCAGCCCCCCTCACTAACCCCCTTCTTTTCCTGCCAGTGGATCTTATGATTAAAAGAAGCAACTATTTCAATACAGAAAGGAAAAATCGACTCTGAAGCAACAAACAGTGTCATCACAATGACCATACTAATAGCAGTGAAGATATAAATTTGTGGATCCCAGGAGAACTGTGCTGCGAAAGGTTTTTGAAATAGTCATTAGATTACCAAGACATTGATTTCCGGATCAACAGAAATTAGCACATTGTGATGTTTGTTGAGCAGTGGAGGGAAATTGGGCAGTAGAACTTAGCTGCCAACTGTGCTGTTGAGTTTGGATCTTATGGGCTGATGTGGGCTAGGATGTGCATTTATATACATGTATGTGAGTGTATGTGCGTGCATGTTGAGTGTTTGCGTGGGTATCTGTGTATGTGTTTAGAAAACCTTTAAATGTATTGCATGTTGTGTTTTCAGTAAATAAAAGAATAGATTTTCTAACGTCAACTTTTTATACAACGTACAAGGCTCTGTACACACACACACACAGGCACCTGTCCAATCATGATAGTTGATAACGATCATACTGTCATCGTTTTGTACATAACACATGAGCTGTGAGAGTTTTTCACCCCTGAACACCCCAACTCAGGGCCGTGTCACTTTATATAGAGGTGGCCTGGGCCGGGGGGGAGGAACTGGCGTCTGCAAGAAAGCCATCAGTTACTGTTATTGTGTCAGTGGAGCCGCTAAAAGACGTTTATCCCCCACCTACATTCACCTGTGTTTACCTTCCCCTGCTACAGCTCTTTTCACTGGTCCAAGTCTCTTACACTCAGCCTTCAGCTGAACTGCTAGTATGGCAGATTGTTTCAGCTGAAAAGCAGGTTTTCAGTCCCATGCATGTGAGCTGGAATTGAAGTTTTTGAGACATTGCTGCTGATTCCCCCATATCTGTAACAGCCTTGGAGTACACTGCTATTATGGCAGACAGTTGTAGCTGAAAAGCAGTTTTCAAAATTTTAAAAACCAGTTATATTGTAATGATTTTTTAAGAAAGTAGAAATTCTGGTTTCCAGATGTCGTACAGCCTCCAGATGAATCTAGTACGGCAAAGTATTTTCAGCTGAAGGACAGGGTGATTTTTTTTTTTTTTTTTTTTCACAGATGACGGGATTCTTCTTCAACTCAGAGTTGAAGCAACATCATCAGTGTGTATTCTGTTTATTAAGTTACTGCATAGGAAATTGAAGGTCTGGTTTGTAGAAAGTGAGAATTCTGAAAAAAGCGTTATTTTGAAAATGGTAATAAGAATAATAACAATAATGTTAATGACAGTACTAGTGGTATTCTAATTTATGAAAACAGATGAATGAAAATAGATGAAAATTTTGTGCAGATAGTTAAATATTTAATGAGAGCATTTATGCACAAAATGATGAAACTTTCCAAAGGAACCAGAAGTGACTGTAAAACCTTATAGGAAAAAAAGCTGGACTATACCTGTATTATTGTCAAATTCAGTTTTCAGCTTTTGAAGTGAGTAGTGTACCATAAACTGACAGTATACTGTTTTCTGGCACTTGAGGTGACACAGCCGATTGAATAAGACAGGGACAAACTGGTTCTGTGTTGGAAAGGGGTACTGACTCACTGGTGTGTGACGGTGGACTCCTGTCAGACTGAAAGTTACTGCCTCTTTTGTTTAACTCAGATCTTGTGAGATCTTGGCTCGGGAGTGAGTACAAGTCTACACTTAGGAAAGCAGTGTAATATTATCCCTCTCTGAGTATTATCTCTCTCAAAATTACTGTGTATCATGATGAAATACCACAAACCCTTGTGTTTGTGGGTTGGTGAGTGTATGAAAGCATGTATGTGCACTCACAATCATGTGTCCATGAATCCTGTGGGTATGTGAGAGCATACGCGCGCGCGCGCGCACACACACACACACACACACACAACACATATGCACACATACACACACACAGCAGCACACACACACACACACACACACACACACACACACACACGAGACCTGGTCTCTTTTTGTGGCCCATTTATTTGTCAGCCCGTTTTTAGAAGCAAGCAGGGAAGTTTTGCATGACTGGTGATTGTGTGATGAGATTGATGCATGATCAGTTCTCTTCATTGGTGCCAGAAGTCTGTCCTTGACTCTAAGTGTCATGACAAATTTCAATTTGATCAATTACTGATACCATGTGGTGAAATGGTTGCATCCCCCCCTCCTCTCTCTCTCTCTCTCTCTCTCTCTCTCTCTCTTTTCATATTTCCATGTTATTGTCTCTCCTCCTGCATTTCTGTATACCCATCCTATACCCATGTGTGTGCCTTTGTTGTAAAACAAGAGAATGTATTTATTACCATCAGTATAACTATAAACGACTCTCAGAGTACATGCATGCATAACAAGTTTCTGTTAAGCCAAATGCATGTACAAGCAGTGTCATGGTTTACAGACTTATTAACACTTAAGCATGTATATATCTGTACACATCAGTGCTCTCTCTCTCTCTCCTCTCTCTCTCTGTCAGTCTCCCCCCCCCCCCTCTCTCTCTCTCCTTCCTGCCACATCTTGAAAATGTATGTACCCCTCCCTCCCCCCACCCCCTCACACTCACACATACACACGGAAAGAGACAATGCCTTCACCTGGTTAACAAATTTGAGTTTATCCCAGAAATTCTCAGCCTCGCTCCCATTCTCTGACGCATTTCTTCATCAATACCAGAAATATGGGGTGAAATAATAGGAAGCTGACAGCCAATCGCCATCTTCACACTGTTTAGGGGGGAGGGGGGGTCAGCATGGGGGAAGGGGGTGGGGATGGGAGCATGGGGGGGGGTGGTAGGGGGGGGAGGACTGGGAGTGAACACCTGCCATTAGAGCTTTCCCTTTCAGTGCAAGTACACCTACTACCTGGGCTTTTGGTAGAGAGGGCACGGAACATGAAACACTATGTGCATGACTTGGAGGAGACCCTGGCGCCAGCACTGTGTGCATGACTTGGAGGAGACCCTGGCGCCGGCACTGTGTGCATGACTTGGAGGAGACCCTGGCGCCGGCACTGTGTGCATGACTTGGAGGAGACCCTGGCGCCAGCACTGTGTGCATGACTTGGAGGAGATCCTGGCGCCAGCACTGTGTGCATGACTTGGAGGAGACCCTGGCGCCAGCACTACGTGCATGACTTGGAGGAGACCCTGGCGCCAGCACTGTGTGCATGACTTGGAGGAGACCCTGGCCCAGCACTACGTGCATGACTTGGAGGAGACCCTGGCGCCAGCACTGTGTGCATGACTTGGAGGAGACCCTGGCGCCAGCACTGTGTGCATGACTTGGAGGAGACCCTGGCGCCAGCACTGTGTGCATGACTTGGAGGAGACCCCGGCGCCAGCACTGTGTGCATGACTTGGAGGAGACCCTGGCGCCAGCACTGTGTGCATGACTTGGAGGAGACCCTGGAGGAGGCAGCTTTTGGCAATTCTGATGGAATGGAGCTCCAGTGGCGGATTGCGGAGAAGGCGGATTTTTTTTTCTCCTCATTCTCTTTTTATTTCAGAATGACTGGGTTGTTTGGCATGCTGTTACTATGTCAGGACACACACGCACGCACACACACGCACACACACACACACACACACACACACACACACACACATACATACACACACTCACACACACACACACACACACACACACACACACACACACACAGAGCACTTAAGTTTGTTTTCATTTTCTTTTGAGAATTTTTTTTTTCTCCCCATTGATTGAAGCATAACGGCAACAAGGCACTCCGGAGCCCATGAAAAAGGCCATACATTGATTTTCACACACCTACTCTACTTTGATCATGCCACTCTGTACCCACCCTCCCTGAACCACCCACTCCAGTCCATTAGTGGTCGGGTGACAGACGACTGAGTGACTGGTGGGTTGTTGCGGCTGGGGGGGGGGGGGGGGGGGTATAGTGTTCTAATGCTGCCCTCGACCTTCTGAGTGACGTTGGTTGCTTGGCATGCTGCTGTTGACGTCAGGTCACACACACGCAATCACACACACACACACACACACACATACACAGACACAAACGGACACAGACACGCACGCATGCATGCACTCACACACACACACAAAATCACACGCGCGCATACAATCACACACACACACACACACACACACGTGCACACATGCTCGCTTGTACACACGCATATATGCACACACAATCATACACACACAACGGACCACACACACACACACACACACACACACACACACACACACTCCCTTTTGTCCAGAAAGGTGAACTATCGACGTGGTGAAGGTGCATGGTGACTGACCGGTAACAGCAGGCCCCAGGAAGTGGGTATTAACGGCACCAATAAAAGCGCCCAGAAGCTGCAGTTGCTTTCTGCCCCCCCCCCCCCCTCCTTTCCTTTCCTTCCATTTCCATAGATACTCATTTCTCTCTCTCTCTCTCTCTCTCTCTCTCTCTCTCTGAGCAGTTAGTTACCACGTTCTTGTCAAAAAACTCCACCACCCCACAAGGGCGTTGTAGCTGTTAAGGGTAAGGTCCCAGGGGATGGCTGGAGTAGGGAGGCCAGAAGGGAGCAGCCGTGGGGGGTGGGTAGAGGTTGGCAGTGGATGCACGTAGACTTGCCAAACATGATACTGAAAGGGCTTCAGCTTTCAGTTACGTGGTCAACACGTGTTTGTCGGCGTTTGTTGGTACCCCTTTCACTAAAATCTAACTCTGTTTAAAATCTGTTTATACTTGAAGGCTGTAGCACAAAAGGGGTCCGTCGCTGAGACCAGATTGCCACATCTCTCACTGCTTCGTTGTTCGTTCATTTCTTTGTATTTTTGTATAGTTGCAAGTAGGTGTTCTTAATTTGTCATTAATTGTCTTCATTACTTTTTCAATTGTTTATAACTAATGAAAGTCATTATTATGCACACAGCTTACTAATATCATTTTTATTATTATTGCATATACTAGTACATTGCACCTCCCATTCAAAACCCTCCCAATAAAGATTTTTTTCTAGAACATATTTGTCTTGGGCTGTTCTAGATTGACCCCTCAGTACCCCCATCTCTTTTGATTGATCTCTCAATAAAAACATTCTCCTTTAATTGATCTCCAAGTAAAAACATTCTCCTTTGATTGATCTCCAAGTAAAAACATTCTCCTTTGATTGATCTCCAAGTAAAAACATTCTCCTTTGATTGACCTCTGTGTACAAACATTCTCCTTTGATTGACCTCTCTGTAAAAACATTCTCCTTTGATCTCTTTGTAAAAACGTTCTCCTTTGATTGATCTCCAAGTAAAAAACATTCGTCTTTGATTGATCTCCAAGTAAAATCATTCTACTTTGATTGACCTCTCTGTAAAAACATTCTCCTTTAATATCTCTGTAAAAACATTCTCCTTCGATTGATCTGTCTATAAAAAACATTCTCCTTTGATTGATCTCTCTGTGAAAATATTCTCCTTTGATTGATCTCTCTGTAAAAACATTCTCCTTTGATTGATCTCTCTGTAAAACGTTCTCCTTTGATTGATCTCTCTGAAAAAACATTCTCCTTTGATTGACCTCTCTGTAAAAACATTCTCCTTTGATCTCTCTGTAAAAACGTTCTCCTTTGATGATCTCTCTGTAAAAACATTCTCCTTTGATTGATCTCTCTGTGAAAATATTCTACTTTGATTGATCTCTGTAAAACATTCTCATTTGATTGATCTCTCTGTAAAACATTCTCCTTTGATTGATCTCTCTGTAAAAACATTCTCCTTTGATTGACCTCTCAATAAAAACGTTCTCCTTTGATTGATCTCCAAGTAAAAACATTCTCCTTTGATTGGTCTCTCAATAAAGACCTCTTCCTTAAACTGATCTCTGATTAGAGTCCTCGGAATGAAGGTCTATTCCTTAGATTGATCTCTAAATAAAGACCTCCTTAGACTGATCTTTGAATAAAGACCTTAGATTGATCTCTAAATAAAGACCTCCTTAGACTGATCTTTGAATAAAGACCTCCTTGCATTGATCTCTGAATAAAGACCTCCTTAGATTGATCTTTGAATAAAGACCTTCTTACATTGATCTCTGAATAAAGACCTCCTTACATTGATCTCTGAATAAAGACCTCCTTACATTGATCTTTGAATAAAGACCTCCTTACATTGATCTCTGAATAAAGACCACCTTTGATTGATCTCTGAATAAAGACCTCCTTAGACTGATCTTTGAATAAAGACATCCTTACATTGATCTCTGAATAAAGACCTCCTTACATTGATCTCTGAATAAAGACCTCCTTACATTGATCGCTGAATAAAGACCTTAGATTGATCTCTGAATAAAGACCTCCTTACATTGATCTCTGAATAAAGACCTCCTTACATTGTTCTCTGAATAAAGACCTCCTTACATTGATCGCTGAATAAAGACCTTACATTGATCTCTGAATAAAGACCTCCTTAGATTGATCTCTGAATAAAGACCTCCTTAGATTGATCTCTGAATAAAGACCTCCTTATATTGATCTCTGAATAAAGACCACCTTACATTGATCTCTGAATAAAGACCTCCTTACATTGATCTCTGAATAAAGACCTCCTTACATTGATCTCTGAATGAAGACCTCCTTACATTGATCGCTGAAAAAAGACCTTAGATTGATCTCTGAATAAAGACCACCTTGCATTGATCTCTGAATAAAGACCTCCTTAGATTGATCTCTGAATAAAGACCACCTTACATTGATCTCTGAATAAAGACCTCCTTACATTGATCTCTGAATAAAGACCTCCTTACATTGATCTCTGAATAAAGACCTCCTTAGATTGATCTCTAAATAAAGACCTCCTTACATTGATCGCTGAATAAAGACCTTAGATTGATCTCTGAATAAAGACCTCCTTAGATTGATCTCTGAATAAAGACCACCTTACATTGATCTCTGAATAAAGACCACCTTACATTGATCTCTGAATAAAGACCTTCTTAGATTGATCTCTGAATAAAGACCTCGTTACATTGATCTCTGAATAAAGACCTTAGATTGATCTCTGAATAAAGACCTTAGATTGATCTCAGAATAAAGACCTTAGATTGATCTCAGAATAAAGACCTTAGATTGATCTCTGAATAAAGACCTTAGATTGATCTCTGAATAAAGACCTCCTTAGATTGTCTCTGAATAAAGACCTTCTTAGATTGATATCTGAATAAAGACCTCCTCCTTAGATTGATCTCTGAATAAAGACCTCCTTAGATTGATCTCTGAATAAAGGCCTCCTGCTTAGACTGCCTCGAAATAAAGACAGCTCCTTTGACCCCTCAGTAAAGACCTCTGTCGTAGATGACCATTCAGTAAATGCCTTTCTAGACTGACCTGTCCCTAAAGACACCCTCCTTTAAAGAATTTTTTTTTTTTTTTTTTAAACCTGAAACAGGTTTGTCTTGATGTTTGATTTATGTCCCAGATAAAGACTTTATCCTTTTAGGACTTTTTTTTCCCTGGAGTATTTTCATCTTTGAATGAGATCTACCTCCAGCAAAAGACTGTCTTCCATTCAAGACTTTATCTGGATCATTTTTTTTTCTTTGTCCATGCTCCAATCAAAGACTCTCCCATTATATATTTTTTTCTTTTCTGGATTATTTACGTTTTGTCAGTAAATGATCTGTTTAAAGATTTATTTTTTTCTGGACATTTAAAAAAAACTAGATTTGCCTTCTAATAAGACTCCTTCCTTTTGAAGATTCCCTCTCTTAAAAGATGTGTTTTGGGTGCGTTTTTTGTTGTTGTCTGGACTGTATCTACCTCCCAACACTCCTACACCTTAACCTATTCAATCCTGCACTGGAGCATTGCTTGGGCATTGCTGAATAGTGCAACAGACCTGTGCCAACATGATGCTTAGGTGACAAAATTGGTATACTCCAGCTGAAACTGATTTAACTCCAAATTTAATAGTTAATAACTTTGACTTAGCTTGCTGAAGTTCTGAAGTCTAGACCTAAATTGGTCTGCTGTTTGCACTCAAACTTGGAATTACATATTAAAAAATGATAATATGCAAGTTTGTCAGAGCATCCTAAGTACAAATCAAGATGCATAATTTGATATGGAATTTCAAAATGTAAAACCATTTTGTCGTAACCTTCTGAAGTTTTTCACACCGTGAGAAAGTGATTTTCCAGACATCAGACATGAAATGAAGTACCTAGTCTGTTCTTATAAAAAAATGAAATAATGTTCAGGATTGGCAGAGAATCCAAATCCACAGTATATTACGTGAACACTTAACATTTTGCTACACAAAAGCTGTGCGATATCTATGTGAATTTGTTTGTCTCTTAGCACGGTAGTTTGTGATATAATGGAATTTAAATGAAGTATCCCTTCCATTCATGAATATCAGTCCAAACTGGCCAGGCGGAAGAGGCTTTTCAAGCTGTAACTTCAACAGGGTTGAAACGATTTAAGACCTGTTTTTCTGGAGCATTTTTTTTTTTTTAACTTTGCTTGAGATTTACCTCCCACTAAAGACTCATCCTTAACAGATTTATTTTTAGAGCATTTTCTTCTTAGTCTATTGAATTTGCTTACCAGTTTTGCTGCTCTGCCCCCCCCCCCCCTCCCTTCTGTCTCTGTCTGTCTGTCTGTCTGTCTGTCTGCCCCCCTCTCTCTCTCTCTCTCTCTCTCTCTAAGTCACCCACCAGACACAAGCCAATGGAAATCCAATCCAACCAGAACGGAACAATAATATCAGTGTTGTTCTGTGGGACCCACGTACACTTCTCCGTCTGTACGCCAGCGTTCAACTTAAGCTGCCGTGACTATGATAAGGCCTCGAGCTGTGTGTCCTTTGTGTTTTGGGGTACACAGTTCACTCGATCCTTGGACCTCGCTGGAAATCACCACGTTTATTAGCTGCGAAAGGCCGTCGGAAGGGCAGTCTTCTTTCCCCGGTCTTCTTTTTCAACCCTTACATCCCTCCACCAGTTTCGGCACCCCCACCCCACCCCACCCCACCCCACCCCCTCACCCCCAACATCCCGACCCACACGTCGTTGGGTTTTGTTTGGTGGTTTTAACCAAGGCAGGCACAGAGAGAGAGAGAGAGAGAGAAGAGAGAGAGAGGGGGGGGCGGCGGTGGGTGGTATACTGGTCTTGAATATTTTTATCGTCAGGCTGTTTGCTCATATATTAAAGTAAGCATAACATTATTGACAGCACAGAATCATATTACATTCTTTCTTGTCTTATTCTCAGGGCATTGAAAAATGAGTATGGGCAGATTCTAGAAATTATTCTATTAGTACGAGAAGATAAGTACAAATTGACACATGGATGGATGACTTTCAAGGGTTTCTCACACGTATGGCAAACAAACTTACAGACAGACAAACAAAAAGTCATATCTCTGGTTCGTTGGTACAAAATCGACATTCTTCATTTCATTTTAGGGTGCTGACGTATTGTGTCTGTTGTTATACCCTCTCACTCCTCTCCTATCCCCTTTCTGCCGCTTGATTGATTTTGAACGTAATAATGCTGTTGACAGTCACACTGACAGAGTTTGTTTTACTTCTACCTTTTGATATCTATATACGTAAACGTTGCCGCTTATTTTCAAACAGTAGTACTGATACAAAAAGACACCACAGAAAAAAGCCAAAAAAAAAAACAAAAAAAAAAACATGTAGTTCAGGCAGCATCGGCTCTTCTACTCTGGAAACATTAAAATTTTAACCTGAACTTACTGAGTTGCAGCAGTGAATTTTTTCCCCTCAGGCATGCAAATCATGAACGCACGCGCGCGCGCGCGCACACACACACACACACCACACACACTTTTTTCCCCTCATGCATGCAGATCGTGAGCGCACACGCACACACACTTTTCCCCCCTCAGGCATGCAAATCGTGAGCGCACACGCACACACTTTCTCTCTCTTTTTTCCCCTCATGCATGCAAATCGTGAGCACGCACAGACACGCGCGCGCGCGCGCACACACACACACACACACACCGCGACAGGCCTTTATTGAAAAGTGAGACCATCAAAACCATGTTACCAGCAGCAAACTATTTGTCTCTTGGGGTAGACATAGGTCCGTGGGGGCAGTTCTAAGTAGCCTGTCCTAATCACAAGTCAGTGCTTTGCCATGTTCCCTTTGCCGGTCAGCAAATAACCGTTTCGTGCCAGGCGATAAAAATGCCCCGCCTCTGCTTGTGCTGAGTTTCCTTTCAAAACATAATTTGCGTCACACAGAGGGGCAGTCGAGGTTGAATTTAATACAGCTGTAGAGCTATATACCACCTCCTTCTTCTCCGTACCGTACGTGCCCCATGCACCCTCTGTTTCCCCATCTCCCTTGTCACCCTTCCCCAACTACATGACCCCCATCCACTCCTCCCCATGTCAGTCCAGCTACTCACCCTGAGTAACCAGTGATATATGAACTGGATAATGCCCGCACTGGGCTGACGCATATATGTTGGATAGGACAAAGGAACTGCTTGAAATTTTCTTGCACCACAATGATTCTTGGGGTACAATTTATCCTGACTCTAACGACAGTATAAAACATATTACAAGAGAGAGAGAGAGAGAGAGAGAGAGAGAGTTTATAAGCCTACTCTGAAACAGTAGCAGCTGGATTATTGAAAACAATGAAAGTTGCCCAGAAAGTATTGTTTACCTGACCAGCGTCGGATCAGAGCCTCCCTCGGTGAACTTTTATCGAAGTTTATCCATCGAGTTTGTGCACCTGACCCACACGGCAAACCAGACGACAATCCGTGCGTCGAGACTTTTCAACAGTCATGAATACCACAACCAGCCTCTCCCGAACAGCGGTGTGGCGGTGTGAAGCAGGCAGTTAGTTAGTTGGGCGGAGGGCAGCAAAAGATTTTCCAAATCCGCGCAGGCTTTACAAATCCTGACCAGGCTTGTCGTCTGCTCGGCTTCAGATGACTGAGCTTTTGTACGGGGGGGCTCAAGACGCTAAGCCGGGGAGTTCCACATAGGCAACCAGACAGGGGCTGTGCGCTGGGGTCGGTGTGCAGCCCAATCAATCTGTGTGACCACGGCTCACTTCACTCCCCGACTCCGGCCACCCAACACCTCTCAGCTCCTTCCTTACGTGGCTGCCTGCCACCCCCCAGCCACCCCCACCCCACCCCATTACGTGGCTGCCTGCCACCCCCCAGCCACCCCCACCCCACCCCATTCCTCCGCTCCCCCGCGCCCACCCGCTCATGCTCTGTTTGTGGTCGTGTGCTGTGCTGTTCAGTTTGTCCCACTCCTCCACCCCACCACTCACGGCATTGGTAAGTTCTTGTATGTCAGTCAGTCGGTTTGTCTGTTTGGCTTTGTCACAACACACACACACACACACACACACACACACACACCACACACACACACACACACACGAGAATACTCATACCATGTCAACTAGTATTCCGTTTTGTCTTGGTGTTCCTCATTTTCTGTATCTGTAAGTCAGCACTTCTATTCTGTCACTTTACTCTTCTATTTTTCTTAAATCTCAAAACAAATGAATGAACTCAAACTTTGTATTCAGAAAAAGTAGATTGTGTTACCTCTGGCCTTGGAGATGAAGAAAAGGCTTTTTATACAAAGAACCGCAAAATTACTCTTACTCCATACTTTGTAATCAGTTGATAGACACTGAGTTGAAAGCTAGTGAGGATTATATACTAAACTTCAGTCTTCACTGACGAACATGTCTTGAACCTTGTATTTATTTTGCGCTTGAAAACAAACAGAAAACCATCCACACCAGTTGACTGCAGTAGAATGGGGAATGGTGATGTTATTGAGAAGTGTGTGTGTGTGTGTGTGTGTGTGTGTGTGTGTGTGTGAGAGAGAGAGAGAGAGAGAGAGAGAGAGAGAGAGAGAGAATCGGTGGCATAGGCTGATAGGGGCAAAGGGAATGAAGACAAGTTGGGCAATGGTTACAAGCACCCACTTAATTACCACACCTTAACCCATCCCTCACACCCTCCTGTCTTGCTTGCTCCACCCATTACCTCTTTCGCGGCATAAACTGACAAATACTTAAACTACTGCTACCGGGAAAGGGAGCTTATCAATCCACTTGTTCCTTTTTTTCAGTTCGTTCATCATCCATTCGTTCGTGATTCGTGCTTACAGAGCCAGCCTCCAGTCTTCATCATGCATGCAGCCACCAGGCTGAAAGAAATCACTGACGGGTGGCTTTGCCAGCCAGACGGAGAGAGAGAGAGAGAGAGAGAGAGAGAGAGAGAGAGAGAGAGAGAGAGATTCGCCTGGAAGTCCCTTGGACCGCCAGGCTGGAAGAGGCCGTTGGTCAAACAAAGAAAACCTACCCCAGAAGATTTGGTCCAAACAAAACCTGGTCTGCCTGAAAAAGTTCTTATCAATGGGATTGGGGAGAGAGAGAGAGAGAGAGGGAGTGTGTGTGTGTGTGTGTGTGTGTGTGTGTGTGTGTGTGTGTGTGTAGGGGAAGTGTGTGGGGTCGGGGTGGGGGTGTTGGTTGACAGTCCAGGAGTTGTTGTTGAGCTGCCCCAGCACAGTACAGTGCAGGTCAGCGGGAGGGAGGGTCACCACAGCTACCATACGTCTCCTTTAAGTGGGGAAGGATTTGTGCGAGTCAAGTGGAGGGGAGTTATTTCCGACACCCGTTCTGGTCAGTGTGGAGTCATCAATCTCCAACCGCCCCCTTTTATCCCCCCCCCCCCCCCCCCCCTTCTTAGGACTCCCTCCTTCACTCCACCCCCTCGCTTGTTCACATACAAGCTTGCACGCAAGCGCGGATGCCCGCACGCGTGCGCGCGTGCACACACACGCACGCACGCACGCAGAGGCACACATATAAGTGAGCACAGTGTGTGCCCTTATGCGTGTATACTAACGATTAATAAAATAATTTTTAGGCATTTTTGAAAAGTGTGTATAAAGTTTGAATCATTTGTAAGTTTTTTTGAATTTTTTTCTTCCTTTGTTTTTTCTTTCTTTTTTTATTGGGGGGTGGGTGGGGGGAATGTGTATGTGTGTGTGTGTGTGTGGCCTTTTATGAATCATAAGGCGTGAGAGAGAGAGAGAGAGAGAGAGAGAGAGAGAAAACCATTCTGCATATGTTGGAAGCCTTTTCATGCAACCGCTCAACAACAAACAAACAAACAAACAAACAAAGATACGAGCATGTGGTTGGTTGAACTTCCAGTTTTATGGCTGCTGAGTTCAGCAGCACTAACCATGCAGTATTTCTGTGCCGTCGACTTCCAAAGATGAATTCTCTGCCATACAAATTCTGTGCATGTTTCCCGTCTTTCAAGCAACCGCCCAACAAGAAATACAGAATGTTGACGTGTGTTTGTTTGAACTACCGGTTTCATGGTTGCTGTGTTCAACAGCTTTAGCCATGTGCTGTTTCTGAGGCATCTGCTTTATGAGATTAATCCTCTGCCGTGCACCACGCAAGGCCGTACACCACAGTCTATTCACTACACATAAAGATCCAGTATAGGACGGTTGGGAGCTTTCCGTAAGTGCCAACAGGAGTTGAACTGCCATGCTGTCTCATTGAACTCAGCACGCACAGGAGAGGGGAGGACTGGATTGAGTGGTTTGGGGAGGGGGTTTGGGGGGGGGGGGGGGGGGGACAATGGGGAGGATGAAGAGGAGGGGTTGGCGACTGTTTGCTTGCAGTGGCGTTAGTTGTAGAGGTGTAATCCAACTATGTACATTTCATTGCAGACCAAGGCTTGGTGTAGTTAGGGAGCAGGGGTTGGGGGGTGGGAGGGGGGGGGGGTTGGGGGGGGGGGGACAAGGTCCGGCCCTCTGGTTTTGGTTGGCAGTTGAAGTGGTTGTAACCGTTCTAAAGTTTGGTAGGTTCTTAGCTCAGCCCTTGACTTTGGGCGTGATTTTGAGATAAGACACACACACACACACACACACACACACTACACACACACACACACACAACATACACACACACACACACACACACACACACACACAACACACACACACCCCACACACACACACACACACACACACACACACAGAGTCTGGCTAATTCGCTTTTAATGTAAGCACATGCACACAGACACATGTAAACATACACACTGGCATGCACATACATGCCAGTAATATTCGAAGTGGCATTGATTTAGCCACAGTGATAGTAGAGCTGGGACTGGGAGAGAAAGAAGAGGGGAGGGAGAGGGGGACAGATGCATGCGTGCACATGTGCGCACACAGACACAGACTCGTACACATGCACGCATACATGCACACACACACACACACGCACACACGCACACACAGAGGGGATTAAGTAGGCATGCCTTCACAGAGACGGGGAAGTAGAACGGGATAAAAAGATCCAACAGAGCAAACACAGGAGCCACTAGCTCAACAGGTAAAGAGATCAAGGAAGGTTTGTGGGGTGAGAGAGAGAGAGAGAGAGGGGTGGAGGTGTGGCAGGGGATGGAGGAGTGGAGGAGTGAGAGGGGGGGGGGGGGGGGAAATGGTCAAAGAAAGGCAGTTTCAGTGTCATCGATTCTCACTGGAACGGTGTTCAGTTGCATGTTCTGTTACATAAGAGGAAAAAAATACTTGTAAGATATTTCATAGAGACACGCATGACTTGCACCCCACCAATGCTTATCTTGTAAAGCCTGATTTCAGCTATACAGTTCATCTGAAATGTAGTATGCAGGTTTTGTATTATGTAATATATATATATATATATATTTTTTTTTTTCCTAATCAGATTGTTTTTTTCTGTCTTTTTTGCTGATATGTTGTTGAGGCAGCTATCTTCTATGAGATCAAAAGGGTGTGGACTGAATTAATATTATATTTTGAGGTTTGTTGAGTAAAACTTAGAACTGTGATGTTTGATATTAGTAATGGCAGGAGTTTTAAAGATGGTTCCCCTTGAAATACATTATAATGGTAACAATATTCAGAGATTTACAACACACATAAAAGAATTAAACAAAACAAAGCAAACCAAACCCACGATGAATATTTACAGTTTCCTAAATCTCATCTTTTGTTGTGATTACAAAATGTTAATATGTATAGAGCTCTCCATTATATAGGTAGATTTTTTTTTTTTTTTTTTTTAAAGAGAAAGAACTGTGGTGGTGGATATCTCTGCTGCAGTCAGTGAGCTTGCAACAGCAGTGGTGAATACATTTTTACAAAGTTCTGTAGCAGGCAGAACTTACTGCGTATAAGTGGCATGTGTTTTAGTACTTCCCCAGAAGGCTAAGAAAGGTGCTGCTTATTTCATGTGTTTTAGTACTTCCCCAGAAGGCTAAGAAAGGTGCAGCTTATTTCATGTGTTTTAGTACTTCCCCAGAAGGCTAAGAAAGGTGCTGCTTATTTCATGTGTTTTAGTACTTCCCCAGAAGGCTAAGAAAGGTGCTGCTTATTTCATGTGTTTTAGTACTTCCCCAGAAGGCTAAGAAAGGTGCTGCTTATTTCATGTGTTTTAGTACTTCCCCAGAGGGCTAAGAAAGGTGCTGCTTATTTCATGTGTTTTAGTACTTCCCCAGAGGGCTAGGAAAGGTGCTGCTTATTTCATGTGTTTTAGTACTTCCCCAGAGGGCTAGGAAAGGTGCTGCTTATTTCATGTGTTTTAGTACTTCCCCAGAGGGCTAAGAAAGGTGCTGCTTATTTCATGTGTTTTAGTACTTCCCCAGAGGGCTAAGAAAGGTGCTGCTTATTTCATGTGTTTTAGTACTTCCCCAGAGGGCTAAGAAAGGTGCTGCTTATTTCATGTGTTTTAGTACTTCCCCAGAGGGCTAGGAAAGGTGCTGCTTATTTCATGTGTTTTAGTACTTCCCCAGAAGGCTAAGAAGGTGCTGCTTATTTCATGTGTTTTAGTATTTCCCCAGAAGGCTAAGAAAGGTGCTGCTTATTTCATGTGTTTTAGTACTTCCCCAGAGGGCTAAGAAAGGTGCTGCTTATTTCATGTGTTTTAGTACTTCCCAGAGGGCTAGGAAAGGTGCTGCTTATTTCATGTGTTTTAGTACTTCCCCAGAGGGCTAAGAAAGGTGCTGCTTATTTCATGTGTTTTAGTACTTCCCCAGAGGGCTAAGAAAGGTGCTGCTTATTTCATGTGTTTTAGTACTTCCCCAGAGGGCTAGGAAAGGTGCTGCTTATTTCATGTGTTTTAGTACTTCCCCAGAAGGCTAAGAAAGGTGCTGCTTATTTCATGTGTTTTAGTATTTCCCCAGAAGGCTAAGAAAGGTGCTGCTTATTTCATGTGTTTTAGTACTTCCCCAGAGGGCTAGGAAAGGTGCTGCTTATTTCATGTGTTTTAGTATTTCCCCAGAAGGCTAAGAAAGGTGCTGCTTATTTCATGTGTTTTAGTACTTCCCCAGAGGGCTAAGAAAGGTGCTGCTTATTTCATGTGTTTTAGTACTTCCCCAGAAGGCTGCTTATTTCACAGACTTTTTTTTTTTTCAATGAAACCATGAAAGTGCAGGTTTATATGTGTGGCTTCCCCCTACCCCCCCCCCCCCCCCTGCCCCGCCCCCCCACGCCCCTCTTAAATGAAAGAATTCACAAGTACATTTCCCAACAGAACCACTTTCTTGCTAGATATCAGGGATGCAGTATTACTCTCTGAGGAGAAGGCTTGGGGGTGAAGGGGGGGGGGGGGGGGGGGTGAGGGGTAGGGGGTGAGGCTGTGAAAGCAACATGCCACGTAGTATTCAACCCACCCGTCAACTATAGTGTACGGGAGTGTGCATGTGTGGAACCGAGTTGTGGTGGGTTGCTAATATCAACATTGCTAGTTGCTAAGGGGCTTACCTACCTTGGGTATATTCCTTGAGGCGACTGACTTGATTGCATTGGAGATTGGAGAGTAGATAAAGAATCCTGTGTCGTTCTTTTCTGTAGTGTTCTTTTCATGTTTTTTTTTCCTGTTTTTTTTTTTAAAATGTTTTTTTTACTTTTTTTTTTCTCTTTCTTTTCCTTTTTTTTCTCTTCTCCCTTCTTTCTTTGTTTTTCTGTCTTACATCATTTCTGTCTCACAGCTTTTTCATTTCTGTTTGCTTTTTTTTTTTTTTCTTTTGATTTCTTTTCTTATCCTTTCTCTCATTCCTTCTTGTTATTTGTTTGTGTGTTCTTTCTTTCAAAAAAAAAAAAAAAGAAAAAGAATCATTCTTTCTCTTGCCTGACAGTTCAGTGCTCTGGGGAGAAGGAAGTGAATTGAGGAAAAGACTAAGTGGGGGAAAAAAGAAAAAAAAGGAGGGGGTGGGGGTGGGGGGGGGGGGGGCAGCATTCTTAGTGTTTTGGTTATTCTTGGTTCTGTCTCAGGGACCACAGCTGGCCTGTCCAAAGAAGTAAAGGGTTTGTGAAAAATGAGGGAGACAGTGGGGTCAGGGGAGGATAAACGTGGAGTACTCCCCACCGGCCTACCAACCTCTCACCCCACCCCCAAAACGCACATCACTCTTCCCACTCCCTTTCCCTTCCCACCCCATATCCCTGGCTGTCTGGCTGCTTTTTTTTGCTCTCTTTGTATTACCCTCTTCTTGTATCTCCCTGCACTCTGTGTGTGTGTGTGTGTGTGTGTGTGTGTGTGTGAGTGAGTGAGTGTGTGTGTGTGTTGTGTGTGCCCCCGCCCATACATGTCTGTGTCTGTCTGGTTTTATCATTTTGTGTGTTGATGGGTGTAGGCTTTGAATTTTAGAGCTTTGTACTAAAAAAAAAAAACACACACACACACACACACACATTCACACATACACACACATGGTTGCATGCAAAACACACACACACACAACACACACACATGCATGCATGCACGCACGCATGCAGGCATGCACGCACACGTGCACCACACACACACACACACACACACACACACACACACACACACACACACACACACGCACACACGCCCCCATGGTTGCACACGCAAACACACACACATACATACATACACACACGCACACACGCATGCATGTGCGCTCGCTCACACACTCACACACACACACACACACACACACACACACACACAATTGCATGCAAAACACACACACACATGGTTGCATGCAACACACATACATACACATACTCACACATACACACTCATACTCACTCTCTCTCTCTCTCTCTCTCTCTCCACACACACACACACACACACACACACACACACACGCTCACTCACACACATACTCACTCACACACACACACACACACACACACACACACTCTCTCTCCTCTCTCTCTCTCTCTCTCTCTCTCTCTCACACACACACACCACATACACACACACACTCTCTCCCCCACAAACACACACACACACGCACACACACACACACACACACACACACACACACACACACACACACACACACACACAGAAAGTAAAGAAAACTTTAGATGTATATCTTTAGTCCTACAAGAGTTTGGAATATTAACTTCAATATCTAAATGTAAGTGACTAGTTAATGATTTATGTATTTCTGTGTGACATTTGTAATGTATTATATGCTTTGAAGTGTCGATGACCAGAAATGCGTGTTTTTCACTTTGTTTCATCTTTGTTTGATTTAAATTTAAGTGTAACAAGAATAGTGATTCAGCAGTTTTCGTCACCCTCTTTTGATTGTTATGACAGACGGCCCTGGATTTGCACATGCCAGAATATTTTGCGAGTACAGGTAGAAACTCTAACAATCAGAAGTCCTGGGAAATTGTGTCTTGAGTACACAGGTAGAAACTGTAACAATCAGAAGTCCTGGAAAATTGTGTCATTAAGTACCTGGAAGGCCGGAACTATTAACACCTTCAAGAGAGGCTACTTTATCGTAAATTATTTAATAGAGTAGGACGGAGTAGCCTTCACTGTTATAGGTTACTTTATCGTAAACTGTTTAATAGAGCAGGACGGAGTAGCCTTCACTGTTATAGGTTACTTTAACGTAAACTGTTTAATAGAATTGAAATTGGAAATGAAAGAGGCAGGGAACAGTAAACAATGTATTTAATAGAGTAAGACGGAGTAGCCTTCACTGTGGGCACAGTCAGAAGTCTCTTATTTGAAATCAATATTCAATTTTCACTGTGTGAATCAAATGTGATAGCATTTTAGTCCTCAGTCAGTTCCACAAAAGTTGGTTTCATCAGTGCTTCGTGCCCCCCCCCCCCCCCCCCCCCCCCCCCCCCCCCCCCCCCCCGGTTTTCATGGAAGCTGAGTCAGGCATGCAGTTGTAATGGTGATAACTGAGTGACCGTTGTAATAGTGATAACTGAGTGACTGTTGTAATAGTGATAACTGAGTGACAGTTGTAATAGTGATAACTGATTGACCGTTGTAATAGTGATAACTGATTGACCGTTGTAATAGTGATAACTGAGTGACCGTTGTAATAGTGATAACTGAGTGACAGTTGTAATAGTGATAACTTTAGTGACAGTTGTAATAGTGATAACTGAGTGACAGTTGTAATAGTGATAACTGAGTGACAGTTGTAATAGTGATAACTTTAGTGACAGTCTGTTACCTAGACAAGATACTGGAAAAAAGCTTGATGTGAGTCTTGAACAATGGAATGGTCTTTTAGTAGATTTGAAAGTGTTGATTGACGACAGTACACAAAACCTGCATGAACCACACTGCCTCATACAGTGCACCAAAGACACCAGACTGTAGCAGATCGACACACTCAAACCTTACTGAAGACCATGTCATTGTTTTGCAGCTGTTTATGATCATCATCTGCATTGGGGGATAGAATGTGAAGCAGCTGGTGAATGTGTATGAGGTCGAGGTCTTTTTTTTTCCTAGATGGAACTAATCCTGCCAGTGTTTTATTGTTTGGTTTGGAAATGTGAGGCTCTAGCACTGAACATATGCTGAGCTGCAGACGTGTTTGTTGTTGCTTCCACTTTATTTACTACTAGCCAATAGCACTGAACATATGCTGAGCTGCAGATGTGTTTGTACTGCTAGCCTGTCTTCCAAGCTGTATCATGGGTGTCACCGCTACACTGTTGTCTCCGGCTTCACCATATGCAGCCGCATCTGAACTCACATTGTGATGATCCCAGTGTGTGGTCGTCATGACACCACCTACCAAAGGACACCCTACGGAGTCTTCTTGATGCTGTTCATTTGTTCCTGTGCTGCTCTGTAATGATGGCTGGACGTCACTTACAAACCCTCCTACAGACAACAGTGATGGCCAGACTGACTGGGGAGGCAGACATCAAGCCACATCTGTCCACCACGTCTTTCCACCGACAGTCCTGTGAATACGTCGATACTGTGAGACCATAGCAGGAGCTTCCTGTGTGTATAAGTTATATCAGACAGCAGGTGCTTTATTTATGGATGTGTGTGTGTGTGTGTGTGTGTGTGTGTGTGTGTGTGTGTGTGTGTGTGTGTGTGTGTGCAGGTTAGCCTGCAGGTGTTGATCATTTTGACAGGGAATTACAACTTCTTCAACCTGCTGACGATTGCACTCTGCATCCCTCTCCTGGATGATGCTGTCTTCTTTGGATCTCCTGGTAAAGCAGGTGGGTGATAAAAGGAGAAAGAATTTTCTCCCAGTTCGAGTCATGAAGGTTTATTAACACATATGTGCTGTCACGGTAATGTCATAAAAAGAAGATGTAGATCAGGGAACATCTATAACTGATTTGTCGCTACTTTTCTGTTGGATAATTACACTTCATTATGGCATTTCATTGTTTGGTTCTTAGTCATTTTCCATTCAAAAAAATCATTTGTCATTGTTTCTAATTGTGTGTAAGAAAGTGAGTAAAAGCTTGCATATGCGCATGTGTTGGGAAAGTGTATATGCATTGTATTTGTGTGTATGTGTGTGTGTATGTGCATGCTTGCGTGCGTGTGTGTGTTTGTGTGTGTGTGTGTGTGTGAGAGAGAGAGAGAGAGGAGAGAGAGAGAGAGAGAGCAGGAGAAAAAGAGAGAGAGAGTGTGTGTGTATGTATGTTTGTGAGTGAGAGAGAGGTATTGTCATGCTAACTTGAAAAATCAGAACTGTTGAAACATCCATCCCATTTCTAAATGATTATTAAGTACACACATGCACACACATACTTATACTCACACCCACATGCATGCACATGTGCTCATACAGGGTTGAGTAGAAGAAACAAGATCACAAACTTTGTGTCATTGGAATATGTCATGACCATTCTGTCATTGGAATATGCCATGACCATTGATGCCACACACAGGGGAAGTTGAATAGTGAAGGGGGAAAAACATTAGGTAATAATAACCAAGGAGCAAGAAATAAAACTTTCACCTGTACAGATCAGTAGTATGAGGAGAAGGTAATGAAAATACTAAACTGCCGTTGCTGAATCAGGTAATTGAGCAGGGTGAAAGCATGGTCAACAGATAAGCGAATAATGCGTGAACACACACACACACACACACACACACACACACACACACACACACACACACACACACACACACACACTAAAATGATTGAAAAAAAAGTAATGTGAAGATAGAAAATGAATAAATCAACCTTAATCGACTGAAGAAAGAAAGAAGAAGGGGATATAGAAAATGAATAATAAATCAACCTTTGTAACACGAGAGAAGAAGGAAAGAGAGAAACAAAGGGTGGAAGGAAGGAAGGGAGTGAAGAGAAGGGGAACTGTCAGAAGAGGGAGGTGAAGAACTGAGAGGCTGGGCAGTCAGACGGCGGGCATGTGCACGCAGGCGGCAGAAAGGGCGTGGTGTGGAACCTGCTGTCCTTGCTGGCCTCCATCGTGGTGCCGGGAGTGGTGCTGGGTCTGGGGGCCTACTACACCATCAAACTCTTCAACCTCCGCCTGACCAGCGACTACACCATCACGTCCAAGATCGGTCAGTCTCCTCCTCTTGTTGATGGCAGTGTCTGTGTAAATGGACTCTGTGTAATCCATTTGAATCAGTTAGAACACTGACTGAACTTGTTCCTTTGTGTAATCCATTTGAATCGGTTGAAATACCGATAGAACTTGTTTGTTTGTTTAATCCATTTGAATCAGTTAGAACACCGATAGAACTTGTTTGTTTGTTTAATCCATTTGAATCAGTTAGAACACCAATAGAACTTGTTTGTTTGTTTAATCCATTTGAATCAGTTAGAACACCGATAGAACTTGTTTGTTTAAATCCATTTGAATCAGTTAGAACACCAATAGAACTTGTTTGTTTAAATCCATTTGAATCAGTTAGAACACCGATAGAACTTGTTTGTTTGTTTAATCCATTTGAGTCAGTTAGAACACCGATAGAACTTGTTTGTTTAAATCCATTTGAATCAGTTAGAACACCGATAGAACTTGTTTGTTTAAATCCATTTGAATCAGTTAGAACACGGATAGAACTTGTTTGTTTAAATCCATTTGAGTCAGTTAGAACACGGATAGAACTTGTTTGTTTAAATCCATTTGAATCAGTTAGAACACTGATAGAACTTGTTTGTTTAAATCCATTTGAGTCAGTTAGAACACCGATAGAACTTGTTTGTTTAAATCCAGTTGAGTCAGTTAGAACACCGATAGAACTTGTTTGTTTAAATCCATTTGAATCAGTTAGAACACCGATAGAACTTGTTTGTTTAAATCCAGTTGAGTCAGTTAGAACACCGATAGAACTTGTTTGTTTAAATCCAGTTGAGTCAGTTAGAACACCGATAGAACTTGTTTGTTTAAATCCAGTTGAGTCAGTTAGAACACCGATAGAACTTGTTTGTTTAAATCCAGTTGAGTCAGTTAGAACACCGATAGAACTTGTTTGTTTAAATCCATTTGAATCAGTTAGAACACCGATAGAACTTGTTTGTTTGTTTAATCCATTTGAGTCAGTTAGAACACCGATAGAACTTGTTTGTTTAAATCCAGTTGAGTCAGTAAGAACACCGATAGAACGTGTTTGTTTAAATCCAGTTGAGTCAGTTAGAACACGGATAGAACTTGTTTGTTTGTTTAAATCCAGTTGAGTCAGTTAGAACACCGATAGAACTTGTTTGTTTAAATCCAGTTGAGTCAGTTAGAACACGGATAGAACTTGTTTGTTTAAATCCAGTTGAGTCAGTTAGAACACCGATAGAACTTGTTTGTTTAAATCCAGTTGAGTCAGTTAGAACACGGATAGAACTTGTTTGTTTAAATCCAGTTGAGTCAGTAAGAAGAACCCCGGATAGAACTTGTTTGTTTAAATCCAGTTGAGTCAGTTAGAACACGGATAGAACTTGTTTGTTTAAATCCAGTTGAGTCAGTTAGAACACGGATAGAACTTGTTTGTTTAAATCCAGTTGAGTCAGTTAAAGAACACGGATAGAACTTGTTTGTTTAAATCCAGTTGAGTCAGTTAGAACACGGATAGAACTTGTTTGTTTAAATCCAGTTGAGTCAGTAAGAACACGGATAGAACTTGTTTGTTTAAATCCAGTTGAGTCAGTTAGAACACGGATAGAACTTGTTTGTTTAAATCCAGTTGAGTCAGTTAGAACACGGATAGAACTTGTTGTTTAAATCCAGTTGAGTCAGTTAGAACACGGATAGAACTTGTTTGTTTAAATCCAGTTGAGTCAGTTAGAACACGGATAGAACTTGTTTGTTTAAATCCAGTTGAGTCAGTTAGAACACGGATAGAACTTGTTTGTTTAAATCCAGTTGAGTCAGTTAGAACACGGATAGAACTTGTTTGTTTAAATCCAGTTGAGTCAGTTAGAACACCGATAGAACTTGTTTGTTTAAATCCAGTTGAGTCAGTTAGAACACGGATAGAACTTGTTTGTTTAAATCCAGTTGAGTCAGTTAGAACACCGATAGAACTTGTTTGTTTAAATCCAGTTGAGTCAGTTAGAACACGGATAGAACTTGTTTGTTTAAATCCAGTTGAGTCAGTTAGAACACGATAGAACTTGTTTGTTTAAATCCAGTTGAGTCAGTTAGAACACGGATAGAACTTGTTTGTTTAAATCCAGTTGAGTCAGTTAGAACACGGATAGAACTTGTTTGTTTAAATCCAGTTGAGTCAGTTAGAACACCGATAGAACTTGTTTGTTTAAATCCAGTTTGAGTCAGTAAGAAGAACACCGATAGAACTTGTTTGTTTAAATCCAGTTGAGTCAGTTAGAACACCGATAGAACTTGTTTGTTTAAATCCAGTTGAGTCAGTAAGAAGAACACCGATAGAACTTGTTTGTTTAAATCCAGTTGAGTCAGTTAGAACACCGATAGAACTTGTTTGTTTAAATCCAGTTGAGTCAGTAAGAAAACACCGATAGAACTTGTTTGTTTAAATCCAGTTGAGTCAGTTAGAACACCGATAGAACTTGTTTGTTTAAATCCAGTTGAGTCAGTTAGAACACCGATAGAACTTGTTTGTTTAAATCCAGTTGAGTCAGTTAGAACACCGATAGAACTTGTTTGTTTAAATCCAGTTGAGTCAGTTAGAACACCGATAGAACTTGTTTGTTTAAATCCAGTTGAGTCAGTAAGAACACCGATAGAACTTGTTTGTTTAAATCCAGTTGAGTCAGTTAGAACACCGATAGAACTTGTTTGTTTAAATCCAGTTGAGTCAGTTAGAACACGATAGAACTTGTTTGTTTAAATCCAGTTGAGTCAGTTAGAACACCGATAGAACTTGTTTGTTTAAATCCAGTTGAGTCAGTTAGAACACGATAGAACTTGTTTTTAAATCCAGTTGAGTCAGTAGAACACCGATAGAACTTGTTTGTTTAAATCCAGTTGAGTCAGTAAGAAACACGATAGAACTTGTTTGTTTAAATCCAGTTGAGTCAGTTAGAACACGGATAGAACTTGTTTGTTTAAATCCAGTTGAGTCAGTTAGAACACGATAGAACTTGTTTGTTTAAATCCAGTTGAGTCAGTTAGAACACGGATAGAACTTGTTTGTTTAAATCCAGTTGAGTCAGTTAAGAACACCGATAGAACTTGTTTGTTTTAAATCCAGTTGAGTCAGTAAGAAGAACACCGTAAAACTTGTTGGTTTAAATCCAGTTGAGTCAGTAAGAAGAACACCGATAGAACTTGTTTGTTTAAATCCAGTTGAGTCAGTAAGAAGAACACCGATAGAACTTGTTTGTTTAAATCCAGTTGTGTCAGTAAGAAGAACACCGATAGAACTTGTTTGTTTAAATCCAGTTGAGTCAGTAAGAAGAACACCGATAGAACTTGTTTGTTTAAATCCAGTTGAGTCAGTAAGAAGAACACCGATAGAACTTGTTTGTTTAAATCCAGTTGAGTCAGTCAGAAGAACACCGATAGAACTTGTTTGTTTAAATCCAGTTGAGTCAGTCAGAAGAACACCGATAGAACTTGTTTGTTTAAATCCAGTTGAGTCAGTTAGAACACCGATAGAACTTGTTTGTTTAAATCCAGTTGAGTCAGTTAGAACACCGATAGAACTTGTTTGTTTAAATCCAGTTGAGTCAGTTAGAACACCGATAGAACTTGTTTGTTTAAATCCAGTTGAGTCAGTAAGAAGAACACCGATAGAACTTGTTTGTTTAAATCCAGTTGAGTCAGTAAGAAGAAACACCGATAGAACTTGTTTGTTTAAATCCAGTTGAGTCAGTAAGAAAACACCGATAGAACTTGTTTGTTTAAATCCAGTTGAGTCAGTTAGAACACCGATAGAACTTGTTTGTTTAAATCCAGTTGAGTCAGTTAGAACACCGATAGAACTTGTTTGTTTAAATCCAGTTGAGTCAGTTAAGAACACCGATAGAACTGTTGTTTGTTTAATCCATTGAGTCAGTTAGAACACCGATAGAACTTGTTTGTTTAAATCCAGTTGAGTCAGTTAGAACACGATAGAACTTGTTTGTTTAAATCCAGTTGAGTCAGTTAGAAGAACACCGATAGAACTTGTTTGTTTAAATCCAGTTGAGTCAGTTAGAAGAACACCGATAGAACTTGTTTGTTTTAAATCCAAGTTGAGTACAGTTAGAAGAACAACCGATAGAACTTGTTTGTTTAAATCCAGTTGAGTCAGTTAGAAGAACACCGATAGAACTTGTTTGTTTAAATCCAGTTGAGTCAGTTAGAAGAACACCGATAGAACTTGTTTGTTTAAATCCAGTTGAGTCAGTTAGAAGAACACCGATAGAACTTGTTTGTTTAAATCCAGTTGAGTCAGTCAGAAGAACACCGATAGAACTTGTTTGTTTAAATCCAGTTGAGTCAGTCAGAAGAACACCGATAGAACTTGTTTGTTTAAATCCAGTTGAGTCAGTTAGAACACCGATAGAACTTGTTTGTTTAAATCCAGTTGAGTCAGTCAGAAGAACACCGATAGAACTTGTTTGTTTAAATCCAGTTGAGTCAGTTAGAAGAACAGTGATTGACCTCATTTCTTCTTTGGTTCCTGTTGGCTCAGTGAAGTGCTGTGGTGCATGTGAAGTGTGTCTGTGGTGCATGTGAAGTGTGTCTGTGGTGCATGTGAAGTGTGTCTGTGGTGCATGTGAAGTGTGTCTGTGGTGCATGTGAAGTGTGTCTGTGGTGCATGTGAAGTGTGTCTGTGGTGCATGTGAAGTGTGTCTGTGGTGCATGTGAAGTGTGTCTGTGTGCATGTGAAGTGTGTCTGTGGTGCATGTGAAGTGTGTCTGTGGTGCATGTGAAGTGTGTCTGTGGTGCATGTGAAGTGTGTCTGTGGTGCATGTGAAGTGTGTCTGGTGCATGTGAAGTGTGTCTGTGGTGCATGTGAAGTGTGTCTGTGGTGCATGTGAAGTGTGTCTGTGGTGCATGTGAAGTGTGTCTGTGGTGCATGTGAAGTGTGTCTGTGCTGCATGTGAAGTGTGTCTGTGGTGCATGTGAAGTGTGTCTGTGGTGCATGTGAAGTGTGTCTGTGGTGCATGTGAAGTGTGTCTGTGGTGCATGTGAAGTGTGTCTGTGGTGCATGTGAAGTGTGTCTGTGGTGCATGTGAAGTGTGTCTGTGGTGCATGTGAAGTGTGTCTGTGGTGCATGTGAAGTGTGTCTGTGCTGCATGTGAAGTGTGTCTGTGCTGCATGTGAAGTGTGTCTGCTGCATGTGAAGTGTGTTTATTCACATGAGAGTTAACCAGGCTTGCTTTTCCTGTTGTCATTATCAGTTTCAGCGTCGGTTGTTTCTTTTGTTCCTGTTTTTGTTATCAGTTCAGAGACGGGTCTGTCTTTCTTAGGTCATTGTCATTGTCAGCGTCAAAGTAATCATTCTTTTGTTGACATTTGTGTGTGTGTGTGTAAATTTACCCATGTGTATGTACATGTGTATGTATGCATGTGTGTATATATATATATATATATATAATGTTATCTGTGACCAGTGTAAACTTTGTAAATGGACTTTTGATAGTTTTTCATTAGTATCGACATAAGATCAACCAAACCATTCCTACACACGCTGTTAAACGCTTTGTATGCAGATTTTCATCTTTTTGCTAAGAGCAAGTCCTAAGATTAGAAAGCATGTGACCCCATGAAACTCCTGTAGGGTCATCATCATGTAGAAAAAAACTCATTGTCCAATGCTTCCATCAGAATGATGCAGACATAGGGGCTATTTCAAGGATTTTGCACGCTGTCCAGCTTAGAGTTTTGTACACTGAAATAATTTCTTTGGCAGTTCCATCATATCGAGGATGTGCTTTGCACACTCCACTTACCTTGCCATGTGTGTTGGAGTCCAGGGTTGGGATTCATAGCAGACTTCAGGTCTGTTCCCATTTCTGTGCAGAAGCTCCATTGGCCAAAACCTCTCACCAGATGTAACGAAGACATTAATTACCACAGGTATTTTGTCCAGGCTGCATTGTTGTTGTTCACTTCTTGCTGGCTATCCACAGAAACGTCTAAGACCCCTCCAACAGGTTCAAAATTCTGCCGCCAAACTTGCCTTTGACGTAGGCAAGTTTCAGCTCAGTGCATCTCTCTTTTGAGTGCTACTGGCTTCCTGTTAAGCAAAGAATAAAGCACAAGATTCTCTTTGCCTTCACGTTAATACCGGAACTTCACCCTGGTATCTTTCTGAACTTCGAAACATTTATGTTCCATCAAGGTGTGTGTGCTACTGCTGATGATGACAGGATCTTCGGCATTCCAAAGTTCTGTAAGGAAAGGCACCATGGAAGAGCCTGTAGTATTTCTGATGCATAAACATGAAACTGTGTGTCCTCTTTCTCCCACAGTCTGTCGCTCTCATTCTTCAGAACGAATCAAAAGTGTGTGTGTGTGTGTGTGTGCGTGTGTATGTGCATGAGTGTGTGTGTGTGTGTGTGTGTGTGTGTGTGTGTGTGAGTGTGTGTGTGTGTGTGTGTGTGTGTGTGCATGTGCACGTGAGTGCCTGTGTTTGTGTATGGGGGCTTAATTACGGGTGTGGGTATACCCAGGAAGAGAGGAAGGGAGAGAGAGTGTGCATACACATGCATCCGTGTGTGTGTGTGTGTGAGTGAGAGAGAGAGAGAGAGGGGAGGGAGAGAGATGTTTAAAATGTGTGCTTTTTGTGAAAGTGTTTTGAGACTTTGGAGAGTGCTGCATGAATGTCCTCTAATCATTATTTATCATTAAAGTTTCCCTTGTGCCCTAACAATACGTGTCATACTTTTTAGGCAGCATTCTTTTCCTGTTCAAAATGATGGGCATTGGTGACTTGTCTTTCCATACCTCACTGAACCATGACTGTATCATGGCTTTTTTCACTTGCAAGTTTTAAGACTTAACTGATGTGGAGGAGGATCAGGTTTAGGCGGTCCTACACATACATTGGCTTGGGAGATTGAAAAAGAAAAAAGAAAAACTTGGTGGGATTTGAACTTTGGGCAGAATCTGTGTGCACTGTATTGCTCAACTCAAAGCGGGAAAGCAGAGAGGTGCAAGTTGAAGGTTAAGGTCAGGCATGGTAGGGTGTGAATTACGATCCACTGCCAGTGATCTGAGTGTGGAACCTGCCGTTGCAGCCTTTACGGAGAAACAGTTTCTGGAATGGCTGGAGATGGTCATGCCGTGGACCATCAAACTGGGGGCTGCCTCCTTGGCTCTGGAGCTGCTGCAGGCTTTCATCAGGTGTGTGTGGTGGGGGGGGGGGGGGGGGTTGAGGAGGGGGGGGGGTAGCGCAAGAGAGTGTGTGTGTGTGAGTGTGTGTGTGTGTGTGTGTGTGTGTGTGTTTGCTTGCTGTGTGTGTGTGTGTGTGTGTGTGTGTGTGTGTGTGTGTGTGTGTGTGTGTATTACAACCTTGAGTTAATCTGACAATAAATTGGTTTCAGTCAGTCACTGTGTGTGTGTGTGTGTGTGTGAGAGAGAGAGAGAGAGAGAATGAGTGTATGTGCATGTGTGTGGCCTGTGAGTGTGTGTGTGTGTGCTTTGTGAGTGTGTGTGCGAGTGCGGAGCACATGTGTATGTATGTGTATGTGTGTGGCATATGTGTATGTGTGTGTGTGAGTACGCACCCATTGTGTGTATGTACATGTGTGCGCATATGCATGCGTCCATTTGTGTTTAGGAGAGAGAAGGGAGAAGTTGTGGATTTTCTTTGTGTGTGTGTAAGTGTGTGTGTGTATGTGTGTGTGTGTATGTGTGTAGAGATTGATGAGATGTTTCACCTGATACGTGTTTCTGTATTTGCAATGTGAACTGGACAGGAGTTTCACATGGTATAAAGGAATCTTCCGGAAGAACGTGGCCATTGTACAGACAGTGTTGTTTGGCGCTATTGCTGCTGCCATGTTTGGTATCAGTCTGGTAAGTTTGAGTAGATGTATGCTTGCTTGTGTGCGCAAATCTGTGCGTGTGAATGTGTGTAGGTGTGCATGTGTCTGATTGTGCTTGTGTGTTTGCGAGTGTGTATATGTGAGTGTGCATGCGTATTTATGCTTCAAGATTGATCTTTGTATATTGGGTTTTTTTTGTTAATGAGGTGGACTTAAGTTAACTTTGACGGTTACAAGTCTGGTAACATTAGTTATTTTTTTTACAGGCTTTCCAAATTGACTTTAAACGATAAGAGCTAACTGTTTTCAGCTTTAAAAAAAGATACTAGTTTTCTTTGCATTTTGTAAAACAGAACTTAGTAATTGTGTATACTTCATTTTGATTTTCTGTCACAAATAATTCACACTCTAATAAGCTCTCAGTTAAATGGTGAGTGTGTTCAGCTACAGAGTTGAAACGTGTGAGTTTGAAACAGTCATGGGGTGAACCCTCCGTGTCCTCCCAGTAGTCAAGGTGAGCCAGATCCATTTCATGAAAGGTGAAGGCAGTAGAGAGAGAGGGTTGGGGTCCGCCGTGTGCAGTGCCATGTCTTGGACACACTGACCCTCTAACAGTTTACAAGCCCTGTGGCCGTTCAGCTGTGGGACTTGAATCTTTTTACTGAGGAGCATGTTCCATATGGGACCTGATGCATTTCTGTTGTTTATGACCCCGTGCTGAATGTCTTCAGTGCATTTGGTTTTTTTTTTAGTGTGACAGGATTGCTTGCATGGGCATTGATGTTCACTGCAAAGGTAGCCTCCCTGTCTTTGGATGCGTTATTTTCTTCTGTGAATAAAACTGTGTTGGGTCTTTGTGTGAGCAAGTCACTTCTCTGGCTTTTCAGGTTTGAAATTAAAACATTAAAAGCTTACCGTTTTCAGCTGATAAAGATACTGATATTCTTTGTACCTTGGAAAATAGAGTTTAATGCGTATGCTGAGCAGAGTGAAGATCTAATTTAAAAGGTGATCTGACTCTTGGAGTGCAGTGTAGCAAGAGCAGGCAGATAATTCCTTATTCATAATCATCTTGATGACCATACCTGAAGAGGTGAGATGACCATACCTGAAGAGGTGAGATGACCATACCTGAAGAGGTGAGATGACGATACCTGAAGAGGTGAGATGATGAGAAGAACATGCATAACGTTTGTTCACTGATGTATACACAGCCCATGTCTGGTTTGATTTTAAAGCTGTGTGATTGACCTGTGAGGCATACTGCCGTTTAAAAAAATGACAAATTTGCCAGTTTGGTAAGACAGAAAAAGTGGAAAATTTGCCCGTTTTCTAAGTAGATTATTCACATGTAGTTTTAGACACGGACAGCTGTGGACATTCATGATGTTGGAAAATAGCTTTGGGACTCAGGAAAAGTGTTTCTTTGTAGATCTTTCATCCAAAACCTAGACACCATGTAAGCAAGGCTGTGGATAGGGTGCACTTGTTGCCAGAGAAAAAGAAAACTATGTAAAACATGTGATAATAACATCAGTTGTCAGAGGTTCATTGGAGCTACATGTGGTAATAACATCAATTGTCAGAGGTTCATTGGAGCTACATGTGATAATAACATCAATTGTCAGAGGTTCATTGGAGCTACATGTGATAATAACATCAGTTGTCAGAGGTTCATTGGAGCAACATGTGATAATAACATCAATTGTCAGAGGTTCATTGGAGCTACATGTGACAATAATATCAATTGTCAGAGGTTCATTGGAGCTATATGTGATAGAGTAATATCAATTATCAGAGGTTCATTGGAGCTATAATAACATCAATTGTCAGAGGTTCATTGGAGCTATAATAACATAAGTTGTCAGAGGTTCATTGGAGCTGTAATAACATCAATTGTCAGAGGTTCATGCTATAATAACATCAATTGTCAGAGGTTCATTGGAGCAACATGTGATAATAACATCAGTTGTCAGAGGTTCATTGGAGCAACATGTGATAATAACATCAATTGTCAGAGGTTCATTGGAGCTACATGTGATAATAACATCAGTTGTCAGAGGTTCATTGGAGCTATAATAACAGCAGTTGTCAGAGGTTCATTGGAGCTACATGTGATAATAACATCAGTTGTCAGAGGTTCATTGGAGCTATAATAACATCAGTTGTCAGAGGTTCATTGGAGCTATAATAACATCAGTTGTCAGAGGTTGCTTGGAGCTACAGGGGAAACAAACACAGCAATGGTGGTCCTCTCACAATACAGTAGGCTTCTTTGAGTCTGCTACTGATCTGCTCTGATTGTTCACGTACTCTTCTGATTGTTCACGTACTCTTCTGATTGTTCACGTACTCTTCTGATTGTTCACGTACTTCTGATTGTTCACGTACTCTTCTGATTGTTCACGTACTCTTCTGATTGTTCACGTACTCTTCAAAATCTACAAGGAGTTACGTGAGATAATGAACAGGCAATCAATAAACTTGATCGTAAAAGGCAATCAATAAACTTGATCGTAAAAGGCAATCAATAAACTTGATCGTAAAAGGCAATCAATAAACTTGATCGTAAAAAAGGCAATCAATAAACTTGATCGTAAAAGGCAATCAATAAACTTGATTGTAAAAGGCAATCAATAAACGTGATCGTAAAAGGCAATCAATAAACTTGATCGTAAAAGGCAATCAATAAACGTGATCGTAAAAGGCAATCAATAAACGTGATCGTAAAAGGCAATCAATAAACGTGATCGTAAAAGGCAATCAATAAACTTGATCGTAAAAGGCAATCAATAAACGTGATCGTAAAAGGCAATCAATAAACTTGATCGTAAAAGGCAATCAAGCCCACAGTGAATCGCAAACAATGCTGGAAGCTTCACTTGGGCAGTGATGTCATTATCGTACTCACAAAAGAATCGGAGAAAAGACATCCAACCTGAATCAAATGTTGTAATTAGATTGAACTGAATGAGCTATTGTTGGATGAATGGATTTTTAAAAAATAGGTAATCCCAGTGTGAAAAACGGAGATTCCGCTGCATGTTTTTAGTTGCTGTACATTCCATACATAACACATTGAAGTCATATAAGGTTGGAAAAATCCTTTGAGCTTACCATAACCACTGACCGTTGACACTTTTTTTTTTTTTTTATACCATCAGGTTATTTTAACAAATTACATTTAGTCATTCAGTCAAAAGCATTGGGACTTTAGGTTATATATTCCCTGGAAGTTATCTAGGGAAGTGAAATTAACTTCAGGCAAAACTTTTGTCAGGCAGTTCAAAATCCTAAACAGAAGTTGTTCGGTTTTGTGTGTGTGTGTGTGTGTGTGTATGTTGAAAATCTGTGTTCTTGACTAAATAGTTTGGTGCAAAATTAATGCATTTGAGTACGCACTTCGATGAAAAAAAAAAAAAGTAAAATGCATAAACAGAACATGGATGCATTTTTTGTTTTGATAAACGAATACATGAAACATCACATCAGACCATCAGATGAACTCAAAGTTTTGCATGAGTTAGTTGATAGACCATGGGATTTCATTGGCATTCCCCTCATTACCCTGCATTAGGCCGTCTGTACACTTTGTACAAAAAGCAGTTATCCAATTCTGTCCACACTTACCCTAGCACATGTTTATAAAATGGCCTTGCTGCATAGCAGATACTTTCTCGCATACCTATTTTCTGAATAGAAGTCGTTCCTATTATTTTCTATTCAAGCTAGTATGATGGCCAGTTGGCTGACATCTCTTTGTGACTTGAAGAGGCGGAAGATACCAAAAGAAAGAGACTGGGAAAGCAGTTTTCTTCAGCCCAAATCACTGTTGCTTCTTATTCTTTTTTTTCCATGATAGCCCAACTTCAAGTTGTTGGTCTTTCTAGCACTTAACTGAAGACTAGAGGATTTGCTTTATACTTAAATCTTGGTGGCAAGGCTGCATTTTCTGTTGTCGGTTTTCCATGGTGGCTAGGGTAATCTAATGGGGTGGAGACCAGTGAGTTGGTCATTATATTGTGCTCTGGACATGTTTTGCATGTCGCAAGTAATGGCTTACACACTTTCTGTTAAGACCATTGCAATTATTTCCATTTTTTTGTCACCACTTTCTTTCTGGGTATCATAACCCAAACACCTTTACAAATCTTAAATAAATGTTAGCGAACCGCCCAGAGAACGTGGACAAACGAGTCACAAGACGAAACACAACTAGTTTCGACCTCTTAGGTCTTCATCAGGTGAGACATTAACGAATAAAACAATGAAAATTCACTTAGCTTTGATCGCTTCAGATCACTTGGTAGGGTTCAGCGCAAGGATTTCCTTGCGCTGAACCCTACCAAGTGATCTGAAGCGATCAAAGCTAAGTGAATTTTCATTGTTTTATTCGTTAATGTCTCACCTGATGAAGACCTAAGAGGTCGAAACTAGTTGTGTTTCGTCTTGTGACTCGTTTGTCCACGTTCTCTGGGCGGTTCGCTAACATTTATTTAAGATTTGTTTAGATTTCCGCCTGCAGTCCTCTCGCTTTGCAACCAAACACCTTTAGTCTATATAAGTTAAATACCTATTACTGTCAGAGCCTGGTTAGCTTTTGGGTTAGGTGTTGGACTCCTGTATTGCAGTGACTGTGGCCTTTGTGGGATAGAATTACATACACAGCAGTTTTTTTGTGTGTTTGTTTTTCAAAAATTAATTTTTTTGTTTTCATTTTGATATGATGTTATGTATAAAGAAAATCTGCATTTCCATTTTAATCCAGGATTTTTCTGTTACGCGCTCAGTGTGTGGCGAACAGCCTGTCTTTCTGTCCAAGTCAAGACCGCAAGCAACTTTTTTGCCAGGAGATGATGACTCACATGACTTGCCATATTAGGAACTATTCGATAAGTCAGTTTCAGGTGACATTTCAACATGTATGACAAAAACTATAGGTAGTCTAAGAGTCATCAGTGGATAATTTTCTATCGTAATCACATGACTCGGTGCGATCGGCCACATGAAAGTTCACAACTGTGTCATGCATTGTGTTGTTCTGTTCTTGCATTGATAATACATTGTGTTCCCAGCTGGTTTCAACAGGTACAGACATTGTACTCCTAACGTTCATCAGGAAAAAAAAAAAGAAAGAATTTAAGCTATATGACATGGATTAGACTTGCCACTGTAATTTTAGTATTGCCAGAGAACACTAACTGCTATGTTGGAGTTAATACAACAACAAAATGCCCAACGATGTTAAGGGGTTGATGGAATCAGACACTCAGGTGTCTCTCATCAGCCCATCACATCAGCCACTGTACTAAGGTGGCTGTCACAGCGGTACATCAAACAGCTGTTGGTGTAGAAAGCTGTATTGATGTGTGCTTGTGGCAGGTGTGTGACAAAGCTGATACTGACGTGCATGTCTGCTAGGTGCCCCACACAGCTGTTCACAAGCCATTGCAGAGAACTCTGGATCCTGAGATCCTGAAACTCCATGGGCGGACACGCCCATTCCACCTCGTCAGTTCCTATGGACTTTTCCGCAGGTAGCCCAGAGTTCTCCCTGCCCCTCTCGTGTGGTTTCTGCTTGATTTTCCTGCAGCATTTGTTGGCTGCTGTCCTACATCGTGGGCATCGTTCTTTACTTTTCTGTTTGCCTGTGTTTGAAGCGTTCCTGTCCTACCTGAACATGTGGTTTCATTGAGTGTATTCATTGGGTGCTTTTGTATTTTTCTTTTAGTTTTTGTTTCCCTTTTTTTTTAAATTTCATTTTGAGAGCTGGAGAGGGATCAAAGGAGAGTGTTCTGTGACTCCGCTCTGTCACAAGATTGTAACAGGAACTTGAGGCCGTTACCAGCATTGAGGGTCCAGACTTGCACATGTTTTCACAGGACTTTCCCTTGTGACATCATTGATTTTGTTTTAACCCTTTGCTCTAACCAGTTTTTTCATAGCCATGAATCAGATGTAGTGATTATTTTACAGACCTGGCACTTTCTTCAAACTCAGCTTCACAATATTTATTTTCCTGTAGATAGTATATAGTCATCATGGCCCAAGGGGTGGTTTCTCTTTGAAATTTTTTTGCTAATTCATACCGTTCATGTCAGTGACAAAAAGCCTTTTTCTGTCCTTTTTCACGCTGTAATGCAAACCTCTGGCAAACATTGACATCAACCAAGGCTGTCAAATCTTGAGCATTGAAATGTAATCTCATGTCGGAAGCTGCTGGAGCATTTGTGACACTGAGAGGGCCAGCGAAAGAAGGTGGGGTTAAGTGACATTACAATCATCCCACATTGTACCACTTGACTAGTATGACATGCCACAAAGCCCATGGTCTTTCTGTTCATGATGCCAGGTCTTTAACCATTAAGTGGATCTCTGTGTCCGCCTTCTTCATATATACTAATGTAGCCTTGTGCTTATTTGTCTTATTTCACCCAGCTTAGCTAGTTCTTGTCTTTCTGGTCCCAACCCAGATATTGTCAGTTTGGCCCAGATCTTACCAACTTAGTCCAGAGCTGACCAGATTGGCCTGGATCTAACAAATAGCCACAATCCGATTGAAAAGGTCCTGATCTAGATCTTACCAAGTCAGTCCAGTTTGGATTAACCTGACCATCTTTACCAAATCATCCAATCAAATTGGCCCAGGTCTTGCCAGATCATTCAGATCTGATCTGTCCAGATCCTACCAAATTTGCCCAGGTCACCAACTTATTCCAGAACTGATCAAACTGGCCAAGATCTTGACAGGTTAGCCAGGGGAGGGTCAGGTCAGAAGGGGTTAGACTGATCCACCTTTTTACCCTGTTAGTCCAGATCTTTTGAAGTTAGTACAGATCTAATCAAACTTGGCCACATTTTACCAAAGAAGGCCATTTCTGACCAGATCAGTCTGGGTCTGGTCAGCCTAGCCCAGAAGACGTACTCCAGATTGTATGAGATTGGCATAGCACAGATCTTACTAGATTTGTCCAGATCTGATCAAATGGGTTTACATCTTGCCAAACTGTGAAGACATTGTCACAGATCTTATCAAAGTAGCCCCAAGCCTGATCACATTAGTTGAGACTTCATCCAGTCACATTGAGACTTCATCCTGAGACTTCATCCAGTCACATTGAGACTTCATCCAGTCATATTGAGACTTCATCCTGAGACTTCATCCAGTCACATTGAGACTTCATCCAGTCACATTGAGACTTCATCCTGAGACTTCATCCAGTCACATTGAGACTTCATCCAGTCACATTGAGACTTCATCCTGTCACATTGAGACTTCATCCAGTCATATTTTGAGACTTCATCCAGTCACATTGAGACTTCACCCAGTCACATTGAGACTTCATCCAGCCACATTCAGACTTCATCCAGTCATATTGAGACTTCATCCAGTCATATTTTGAGACTTCATCCAGTCATATTTTGAGACTTCATCCAGTCACATTGAGACTTCATCCAGTCACATTGAGACTTCATCCAGTCATATTTTGAGACTTCACCCAGTCACATTGAGACTTCACCCAGTCACATTGAGACTTCACCCAGTCACATTGAGGCTTCATCCAGTCACATTGAGACTTCATCCAGTCATATTTTGAGACTTCATCCAGTCACATTGAGACTTCATCCTGTCACATTGAGACTTCACCCAGTCACACTGAGACTTCACCCAGTCACATTGAGACTTCATCCAGTCACATTGAGACTTCATCCAGTCATATTGAGACTTCACCCAGTCACATTGAGACTTCACCCAGTCACATTGAGACTTCATCCAGTCACATTGAGACTTCACCCTGTCACATTGAGACTTCACCCAGTCACATTAAGACTTCATCCTGTCACATTGAGACTTCATCCAGTCACATTGAGACTTCATCCAGTCACATTTTGAGACTTCATCCAGTCACATTGAGACTTCATCCAGTCACATTTTGAGACTTCATCCAGTCACATTTTGAGACTTCATCTTGTCACATTGAGACTTCACCCAGTCACATTAAGACTTCATCCTGTCACATTGAGACTTCACCCTGTCACATTGAGACTTCACCCAGTCACATTGAGACTTCATCCTGTCACATTAAGACTTCATCCTGTCATATTTTGAGACTTCATCCTGTCACATTTTGAGACTTCATCCTGTCACATTGAGACTTCACCCAGTCACATTAAGACTTCATCCAGTCACATTGAGACTTCATCCAGTCACATTGAGACTTCACCCATCACATTAAGACTTCATCCTGTCACATTAAGACTTCATCCAGTCACATTGAGACTTCATCCTGTCACATTGAGACTTCACCCAGTCACATTAAGACTTCATCCTGTCACATTGAGACTTCACCCAGTCACATTGAGACTTCATCCAGTCACATTGAGACTTCACCCAGTCACATTGAGACTTCATCCAGTCACATTGAGACTTCATCCTGTCACATTTTGAGACTTCATCCAGTCACATTGAGACTTCATCCAGTCATATTGAGACTTCATCCTGTCACATTGAGACTTCATCCAGTCACATTTTGAGACTTCATCCAGTCACATTGAGACTTCATCCAGTCACATTGAGACTTCATCCTGTCACATTAAGACTTCATCCTGTCATATTTGAGACTTCATCCTGTCACATTGAGACTTCATCCAGTCACATTGAGACTTTATCCAGTCACATTGAGACTTCATCCAGTCACATTGAGACTTCATCCAGTCATATTTTGAGACTTCATCCAGTCACATTGAGACTTCACCCAGTCACATTGAGACTTCATCCAGCCACATTCAGACTTCATCCAGTCATATTGAGACTTCATCCAGTCATATTTTGAGACTTCATCCAGTCATATTTTGAGACTTCATCCAGTCACATTGAGACTTCATCCAGTCACATTGAGACTTCATCCAGTCATATTTTGAGACTTCACCCAGTCACATTGAGACTTCACCCAGTCACATTGAGACTTCACCCAGTCACATTGAGGCTTCATCCAGTCACATTGAGACTTCATCCAGTCATATTTGAGACTTCATCCAGTCACATTGAGACTTCATCCTGTCACATTGAGACTTCACCCAGTCACACTGAGACTTCACCCAGTCACATTGAGACTTCATCCAGTCACATTGAGACTTCATCCAGTCATATTGAGACTTCACCAGTCACATTGAGACTTCACCCAGTCACATTGAGACTTCATCCAGTCACATTGAGACTTCACCCTGTCACATTGAGACTTCACCCAGTCACATTAAGACTTCATCCTGTCACATTGAGACTTCATCCAGTCACATTGAGACTTCATCCAGTCACATTTTGAGACTTCATCCAGTCACATTGAGACTTCATCCAGTCACATTTTGAGACTTCATCCAGTCACATTTTGAGACTTCATCTTGTCACATTGAGACTTCACCCAGTCACATTAAGACTTCATCCTGTCACATTGAGACTTCACCCTGTCACATTGAGACTTCACCCAGTCACATTGAGACTTCATCCTGTCACATTAAGACTTCATCCTGTCATATTTTGAGACTTCATCCTGTCACATTTTGAGACTTCATCCTGTCACATTGAGACTTCACCCAGTCACATTAAGACTTCATCCAGTCACATTGAGACTTCATCCAGTCACATTGAGACTTCACCCAGTCACATTAAGACTTCATCCTGTCACATTAAGACTTCATCCAGTCACATTGAGACTTCATCCTGTCACATTGAGACTTCACCCAGTCACATTAAGACTTCATCCTGTCACATTGAGACTTCACCCAGTCACATTGAGACTTCATCCAGTCACATTGAGACTTCATCCCAGTCACATTGAGACTTCATCCAGTCACATTGAGACTTCATCCTGTCACATTTTGAGACTTCATCCAGTCACATTGAGACTTCATCCAGCCACATTTTGAGACTTCATCCAGTCACATTGAGACTTCATCCAGTCATATTTGAGACTTCATCCAGTCACATTGAGACTTCACCCAGTCACATTGAGACTTCATCCTGTCACATTGAGACTTCATCCTGTCACATTGAGACTTCATCCAGTCACATTGAGACTTCATCCAGTCATATTTTGAGACTTCATCCTGTCACATTGAGACTTCATCCAGTCACATTTTTAGACTTCATCCAGTCCACATTGAGACTTCATCCAGTCACATTGAGACTTCATCCAGTCACATTTGAGACTTCACCCTGTCACATTGAGACTTCACCCTGTCACATTGAGACTTCACCCTGTCACATTGAGACTTCATCCTGTCACATTGAGACTTCACCCAGTCACATTGAGACTTCATCCAGTCACATTGAGACTTCATCCAGTCACATTGAGACTTCACCCAGTCATATTTTGAGACTTCATCCAGTCATATTTTGAGACATCATCCAGTCACATTGAGACTTCATCCAGTCATATTTTGAGACTTCATCCTGTCTCATTGAGACTTCATCCAGTCATATTGAGACTTCACCCAGTCACATTGAGACTTCACCCAGTCACATTGAGACTTCATCCTGTCACATTGAGACTTCATCCTGTCACATTGAGACTTCATCCAGTCACATTGAGACTTCATCCAGTCACATTTTGAGACTTCATCCAGTCACATTGAGACTTCATCCTGTCACATTGAGACTTCATCCTGTCACATTGAGACTTCATCCAGTCATATTGAGACTTCATCCAGTCATATTTTGAGACTTCATCCAGTCACATTGAGACTTCACCCAGTCACATTAAGACTTCATCCAGTCACATTGAGACTTCATCCAGTCACATTGAGACTTCATCCAGTCATATTTTGAGACTTCATCCTGTCTCATTGAGACTTCATCCAGTCACATTAAGACTTCACCCAGTCACATTAAGACTTCACCCAGTCAATTCAGGCTGAACGAATTAGCCTAGGTCTTTAAACAAACATGGATCATAACTTGCAAATTACGTTACATCTTGAATTAGCCACATCCGGTCAAATCAGCCTATGATCTGAGCAGATTAGCTCTGTTTGTTGTTGTTTTTTAACCAAATTAGCTCAGATCTTGCAACATTTGCTGAGATGATATGATTGTGTTAAGGGATATCACACCAAACTAGGTCGCATCTTATTAAGTTAGCACATGTTTGACAAAACTAGCCTTATGCTTGACATATTGGCTCTGATCTTATCTAATAGATTCAAATACATTGAGTTAGGTCAGATGTTAATAAATCAATCTAGATCTTAACAAATGGGTCAGATCCTACCACATACACCAAGAACTGATAAGGCTGGCACGAACTAGCCAAGATCTGATTGGTTCAAATTTTTTGCCAAATTAGTACAGATCTGATCCAGTTGGCTCAGATTACTTCTCAAAATGAGTCCAAATTTTACCAGATTAACCCAAATCTGATCAAGTAATCCCTGACTGGGCCAAGATGAATGAAAGAGTAGATAGATCAGAGTAGCTCAGATTTTTACTGTATTTGTTCAGATCTGATCAGACTGGTTTAGATATTGTCAGATGTGCCAGATTAACCTCAAAGTTGTTCAAGTATTTCCAGATATCATGAAATATTAAGAGCCCAAGTCTGCTCAGATTATAACAGGTCTAAACAAATCAGCGTAGTGTTTACCAAACTGGCCTTGGTCTTGACAGACTGGTTCAGAGGTCACAAGTGGACCCAGATCCTGTGCAATTGACCATTCTACTGACTGAACCCAGACCTGTTCCCACATCGCATGAAATTATCCCAACTCTGTCTTGCTTTTGCCCACATGTTATGTAGTTCAAATAGTCACTGTAATTTGTCTTTTTTTTTCCTTTATTAAGTTTAGTTCGCAATTCATGCCATGCATATTTTTTTTTGTATTTTATTGAATTTCTTTCTGTTTTGTCCTAGGATTTTTTTTCTTGTTGGCAGACAGTCAACCTGAGTATGTGTGTGTGTGTGTGTGTGGACTGTTGTCTTTCAGGTAGATCATAGCGTGGTTGATCGTAAAGCGTACTTTAGTATTCATCAACAGCTCCATGACCTTCACAGACAGACGGAACGTTTTAGTTTGACTAGCTCTTATGGCCTCTTTCGAGTGTAAGCACAGCTGTTTGTCTGTAGTGCTGGCTGATTTTCTTGTGCGTTCATTCCTTGTTGATGTGGTTTGTCGTTCTTGTTTTGTTCCTGTATGGTCAGGATCTTGTTTTGTTCCTGTGTGGTCAGGATCAACATTTGTCCCTTTAGACTGCTTCCCTCTTTCTTCCTGATGTTTATCCCATTTCTTTCTTTACCTGTTGATACGTGTTTCATGACGTCTTTGTTAACTTACCTGCCTAACCGTTTGTTTGTCTGTTGTTTAAGTGTGCACACATTGTTGCTTGTGCTTTTCGTGTGCTTTGCAATAGAGGATTTTGTGTTGCGTTTACAATCATGGTGCATGGCTCTGGATGCTGTAATAGTTTTGCAGATACAGTGAAACCTCTTTGTAAAGGCCTTCATTATGAACACAGCCCCCCTCCCCCCCTCCCCCCCCTCCCCCCTCCCTCCCGTTTAAAGACTTGTTTTCCTTGAAAAAGTTTTTTCTCTGGTCTGTACTGGAATTACTTCACAGCAAAGACTCTTCCTCCCTCCCCCCCCCCCCCCCCCCACCTCCACCCCCATTTAAGGATATGTGAAAGTCTGTATTCAAAGATTCATCGGTATATTCATGTCCTCTTTAGTAGTTTGCCTTGAAGGTTATATCAACAAATCTATTACGCTGTGAAACTTCCCAGTGAAAATACTTTTCAGGATAAGGCTCCCATTCATGAACACTTTGAACACCAGTGAAGCCAAAACACTGCAGCAAAGCGCAGTATCGGTGTTTCAGTTTCTGCAGTAGTGCTATGAGACTGGTAGTTTGTTGAAGACGAAGAACGAAAGCCCTGAAGGGATTTTAGAGCTCTGTCATGTGTTACTCATGAGCCAGTGTTTCATGCAAAAATGAGCATGCACCACTGTGTTGCCAGCAGTGCCTATCTGATATGTTTTTCTTAGTTTGCAAAGCTATTTGGCAAGTGAACTTTTTCATAATGTAGTCTGGTGAAACACAATTCTGGAAATTCTCACCAAGAGCCAATGATAAGTGCTCTGGTAAACATGTGACCATGCTTTGAATGACAATCAGATAGCAGAACAGGACACGCCCACTTCAAGTTCATGCACTAAGCCAGTGAGGCATGGTATTGAAGACTGAAAGAAACAGACACCAAAAACCAAGCTGGTGAATCTTGTGTATAATTTTGTGGACCTGTTGAGCTGTCGACTATGCAGTTCAGCAGCTTGAACTTGAGACATTTAGCCAAGGGTATATATATATATATATATATATATAGATAGATAGATAGATTTTTTTTTTTTTTTTTTTCATTATGTGACATCGTAAAAGGAAAAGGTTTGAAATAATCATTACTCTGAATTGTGGGTGTATCTTTCACCTGGAAATGGTATTGTGTGACTTGAGCCCAACACTGTAACCATCTCCCTTGTTTTACTGCTTCAAAAGGGATGGCATTACAGACACTTGTTGACAGTGACTGTCAACAGAGCTGGCACTGTGGAAGATGGTCTCAGTTACTACAGATACTTGTTGACAGTGACTGTCAACAGAGCTGGCACTGTGGAAGATGGTCTCAGTTACTACAGATACTTGTTGACAGTGACTGTCAACAGAGCTGGCACTGTGGAAGATGGTCTCAGTTACTACAGATACTTGTTGACAGTGACTGTCAACAGAGCTGGCACTGTGGAAGATGGTCTCAGTTACTACAGATATTTGTTGACAGTGACTGTCAACAGAGCTGGCACTGTGGAAGATGGTCTTAGTTACTACAGATATTTGTTGACAGTGACTGTCAACAGAGCTGGCACTGTGGAAGATGGTCTTAGTTACTACAGATATTTGTTGACAGTGACTGTCAACAGAGCTGGCACTGTGGAAGATGGTCTCAGTTACTACAGATATTTGTTGACAGTGACTGTCAACAGAGCTGGCACTGTGGAGGATGGTCTCGGTTACTGATGGGATGAGAGGGGTTAAAGACCGTTTTGTGTTGGATTTTTTTTGTCTGTGCCGTTCTATCCTGGAGTTATTTCCCATTCAAAACTCACTTCCACTGAAGACCCCATTTTTTAAGGATACCTGAAGGTGTTATGTAGAGGTTCCACTGTACTTTCTTCCAGTGATCAAGTGATCGTTTATTTGATTTAATCTTTTTTTTTTGTTTGCTTCTATTTCATTTTGCTTTTATATTTTGCTTCATCTGTGTTTTATATTGAATGAAACGATGCAGGCTGGTTTGATCTGTTACGAATTTTCTTAGGAAGAGACTCTCATTTTGTTTACTATTTACTATTTCCTATGTGGTGGTTTTGTTAGCTGATGTATTTTGGTTTCTGATAATTATTTCTGTTGAGTCTGTCTGTGTACGTCTTGAGAGAGAGTGTGTGTGATGTGTAGGTGTGTGTGTGAGAGAGAGAGAGTGTGTGTGTGTGTGTGAGATTGTTATTGCGTGTGTGTGTGTGTGTGTGTGTGTGTGTGTGTGTGTGTGTGTGTGTGTGTGTGTGTGCGTGCGTGCACATACTTATATATGTATGTGTTTGTATGCATAAAGGTGTGTGATGCTTGGTGTGTGTGTTTGTGTGTGTGTGTGTGTGTGTGTGTGTGTGTGTGCAGATATAAGCTTATATAAGCTTATATAAGTATACTATCTTGCACACATGTAAAATCCCATCACCAACTTTCGGAAGAGTAGGCCAGTTTGGCCGTTGGTATGGATGACACGTTACACATAGCATGCACCCTGCGTGAGAAATGGAAAGAATGAAGGAATAAGGAAATTGAGAGAACGATATTGACTGGATGACACGGGAAACGACTGAATGAAGTGCCAGCTGGCAGCTCTTCAGTTGGCACTACCCAGGTAGGCAGCCCGTTGTGTAAGCGAGTGTGGATTGTAAAGCGCTTAGAGCTTGGTCTCTAGCCGAGAATAGGCGCTCTATAAGTATTCATTATTATTATTATTATTATTATTATTATTATTATTATTATTATGTACTAATTGAAGTTGATGTGTTTGTTTATGTGGAAATGAATATGTGCTCATGTGTTGGTGTTGATAATGGGGATAAGAGGGCAATAGAGGAGGGGGGAGGGGGATATGCTAGCATTTGTACACTTCGATGCTCTCTCTGTCTCTGTCTGTCTCTCTGTCTCTGTTTCTGTCTCTGTCTCTTTCTGTGTGTCTCTGCCTGCCTGTCTCTCTGTCTTTCTTTCTCTCTGCCTCTGTCTCTCTCTCTCTGTCTCTCTCTCTATCTCCCTTTCTGTCAGTCTCTCTCTCTCTCTTTGTCTGTCTGTCTGTCTGTCTGTCTGTCATCTCTCTCAGTGTACACCACCTGACAGCCCTGTGGTGATGTGTTCAGGATGACGGGGGTAGGAGGCCGACCGGAGGTGGTGATTGAAGGCAGCGACAGCAGGGAGGAAGGATGGAAGGAATACAACTTTCTCTACAAGCCCGGCAACCTGTCGACCAGGCCTCCAGTCGTTGGTCAGTCTTTGCCTCACTCTCACTGTCATCAAGCCCAGCAACCTGTCGTTGGTCAGTCTTTGCCTCACTCTCACTGTCATCAAGCCTGGCAACCAGTCGTTGGTCAGTCTTTGCCTCACTCTCACTGTCATCAAGCCTGGCAACCTGTCGACCAGGCCTCCTGTCGTTGGTCAGTCTTTGCCTCACTCTCACTGTCATCAAGCCCGGCAACCTGTCGACCAGGCCTCCTGTCGTTGGTCAGTCTTTGCCTCACTCTCACTGTCATCAAGCCTGGCAACCAGTCGGTCAGTCTTTGCCTCACTCTCACTGTCATCAAGCCTGGCAACCAGTCGTTGGTCAGTCTTTGCCTCACTCTCACTGTCATCAAGCCTGGCAACCAGTCGTTGGTCAGTCTTTGCCTCACTCTCACTGTCATCAAGCCTGGCAACCAGTCGTTGGTCAGTCTTTGCCTCACTCTCACTGTCATCAAGCCTGGCAACCTGTCGTTGGTCAGTCTTTGCCTCACTCTCAGTGTCGTCAAGCCCGGCAACCTGTCGTTGGTCAGTCTTTGCCTCACTCTCACTGTCATCAAGCCTGGCAACCTGTCGTTGGTCAGTCTTTGCCTCACTCTCACTGTCATCAAGCCTGGCAACCAGTCGTTGGTCAGTCTTTGCCTCACTCTCACTGTCATCAAGCCTGGCAACCTGTCGTTGGTCAGTCTTTGCCTCACTCTCAGTGTCGTCAAGCCTGGTAACCTGTCGACCAGGCCTCCTGTCGTTGGTCAGTCTTTGCCTCACTCTCACTGTCATCAAGCCCGGCAACCTGTCGACCAGGCCTCCTGTCGTTGGTCAGTCTTTTTGCCTCACTCTCACTGTCGTCAAGCCTGGCAACCAGTCGGTCAGTCTTTGCCTCACTCTCACTGTCGTCAAGCCTGGCAACCTGTCATTGGTCAGTCTTTGCCTCACTCTCAGTGTCGTCAAGCCCGGCAACCTGTCGTTGGTCAGTCTTTGCCTCACTCTCAGTGTCATCAAGCCCGGCAACCTGTCGTTGGTCAGTCTTTGCCTCACTCTCAGTGTCGTCAAGGGGGCGTCACTGCCTGCAGACCACTCCATGCATGCTGCAGTGCATCTGTTGAGTCATTAGACCTCTAGTGTGTTCAGGGGAAAACTGAACAACTAAATGTGACAAAGATATGTAAGAGGTGAAGAGTTTGGATGAGGCCTTATGGATGAGGTTTAGCAGGAACCTGAACAGCCTCATTTTTCCACAGTGATGTCCCATGATCACTGATAACATTTTTATAGCTCAGGAGTAGATGGAATTGTTGATCTCGTTAGCCTTCAACAGTTTTTTTTTAGATTTTGTTGTTGTTGCTGCAACAATATTAAAATTTCCCTTTTTTTTTTTTTTGGGGGGGGGGGGGTTTAATTTTTTTTAAGGTTTGTTTTAGTAAACTAGTCTATTGAATCAAAAAAAGATGTTTTTAGATGAATTCAGTAAACTGTTCCATTACGTAACAAAAAAAAGTGTTTAGATGGGATAATTTTCACTGGTGATAAAAAAAAAGGAGAAGAACTGCGGGAAGTTAAATCCATTATTCAATATCCTGTGTCTGTATATCTTTTGTTTGCTTGTGTTTTTTTTTGGTCTTATTTTGGTGCTGATTTAATAATCATCTGCCCTTTGAAATAGACTGGGTTTGCTTTGAATGAAGTGAAGAAGAAAAAGGTCACACACTTGAGAGTCCTTCAGAAGAACTGAACAGATAGGAAAGATGTGGTTAATAAAATGTAGACCATCACTGATACAGAAGAGGTTATGTCCTTCCCCTCATTGGAAGTAGGCAGGGTTGCAAAGCCTTTTGGTTTTCAAACTTGAAGATTGATAAAAAATGTCATCCTGTATTATTTTTTTTTGTTCTCCTCTATATTTTTATTGTGTTTCACATACTTCTATGTCATCTCTCTAGAATTGATAACATACAGTTGTTTTTCCTGATCTGGCTACTGTTCAGTTTAACCCTCATGTCTTTTTAGGGGTGATAAAACCCCACAGCAGAAGTTTACCTCTGCAGAAGATGAAACTCAACTGCACACAAGTACCACCATAGGCTGGGAAATTCAAGGGAGTTGCATTATCATGAGATAGTCACTACAATCATGCATTCATTTGTTTACATGTCTGGATGTTGAACAGAATAAATGCAGTATGTGTGCACCAGATGAATTGATGTGATCTGTAGAAAGATGATTGATGGACTTGTTATCGCTGTCATCACCATGGTTCCATGCCAGTAGGTCTTAGGGGTAAGGGACACTTGGCCAGTCAGGGATCTCCACAGAGATCATGTTCCAGTCATGTGCAGCGCGGTAGAGGTGTTATGCCCAAAGGCCGTCCCACAGAGAGTTATTGTTCCTACGCTGTTTGTCCTTGGAAATGTTCCCTGCGAGCCGGGTCCTGTTGGTCACAGAGACATGTTATGTTGCACAGCACCCCACCAGCCTCGCCTGGACTGGCAGATGTGGTTTGCGGCCCTCGGCAACTACCAGGACAACCCATGGCTGGTCACCCTCCTCTACCGCCTCCTCACCGCCCAGCCCCAGGTGCTGGAACTCATGGGAGACAACCCTTTCCCTGGCAGGCCCCCCAAGTATATCCGTGCCACGCTCTACCACTATCACTACACCACCAACAACCCGAAGAAGAAGGAGTGAGTGGTTGCTGTGTTTGTGTGTGGTGTATGTGTGTGTTTTGTGTGTGTGTGTGTTTGTGTGTGGTGTGTGTGTGTGTGTGTGTGTGTGTGCGTGTGTGTGCGTGTGTGTGTGCGTGCATGTGTGCTGAGTTTTCTTTGAGTGTTTGTGTATGTGTGAGATAGAAAGAGAAAGAATGAGAGAATGTGACTTAAAGTCTCCTTTTTCATTGTTTCGGGGTTTTTTTATTCTAACCTTTGACATTATCTTGACAAACAGATGGACGGACTTATCAACAGTCTCCTTGTGGAAAAGGGAATGAAATCAATTCTATAAGACTGTGGTCTATTCATACTGGTAAAAACATCTGCATACTAAATATCATGACCCACCAGCCCTTGCTCCATATGTGGCATCACATGATGTAAGATAGTTCAGATGCATAGACCCATAGTGAGGATGGTTGTTTCAGGTACTCTGCAACAGACTGGTGGACTCGAGAGAAGCGGGCAGACTACATGGCTGTCATGTCCTCGGACTTGCCCGCTCTGCAGGATTTCCTCAAGCATTATGGTATCCTTGAGGTAGGGCCTCCGCTTTCATTGAATTCTTTTCCAGCATAGTTTATTCTGGAACCCCTCAGCAACGACCTTCAGATCTCGTTTAATTCAGTGGCATGGTGACAAAGTTTAAACTGTGGCACCCTGCTCACGCACTGAGTGACTGAATTCAGCTCAGACTTGAAATGAAATCATTTTTACACACAGAAAAGCTTCAGGGCAAGGGAAGCTGTACAGGCCTCTAGTTTGACTATTCAACTTTATTCCAGTCCTGTACAGGCCTCTAGTTTGACCAGTTAACTTTATTCCAGTCCTGTACAGGCCTCTAGTTTGACCATTCAACTTTATTCCAGTCCTGTACAGGCCTCTAGTTTGACCATTCAACTGTATTCCAGTCCTGTACAGGCCTCTAGTTTGACCATTTAACTGTATTCCAGTCGTGTACAGGCCTCTAGTTTGACCATTTAACTTTATTCCAGTCCTGTACAGGCCTCTAGTTTGACCATTCAACTGTATTCCAGTCGTGTGCAGGCCTCTAGTTTGACCATTTAACTTTATTCCAGTCCTGTACAGGCCTCTAGTTTGACCATTTAACTTTATTCCAGTCCTGTACAGGCCTCTAGTTTGACCATTTAACTGTATTCCAGTCCTGTACAGGCCTCTAGTTTGACCATTCAACTGTATTCCAGTCGTGTACAGGCCTCTAGTTTGACCATTTAACTGTATTCCAGTCCTGTACAGGCCTCTAGTTTGACCATTCAACTGTATTCCAGTCCTGTACAGGCCTCTAGTTTGACCATTTAACTGTATTCCAGTCGTGTACAGGCCTCTAGTTTGACCATTCAACTGTATTCCAGTCGTGTACAGGCCTCTAGTTTGACCATTCAACTTTATTCCAGTCGTGTACAGGCCTCTAGTTTGACCATTTAACTTATTCCAGTCCTGTACAGGCCTCTAGTTTGACCATTTAACTGTATTCCAGTCTGTACAGGCCTCTAGTTTGACCATTCAACTGTATTCCAGTCGTGTACAGGCCTCTAGTTTGACCATTTAACTGTATTCCAGTCCTGTACAGGCCTCTAGTTTGACCATTCAACTGTATTCCAGTCCTGTACAGGCCTCTAGTTTGACCATTTAACTGTATTCCAGTCGTGTACAGGCCTCTAGTTTGACCATTCAACTGTATTCCAGTCGTGTACAGGCCTCTAGTTTGACCATTCAACTTTATTCCAGTCGTGTACAGGCCTCTAGTTTGACCATTTAACTTTATTCCAGTCCTGTACAGGCCTCTAGTTTGACCATTTAACTGTATTCCAGTCCTGTACAGGCCTCTAGTTTGACTAGTTAACTTTATTCCAGTCGTGTACAGGCCTCTAGTTTGACCATTTAACTGTATTCCAGTCCTGTACAGGCCTCTAGTTTGACCATTTAACTGTATTCCAGTCGTGTACAGGCCTCTAGTTTGACCATTCAGCTGTATTCCAGTCGTGTACAGGCCTCTAGTTTGACCATTTAACTGTATTCCAGTCCTGTACAGGCCTCTAGTTTGACCATTCAACTGTATTCCAGTCCTGTACAGGCCTCTAGTTTGACCATTTAACTGTATTCCAGTCGTGTACAGGCCTCTAGTTTGACCATTCAACTGTATTCCAGTCGTGTACAGGCCTCTAGTTTGACCATTCAACTTTATTCCAGTCGTGTACAGGCCTCTAGTTTGACCATTTAACTTTATTCCAGTCGTGTACAGGCCTCTAGTTTGACCATTTAACTGTATTCCAGTCCTGTACAGGCCTCTAGTTTGACCATTTAACTGTATTCCAGTCCTGTACAGGCCTCTAGTTTGACCATTTAACTGTATTCCAGTCGTGTACAGGCCTCTAGTTTGACCATTTAACTTTATTCCAGTCCTTAAAAGATTTCAGTTGTTGCAGCCCCCTTTTCCCATGACACCTTTGCCGTTTAATAGTTGAACATGGAAAATAGCAGTGTTGTTACAGGACAGCTGTCAGAGAGCGAAATGTGATTCCCTGAATAGTCCATTCTGAGCAATAAGAACACAGCCGAGGTCCAGAATAATGCAGGCTGTTATTCATTGGCAAACTGAGATAGTACTGAAAGAAGTCCTTAATAATACACAGGCAGTTATGTGTGTGTATATATATATATATGTATATGTATATTACCAGGACGGTACAGTCAGTTATGCTTAAATTTCTCAAATCATGTAAATAGTTATCTTTGAATACTTTATTGGCCAAAATATACAGGCGGTTGTATGTGAGAACACTCAGGCAAGTTAGGGAAGAAAAAAACCCAAAAAAACAATCCACTAGATGGGTAGCTACTCCTGGCTCATTTTCAGCCACTGTGAAGTCAGATGGAAGAAGAAAGGAGAAGTGCAGGCAGAAGGACATGTCCTGCAGTAAAGTGGAGAAGACAGATGTGTGTGTGGAGTGGACATCAAAAACGCTGCACTGGGATGCTACCCTGTTTCCAGCCGGGTTATGACCTGCCAGCCAAAACCATTCAACAACATGGTAGAGCAAGTATGCGCTCCCATATCAGACTGCAGTGATGATGGAATTGAAGAAGTCAGTTTGCTGCTCCAGAATGAAGTGAACAAGGTGGGCAAAAAAGACAGTCTGTCTGTTCAGAGTGACAGGTTTGCTGAGGTTGATAAAGGTGCTGAAGACGACTGGAAGAATTGTTGTGACCCCCTGCTGTAATCAGATGACAATGATAGGGGACTACGCATACCAGCATTTGCCAGTGATGAAGACTTGGTCCTTGCCGTGGGGAAAAAGCATGGACTAGCAATATTGTAAAATGGATGGGGGAAACATGTGCAGAAATCCAGGCCTTGGCCTACACAGCCTACAGAACTGAAGGCATCTGGTGAACCATTCCTCAGTGTGTATAACCCCAGTGACAGAGCTAGGGGAGAAGGAGAAGAGAGGTAGGCACTTGTGCTTGAGTTGCCACAAAAACACTGGTAGTTGATGCTCAGATATAGTAAATAGTTAACCGTTGGATGAGATGAGTAGTTGATGTTTGGATGCAAACTGAGCTCAGAAGAAAGTGCTGTGGGTGTTGGGTTTTAGGTTCAGTGTTCTCTGATACTGCCTCACTTTGATCTGGTTTGAAATCATTCAGTCACACTACTAAACATCACCACAAAGACCATCAACAGTTCTGGTTCTCATCTTGCCAAGGACTGCCATTGAAACTGTTGGAGCTGATCACTGCATGGATGGAAAAAGATGGAATCTTAAAGAAAAAAAAAACAGAAAAAAAAACATAACACAGGTTTGCTTTTGAACTTTGGAAACTGGGCGGGGGGGATCTGCTCCTGACTGCTTGGTGTCCTTGAATATAGCAGACCCCGGAAAGCCTGGGAAATGGGAATACATGTCTGAGACATTGTTTGTGGCAACAGTGTAACAGACTGAACTATTTTGGAGTCATAACAGTAAGACTAAGAAAGCTACTGTGTGGAGTCATTTCTGTGCAGGATGTGTGTTCAGGTGGTTTTATTGTAGTTATTAGATTTTTTTAATGTACCAGCGGCCGTGGCGAAGTGGTTAGCGTCGCGGACTCCCGGCTGGGAGGTGGTGGGTTCGAATCCCATCAGAGTCATGTGGGTTTTTCTGCCCCGACCGGCTCCTACCCAGAGTTGAGTTTGCTACGGACTCAGTTGGGAAGACTGGGACCACACAGTCGAGTTTCATCCACTTAATTGATGCGTTTCTGAGAGTGTTGTTCAAATTTCCTGACCAACACTGCGGGTGCCTGTATCTCTCGGGCCTGGTTGACGCCGGGATATATTATGAAAGGAAGCGTAGAGTGCAGCCCTGTCATGTAGTCTCAGACCGAAATGGAAATCCGTAGCATCATCTTAATCATCCTCATTCTCATCGATCAGCATGAAAAAAAATGTCTCAAATTCTGTGGCCCTTCATGCCCTGCTCTCATGGTGACCTCAGTTTCGATGTCCTGTCCACGTCTGTGGCCTTGGTTTGGTTCCGTCGGGGTCACCGGTATCGGCGAGTCCATGGGGGCTGTCGTTGGACGGACGTGGTGGCGCCCTCGGGAGGGAGAGCTCACTCACACCGGCTCCACGACTAAGCAATTATTGTCGTCAGTAGGGGGCTTAGTAGGTGGTGTCCTGCGTATGTTAGATCAGAACAGGCGCCACTGAACACCACTGAAGTGACTCGGCAGCAGTGCAGTGTCTCCTCTGGTGGGTTGCCTCTTGACGACTTGACATTGACTGCTCCCTGTGGATTGCCGGTGCCGGGGCTGCGGCGGGGCCGACCGGGCTTTGGCTGTGGACGGGGTTTCGGAATGAGCGGCATGGGTGCACTGCCTCTGAGGTGGCGCAGAGGTTGGGACAGCAAAAAAAAAAAAAAAAAAAAAAATTTTTAATGCCCTTATACATGACTGTTGACATTTCTAGGATGAAGATATTTGTTACCATTATCTCCATATTCTTATTTCTGTTGTCATATCTGTTGTTGTTACAGAGCTGCCAACCATCCCACTTTTGGCCAAATTCGTTATGCTCAGACGCATGTCATTCCGCTATACGGCTTGACATAAAGAAATTCAGCTCATGAAAAAAATAGTTTGTTTATTCGCAGAGATTGCACATCTGCCGTTCATCTGCCAAAGAGCTGAAAGAAATTCAGCTCATGAAAAAAATAGTTCGTTTATTCGCAGAGATTGCACATCTGCCGTTCATCTGCCAAAGAGCTGAAAGAAATTCAGCTCATGAAAAAAATAGTTTGTTTATTCGCAGAGATTGCACATCTGCCGTTCATCTGCCAAAGAGCTGAAAGAAATTCAGCTCATGAAAAAAATAGTTCGTTTATTCGCAGAGATTGCACATCTGCCGTTCATCTGCCAAAGAGCTGAAAGAAATTCAGCTCATGAAAAAAATAGTTTGTTTATTCGCAGAGATTGCACATCTGCCGTTCATCTGCCAAAGAGCTGAAAGAAATTCAGCTCATGAAAAAAATAGTTCGTTTATTCGCAGAGATTGCACATCTGCGTTCATCTGCCAAAGAGCTGAAAGAAATTCAGCTCATGAAAAAAATAGTTCGTTTATTCGCAGAGATTGCACATCTGCCGTTCATCTGCCAAAGAGCTGAAAGAAATTCAGCTCATGAAAAAAATAGTTTGTTTATTCGCAGAGATTGCACATCTGCCGTTCATCTGCCAAAGAGCTGAAAGAAATTCAGCTCATGAAAAAAATAGTTCGTTTATTCGCAGAGATTGCACATCTGCCGTTCATCTGCCAAAGAGCTGAAAGAAATTCAGCTCATGAAAAAAATAGTTTGTTTATTCACAGAGATTGCACATCTGCCGTTCATCTGCCAAAGAGCTGTTTGAAAACTTACTTCAAGTTCCGCTTCTTCCAATGCCATCATGTGGAAACGACCTGCTGGACAGATTAACCCTGAAGCAGAAAAGAAAAAGAGATTAAAACAGGAGTGCAGATTCAGGTTGCTTTCTGCTGTCATGATCGTCATGTCTGCTGATCCCAGTCAACAGTTCGTTCTGTGAAAGTGTTCAGATTTGTCAGGAAGAACCTTTCATATTTTTGTCCTTTCTTGGATCGAGACACTACAGAGGCACTGATGATCCTGAAATGAAAAAATGAGCCAAGTCATCAGATGAAGCTTAGTGACAGTGTGCTTTAAAAATGTGAAAGAGCAACAATGTATTGCCCGAGACAGTGATTTGATGAAAGCACCTGACAAAAGGACAGAAAATAAAGTGTCTGGAATGTCATTGTTTTGTTTTAGGTGCGATGGTGTATGTATTCCTCACAACTATCAGAAATTCCTGGCAATTTTCAAAAAGATTCCTCTCAAATCTTTTCAGAGGTTGGCAGCTGTGTTATTATCAAGTGCTGTTGTGATTGTGGGTTATGTGTTAAGATGTCCACAATGTTTGGTTTCCCCAGGCACCCCCCAAGGAAGCAGGGACTGGTCAGCTGGGAACTGGTGTCCAGTGGATCCGTCAGCAGCTGGGTCAGCCGGAGGGCTTCACCTTCGTCATGTCCATCTTTGCTTCTGGCCTCTTCATCAACTTCATCAATGTCCTCCTCTTCTGAGTGTGTCTTTTGCATCGTTGCAAAGGAGTGGATTGGAGATACTGATTTTCTGTTTCGGCTCTGCAAAGGAGTGGATTGGAGATACTGATTTTCTGTTTCGGCTAGTTGCTTAGGTTTTGGATATGTTTCTTAGGTTTTATAGAGTTTTTTGTTTTAGGTAGTTCCCTGAGTTTTGCTGTTTCATCAACTTTTTCGTTTTAGTTGATTTTACATCTTTTGTTTATGTTTTGTTCATTTCTGTTGCACAGTGTTTTTCTTTTTCTTTTTTTTTTTCTTTTTAAAAAAATAGTTTTCAAGATCTGTTTAGTTACTCTGGGTAAGATGAGTTGCAAGAATGTCAGATGAATGGGACAAGCAAACTGCTGAGCAGATGGGATGGAATTCAACCAACTGCTGAGCAGATGGGATGGAATTCAACCAACTGCTGAGCAGATGGGATGGAATTCAACCTTCACAACTACCAGAGTCAAGAAAAACCAATTAGACAATTAAAGAAAGAAAGAAAAACATGTGAAAGAAAAACATGTGAAAAACAAACTAACTCCTTGATTAGGAAGAAGAAGCTGCTTGCTGCTGATGAATAGGAGGTTCACATTTTTTGTGTATTCATCAGAAGCAGATACCTCTGCACCTTTCTGATTCAGCAGCAGCAGAGACACACTTCCTCTCTGCTAGGCAATTTCTTTGTTCGTAGTTTTGTTTTCTTTAATTTTTTTGTTGTTTTTGTTTTTTTCGTTTGTTTGACTTGCCTGCAGAAGACCTAGAGGTGACGGACCTTTACTTCCGCGTCATAATTTGTTTGTTCCATTTGGTTCGGGGTTAGTCACATAATCTTTATCCTCTTGCTTCAGTCTGCACCTGTTGTCACTCTACTTTCCAACTATCCATGGCCAGTTTGTGGTAATTTTATGGTTGGTTGGTTGTTTTGGCCTGTTCTGACAGAAATAACTTAACCATTTATCTTTTATCTTGAACATCCTTTGAAATCATTTAAGGTTCATATGTGCAATGTTTGCCATAATCGTCTGTTTTATTGCTGAAACATGTGGTTGTAATATTCAGCATGTTTTAGTTTTGGGACATGTGGATGTAATACTCGGCATGTTTTAGTTTTGGAGCACGTTGATGTCACACTCCACATAAATTCTTGTTGCTTCCACATGCTCAGAATGACATCGGGAAGCACAGTAGTTCAGTCTGAATGTCTCTCTTGGTATACTTCACAACCAGCGAGTACTGCGTGTGCAGTAGATCTGCTCCTTTGAATGAAGCATTGTTTCTTATTTGTGCCATGGGATTGTGGTCAATGTTTGTTTCTTCATTGTTATTCCTTTCTTTTGTATTTTTGCTTGTTTTTTTTTTTCCTTGTGTTTCCTTTCTGTATGATTTAAGTTTGTTTTATGTTCAATAGCTGAAAGGCTTGGTTTAGTGGTATGACTGAAACACTTGACAAGGGAAAAGGATTTGAATACACATCAGAAACACAGGCATGTGTAGCATGTTTACTTTGCTGCAAAATTTGGGGAAGATGAACAGAAACGGGAAATAAAACTTGGTTAACAGTTAGACAGACTTATCAAACAGGGTCATGATACTAACCAACTTCTTTGACTGTAGGGTATTGCTTTACATTGTATAGATGAAGATCATAATCACAACTGATTTCTCGGGCTGTTAAACTCAGGCTTGTGTTCCCAGAGAGAGGAGTCATAGTAAGACGCAACCTGTTTTGTAAACCTGCCTGCATATGATTTTCCTTATCAAGAATGGATTTGTCGACAGAACGTTGCTAGGGATAACTCATCTCGTTGCCGTGGGGTGTTTTACATGCGCCATATGAATGCTGCTCACAGGGCCTTGATTTATCATCTCCTCCAACAAAGTGGCTCACCGATGACCAGTTAAGGTGAAGAAGAAAGGGGTAGGGGCGAAAGCACAGATTTGAACCGCGGATCTGGGATTCTTTGGCGTTTTAGGTGAGCGAGTTGGCCAGCGATGCCCCTTTTGTCATGGGCTCCTGGTTCAGGGTAGAGTATGGTGCCGTTGTCTCATGGCTAAAGGGAGGTCGATAAGTGGAAGTTCAGGTGTGATGTATAGCTGCCTGTGGCAGTACAACGTTTGGAGAACTTGGGTTGGGGGGGGGGAAGGCGTCAAAGATAAGGCCACCTGCTGCTTATGAATGTTTCTGCATGGCCTGCATGCACTTGTATCAAACAGGCACACACACACACACACACACACACACACTGTGTCTCTTGCTCTCTCTCTCTCTCTCTCTCTCTCTCTCTCTCTCTGCCTGCATGTAATATCAATCACAGTATTCAGACAATGAGCAGGATATTAATAAACACACATTCACACACACACACACACACTCACACACGCTCGTACTCAAAGACACAAGGCACACACACACGCTTGCACACTTTTTCATATTTAGCGTTTTCATGCCCTGTGCACATACCACAAGAGGCAAGAACCTGTACAATTTCTGTGTAAAAATCACGTCTGCTGCTGAGGATAGGAAACCCTTTTTATGCATGCTGGTTACACATTAGCTCTACAGTCCTTGATGAATAATTGACAGAGGTGCGTAAAGTTGCAAATGTGTTTATCTGTGTCTGGCCAATGGCTTAGGCTGTGGCCTACAGTTTGTCACCATTTCTAGGATAGGTTTGGGATCTGCTTGAAGCAGCCGTGGGCAAGGTGGGTTTTTTTTTTTTCCTGCCTCATCTTCTTTGTCATCTTTGTTACATTACTCTTACGCCAAGATTCTAAGTCATTGAGGTTTGAAAAAGAAATATGTATACGGATTTTGATAGATTAATTCATGAACTCTTTTTTGTTCTTTTCTGTCTCATTTTGAAATATGTATATGATTTTGATAGATTAATTCATGAACTCTTTTTTGTTCTTTTCTGTCTCATTTTGAAATATGTATATGAATTTTGATAGATTAATTCATGAACTCTTTTTTGTTCTTTTCTGTCTCATTTTGAAATATGTATATGAATTTTGATAGATTAATTCATGAACTCTTTTTTGTTCTTTTCTGTCACATTTTGAAATATGCATATGAATTTTGATAGATTAATTCATGAACTCTTTTTTGATCTTTTCTGTCTCATTTTCTTTGCGCTCTCAGTCACATTTTGCCTCCGCCCAGATTCTCAAGAATGGTGAATTGAAAACACAAACTGTACAAATTTTGGTAGTTTAAAATGCAAAAGAAAATTCCAAAATATGAGATGAACTGAATGTATTTATCATCTCACTGTAATGTGTTACATTCCGTTCAGCGTGTTCAGTGTGCTGGGTCTTTTTGCTCTGCTTTGAACAAATCGGGAAAGTGCTTAGAGTTGAACATTTACAGTGGCGTCTACTTAATGCAAGTTCTTTTGCAGGCAACACCTACTGTGGGGATGCCAGGAAATGTTCCAAAATAAATTCTGTCCCCACCTGACAAAATTCAACCGAGTCGACTTTGTTCCATGTTCTCAAGAGCTGCAGGCGAATGGGAACTAGCTCTCGCCACTTACCATTTGGAAATTCTGTGGTGGTTATTTCCCCTTTCCTCTGTCATTCTCTGTAACTCTCCCATTTTTCCCATCGTTTTCAGTGTCCACTGGTTGTTCTGCTTGTGTGACCCATTCACCTATTGTTGTTCTGTGAAGCTTGACAGTTGTATTCTCTGTTGACACTTTACACACTATACCATTTTTCTGGTTTAATCAGCCTTGGAGGTAGTGAGGCTGTAGATATTGCCCTGTGCGGAGACAGTTGTGATGGTCCATTCAGCAGTGTATGTTTACTTCTAGGACCTTTTTGGTGTATTTTTTTGGTGGCGCCTTCTTTTTCATTCATCTTTGTTTGAAGTGTTGGCGATGTATGAAGGGGAATGGCTGACTTCCTCAGCACAGCCCTGTTGTATGTGCCTTAAGAATGTCAGTAGTTCAGCTGATGTGTTAGGAATTGGTGTAGAGAGAGAGATGTATGAAGGTTATGTTTTTTTTCTTCTTGTTTTTTTTCATGATGGAACTGCCTTCCATAGGTGGTAACAGCCCTGTAGGGATCCTGTGCGGTCAACTAGCTTATAAGAACTCTGAAAAATGGACAAGCAAAAAAGTTGCTAGCATTAACCAATAATTGTTTTAGTGAGAAAAAAAAAAGAAGAAAAAATTGAACAGGTCACAAATGGAACAAATCATGTGTAAATGCGGGAACGCTTTGAAATCAGAATCATCACAGTGTGCATTAAATGGAACCTTTGTTTTTTTTGACAGTGAAATAAAAAGTAACTGAAAATCAGCTGAAAAAGTAGCTGATATGAAGCTCAGATCTGAAAGTTCATTTCTGTGAACAGAAAAACCAAAGACAGTAGATAAAACAGTTATTGAAATTGTACACATCAGAGGCTAGATGAGCCTGTACAATAGGACTGTTAAAATACTTCTGTTTTAGTCATTATCACCATTGTTCAGTTAAACAAACTGTACTTACAACGAAAATTACTGTAGGTCTTTTTGCTTGTATTCATCAAGATTGTTTTTGTTTTTTTGTTTTTTTTCCTGTATGTTGTATAGTAAGGGAGATCAGCATTTTATAGCTTCCTGTGGCTGATAACTTGCTCTTGGGAAAGCTCTGGGTACAGTCTTAAAGCCAAGAACCAGTCACAGAAAGCAACATAGCAGCCATTTTGGAAGAAACCAAGAAAAAAATATTGAAGACAACTCTGCTTTCATGGCATGTCCATCTCCTCAGGAAAAAAAACCTATGTTGCATGCAAAAATGTTGGAAGACTTGGATTGTTTTTCATCTTAATATTAAAGGGATGGATAGCATGTTAATAGGTCAGGGCTAGTTCACTCTCTTTGTAAGCAGAAACTTATGTAGGGAAAAGGGAGGGCTTTTGCTCAGGACATAGGTATACACAGTGTGCTTACATATACCAAGTTCTCATGACTTCTGAGAAATTGGCACTTGGGCTTGGGTGCTTTAGTCTTCCTGTATTGTACAGCCCATATTCCATATACTCTTGCATATTGATCTGTGGTGCTGTGTTCATGGTGTGTCTGCCATCTAAACTATGAGATTTGTACAGGCTCCTTGCATATTGATCTGTGGTGCTGTGTTCATGGTGTGTCTGCCATCTAAACTATGAGATTTGTACAGGCTCCCTTGAGTCTTAGACTTCATGTTAGAGGACAAAAAAAAAGAAGAAAATTCCGAAGAAACAAAAAGTACATACATAAATAAACGGCTGTATGATTGCTCAGCTTCAGGCAACATTCATTTATCCTCATCACCTGGTGAATGATAAACAAACGCATGAGCCAAATGCCTTGCAGAGAATGTGGCAGTGTCATGGTAGTCATGTGGTGTCTCAGTAAATGTAGTGTATTGACCGTTTTTGACTTATACCTATGATTTGAACCTGCAATGTTTTAAACTTGCAATATTTTGATGCTTTTTTTTTTTCAATGCGTAATCTGTGAATAGAACTTAAGCTGACCAGATCTCATTGTGCACACGTGCTGCCTCTCCAGATGTCTTGTAACCTTTGCTGTATATTCCATCCCATTTTAGTCTGTGTGATTAAACATTCAGACAATTCCTATCAGTCAGGGGGGCTTAAACTCGGGAAGAAAAGAGCCAGAATATCACCTCCCCCCCACCCCACCCGCCCCTTTAAAAAAAAAAAATGTTTTCTTTCATATCGAATCGACAGTTCATTCTTGTTCACTAGAAAGATAGGACTTTTCTCTGATGAACGTTATTATAGTAAGCATTGCAAAGGCTTTAATCTGACAACAACAGTAACAATGAACTGCTGAACAAGAATTTCTTTCTTCGCGGAACGAGAGGGACATTTGCCAGCAGGCGTGGACGAAGAACGGTGCAGTGGTGGTGAAGACTGTGACCGGACGAATCTCGACTGTGAAATCTCTTGCCGAATTTAGGGAACTGCGTTAGATTTGTTTCTTTCTTCTTTTGTGTGGCACGCCGTCACTTTCACCTTTGCCTTGTCATTGTGTCGCCTGCTCGAACTGTAAGTAGACCAAATTAATTTAACCAGCGTGCGATTGTTTTCTGTTCAAAATCGTAAGTGTGAAGGGTTGAGAATTCTTAAAGGTTTGTAATTTAGAAGCCACTTGATGTAATTTCTGTATCTGTGAGCCTTTCTTGTAACGACCTTGGCGGTTTTTTGTTTTGTTTTGTTTTGTTTTTCCTCCACTTGACTTTGTTTGTTTACATCTGGGGTGAAGGTCTTTTGAGATTGGCAAGTCGGGGGAGCAGTCCTTGCATTAAGGGTAGTTGGGGGGCAAAAGTAAGGAAAGAAAACGCAGTCTTGTGGTACTTTTTTTTTTTTTTTTTTTTTTTTTTCCTTCCATATGTTAGTATTTGGTCTTTGCTCACAGATAATGTGATTGTACGAAGGGATAGTAAGTATTTGATCACGGGATAGTAAGTATTTGATCACGTGTTAGACAGTCATACAAGATGATTATGACATGAGTTGTTCGACGGCGTTTTTTTTTTTTTTTGTTGTTTGTTTTTTTTTTTTCTTTTTTCCATTGCGCTAGATATTGTAGTAGTAGTTGTAGTAGTAGTAGGCTTCCATGCTCGTTTGGAGTAGGGTGGTGGACCCTTATATAACAGGTTGGTGTGTGTGTGTGTGTGTGTGTGTGTGTGTGTGTGTGTGTGTGTGTGTGTGCAGTTTTATGTCATTGCTTTGTAAGTTGGTCTTTATGTTGTACATTACCTTTTCATTTTCTTCATATCAAGGTGGCGGGGGTGTGTGTGAGAGTGAGATTGTAACTGGGTCATGTACACTTTATTTGTGCATTTATAAGATGCTGATATTAATGATGGGTGTGAAAACTTGCTTATTATTACATTGGAAGGTTGAGGCTGAGGTAGCTTCTGTATTTATATGGGATGTGCGACATCACTGTATTTCAAAGGGTGTGTCTCTAGTGTTAGCAACACTTTTGGAGTATTTCTTACTTTTTTCTTTTGTAGACCTTTTTTTTTTATTTGTTATTATCTGTTTGCTACTTTAACCTTTCTTGCCAAACTCAAAATGGCACAGGATAGTTCATTTAAAATTTGTTCTTTGAATTGTAATCGTCTAAATAATAGTAAAAAAAAGGAAAGATGTATTTGATTTTTTGAGAAAAAAAACAGCTCATGTTTATTGTCTTCAAGAGACACACTTAAAGGAAGGCTCTGAGAATTTTATCCGAGCCAGCTGGGGATATAATGTATGGCTGTGTGGTACGGAAACTATCAAAAATGGTGTGGCTGTTCTTCTTAATAATAGCTTTGAGTATAAGATACATGATGTTATAAGAGACCAACATGGGTGTTACACTGTTATGAATGTTCAGTTCTTAAATATAATGAAAATAGCCAGAAGTTTAAAATGTTCTTAGCGAGTCTAAAGGAACATTTGATTAGTAAGCAGACTAACAATACGACATAATGGAACAAAAAACGAGTAGTAACAATATAATAACAATTTCTTCATTAAACTGTCAGGGGCTTGGAAATAAACAGAAAAGGAGAGATGTCTTTCACTATTTGAGGGAAAAAAATATTCTATCTACTGTCTACAAGACACACATTTTGAAAAGCAAATGGAAAACTATATACAATCAGAATGGGGATATACTTGTGTCTTTTCTTCACTTACTTCAAATGCCAGGGGAATAGCAGTGCTATTTAGTAATAACCTTGAATTTAAGATCAGTAAAGTTGAATCAGATATAAATGGTAATTTCATTATTATATCCTTTACAGCTATGGAAAAAGAACTATTATTAGTAAGTGTATATGGTCCCAATAAAGATGACCCTATGTTTTATGAAAATCAAATACAGAGAATAAAAAGATACAAAAAGAACAATGTTATAATAGTTGGAGACTTTAATATTGCCTTAGAACAGGAAATAGATTGTTTTAACTATAAACATGTTAATAACCCCAAAGCTAAGAGAACAGTAGAAGAAATGATGTCAGAGCTTGTTTTAACAGATACATGGAGAGAAAACAATCCAGACAGTAGGAGATATACATGGAGAAGACCAACCCCCTTTCAGCAAAGTAGAATAGATTTCTTTCTACTATCGGATTACCTGATATGGTACTTTGATGATACAGATATAATTCCAGGCTATAGAACTGATCATTCATTAATAACTCTAAAACTTAAGTTTGGAAAAGATGTCAAACAAAATACTTTTTGGAAGTTTAATACCTCCCTACTTAAAGATAAAAAATATGTTGATGAAATTAATGAAGAAATACAAAACGTAATAAAAGAATAGACAGAAACCCAGGAAGAACCCAACCAAACTAAAGATGAAGGTAACTCAGAAATAAAATTTAAAGTATCTGATAGGACCTTTCTGGACTTTTTGCTGATGAAAATTAGAACAAAAACAATTTCATATGCAACAATGAAAAAAAGAGAATCAAAGCAGAAAGAAGAAAAATTGACACATGACATAAAAGAAATTGAGAAAAAAGAATTTCTTTCTTCAAAACAAAGTGGCTGAGTAAGTAGAAGGGAAGATGCTTTCTTACCGAGTCCATTTATGATGAAAAAAATGCTTTTCTGCAGTGTCCGCTTCAAACTTCTTACCAGCTGTCAACTTCATCTCAGTTTTTTTTCAGCCAGGTAAAGTGGAGAACTGAAAGAAAGAAGTAAATCTCTCTCTCTCTCTCTCTCTCTCTCTCTCTCTCTCTCTCTTGGGTGTTCATCATGTCTTTTTTTTTTTTTTTTTACTTCTGAGTGTCAAATGATAGCATTATTATGAGCAATGTGTCATTTATTTATACCAGTTGCTTTTCTGTTAGTTTTTTCTTTGGCGTTATTATGTGTATTGAAAGAAGGTATGTAAGTATTCATTATTATTATTATTATTATTAAGGTGCATTTTCTTCAAAAGAAAAAAAAAGGAAAGAAGAAAACATCTTGAATTGGAAAGGACATCCTCTTTGATCTTAATCTCCAGGTAACAGACACAAGCATGTCTGCAGAATTAAGTATCTGCATGTGCAGGCACAGGATTCCATGTCTTCATTGAAGTTTTGCTAGGGTCAGCCATAGTAACGTCCTAGCACGTCCTAGCATTGCTGAATGGAATACTGGCAGTGTTTTTTTCCCGACACGGGTAGGGTTTTGCTTTTCTTTTTATCACTATTTTGCTTTACCTATGTTCCTAATGCAGTAGTCTGTGTTCCGAATGTAATAGTCTGTATTCTGTCATTTGCTAAAACGTCATAAACTGTCGCCTGTATTGTGTTCATACATTGTGGATAATCTGAACTAGAAATTTCCCCTGCCATTTTCTTCTGCTGCCTTTTTCTTTTCTTTAATTTCACTGTGCCGTTATTGTCACGGCTACCTTTTATAATCATTTCAATCTTACTTTATTGCCATTCGCTATTGTTCTACCTTTGTGATCCGTTCGCCTTTCTTCACTCTAAAAATCACCCACCTCCACCCTCCTCCCGTCCTTTCTTTTCTGCTGACATTTTAAAACATGCTAGACTTTTTTTTCCTGGAGTAAATCAGGCATCCAGGTAAAGAGATTGTACAAACTGATCAGGCTGGGGACTAACTGTCCATTCTCATTCTGGAGTGCTGTTTACTGACTTGGCCTTTTTTCATTGTTTTGTTGTATAAGTTTTTATTGTTGATCCTTCTCTGTGTGGTCTTTTGTTGCTTTTTTTTTGGTTAACTTTCTTTTTTCTTCTTTTTGTTGTTGTTGTTATTTTGTTCTTTCGAGTCATCTTCCAGATCTTCCCTCACCATTTATTCCATCTTCTCCATGTGTAGCCACACCCAGGGTGGTCCTGTTGCAGTCATCAGTCATCAGCAGACCACAGGGAGCAGTCAGTACGACAGCCTTGTCATGTCTGATTCAAGGATGCTGACAGCCACTGTGTTATGTTTCGTTTATTTGTGCGTTGACATGCGTGCATGCTGTACTTTTTCATGACCATATTCTGTGAGGTTTCTCTTCCAAGTGGTGACAGCGCTAAGTGGGCCGTAAGGAATAAATACTGTAGGTGAAAAAAGAAAGTTGTCGACTAGAATGTACTGTTTGGGCAACCTTCCATTTGTTCATTACCAGTGGCATATGTTGTGTGTTTGAGCTGTTGCTCTTATATCAATTTGCATTACTCTCTCATACAGTCTGTCATAGTTTGACTGGTGGAGGTGCTTTTTGCTGAAGACTACAGGGCGCATGTAAAGGCTCTGTACTTTTATCACAAGGTGGCGAACTACATCTTTATTGATGGGCACAGTGTTCTGCTTTATATTGTATGTTTATCAGCAGAATGCTGTTATTTACATAATTTGGAAAGAATCTGTTTATTAGTAAAGGATCAGTTATATGTAATGTGTAAAGGTAACTTTGCCAAAAATTTGCCCTTTTTTTCTTCCTTTTTCTTTTCTTTCTGTAATAAATTGCCGTCCTTACATGTTTTGTTAAACTGGTTTTGTTGTTTGTTGTTTTAATTGTTGATTTGCACTGGAAAAAAGTCATTACATTCAAGGTGAAAAAAAACAACTTTATATAGGTGCATCTCTGCTTCTTTGTTTTTTGCTTCTTTTTTTTAAAGAGATTTGTTGGGGTTTTTTTTTTTAAGTTTCTGCTTCCATGTATGATTCTGTAGATGTTTGCACTCAAGTATTGCTTGATCAGTTTTTGAAAGTGGAAAAACAAACAAAAAACAACATTATTTAGAAAAGAAAAACAACAACAAAAAAAACCCTCTTCATCCCAAGAAAAAAAAAGCAAAGAAAGAAAGGCAAAGAAGAAAGTAAAGTGTGACTTGTTGGATTGAAAACAGAATGGATTTGAAACAGCTGGAGATTTAATGTTGGAAGATGCATTCGCTGGCGCATAATGTTTTGTTTTGAGGGATAATACTGGTATTTTTAATTTGGTCACTGGTTTGCGTTCCTTAAGTCTGTATATTGAAGTTGAACTCTTCTTTGTAGCCTTAGTTTAGAATATGTCATGTGGCTTTTAATGTGAAAATGGGGTGCGGGACATCACATTAAAAGTTGAAATTGCTTGTGGAACAATTGATTTGCATGAAGTAAAAAAAAAAATTGTTGCATGGGATATCTTGTGCATCTAAAGTGAAAGCTGTGTATCTATTTATGGGGAAATTGGTGGAAAGGATAGCTTTTCTAATTAAACTGCTGAGGTCTGTCCATCAATTAAGCAGTCTGACAACTTGAATATTCATTGCCTGATTTATGAGAGAGTGTGAACTGCAGATTTTTTTTTAGACACTTTGCTTCCAGTTGATGCCATATATTTTGTACGTTTCATACATGGCAACTGTTTACTTCTGTCAAATTATGCACCAACGCGTATATAGAATATTATCTATTCTACCATTTGCACTGTGCTAGAAGAATAGAATCAGCAGGGACAGGAGTGGACTTTTTGAAGTGGGTTTGATTTGCAGAGCGTTGAAGGTAGTGGACAGGAGTGGACTTTTTGAAGTCGGTTTGATTTGCAGAGCGTTGAAGAATCAGCAGGGACAGGAGTGGACTTTTTGAAGTGGGTTTGATTTGCAGAGCGTTGAAGGTAGTGGCGATAGCAGTTCCTGCTTGATGTTGAAGTGAGCCACGTTCTGACTTCAGTGCTGGATTGGATCTTGATAGCAGTTCCTGCTTGATGTTGAAGTGAGCCACGTTCTGACTTCAGTGCTGGATTGGATCTTGATAGCAGTTCCTGCTTGATGTTGAAGTGAGCCACGTTCTGACTTCAGTGCTGGATTGGATCTTGACTGGCAGTTCCTGCTTGATGTTGAAGTGAGCCATGTTCTGACTTCAGTGCTGGATTGGATTTGACTGGCAGTTCCTGCTTGATGTTGAAGTGAGCCACGTTCTGACTTCAGTGCTGGATTGGATCTTGATAGCAGTTCCTGCTTGATGTTGAAGTGAGCCACGCTCTGACTTCAGTGCTGGATTGGATCTTGACTGCAGTTCCTGCTTGATGTTGAAGTGAGCCACGTTCTGACTTCAGTGCTGGATTGGATCTTGACTGGCAGTTCCTGCTTGATGTTGAAGTGAGCCACGTTCTGACTTCAGTGCTGGATTGGATCTTGACTGGCAGTTCCTGCTTGATGTTGAAGTGAGCCACGTCTGACTTCAGTGCTGGATTGGATCTTGACTGGCAGTTGTCAGATCAAACCGTCATCCATTTCCTCCTTTTTTTCTTTGTTTTTCTTTTTTTGTACAGTTACAAGTCCTGGATAATTTTCTGCTCATGGATCACATTTAAAGAGTTACAGAGAACTTTGGTTTAGGTTGAGTGTGGCTTATCTTTATGTGACTTGCTATTTAGATCAGCAGAAATGGGATTGTCTCTTGTCATTCATCATGTTCGTGTATTTAGATAGTTGAATGAAATTGAACCAGTTCATAACTTTCTGTACATCAGTCCTGTGTGCACATTTTGTCTGGAAGTGGTAGGAAGTGTAGATGGAGATTGCCATGAGAACACCTCCAACCCACAACTGTGGTGACAACAACAGCGTGGTGGGTGCTGACACAAAACGCAGGATTATCGGGTGTCAACCAGAGAAAGGTGAAAAACGCCAGCCAGAGTCTAGGATATGCATTTGAATTTGTGAATTAGTGTTTGTAGGACCAGCAGACAGAAAAAATAGTGAAAAAACCCCTCAAACAAACAAAGCTGCTTACTTAGAAATGAGGTCCCATCACAGAAGTGAAGCACATTTGTCTGCTGCTGGTAACATGGAAAAAGAATCTGATGTTCATGGGACAGCGATGATCAGTGGCCCCTGTGGTTGACTGGGCCATGAACAATGACAATGGGCCACCAGCCTACTGAGACAGCCATGGAAGCAAAGCAGGGGATCATTTTGCTGCGGTTCCAGACTTGGGGCTGGTTGACAGGGAAGACTGATTGCAGTGTGTCAACAAGCCTGAACCTCAGTGGAAAAGAATGGTGGAACAAAGCGTGTCACATGTTACCAGCCGCTGTGGCAAAGTGGTTAGCATCACGGACTCCCGGCTCAGAGGTCATGGGTTCGATTCCGATCAGAGTCAAATAGGATTGTTCTGTCCCGACCGGCTCCTACCTAGAGTTGAGTTTGCTACGGGCTCAATTGGGAAGACTGGGACCACACAGTTGTTTCATCCACTTAATGCATGTGTTTCTGAGAGTGTTGCTCAAACTTCCAGTCCAACACTGCAGGTGTCTATATTTCTCGGGCCTGGTCGATGCTGGGATACATTATAAAAGTAAGCGTAGAGTACAGCCCTGTCATGCAGTCTCAGACTGAAATGGAAATCCGTAGATCATCTTTATCATCCTCATCCTCATCGATCACCATAAAAAAATTCTCAAATTCTGTGGCTCTTCATGCCAGGCTCTCATGGTGGCCTCAGTTTTGATGTCCTCTCCATGTTCGTGGCCATGGGGTCACAGGTGTCAGCGAGTCCATGGGGGCAGTCGTTAGGCGGACGTGGTGGTGCCCTCCAGAGGGAGAGCTCACTCACGCGGGCCCCGCGACTAAGCAATTATTTTCGTCAGTAGGGGGCTTAGTAGGTGGTGTCCTGCGTATGTTGAATCAGAACAGGCAACACTGAACACCACCGAAGTGACTCGGCAGCAGTGCAGTGTTTCCTTTGGTGGGTTGCCTCTTGACGGCTTGACTTTGACTGCTCCCCGTGGATCGTCGGTGCTGGGGCTGCGGCAGGCCAGGCCAAGCTGTGTCTGTGGACGAGGTGTTGGAATGAGCGGCATGGGTGCAGTGCCACTGAGGTGGCACAGAAGATGGGACAGCAAAAAGAAAAAAAGAAGTGTGTCAGATGTTAGTTTGTTGAGATCTAAGATTGATTGAAGTTCATGTGTAGATTGCCTAGTGATACAGACTAGATGATCCTGCTCTATATTAAAATCTGAAATGGATGGAAGTTTATCTGTGATTGTACAGTGATAGAGACTAGTTGACCCTGCACTATATACAAATGTAAGATTGATGGAAGTTTGTGTTGATTTCTTAATGATACTGATAAGATGACCATGCACGCATGAAGAGCAAGCTGTCTCCTTTTTCTTTTTTCATTAGGACTTACATTGGCATACTCTTGACCTGTGTGTGTGCGTGTGTTTTAATGTGCCTTTTCTTTCTTTTTTTTGACACAAATCCTTGTAGTTTTTAGGCTGTTGACTGACTGTGAAACCAATGGCAGCCAAGTGTCAGTTGACCTCTTTTGTATTTGACAAAACCACTACTGTCTCTCACAAAACCCAGTTCACCATTCACTTATTTTGGAAGGATGTTCTTTGTTTTACTTGACCTTGTCTGCATTTTGACATATTCTTATTCATATACCAGAACCTCATGTCATTAATGATTTCTCTCTGGAAATAGTGGAATTTTTATGGGAGTTTGTCAGTTGTTGCTGAGCACCAATTGGATGGGTTTTGATTTGTCTTCCATCGTAGATGGGATACTTCATTCTTCCACAGGATGAAATTCAGGATGCCAGGTTCCTGTTTGGATACCAAGCTGAGCATTCGTTCCTGATGTAGACCGGGAATGATGTGTAGCGTACTATAGTCTTCATATTGTGTATATGTGCCAACAGTTTATTGTGTTTATGTCATCTGAAATAGACATACTATTGGTGTGCATTTTAGTCACTTTTATATATTTCAACTCGAGTGTTTTTGTTTTTCTTTCCAAAGTAAATTGATTTATCAAAGTTGTCATGGCATTCTTGTTTTCTTCTCCTGTTAGTTGGTCTTTCCCTGTATTAAACTGGATATGACGGGGGAGTTGTGTCATGCAGCTGAGTGAGAATGTGTGTGTGTGTGTGTGTGTGTGTGTGTGTGTGTGTGTGTGTGTGTGATTATTTGCCTTTTACTGGGAAGATTTCAGTGCACTTGGAATAACAGACATGATTTTTAGCAAATTTTAGAAAATTGAGTTGAGTCTTGATTTAAAAATCATGTCAGGAGTTATGCTTATTTCTCTGAAAGCATTTGCCTTATGAAATTGAGTGAGTCATTGATATGTTCTTTCTCTCTATAAGCTTTTAACTTATAAAAATGTAATGATTTGAATTTATCAACGGAAACATTGTTTTTCTCAACAGAAACAGATTTGGTAAAGATTTCCCCGAGAGCATTCGCTAATACAGTCTGAAATAAAAAAAGAATTTGACTTAAAACTATCAGATTTTCTTTTAAAACATTATAATGTTTGGCTGAAAACATTTTAGTAATGAAATATGGCAAGCAGTATTATGCCTATGTAAAAGAGTTCCTGACAGTTTTGCAAGGATCAACAGATGACATTTGACAAACACAGTTTCAGAATTCAGGAATTTGGCTGATCTGATGAAATTTAGCAAACCTGATTTCTCTGATAACTAATAACAATTTTAACAGAGTTTGATTAATGCGAAGAACATGATTTAATTCTTATGCAGTTCACATCTTGGTCACTGAATGTCTACACATGACACAACGTCTTCATTAGTTTTCCGTTGTCACAGTTTTAGCTATCACAATTTTCTGTGGACTGACTCGGCAGATTTCTCTATCAATTTAAAATCTAAAGACATTCACCTACATTTTGACACATAATATGACATACTTTATTGCACAATCTCCTCTTATATCATGATCTGTTAACACTCATAACCCAATTCTATTGGGGGGGGGGGGGGGGGGGGGGTTGCATCAAATTGGCAAGAGTTAAGATGTATTTGGTCATCAGTTTTGGCGTTTTTTCTCTTTCTTGATTTTTTTTTCTTCTTTTGTCATTGCACAAAGGGGAGGGTGTTGTTTTTGCTCAGATTAGAACACAAGAGCACCACAGGTACAATAGAAATGGGCTTACCACAGGTACAGTAGAAAATAGGCTTGCCACAGGTACAATAGAAATAGGCTTACCACTTGAAATGCTTGAAATGTTTTTTGGGGTTTTTTTTTTGGGTACTAGTGAGAAGCTACAAGTGTGTTTCATGTGTGACCTTGACATGTCACATTGAGGTGATGTCAAGGTTACCAGGGCAGGTGTTATGTTATGTAAAAAAAAAAAATAAATAAAAAAATAAAAAGAACACATTCATGACTTGTCTGCAGAGTTGAGAGATGTAATCTGTTAAGAAATGTGTGTGAAATCTTTGCTTTTAAATGCATCTTATTTCACCATATTTACTGTTTAAAGATGTTGATATTCAGTCTACTACCAAGTCATGTTTGGTGAAGAAACACATGGACCCTGCTTCGTCTTTGCTTTGAATTATCTGCATTTCACATCACCCAGGGATGGTGCGAAGAGACAGAATGTAGAGCAGCCATGGGTTATTGATTGCTCGTATTAACATTGGTAATCTTTATATGGCTTTTGTTAACGGGTTATTGATGTAATCACCTTGTGACTGGCGTCCATTGCCTTTTTCCCCATCATGTATTGTAAACTTGTGCTTGCTGTGCATATCGTTTTTGGTTGATCTTGCTTATAGATGGTGTCTTGTGCTTCAAGATATTTTTCTAGTGAAAATAAAATTTGCTGGACCTAAAAACCTTGTTGATTCGTTTGCCCTCACTGACTGTTCAGTTATATTTCTTTTCTGGGGTGGCAGTGGGTAACTTTTCATCTCTTCATACTTTATCTGTCAGGTGTTTTGCAGCAAAGAACGTACCTTGGAACCTGTCTACAACAACACTGAAAATGTCATGGAAACCTGTAGTCTTCATCAGGAGGTTGGGCACCAACCTGCAGAAACGTTCATGAACAAGTCGGTGCTTGCATGCACGTACATACACTGACTTACTGAGAGAAAGAGGGAGGGTGAAAGGAAACTATCAGGAGAGGAGGTCCATTCTTCAAACAATACTTGAAATAGTCATGGAGGACAAGCTGTTCTATCAGCTTATCCCCAGGTGCTGTGGCAACCAACACCACAGTGATCCTGTTCTTTTACAGATGGTTCTTTCCTCTGTCCACAATTTGGTACAGCTGGGTAAGAAAGGCCCATTTGTTATGCACCAAAGTTGAAAATCTGGATGACCTATAGGATTTTCTTCGTGGTCATCCACCATTGAAGCCTACTCCCCACTGGGAGCTGGTGCTGTCACCTGGTTTCCCTACAGCACTGGGCCAACCATCCGCTATGTGCTGGTAGAGTCAGTATGCTTCATTTACAATGAGAGCATATGGGTGCCTTTCTGTTGTGAGTTTCTGTCATAATTGTTTTACGGACATTTAGATGGACCACCCCCACTCTGTTTAGTTTTTCATTTGGAGTGTTTTATTTGGGGGCATGCATATTTTCAGCACTTTCACTTACCCCTCATCTTCATGAAATCTGTTCTCTGTCCTGTATTATCATAGTCTGTTTTCCCTACACCCAACAGATCAAGATTTCCATTCCCTCTTTTAACTGTAGGTTACAACTGTCACCCCCAGCTTCCAGTGTTGAAGATTTTCTGTTGCTTGAGATACTTCAAGAGCCTATGACCACAGTAATCATGGAGGACCAAGATCATTATTCTATACCATTGAAAATGTGCTGACACCAGCCGCTGTGGCGAAGTGGTTAGCGTCGCGGACTCCCAGCTGGGAGGTCGTGGGTTTGATTCCCATCAGAGTCATGTGGCATTTTTCTGCTCCGACCAGCTCCTACCCAGAGTAGTTTGCTATGGGCTCAGTTTGGAAGACTGGGACCACACAAGTCGAGTTTCATCCACTTAATGGATGCATCTCTGAGAGTGTTGCTCAAATTTCCTGACCAACACTGCAGGTGTCTGTATCTCTTGGGCCTGGTTGACACAGGGATATATTATGAAAGGAAGCGTAGAGTACACCCCTGTCATGCAGTCTCAGACCAGAATGGAAATCCGTAGCATCATTTAATCATCCTCATTCTCATCAGTTAGCATAGAAAAAGTCTCAAATTCTGTGGCCCTTCATGCCCTGCTCTCATGGTGACAACAGTTTCGATGTCCTCTCCACGTCTGTGGCCTTGGTTTAGTTCCATCAGTCACCGGTATCGGCGAGTCCATAGGGGCTGTCGTTGGACGAACGTGATGGCACCCTCCGGAGGGAGAGCTAGCTCACGCCGGCCCTGCAACTAAGCAATTATTGTTGTCAGTAGAGGGCTTAGTAGGTGGTGTCCTGCGTATGTTGGATCAGAACAGGCGGCACTGAACACCACAGAAGTGACTCGGCAGCAGTGCAGTGTCTCTTCCGGTGGGTTGCCTCTTGACGACTTGACATTGACTGCATGCTCCATGTGGATTGCCGGTGCCGGGGCTGCGGTGGGACTGACCGGGCTGTGGCTGTGGACGGGGTGTCGTAATGAGCGGCGTGGGTGCAATGCCACTGAGGTGGCACAAAAGATGGGACAGCAAAAAAAAAAAAAAAAAAAAAAAATGTGCTGACACTTCTTAAAAACATACTGTCATGATCCTGGAATGAGAACATGCTGTGAATTTACCATTCCGCAACAGTCTTGTCAATGCACAAAGAATGATCGCATTGCTATTCAGACCACTTTACAGAGGAGTTGAATGTCATGTTGTACACTTGAAAAGAGTCAAGTCAGTCAAAAATGCAGCAGAGAAAACCAAAAGTTGAAGTGACATGTCACTTTGATGTCAGAATAGTTTCATGTAAGTAGGATAGTTTAAAAGATACAAAACAGGAAAAAAAAGTTGTTACAGATCAAGTCGGTTGATCGCTACTCAGAACAGGGAAAGAATCAGAAAGCAAGAGAGATAATCTGTTGCTGAATGTTTGGTTATTGTCAGGAAGTTGTTGTTATAGGGAAAGATTATCAATGGGGATTCCACTATACTCCATTTTTACAAGTTCTTGAAAATCAAGGCACAACTACGCTCAGAAATTTTCACCTCATGAAAACTTAGTGTAAGTGAAAACTTACTGTAAGTTAGTTTGTTTATTTGTTTTTTTAAACTTGGGCGAGTTTTACTGCCACATTGTATGCATTTGGAAAAAATGTTGGTGTTTGCATTCGGAAACATACTGTTTGGTGTTGTACGTTCTTATGTTTAACGCTTTGATTCCTTGGTGGCTGTGAATCATTACTAATCCTTGTTGTCAGAATGACCTTTATTCAAAGGATCTTAAAAGAAAAGAAAGAGGGCAGTCATTCAAGACACTTTTTAAATACCATTCCGTTTTGTATGCTAAAGACATTGTTATGCTGTCATGCACATGTAAGAAGTTGTTACTGTTTTTACTCAATAACTGATGATAAAAAGGTGTAACATGGGTATATTTAGGATTCAATATGTGCAGTGTGAGCACCCGTGCATAACCAAGCAGTGTTTTGCATACAAAGTGCACAGTTTATGCATGTACTTAGTGAGTAATGCCTCATCATGCATTCAGTATCCAGTGTCACAGTACTGGTATATCCATGATTTCAGCGTCATAATTGGCACTGTCATTCTCTCTGCTACATCAGTAGCAGTCTTGAAGCTGTTGATATTTCCTGACACAAACAGCTGCAGAGTCTGCATCAAATGTCATTGAGAAAACATTCAGAAGTAAAAGTTCTCTATAGTCCTCTTACCACCAGTCACACTGGTGTCTCAGATGTGACGCACTTGAAAGCAGTCATGCTGACTGGCATACAGGCTGAGGTTGACACATCCAAGTCCTCCACAAACATCACCCTCTGTGTCATCTCCTGTGACAGAGGCTCACTCTCTCTCTTTTTCATTCTATTGAAACAAATCAGAATCATTATTTTTTCAAGTGAATGGGACATTTGGCTATATTCTGTTTTCAATGTACATGTGTTTCGATTATCATCGCCACATTTGCTGTAGTACATTAACAAAATGTGGCGCTGACTCCTTTCCCACAGTTAGGGGGGTGTCTGGTCAAGCACAGATGACAATGATGATGTAATACACAGAATGTCAAAATGCTCACCACAAGAAGTGAGTTTCCCTGCTTCAGAAGGAAAGAAAAGGTTTTGTGATGTCAGTTTTCCATTCAACAGCTAATATAAAGGGCAAGGTTTCTGAACACTGCAAAAGGGGGAATTTGTAATCAATCAATCAACAGACATTTTCTCTGCACCTCTGGGATTTTGTCTTTTCTCCTCAGCTGTAGAACTGTTGCCTTGCCTAATTCTTGTAAGAGTTTTTCTTTTTCTGTGTGTTGTGTGCGCGTGCATACATTTGTGTACGTGTGTGTGTGTGTGTGTGTGTGTGTGCGCGCATGTGTATGCAAATGCTAATCAAGTAAAAACAAAGCTCTCAAACACCAGCAGTGTCATCAGTGCACATTCTGATTTGATTTGTACAGGTTTGCTCTTTTTCTCTGTGTGTATGTGTGTGTGAGTGTGTGTGTGTGTGTGTGTGTGTCTATCTATCCACCTAAAACTACATAATATGGCCTCCTTCGGTCAAGGCTGACCATGGATGATGCATCCTACTTGTTCTGGCTGGCTGCTGGGCTTTAGCAGTGTCACCTGTCACCTGTGTCTGTGCACACTAACGTTGGAGAGGCAGTGTCAAACTGCAGACTTGTAAGTTCGCTTACACACCTACCTGTAGAGATTGCAATGGAATGTTTTGCATCTGGGTTCACCATTTCATCAAAATAAGTCCTAATCTCTTCCCTTTCGAAAGACTGGTTCATCCACCACATTAAAGCCAATAAAAAAAATACACAAATCTCTCAAAGTGCACCATCACAGACTTAACAGAGACACACATCTGAATCTGATTGGGCAATTTATTCAAATTGCATAGAAAGTTGCAGTTGCAAAGTACAAAAAACATGGCACATCAAGAGACACAAAGCAGGACAAGCAGGGCTGGAAAGGAACAACAAAGTGTGAGCAATAATGAAGGCGCCAACAGTGGGGTCATGCTGACAGCAGCAGACATCTGGTCAATCGCCAGTCCTTAGAAAGATCTGGAAATCTCTTCCTTTAAATTCCATGATCCATTCATTTTCCTGAAGCTGCACAGTACCTCCACTGAAGAAGATTAAAAAGAGACCAACAATGACGACGATAAAAACATGTTTAATCTGGCTTTACATGGGGTGGAAGTTCTAAGATCTGTTACCAAAATCTAGCAAATTTTACTGCTGTTCTTGCCACTGATTTTTCTCTAAAGAAAAAAATACAATGTTGTCAAGCTTGCCGACAGTTTCTTTTTCATACTTTTTCATAATCTCGGAAATTGTCTTGACAAACTTAACGTCAACTGTCATTTTTAGTAGCATATTCCTTGTAGGTATACACACTTATTTCACTTTTCATTTAGAATTTGTTTTGGAAATGATGAAAGAGAACTGAATAATTTTGTTATGATTCTTCATGAAGTTTGCTCACTGATTTAATTTTAAAAGCACTTTTTATCTTTCACCAAGGATCAAAACAGTACAGCTAACCTAGATGTGCAGAGAGAGGGGAGGTGAACTATGCACTTTCATTTTTCATTGAAAGAGGTTTGTTTTTTTAAAGTTTGAAGTTTTCTGTTTAATTAATAGAATTGGTGAAACAGAAGTACTTAACATGGAAATATCACCATTTTGACAAACAATATAATAGGCAAGAGACTTCAAAGTGTATCCTTTGCGTGCAAAACCCTTGTATTGGGAATGAATGAAAATAACTGTTGAGTTTTTATAACATGTCCCAAATGAACTGAAGGCAATCAACAGAAGCAGCTTTAGTCAGTACTATTCCTGCATGCCCATACCCAGTCTCCTTGGTCTTCAGGTTGAACTGAAGCCTGCCAGAAGCAATGAAAGCCTTTCATCCTCTACTTTTCAGTGAAATCAAGATGACCCATTGCTGCCTGACAGTTGTAGATCTGTTGGACCATTAAGATGATTTATAAACTAAGACCCATTAATGGTTCATCCACAGAAATGCAACCTATTATCTCTGGCACAGGTATTTGGTAGAACTAGAAAGATTCTAGTTCATACTAATTATCATAAACTGTACTCTTAAACACATTTTAATGATAATCACCTGTCCCATTCATTCTTTTTCAACAGTCAACAAGAGATTTTTATATCTCTTTTTTTCCCCCAGTAACTCATGAACAAAAAACAATTTACTGTTTGGCTTTTCTTCTTGTGACAAAGTCATTTCATCATGATAAAAAGATTGCACCATACTAATAACTGACGGTGGATTAAGAATGTTCTCATTTAAGCAGGTGTGTGCACTCAGCAGAAACATCCTCTGATCACAAACTGAGCATAATTTACATACCATTCATGTCTACCACTGACATTCATCGACAGTTCCTTCGAATGGGGATTTTTGTGGATGAAACAGGTACAGTGTGACACCACAAAGACTGAGAAGTGCAACTGTCAGCAGGAAAATGTTACAGAGATCATTCATACAACACAACAACAGTTCAATGATTCTTTCTTGAAACACTACGGATTTCTCAATTGTTCAGAGGATTAAAGGAAGATCTAAAAAAAACAACAACCAACCTATAATGACAACAAACATTTCAAGAAATAATCAATGGGGACTTTCTATATATACAACCGTGACGGACAACAACAAAAAATAAATAAATCACTAATCTTTGATTTTCCGAGCAGAAATTCAATGTGAAACATAGGAATATTTAATGTGATCATTCCAAATGGGTGGGTTTGCAATATTTTGTTTCACATGATGTGCACACACATGCAAGCATTTAAAGCAGGTGATATGTGTATAACAGATACATGTGCTCCTGTGCAAAAATGTATGTCTGTATGTATGACTTATCTTTTGTGTATGTGAATGTATGTTTGAATAAACATGTGCATGTATCTTTTGATCATTCATTAACAAGAACACTATCCAGATGTTTCTCAGGCATTCACATTGCTGATATCTAACAGGAAAATCTCCTGCAGACCATGATACAGTCGCGCAAAACGAGAACGGTCAGAAGCAAACCTGTACAAGCACTCACCAGTCTCCACACAAGACTGGCTGAACCGGGGTGATGTCATTTGTTCAAGCAAAAAATCTACCACATGAAAATACAGCCAGCATCCTGAAGTCTACAAAGAGCCAAACCAAGAGTCCAAAGAAACCAGTGCCTTCATCTTCACTGTGGGGGGTGGGTGGGAGGGAGATAAATGTAATTGGGTTACCTTCACCTTGACAGCCTCTATTTACGCAAAAGGGCTGATAGTTAATTCCAACACCTTGCCCACATGCGCCCATTTCCTGCCTTGGCCAATGCTTTACAATCAATACATGTCAGGACAGTGGTGCCAAGGTGGGGGTTGGGGGTGGGGGGGAGCGTCTGTCCATCCGCCGAGTGAGTGGCACTATCTCCTGTGACCTTTCATCCCCATCTCTGTGTTTTCATCCTGGGGGGAAAGGAAAGAAATGAAGGAAGCAGAAATGACGGTTTCCCTGTCAACTATTCCTGCTTCAACATGCTCATCCTGGACAGGCCTCTGCTCTCCTTCCATGCATCCACACAACTTTTCTACAAAGGATTAAAATGAAAAAAAATGTAAAGATCACACTAAAGCAATGCACAAAAAGGTTAGTAACAACCAAAGAATAAGCAAATCTTCACCTTCTAAAAAAAAAAAAAAAGAGAAAAATAAGAATAAAAAAAGCTCAGCATTATATCCAGGCATACAGAGCTAGAGAAAGAGGGAAATTCTTTATTTTTCTCATTTTACAGATGGGACTGCACTTTACCATTGTTTGAAAAAAAAAAAAAAAATCTATATATACATAATCTACGTAGAGGCATCCTGAGAGACAAGCTGTGTGATGAATCTCATTCTGGTCTTCCTCACCTTAAACACTGGCAGAAAAAAAAAAACAACCCAGAAAACAATTATGAAATCATCCTAAAATGACTCGCCAAACTACTCTCTTCACGCCAAGAAAATATTAAGAGAAAAAAAGTAAATACATAAATTGTTGACAAAACCAGCTGGTGTTACGCCGTATTTTCTCCCTATCCCCCGTCAACCCCCCCCCCCCTCCTCTTCCTGCCCTCCCCATACTTCTCTATCCCTTCGCCCCTCTTCCTTGCCTGCATCCCCCAACCCACTTTTTCGACATGCCCCTGGCTTTACTGTTTTCTTCACACTGTTGTGTGATAGGCAGTTTGCATAGAAAACGGATTACCATTTTTTGACAGGGACAGGATGATCTGTATCTTTATCATAAATAAAGTTCTGCCCTAGGTGATTTGAATGTCAATCATAAACATGAACACTGCCCCCTATAAGGTGTAGATACCGAACCAAACACTGCCACTTAACAAGAAATCAAATCAAGATTAAAAAAAAAAAAAAAAAATGGACAATACCTAATTTTCACATATGTTCAAACAAAAAAGCTCAAATGCAGAAATTGTTGTGTTTTAGTTTGTTTGTCTGTTGTTGTTTTCAAAATGGCAAACGCAGAGAGGCATACACACATTTGCTATCATTCACACAATGTGGCTCAAAATGGATTTTTCTTCAGTTTCTGTACAACACGGTTCAAACCCAAACACGGTTCAAACCCAAAAAATGTCCATACATCTTGTCTGTGACTACTATTATGCATATGATTGCCCTGAACACACAAAAAAGCAACAATAATAACGAAAAATTAGACCCCCCCCCCAAAAAAAAAACAAACAACAAAAGACAAAAATGAGGACAAAGACAAAAATGTATAGTGACATTCCACAAAATGTCCTGACCTTACCTGTCCTTTGAACTGCTAAGAACAACAACAACAAGCTAAGCAAGAAACATATCATAAATACATGCACATCATACAACGAAAAGGAGTGGGTATTGGAGGTGGGGAAGGGTGGGGGGTGTGCAGGGGGGAGGGGGGGGGGTGTAGGGGGTGAAGTATCCATACATGTGCATCAACATATGAATTTACCAAAAAATAAAAATAAAAAACACATATTAGAAAAAAAAAAAAAAGCAAACTTTGTAGTCAGTCATTCTTGAGTGAGACAATAAAGAGCATATGAAAACAGTCCTAAAATAGCAACTGGTCCTGTCCAGTGGTACAAGGTGTATAAACTGGAAGGAATCTTTGTGGCCGTTTCATTACAACATGACTGTTTGGCTAAGCTTCTGGCAAACTTTTTTTTTTTCAATTGAAAACTTGAAAAGCTATAATTTTCCAGCTGAAGTCTTTGCAAACTCTCTCCTGCTGTTCAGGTGTTAACACTCTGAGCAAAACTGAAAGTTTATCTTTAAAAAAAAAAAAGGTTTGATAACCTGTCCTGAAACCAACTGATGTATGAGTGTGGATGATGGTGGTGGAGTTGTGGTTTGGGATCAAAAAGGTGCAAAGTTTGAGAGAAGGGGATAACAATCAAGTAGAAAGAAATCTGATAGGAAACGCATAATTCAAAGATCGAGTTCAGCTCTGAAATTACATTTCATTGTTCATTCATGTGTACAGTTATGTTGATGTGTTCCCTCTGTTATTCTCTGTGACTGTAAAGCACTGTGCATTAGATAACGAATCTGGTTATGGTGCTACACATTTGTCCCTCACTAGTATCATCAAAATCATTTGTTGCAGAGTGTGGCACCACATGAATAACAAAAATGTTTAATGTGTCACAATGATTTTGTTGCAGAGTGTGGCACCACATGAATAACAAAAATGTTTAATGTGTCACAATGATTTTGTTGCAGAGTGTGGCACCACATGAATAACAAAAATGTTTAATGTGTCACAATGATTTTGTTGCAGCGTGTGACACCACATGAATAACAAAAATGTTTAATGTGTCACAATCAGTTTTAGAAATAAACTATTACAATAAAACGTTCTGTTTTAAACTTGTACATTTTCATCTTTTTCTTTTGTAAAAAAAACGTGAACACAAAAATATAAACAGAAATAAATTTATTCACAGGAATTCCTAGAAAATCCGACTGCACAGTAAAGCAACTCTGATACTGTCAGCCTTGATCTAACATTAAATGACCATCTTAGTATCAGCAAAATCAATACGTTCATGACAATGTATGGACAGTAACAAACACAAACAATGACTTGACAGCTACAGTCAACCAATCAATGAACACCGGGCCAGAAAATTAAAATCCTAAATTCAAACCTTAGCACGGATGGAAGTTTTGAAAAGAGCTGCTTAAGACAAACAAAAAATTACCATTAACATCATTAATTTACATGAACAAAAAAAATCACACCCAGAAAAACACATTCACATCGAAATGAGTTTCCACACACACACCACAACAGACAACCCGGGTCAGACTATGGTGCATGAGAATCAAGCATATCCTGAGTTACATGACCCTGACACATCACTGCACGTAGTCGGTCCACCGCTGGCTGGAACGTGGGCTGTAGAGCTAACGTTGACTGGTAGAACTGAGCAGCTTGTCTCCACTCCTCCTGGAAAAGCACATGAAGAAGGTACTTTCATGATGATTTGGACACTTTCATTTGACCTTTATTTTTCTTTTTTAAATGAGTGTGGAGAAGAATAGTCAAGTGTGGCTCTGCTGCCTGCTTAATGCTGCAACAGGTGTTCAAGCCTGGCTAGTCCTACAAAATAAAGTGTTTTCTAATAAAGCAAGAAGAGATGCCTTGGTTCTGTCAAACTCGAACAAGAAAAAGAAAACAGCTTGTGGCTACTCAGGCTAAGGTTCTAATCCTCATCAGCTATCAACTCCTCATGGTTGCCTTCCAGAAAGCTCCAAATAAGAAGTGAAAAATGGAGGGGGGGGGGGGGGGGGGGACACAATGGTTTAGTACTTTATATCACCTGGAAAGCCCTACAAGCTCCAATAAATGAGCGAAAGTGGAAAATAAAAACAATGGTTTAATACCTTACATCCACTGGGAGCCCAACAGTTTCTCCCTCAGATTTCATTAGACGCCCATGACCACAAGCCTTTCAAAATGGGCTTTGTTTACTTCCATCCCTGCCTGGTCCATTCTAATGTCTAACTTCTTGCCATAAACAGAATAACAACATTCCTCATTCATGAATGTTAAGTACTGCATGAGGATAGACCAGTCCTGTTTACCCTATCAAAAAATGTACACTTACTACAACTACTACTAACAATAATGACTTGATACATATATTTATCAAAAAATGTACACTTACTATAATTCTTACTAACAATAATGAATTGCAAGATATATTTATCAAAAAATGTACACTTACTACAACTACCACTACTACTAATGACTTGATAAATACATCTATCAAAAAATGTACACTTACTACAACTACTACAAACAATAATGACTTGATAAATATATTCATCACAAAACTTCCTGCTTATGCCCAGGGCAAACAATCATTACTGTAATTTCATGGCTACACTTACACTATTACGTACACCGCATCCACCACATTTTTTAAGAGATGTGAAAAAACCCCACACATAAGCCCCAGCTGACCATTAGCCGCTAGAAGCAAAGCCTGTGTGGTCCCAGGTATGACTGTCATGAACTAGCAGGCAGACAGGAAAGGCTGATACATACAATGGAGGAACAAAAATCTGCCATTTAGTATCATCCTCACTGTTCTCAGCGGCGCTAAAACCACTGAAGGACTCATCTTAGGTGTCAGACAAACACCGTTTCAACAACTTTTCATCGACACTGGCCATGTTGTCTGCAGACAACTGATACTTCTGCCTACCCGCTTGTGCTTGCTGTGACATCTGTATTGTCTGCTGATGAGACTATGCCTGTATTTTTTTTAAACTGTTAATGACTGTGGACTGCTGTGATTGTTTGCATTGGGAACTTCACCACACTGAACCCTCCATTACTGAACCATCCACGTGAGCTGCTGCATGGCAGGCCTTTTGAAGATCCAGACTGATAGCCTTCAATTTGAAGTCCCTGCTGTAGGCTTGGCTTCTCCACTTTGACACATTTGCTCCCCCATGTGGTGATGACAAGTGACTGATCAAGAACAATTGTTATTCAGCTGTCTTTGACAATGCTCATTGTGCATGTTGTGCACCCATCAATCATTTTTTTCTGCGAAAAATTGTTAAATTTCATTTCTGAAAATAAAGTAGTAGCTAGTCGCTCAGAGTTACAGTACATGGGGAAAACTATACAAAACAAGGTGCCAAGTGATGCATTCTCAAGCTGACTGCTGTCAGGAAAATCTCTTCTATGCTTTTGATGTCTGTTGCTTGTAACATCGGAAGAAGACATAGATGTCCAAAATTCACTGGCCCGTTTTGTCTTGTGTTATGCCTTGCTTTGCACATTGTCTTGTGTGTTCATTCATATTTCAACTTGTTTTCAGTAATGCTGCAGTCTCTTTCACTTTCCAATCATTACATAAACTGTTCATGGACTAGAACTCTCTTTGTATGGCAAGACAACCCTGCTGCCTTTACCATTGGTTGGACTGACTTGATCAAGTCAACCTGGAGTGCAGGCTTCTACCTCACCCTGAGTGCCACTCTGTTCACAATAGTTGATCTAAGAATGCCAGAAAAAAAGCCATTGTATTCAGAAAGGAGAAACATGATTGTTGAGCCTGATTTGAAAGTAGCGATCATTTCTGGACAAAGAAAGCAATAAAATCAAATGAGAGATTCACCAGACTTCTGACATTCATCTGTGAGATTCTGTAATTCAACTTAATAGTTATAAACAGATGTGTAAGTGTATGTGTCTGCGTCTGAGTGTGTGCATATGTGTATGTTTGGATTGTGTGTAAATGTTGAACATGACAAAACCAGTAGATCTGTTAATAGAACACTGGGTCAACTGTAGTAGAAATGTCTCCTTAAGTATGTTGTTAATTTTGAACAGAATGTGTTCTCTGTCTACCAGTTGTGCAAACTGTGAGTGTAATGCATGTCTCTCACAGCCTGATATAGGATGCAAGCTAGTTGTTGGTCTTTTGACAGGTACATTGTAATATCATGATTTTTAACAACATTCTGTTTAGATCAATATGAAAAACAAAACTGATATGGCAAACAAAATGTAATCCTCAGGTCAAAGATAATCTGGAATGACAAACACAAAATAACCTTCAAGTGAAAGGCAATCTGTTATGACAAAACAAAGTACAACCTTCTGGTTCAGGTGAAAAATAATTACTTCTTTTCCAAATGTAAATGTCAACATTTAAAAAAAACTGATTGGAATAAACACAATTTTTGCTTTTCTGTCACAAACTGACCTCATGTTATTACATAAGGAAGCATGGTACATCAGTGGTGTTGGTTGAGTTCATCATGATTGTCCAAGGAAGTGTTCAGACTATATTTGTGAATGCTGGCACAACTTCCATTCATTGAAAAGAAAGGAACTAAATGCAGGATGTTGCAAACAAAGCTGAGCAAAATACACAATGGCCAATTCAGTGAGTGCTATCAAATTAGACAAACTGGAAAATTCTTTACAGGATGAACTGATCTAATTCTACACGAAATTGAAAAAAAAAATTATGACAAAAGAGTTGGATGAAGAGTTTGATGTTAACAAGCATGATACCGCAGGAGAAAAAAGAAATGAAAGTGATCCAGAAGTGCTACTCTTCACATGATATGCCATACTGCAAACAGCTACACAGCTGCACGCCTGACCTTTTAACAACCTCTGGGACCAACACCAGCTGACGGGACGGCAAACGCAAAGCCACATCTTGCTATACCCCAGGTTTACATCTGTCTGTTTTGTACCACTCACTTTTTTCTCAAATCGCAGTTGATGAAAACAACAAAAATACATAACAAAAACACGCCGCAAGAGAAAACCTAATCCCTTTTAAACAGTAAACAAGTTGGGTATTTTTTGCTCCCATAAGAAAACCTAACACAGAGTAACTTTTATTCAAGACTGGCACAGCCTTTTAAACTTGAATGAAGTCAGACAAATACATAGACGAACAATCTAATAGTGGGGGAAAAAAACAAGCGCAGGCCAACAACTGAACTATCTTCATAGTAATGACTTGGCAAAGATTTGGACTTCAGGAGGGGGGGAATTTGAAGATGGAGAAACTGGGAACATGAAATTAAGAAAATATGTTACAGATATGAAAACTCTTCACTACTTTTCTACTCTAAACTCTTTACTACTCTTCGCTGGCTGCTTTGGGGGTGCTATTGGATTCTTTTTTGCACCCTTGGTGGTGAGAACACCACAGTATTATGGACTGTGGTGTGTCTCTATTTGACGCCAGGAGCGCAGACACAACCAGCCGTGTCTCCCTGATGAGTCCGACCCAGCGGACGAAAGGCCTCGGAGCAGGCAATACAAATATATCTGCCTTCAGAGGGGATTGCGATGGTTCCCTTATGCAGCTAGTGAAGAGTTTTCATATCTGTAACATATTTTCTTAATTTCATGTTCCCAGTTTCTCCATCTTCAAATTCCCCCCCTCCTGAAGTCCAAATCTTTGCCAAGTCATTACTATGAAGATAGTTCAGTTGTTGGCCTGCGCTTGTTTTTTTCCCCCACTATTAGATTGTTCGTCTATGTATTTGTCTGACTTTATTCAAGTTTAAAAGGCTGTGCCAGTCTTGAATAAAAGTTACTCTGTGTTAGGTTTTCTTACGGGAGCAAAAAATACCCAACTTGTTTACTGTTTATCGTTTACTGTTCCCTGCCTCATTTCATTCCCCTTTCTAATCCCTTTTGACTGGACACTACACCTGAAAAATGACAACCTATGACCTATGACCTATCAGTTCTGTTACTGACAGGAATCAAGCATCTGCCATACTTGTCAAGCTACATGTCAACCAGTCCCTGTTTCTAGGACCCATGGATCCACACTGCCATGCCCCAAAACACTTTTTTTTTTTAAACCGAATGGATTTCTGGATTTCTGTTGCCACATACCTGTGTTTTGTGGTGACACTGGAAGATACAGGTCAATAGGCCTCAACTTTCACTTTACACTTCCACATGAAAAAACTGCATGTTTTGGTGTTGTAAACTGATCCACACCATAAATTAGGACACATTTGTGTGACAAAGACACAACATTTTCACATGACAGATCACAGCTTTGTGATCCCTTTTTCCAAAATTTATCATTCTTGAGATTCAGAGATATTTGTGGTAAGATAAGAAGAGTGTACCCCCATTTTGAAACTGAAACTACTAACATGATTTGAAAAAAAAAAGAAAGAAAACATAACAGGGAGAAATCCCGCTCCCCCCTCCCTCCCCTCCAAAACCCTCTCACTCACTGTATACCTCGCAATTTTTTTTTTTTTACATTGAATTTAAAAGAAGGCTGCCATACACAAATCGATCGAAGGCTAACAGACTGTTGAAGAGATATAAGTAGTGAAACATGGTATGGATTGTGGTAACCTGGATGTGGAGAAGTTTTGGATTCAGATTTCTCTGTTATGAGTATACTTGAACATCTGCACTGACTGACACTCTGCTGCTACCAATCATCTCAGAATTTGTGAGCAAAAAGTTATAACGAAGTATTGAAATACAACCTAATCAAAACCAAGCACTGAAACATAATGATTATCAGAAACTGAACAAGTACAAAGAAACCCTGCACTTTGAGAATCTCTGGTGTTCTATGAAGCCATGCAGGCAATGACAGAGACAGCAGAGCACCTACCTTGGCAGCATACAGGTTGGCCAGGGTGAAGTGGGACACAGGCAACTCAGCATTGACATCCAGGGCAGCGGCTGTCACCATCACTGCATCGTTCAGCTGATCTGCTTGGTGCAGAATGTTGGCCAGGCTGATCAGCGAGGTGTCCTTCATGTCTCTTGGGGCATGGGTCAAGGCCAAGCGCAGGCAGTCCACCGCCTTTCCAGGCTCCCCTTCGACTCGCCAGTAGAGGGCGGCCATACTGGCTAGTACCCATGAGGTCTGGTTCTGCTCAAGAAAGTTGGTGGCTTTCAAGACAATGCTCTAACCACCGTTTCAGCCACCCCCTATCCCTCTACTCTTTTGTGTTTGCCACATTTGAACAAGTGGGTAAAAAAGGTCATAAAAAAAAAGCAAACAATGTGTGTGTGTGTATGTGTGCGTACATGTGCATGCGAGCGTGCGTGCATGTGTGTGTGTGTGTGCATGCACAAGTGTACATGTGGGCGTGTGTGTGTGGGCGTGTGCATGTATGTATGTGTGTGTGTTTGTGCTTCATGTGTGTGCGTGCGTTTCTTGTAAACAAAATTTTTCAAGCTGATTTTTATGCAAATGGGTAGAAAACAAATTAAGCTACATTTTCTTTTTTTTATAAATCATACTAAACCTGAGACACAATGAGAATATATCAGCCTTCATTGAATTACCCAGTTTTAGCAATTTGTTTTGTCTTCCATTACGGCAGAACCTCTCGTTAACCACTTTCACAATGTCAACGAAATGAACTTACAAAGAGGCAGGCTCTCTATACACATGTTCAGGTACACACAAGTGCACAAGCATTCTTGAAAGATCGAGCTTTTACACCATTCCCAGAGGTAATTATGAAGATTAAAACATTGGAACAACTGCTTTTATCCTGTAATATCAATCCAAATAACCAGTTAACAATGGGTTTTGAACAAATTTCTTTTCCCATCATGGCTTAGAGAGTAATAGTCTCTGAAGAGTCTAAATTTGACTATGAAGCCAGGATCTACACAATTCTCAGCATCATTAAAAGTGCAGCAGGCCATTACTGAATTTTCTTTGGTCTACAGAAATCTATACTGCATCAGAATTTTCTTATGTTTGTTCGTCTGTTTTCTCGAGGAAAATGAAGTGACTGGGTTCTGGATTTATTCAAATTTCTATTTTGTATGCCTTGTCTCTTTCAATGAGCCCGACTGGCTTATGATGGTATATGTCCACATCTTTTGGAATCCTGGGATTAAAGAAATACTTGTAATAAACAAGTTTACATGGTGCTCTTGATTTCAGTATGTACTGTCTCTGACACACACTGACAAATGTCATAGGCAAAACTGGTTCACAGAAAGACACCCTCTGAGCACATCCCTTCAGACTTAGTACACTTCATACTGATCCAACAACTGAAATCAACTTTCTTTTTCCACGATTTTCACACTTGCAAAATCATACAATCGCCAAAGCGCTTCTTCACTATACCAAAGCTAGCCTTGCACCTGGCTTATCCTCCCATGCCTGATGTACATTAGTTCAAGTTTTACACCTAGTTGAAAACACAGTATCCATTATCAGCTTTCATATTTTGATCACAAACAGTGTAAAGTAAGGTAAGGTAATGTTGCTCATAGCCCAGTCAACCACAAAGGGCCACATCAGGGCTGTCATCATGCTGAAGTCAATCCACAAGTCGTTAGAAAAAAAAAATCCCTCTTTCACACAAACCTTTAAAACACATCTTCTAAAAACACATCGGATGTTTTGTTAAAACTCATTCCTCCATAAAATCTTAGATCAGATGAAAAATGTTATTCTCTTTCAGAAATTCAAAGATCACATCAGGTGGGACATCTCTGAACAAGGTTTTCATGAAGTCTGCTGTAAAATGTTTATGTCTCACATCATGCAAGTCCCAACACTCTAAAAGGACATGTTTCACTGTGAGTGGTACATGACATGGAATGCACCACGGAGTTTCTTCACTTTTTAAAGATAAGAAAGGTGTAAAAGGAGTGGCTGTGTGCAAACAGCACAAAACTTTCTTCTTTACAGCTGCCTCGGGAACATGGTAAAAACTCTTTTGCACGCAATCATAACAACATCATCAGTTTTACCTATACTAACGTTAAAAAAAACTTATTTGCAATAAATGGAATGTCGCAGCTTTAAAAAAAAAACAACAAAAAACAAAAAAACTACAGCATATTTTCATAGTGATTTGTGCAATGCCAGGTGTCTTCTCCAAATCCTAGGACTGTTCTGAGGCTTAAAAACTTGATTTTGATTTTCAACACTCTTGAAGGCCTCAAACAGGTCCGTTCTGTTTCTCAATACATTTTCAGAATTCTGCAATGAGCCCTACAGGGACTGGTCCTGACCCACCTTCTCCATTGCCTGGGCGATTCGGGTGCCGATGACATTGGCGGGCTCTTCCTCCCCTCCCAGCCTCTGCAGGACCTGTCATTCGGCATACACACTCACTGATCATCTGAAGTTACAGCTGTTGATACAAAGTAGATATTAACACAAAAAAAAATAACAACACCCATCTTTCTCCACATATTGCATATACATCCTCACATGGTAACCATGGAAATAAAACAAATATATACACATACAGTTTCTCCATTTACTGCTTACATATACTCACATGTCTATCATCTGCATGAACACAAAGGTACATATATAGGCAAACAATGTATCCAAACGGGCACCCGCAAGGATCATAATCACATTCAATCACTTAAAAAGGCAAATGGCTAACATACAATTCAGTGATCATGCACACCTGGTCCACTGCTATCATGTAACTAAATGAAACTGCATCCCCTTCTCTACTTTTGGACCACACTCACACAACTCGGACTAATGCATTTAAAAAAAAAATTACTACATGCATACTGCAACTGTCACAATTTGAAAAATAGCATGCACACACACACACAAGCATACACACATGCAAACGTATGCACATACACGCACACACACACAAATCCTGTTGCTGCAAACTTTTGGAACTACAATTCAGGAGGTAAATAATACCCCTCTCCCCTGTTTTTTTTTTTAAATGAAATTTTAAGTTTTTTCATAACTGAAAATTTGATTTGGGAAATGTTTTTCAGAAGTCCCTGGGAAGAAAAAAAACACGAATGGGGAACGTCCACAGACCCTGACTGTCAGTAAGATCCCCACCACCACCCCTCCACACACACAGACCTCTTTGAGGTTGGCCTCAGGGAGGTAGTGCAGGTGCTGTCTGTTGGCCACACCAGGGAGGTGGTCATAGGCCGCCACACTGGACACAGTGTCCACCTGGCACTCCGGCTCCATCAGGTCGTGTTTGATCACCTCTTCAAAGTCCATGTGCTCTGTCACACTGCCACAGGCAAAATCAAAGTTTCCCATCATCAAACCTTATGTTGCTGTCTTCACTTCAGGGTCATGTTCAGCTGGCTATTTTTGGGCATCTTTCCATGCTGGTGAGAACTATATGATGTACAGATTCCTTCATCAAGTGTTAGTTAATTCAGTCCCTTGACTGATGGACTACATATCACAAGCATACCAATGTTGGTATTGTCAGACTCTTCAATACATCTCCCATATGCACCAACTTCACCACAAACTGCTCAATCAGCTAAAGATAGGAATGTTCCAAATCTCTGAAATCAGACAGCTGACATATTTACTTCAAATACACACGACCAGTGACACTAAACTACAGCTTGATTGGATCCTGTTGGTCACTGAATATCCCCACCCTCATCTGGGCCTCAGTTTTCACCCTCAATGATGATGAAATAATGGAAAAGACAAACAACAATAGAAATGATATGATCTTCCCATCATGCTCACAAACCTCAGTTTTGAGTTCTCCTTTACTCCAAGGTCTGTATCCAATTCATGTCAACCTAAAAATCAGTCTTGCTCTGTCACTGAACAATCAACATTATCTGGACAGAGCATTGCCAGCGGTATCCTTTGGACTGCGAATCACAGCAGGCAGTTCTGAACATCACTAGAGTGACTTGGCAAAGTGCAGGGTCTCTCATGACTGGTGACCTCAGGGAGACCTAACAGACAGCCCTCTGCATACTTCTGGCAGTTCGTCTGCGACAACTAAACCATGTGTGTGTGTGTGTGTGTGTGTGTGTGTGTGTGTGTGTGTGTGTGTGTGTGTGTGTGTGTGTGTATCTGTGCAAGAGGAGCATAAAGTGTCAATAAGAAAATCTTTCTTCTTGGATTCCTTGGAAATTTGTCTTTTTTTGTGCCTTGTTTATGCCTTTTTTGTGTTTTCAAACCTGTCTCATCTTCCGTGCTCACTCAGTGTCATTGCTCACCATGCCCTGTGCACAACTACACCAATGTTCATCCTGCTGCAGCCTTGGTGCCATCAGTCCACAGTGAGCAACCAAGGTTAGGTTATCATGAGACAGCTTGACTGATGCTAGATTTCTTTAGTGATGTTTGGTGATGTTCACCATTTACTGAAACCCCAGTGGATGAAAATAAGTCACAGAGCCAGCATGGAGCGGCACCACCACATCCATCCAGCATCGATACCTATGAACATGCTAGAGGAATGGATGTGAAGAAGGAATCGGGCCATAGTTCTGGATACCTTTTCCTTTGTAATGACCATCAGTGAGGATGATGAGGATGATGCAATGGAATTCCATTCTGGTTAGAGATTATAAGGCAGAAACGTACTCCATGCTTTCATTCATAATGTATCCCAGCGTCAGCCAGACCTGAGTCATAGTCTTCCCACTTCAGCCTACACAATACTCGGTAATTGTGGACTGCTGCTGTCAGGGTAGAAAAATCTCACAGATACTCTATCTGTCTGTCTGTCTGACTGCTAATCAATCTATTGTTCTTTTTCTGTCAGTTTGCTACCAGTTACTATGATGTAGTGATTAGCATCTCAGGATGCAGGCTGGGGTGTCAAATTCCATTGGTTCTAATGGGATTTGACCTCTTGACCTGCAACCTGATATGTGAGTGACCGTCTGCCAATTTAACTGGATAAAAAAATGATGGCAAGACGGTCATTTTCTTCTCGTGACCAAAGACTGATAAGACAGAGAACACAGAGAACAATCATACTGATATCATCTGTTGCAGAAGACATGTATAAACAAAAAAAGTATCTTTCATTTTTGTGGATAAAAAGTTGGTTGTCGTGTACTTTTCTGTTTAAAGAACAGCAGAAACAAGAACCTATAACATACTCTGTTTCTCTACCATCATGAACCCATTATACTGTGACCACTGCAAAAATTCATTTGAATATCAAGTATGGTTGTTGTTCTTGTGATTGCTGTTGTTGCCGTCTATATGATCATTATTATGCCTTCTATGGAAACCAGTCAATAAGAAAAACAACAAAAGTAATGTACGTAGAACAGGAACAGCGTCAAGCTGATTTAGTGGGATCCTGCTAGTACCTGCGTGAGCATTACGGAAGGATTGTAAAATCAGTCTTCTCTGCTGTTACCTTGAAAGCAAACTGAATGAATTGGGGACACTGTGCTGCAATAATCTTCCATGAACAATAGATGGAAATGACAAAAGAACACACACACACACACACACACACACACACACACACACACACACACACACACAATTCTCCCTCTCTTGTTGATTCAGCACACTCACTCAATGTTCTTTGCTGTCAAGGAGATCCAGGTGGAGGTGAAAGTGCGGAAGTCAAAGTTCATGTAGTTGAAGCTGTCTGACCAGCAGTCCTCTTGGCTCCACTGTAGTTCATAGCCAGGCACAACATAGACTGAGGTATCTGCCAACACGACCACAACACTGTGAACAACAACCGCAATACCAGACAATATAGAGAGATAGACTGTAGTGTCAGCCATTATTACCACAACATTGTGAACAACAACCACAACACCAGACAACACAGAGACTGTAGTGTCTGCCATTATGACCACAACAGTGTGAACAACAACCACAATACCGAACAATATAAAGACTGTAGTGTCTGCCATTATGACCACAACAGTGATAACAACAACCACTATACCAGACAACACAGAGACTGTAGTGTCTGCCATTATGACCACACCATTGTGATTAACAATGAAAGCCAATATACAGACTGTGCCGTCTGCCCACATGACAACCATACAGAGATGCCAACCGTTCTGAACTATTTTCAGGAACAACTTAGAAATCTTTTAGGAACATCTGGAACTTTTTATGAACACTCTGACCCTCAGTTGTTTTGGCATGCATAAAATGTTGACCTACATGACATATACATAACATTTACCTTAAACCAAGTCAAATTCTGTTACTAGTACGATGTGCTGGCAAGTTCTCCTAAAATGGACGGGCCCATGCATGAGTACTTTTCATTGTAATTTGGCCTAAATTTCTTCTCAAGGATCTGCTTGTTAACCGCAGCACCACTTTTCTATGCCAAATAAGAACCTCCACTGTCGCAATCCATCTTACAGTGAAGAAGACACCAGAGATAACTTAAAAATAGAGTCACATCCTTTCCTGTTTGGGACACAGGACAGCTGACTGGTCCGCTCAACGCAGGCTCAGCATAAACGCTCAAGTGATTGGCTTTGATTCAGCTTCATCTCCTGAGACCAGCAGTGTGGCTTACTATCTCAACCTGTGCTTAGTTCACTATGTGTATTACTTAGCAGCTTTTAACTAGACAGCAGGCAGATGACTCAGCTCAACCGAAAATGAACTCGGAACAATTTTGATGTTGACGTTAACATTGCAACAAACTGTGATCAGTAGTAACAAAATATGTCAAAATCAGAGCTGGCATCACTGATATCATCACCGAATGTATCCACAAGTGTATACATCCATGCAAAACTTTTCACAACAAAGATTCAACAACAACCTTACAAATCTCACTGAATCGTCTTTTTCTTTCTAATCACTCTGTCAGGAAACCTGATCAAACACTGCATGAAGTACACAAGATACTGAGCACCTGAACCAATCCCTAAGCAGTCCTTTCCTCACCTGGCAGATGGCTGTCCGCAATCTGTGTAGTTTTGATGATGCGCTCAATCTTCTTCTGCAGGATGGATTCAGTGCCTTTATCCTGGGGTCCTTGGGGCAGGGTGGCAGTGAACTCCATGGTTTTGCCATCCTTGCTGAAGCGACACTTGGCTTGCAGGTCCTGGGACAGGAGCAAGTTGATGGCCACCATGTCTTTCTCCATGTCATCATAGTCGTCCAGCTGTCAGCACAGTTTGGGGGCCATCTCAATCAATTATAGTGAACACTAGCTCCTTTTAATTAAAGTAAGAAAGACGAACATTTTCTGGTTCATCTTAATGCCACTTGAGGAGATACTTTTTATTGGATGGCTGCACTCAAGTAAAGTAAGAAAGATGATCATTTGCTGGTTAATCTTAATCTTATTTGAGGAGATACCTTCTATTGGATTATGGGTTTAGTCAACATGTTTAACGTAATATGTAACCTACCTATCTGTTCAACAATTCAGCGCATTCATTCTTTTCATCTACATCACTTTTAAGCGAGAAAAAAAGAGTTTCTTCATCATTCATGATTTCATGTGTCTGCATGTGTGTGTGTGTGTGTGTGTGTGTGTGTGTGTGTGTGTGTGTGTGTGTGTGTGTGTGTGTGCATGCATGTTCACTTACTTCAGTCATTTTTACTAATTTTTTTTTTACTAAGTTTTTCTTATTCAAATTCAGATTCATTTCTTGCTGCTTGCTATCTCCAATCAAGGTTTCCATTTTCCAATTTCCAGCATACACTTTTCCTCTCAGTTTACAGTAGCTACTGCCAAAAGATCCTTCTTTTGATAGCAATACCCTTATTTATTTGTACTCTTATTTATTTGTCAATCACAATGTACATGTATTTCTGATGGAAAAAAAAAATGCTTCACTTATTAACATTATACTTCATAGATTTACAGCACATAAAAATCTAGATATCAGAATCTTCTATTACTTAATACAAAAATATTCTAAGGGAAAAAAAAATCAAATAAATGAAGATTAAAATTAAACATATGTACACGCATACAATTTGTCAAAATGAATGACAAGCGCAAAATAAGTAAATAAGTTTTCTATCTCTCTCTCTCTCTATCTCTTTCTCTCCACATATTCTTTCTGTAATATAGAGCAGCTTGTTTGAACAAAATCTTGAAAACAAAATGGTCCTTTTCAGACCACACAGAAGTGAAAACGTTTTGCTAAAACACGAACTCTGCATTGACACAGTACATCTGATCAGTATCATTCCACACACTTCATCCCTTTTTTCCCCATGCAGAAATAATAATAAAAACAAATGTCCACCTAATTTCATAATCAACATTACATTAATAACAATTAATTTGGCGGACTAAGAGTGAACTGGACACAGAAACTCTACAATCGACTCCTGAAACCAAAGACAACTGGCATCCAGTGAGACAATGAATCACATCACACTATGCATGCGGTGAATCAAATACAGTTTCAAACAATATTAAAATGTAAAGCAAAAGGAATGGGTGGGGACAAAGGATGAGGTAATGGGGAGTCCCAACTCTCCTGATTACAGGCTGCATGTCTCATTCCAATCTGATACATACCACTCTTCCAGTTAACATAGGTACACTGTGAGTCAGTATACTTCAAGTTGATTTACAGTCTGTACTTCTATGGCGTTGAGATTGTCGAGCTTGTTTAACAAACAGTATTTCTTCGAATCAACAGCTGGATAACTAAAATTAGTAGGACTGACACAAAATTCTTCAATCCAATTGGTGCTCAATTACAGCAGTTCGAGCTTAACATTTCAAATTAATCCCCCCATCCTCCCACCCTCCCCTGGCAGCCGCAGACAATATTTTCTTCAGTGAAGGATTGTTTTTCTTGGGAAGATTGGGCAAAACAAGCTAGATGATCACAGCTTTGTTTATTATGACATCAGGGGGCCAGCAGGTTGTTTTTATGTTGTTGTTTTTGTTCTCAGCTATATCTATTGCCTCTGTACAGTCTTCACAGGAAGGTTGCAATCCACTCAGTGCATGTTGCCTGAAAATATCAAGCTAAAACCGTCAGAGTAGAGCTCAATAGTATCTAACTGGCCTTGTAGCTTTGAGTATAAACAACCATACACATTTCATTAGGTCTCTTCCTTTTTGTTTGGTACATTTTAGAAGCAAACAATGGTTCAAATCGAGAACTGTGTACCAAAAAACAACTCTTCATACCTCAATGAGTTTTAGAATTATTCTTTTCCATAATTAAATTAAAGGCTGTACATTTCAGTTAACGAGATAATCGTCTTATAAACGTATATCCAACTCCAAGTGCCTCCTGCTTCGTTTGTTCTGATCATTCATATCTTCATTTCGTGATTTCTCTGCAGAAGCAGCTCCTTTCATGCCTGTGTGATGGAAATATGAAGTATCAACTAAAACCGTAAATCGGTTAGAAAAATACAGTGATAATGAGAATTGAAATGAGGACAAAATATGACGCAACTGAACGTCGCATCAACAATACAAATGATCCAATATCATCATCAAACTCTCTCCATTTGTTCTGCACCAGTAAATATTGTCAGTTCAAAAATGCATTGCATGGCTTCATGTTGGCAGTGTGAAAATGTTTTTAATTGTGTAATATTTTGTTAAAAATCATGATTGCAAAGCTTATAGGGGGACAAAAGCATTCTTTCTTTACCTTTTCACTATGTTAATGTTTCTGGGTTGATTCAGAGGGTGGGTTACACAACAACGGACCGGTCTTGTTCTAAAGAGTAAAGATCACTTTTCACTAAGAAGTTTTCCAGATGTATGAGTTCTGCACAGTTTAAATGGTGAGAAACATATTTTATCAGTGACACTGAAGTCGCATTCCGTAAGTTCACATGCAGCACCCTAATGTGTGTGACATCACAGAAGCCTACATTTCTGTGACACTATAAAGTCTCTGCATTTGTTGTTCCATTTGATAAGAAGACAGTATTAGTTCTAGTTGTCTTCGGTCATTGAATTGGAGAATCATCAAAAAAGAACAGGTTGAAGAAAACCCTATAAAACAAAAACAGAACTGTTAACTCAGTGAGGAAATGGAATACACTAAGAGTCAAATGCCAAAAAAAAAAAAAAAAAAAAAAAAAAAAAGAATTAAAAAAAAAAAAAACATGAAGCTTCTTTACGAAAATTAGCAACAGAAAAGAAAGGACAGAGATGCAAAAGGCGATTGTTCACAATAAGAGCCCAAACCAGCATAAACACTACGGTCATCATAAATGACTGAACACAAAAAGAATGTATGCAAATGTGTGCCCCTTCACTGTACAGATACAGTAAAATCACTATCAAAAAAAAAAAAAGAAAAAAAAAAAAAGGTTGTACCCAACAACGAAATCCAACTGACAACACTGACACAATATACAAATATATACATTAAGCATGCATACTGATACCAACATGTATCGCAATAAGCTGAGGAGAATGTTTAAAGAAAATGTGCTCAAACACACACACACACACACACACACACACACACACAAGCCTTTTTCAAAATCAACATTCACATCTGCATCGAAATATTGAATTAACAGTAATCTACATATGCAATGTTAGCTATGAACAATTAAGCATGCACATTAGAAGTTCAAACACAAATCTATCTAAACAGCAGAAATACATCTGTGTTAATATGAATATTGGTCACAACAGCAAGAGACAAGAAGAACCTAACAGATGTTCAGAACCACCTACTGACAATGGGACTAACATAGTAACACACTGCCTGTAAGTTTTTGTATGAACAATTGCAGTAAAAACAGCTCATGTTTCATTGGAGTTCTTTCATAGCCAAGCAACCACACAGACACACACACACACATGCAAACACACACACACACACACACACACACACACGAGCATGAGTGACATTCTCTTAAAACAAGAAACAGCATTTCATTGTTCCTAACTCCATGATTTTTCATATTATTTCTACCTCTTATGTGATGACATGATGAAAAGACAGCCATACACACTGTCAGCCAAAGAAATGCACTCACTGAGCTGACATTTGTTGGTGAGGATCCACATATACAAGTGTTTTAACCAGGAAACACAACAGCAGTAAACGACTTGATTCTCAACTATTTACCAAATGATCCCTTATGGTACAAATTTCAGACTCCTTGCCAAGCAAGATATGACGAAAACATGATGAAGACACATCTATAAAAGTGGTACTGCAGCAACACTGAGATGGTGCTCTAGGTTGGGTTACTAACATCTTCAAATCAGACAACCCTTATTGTAATGAACACAAAAAATGCACGTTCATCTCTGGCAAGGTAGTCTTGAATGACCACTCCTGAGACAGGTTTGGCAATCTGTTCAAAGTTCTAGCACACCACATAGTTAAAAGTGTTAACTGCCAGACAACAGTCATATCTTCATGACATGCACCCGAATGTGCTACAGAACAACACTGAAAAGGTGTACCCAAACAGATGAAATCCACAAAGACATTTTCTGGATTTGGAGCAGTCAAAATTATAAACACAAAGAAGAGGTGCAACAACAACTAAAGCAATCAAAATATTTTGTTTTAAATTTGAAAAAAAGACCCTTCATCCTAACATTTCCCTATGTGACACATTTGGCTGAGTCAAGCCCCCGTCATGAATGCATATCTATATAATATAAAGACTAGGTTAATGTTAATGTTACACATAGGACGGGTTTGCATGCAATTCATTCATTATTACTTACAATAAAAATGTTAGAATGAGAAATTTAAAAAAAAAAAAAAAAAGAAAAGAAAAAAGAAAAAGGTCAAGGAAAAAGGGGGGAAGTATGAAGATGTACGCACTACTGTATACTGAAGAATGACCTTTCTTTTCTTCTAACTCTTGTACATTGTGAAGTGTCTTTCCACAACAATGATCTAAAACTTTCAATACATAAATGAATACATGAATGAGTATATAAACAAACCAACAAACATACAAATAAATTTTTTTAAAAACTTTTGACGGAAAAAAAAAAAATTGCATGCCAACAAGGAGTCAAAGGCAGACAGTACAACCATTCCTCACAAAGCGCTGATTATGGGAACCATCAACAGCAAGCCAACAACACCAAAAGGCTGAAGAATACCTGGCCGATAGGCATTGCCCCATCCCAGCTGCATGGCCTCTGCCAGAGGCTGCTGATCAGAACATGCCGCCAAGTTCTCTGTAGATGTGCAGGGGTCAAGATACCTCTCCTCCGGTTCCTTTTGATCTACAGGTGGTTTTGACACTGAAGTTGTGTGTTCATGATGCTGGGCGCTGAGGTTGTTAGAAGAGCCCTCAGGCCTAGAGAGAAGTAGTGAGACTGCAGTACCCACGGTGGACACCTACAAGTGCTCTCATTCCACAGAGGTCGTTTGACTCACTGTTTTGTCCCTGACACCACACCTCCACCTACCCATGTAACTGGATCGGTCTGTCATCCACAACTTCTCCAAGCAAAGCTGTTTTGCCTGCATACCTTCATGCTACAGCATGCCCATTTCAGTTCATAACTGCCAAACATGACGCTCATCCTCTTCGTGTTCTCACTTCTTAAACACTCTGTGAACAAACTCATCACTGAGAGGACATCTGGTTACTTGTGTGCCACTTTGCTCAAGGTGCACGATTCAAAATGGCATGGGAAGTAAGCGCATCACTAAGATTAAGCCTGAGTTGACAACTGCTGGTATATGTCCAGGGGAAGATAACAAATAAATAACAAAATGTGGAAAGAGAGGGGGTTAGTTTACCGCCAAGGACACAGACAAACAGAGTACAGTACTAGACACCTGTGTCTAGTCCTGTACTCTGTTTGTCTGTGTCCTTGGCGGTAAACTAACCCCCTCTCTTTCCAAATTTTGCTTCATTTTCTACCTTCAGTCACTCCATTTTGAAAAGTAAATAAGTCGCATCTTTCAGCATTTGCTGTCTGTTGCAAAAGGGTTGATAATATAAATAATGAGAAGCTTGCCACCCTAGATTCATGCAATCAATGACTTTATGAAATCATTTATGCCACCCAGCCTCAAAATTAGCACCGCAAAAGGTCACTCTTACATTATTGATCATCATGATTGCTGAGCGTTTGGTGGATATCGAATCTAACTTGACTCTCAAACCGATACTTTTCTCAATAAAACTGAAGTATTCATTGGTGATGCAGTCACTAACATGGTTCATTCAGCTGTGGGAAAATCCAGTGGGATAGCCCACCTCCCTCTTTCTTGTTTCAGAAGTAAAAATTCTTCATTAATCATGCAGAGAACAGCTTGTATTGTAAAACCAGAAAGCTAGAGAGGGAGGATGGGCTGGTGTGTGTGTGTGTGTGTGTGTGTGTGTGTGTGTGTGTGTGTGTAGTGTGTGTGTGTAGTGTGTGTGTGTGTGTGTGTGTGTGTGTGTGTGTGTGTGTGTGTGTGTGTGTGTGCATGCGTGTGCAGGGATGGAGGTGAGAGTGGGGGCAGTAATATATTAACATAAGTATTCATAGTACAGATGCCCATACAGATTTACCAGCATTGCTTTCATTCCAGAGATCATGACTCCTTATTTTGATAGTTGTCAAACTACAAAGGACAGTTTTTAAAAAAAAATGTGATAACGGGAAACAAGTCATGAGCACTAGCCCATCAAAGAAATGTCCTCCCATTTTAGAAATTTTCTTTGTACATTCTGTTACAAATAGCGTTATGTGGAGGATTTTGGCATGGTATTAGTTACAGTCCTAGGTAAAGAATGGCTTTTTTTGGTCAGCACTTGGTTCATGCCACAGACTTTACAATGTATGCTCTTGAAGAAACAGACTCACTGACCTTAAAAACCATTATTTACAGTCTCTAAAGATCCAACTGACCATTTCTGAGTCATCTTGCTGACTGACATACATTCAGACTGACAGACAGACAGACAGACATACAGACAGACATTCAGACTGACATACATTCAGACTGTCATACAGATAGACAGACATACATTCAGACTGATATACATTCAGACTGTCATACAGACAGACAGACATACATTCAGACCGATATACATTCAGACTGTCATACAGACAGACAGACATACATTCAGACTGACATACAGACAGACTTACATACATTCAGACTGACATACTGACAGACATACTGACATACATACAGACAGACACTGACAGGACCAAAAACGATTAGCTGTGCTGCAGGCTATGTCTGTGAACAGAGTAATGAAACAAGACCAGTAGGCAGTTATGGTATTTGGGGTGGGGGAGGAGGGGGGGGGGGGCACATAAATTCAGGGATATTTAATTGGCTCATGGCATAGTGATCTCCATTTCATTTTTACTCCACAGCTGCGTCTGCAGTGACTTTGTCTGCAAGTCACTGTCTGGGGAATGTCCTTGAAAGGATCAGCGATGATCTCCACTCCAAAATGGATGCTTTCTCAGTCTTGCTCCACAACTAATCAATCCAGGGTAACTATGTTAAGATGTTGCTTCAAAATGGGGACTATCGAAGTGGATACAAAAACAAAAACACACACACACAAAAAAAAAACATGCAAGGTATCCTTCCCAAGGTGGTCTTATGACATGTTGACACTAAAAAGCTCCTGGATGTCTGCCGCAGCTGATACACAGATAGGATCAAAACCATGTGTGGCTGTGTGGAGACAAGCTGGGATGGGCAGCTTGGTCACATGGCGATTGAGAGGGGATGAAGCCCCCCCCCCCCCCCCCCCTCTCACTTCCCACCCCACCTAAAAGCTGATATAAATGACACAGATTCCTGAACTTGCAACAGGAAAAATATTTGCAAATGACTGGTGTTACATTTGCTTGAGATTCTGCTATAGTGTCCTGATTTTTTTCTTTCTTTCTTAGTCAGATTCATCCTAAACAAGGCAATGATGACGATGATGATGATGATTTTCAAATGATTACCAAAAATGTGGTTCACCAGACTATAATACATGTCTCTCTCTCTCTCTGCGTGTATGCGTGCGTGCATGTGTGCGTGCATGTGTGTGGACAAATGTGCAGGAAAGTATGCCTGGAAATGTATGTGTGTGTGCGTATGTGTGCATGTTTGTGTGCAACACTTAAAGTGTTCATGCATATGTGTACATGAGCATACCTCATGTTGGACTATTCATGCATGTTAAGGCCATCAGTGTTGTTACATTCCTGTCACCCCTTGCTACATAAGACCGCCTTTTATGTGTCTGTTTACAATTCAACTATGTATTTGTAAAGAGGAAAATGTTTGATTTCAGAAGCTTTAACACCTCACTCATGCAGGACAATGCTTAAGAGATCATCCAGTCAACCTCTCTTAGACAGGGAGAACATTCAAACATCATTTGCAAGTCTTTATTTGAAAATACTCACATTAAAATTGAAAGAAAAGTCATGTCTCAGGTCACACTGAATGTATCCATCAGATCAAGTACACTGATAACAAAAGTGTTATGGGAACTCTTTTGATAAGAACAGCATGTTATGCAAATCGCGCCGCATGTGCATGCGAGCATGCGTGCATGTGTGTGTTTGAGTGTGCATGCTGTGTGTATGTGTGAGTGTGTGTGTGTGTTTGGGGGAGGAGGGGGGGGGGGGGGGTGCATGCTGCACTTACCAGTATATTACTCTGCCAAGTGTACAAGTGCTTATATATGTGAACATGGATGTGTGCCTGCATGCTTGCATGCCTGTGTGTGTGTAAGCTTGCATGTGTGCATGCCTGCGTATGTGTGAGCCTGCATGTGTGCATGCATGTGTGTGTGTGTGTGTGTGTGTGTGTGTGTGTGTGTGTGTGTGTGTGTGTGTGTGTGTGTGTGTGTGTGCGTGCGGCCACGTGTGTGTGTGTGTGCGTGTGTGTGTGTGTGTGTGTGTGTGTGTGTGTGTGTGTGTGTGTGTGTGTGTGTGTGTGCGGCCACGTGTGTGTGTGTGTGTGTGTGTGTGTGTGTGTGTGTGTGTGTGTGTGTGTGTGTGTGTGTGTTCAAGTGCATACTGCACTTACCAGTCTATTACTCTGCCAATGTTTGTATACAGAGAAATCAAAACTATCTGAACTATCTTCATATGGTAGATACTGTAGCCAATTTGTCGGCTTGGAATAAAACCAGTAGGATTTCAGAATGCTCAGCAAAGGATGTCATTTGATGGCCTTTCTCCTGTGTCTTCCCCATTCAGTAAGTCATGTTTTTCAAGGCTGTCACTGCAAAGTGGTTCCCCATTGCTCCCCTGTCTTTAAGCAATGGCACAAACGGCATTTC